>CAWUFW010002242.1:1529196-2129196 GCA_963921515.1 Calotriton arnoldi | reverse complement strand
ATCGTAAACAAAAAAGTTAAGAAAAGAAGGAACGAAGAACAGAGACAAGCATAAAATCTGAAGAGTTCTATGTGTGAATTAATTTGAAATAAAAATGAAGGTCTAGATAGATATGCTATCTAGACCTTCATTTCTATACCATCTAGAGCTTTAGTGTTATTAAAAATTAATTCACACATAGAACTCTTCAGATTTTATGCTTGTCTCTGTTCTCCGTTCCTTCTTTTCTAACGTTTTTTGCTTGCATTCTTTTTCTTTTTCATTTTTTCATGTTAAGACTAGTTTTAATTTGTACTTTATTGTAAAATCTCACAGCCTTGAAAAAGTCACTTCGTGATGAAAGCACATTTTGGCTGTTGTCCGAAGAATGAATGTGGGAAATTTGAATGTACTGAAAAACACACGATCGCTTACATCTATAATAAAGTAAACCACTGTTCGAAATACGTCATTTTTGTTTGGACCTTGTACTACTTTATGATACTATAGGAGTGCTTTGGTTTCCGTTTACATGACACATATTTGTTTTTACGAGCTTTCAGAATCAGAACTGGGAGGGGGTGTAAAAGGGGCTTCCCCTCCTAACTGAGTTACAATGGTATGTATTATAGCTTTATAGCCCACGGCAGTGGGGTATACCGGCCACTTAATGCCCATTCCAGCGTTAAAGGACTGAGCCGGAGGCAAGCAAATTTAACAAGGAAGTGTGTCTTTAATGGTTGGTGTAGCCAGCTAAAGTGAGCTAGAAAGCTATTAGAAGAACACACATCATGAGGATGAAATGCCCCAATTGAAAAGGCATCAGAGACGAAGGCATCAGAGACTGTGGAGGTTTAAATCCCCCATGGCTCTGAAGCTTTTGTTTCACAACTCTTGCTATGAATGTTCAAGTGTTAACAGCCATGTGCTGGTCCATGGCTGATAACTGTTGATCATTTACTGCAAGAGCTGTGAAAGCATGCTGTCAAAAATCAGCCCCTGGTTCTCCCTGGCTCCAATAAACTGCTTTTTCATAGTTCAGCCAAGCCAGTTCGATCCAGGCGCTGATCCCCTCCCTTTTTTTGAAGCCCCAGTGACATTGAGCTACAGGAGGAGGAAATTATGAAGGCTCTGGGGCATATTCTCAAGGAGCTATCGCCGAGTTATCGGCACGTTATCGCAGCCAAATCCGTGATACATTTATCTCCCCATTCCCAAGCTGGTGCTAACAGCCCATAACACCAGTTTACCTGCGATAGCAGTCGCAAAAAACATTGCCACAGATGCCCCCGGCAACTAACGCTAATGATATGCAGAGTAGGCGTACCCGTGCAAAAAGCCGCGACAACACCACTCCACAACATTCTCAACGACCAGCCCGATCCGCGATAAGATCACAAAACATGCGATAAGGCGCGTTAGCAGCAGGAAATTAACACCTGCTCTTACCTGGTGCAAAGTCGGACGACAACCTGCAACAGACAAGGGAGCACAGCCCATAGCCACACATGAAGAACAACAGATGCCATGAAGCCACTCACCATGCATCCCGGAGCCCCGAGAGGGCAACAACACCCACCACTACCACACCCAGGACCCCCCCCCCCGGGCCCCACTCCGGGCACCCTCCACCCACACCCGGACAAAGATATGTCACATCAACCTCATGAAGTCATGAACAAAACAATGTGCCCGATGTCGCACAATAACAACACCTAACCTACATGTGTCATCAGAAAAATGAGAATCATACATTCATCTTAGACTCTGTTATTTTGTGTTTATTCTGTATGAAACGAATTATTTGCAATTTTGAAGAGTCATGGCGGGTCCACCCAGGACAATCTGGAAGTCACAGCCTGCAAAACAAATTTCCAGATAAGAAGGTGTGTCATGCGCTCATCAAAGGACAGAGAGAGCGAGCGAAAGTGAGAGAGAGAGAGAGAGAGAGAAAGAGAGAGTGAGAGAAAGAGGGGGAGATGGAGAGGGAGTGAGAGAGAGAAATAGAGATATTGTACAAGGAGCGCAAGGCCAATCGGGCTCCTGGCTCATACATGCCAACTGTTGTGTGTGTATCGCTATTGGTGCACACTAAGTCAAAGGCCTGGCATCAATAGCAACACGAAGGCCACATCACATTTCAAAAATGCAAGCAGTAGTCAGGCCAACATCAGGAATGAAAACTCCATTGTCTCAATACACAAGGCTGAAGGACACCTGAACCCCCGACCTTGGTCCTGAATGTGGCTGGCACTCCCTGCGAGAGATACCAAACCATTTCGTGATGACTCCCACACCACGAACTGTGCGAATGAAAGACCAACGTGTCCACACCCCACACACACTTGTCCCTGCCTGAGGCACACCAGCTTGGGATACCCCTGACACATAAGTAAGAAACAACCCATACGCCCAAACGTTGCACACAAACACGACTCATTGCTCCGAGCAGTGGCATCTCATCCACACAACTGCCGCCTGTCAGAAGTGTGCCGGTGCTACGAGACCAACAAAGGCAATGGCTGGCACATGCACAACCCCTGTCACGTGGAACTGTACCGTGCACGAATGCTGCATCTGTTGGGATCACTGCCACTGGCAGTGTTGCGCATCAGTTACCGTCTGAGTTTCCGGCTTGCGTACGTCACCTGCGTCCAGCCCTGGTTCCACTGTCGATCATGCACATTCAAGTGGCCCATGGATGTCTGCCTATCCAACACAACGGTAGTTGAACTGGATTATGACACGTGTGTGCGCCCCCTATTGGCCCATGAACAGGAGTGTAACCGTGACACCCGTGCATGGGATGCCTTGACATTTGGCATATGTGCAGGCAGTTGGACATGGGAGATTGCACAACTCCTCGTGTGCAGTGACCACATCGAGGCGCTCCCCTATTGGGCTGTGTTGCGGATTGGTGAAACGGCGTGGACGGAGCACAGCTGCCCGGACCAGGTAATGGATTGGCTCGCCCTCGCGTACCTTGACCTCGACAACGATGTACTCTTGGAACAGATTGGCCATGAAGCAGCGCTCGCATACATGGACGAGTAACTACGTTCCTGCAGCCACAATTGATTGTCACCCACAGCACAGGTCCCCACACCTTGTAGCATCTCAGAGGAATTTCCACATATCCCACCACAACAGTGGACAGTCTGCCTTCGCCTGGACTCAGAATGCATGTGCGTGGACCTACGCGTGTGTACACACACCTGTGCAAGGTGATGCAGTCCCATGGGCAGAGCAGCACAGCGTCGCCTGGCAACGTTCCAAAAGCGGAGAAACTGCTGGGGGGAGAGTACACACATGGCAATGTAGCACGACATGTGACCTTGTAGGATCCCTTCACCTGCTCACTGTCAGCAGAGCACACAGTCAGCACAGTCCGCTGCTACAGCACTATGCAGATCCCATGGGCTGAGAGTTGTGTCCCCTGACACGGGCCGATGAGCAGACGCTAAACATCACATGACTCGTCCAGCAAGGCAAGGTGGGCTGAGACCGTTGACATCCGTAATGAATTGTGTGCACTTTTGCCACCCCATTACTTGCACCTCAACATGTTCCTAAGCTGCCTGTAAGTGTCTTAGACATTGGTCTGCATGTTGTGGCCCTTGCCCGTACTGACACGCACATGCTAATAAAGTCTACGCAACTTCACCTGTGTACAACTGTGATGAGTGTTGATTATAATGACAGATCATATGCCTACATGTGCATTGTCCGTACACAGGGAGGCATTGACTGACGCTTGTGAATTGGGGTTGAGTCCCTATTGCCAGCTCTACCTCTGTGAGCCAGACATTGTGGTTGGGATAGTTGGTGGCAGACCTGTGCTCCTACGTGTCCCCAGCAATGTGCGTATGGTGTCCAACTTCTCGCCATGTAGAACAAGGTCATCCATCAAAACAGACTGTGTCCACACAGATATGTGTGAGTAGGCATGCGAAGAGACGTTCTGTTGTCACATGTGATGGGGGACACCACCTAAGGACTGCTACCGAATGTGACATTTCCACACACAGCCCTATTTGATACATGGACGTGGTGCTACGTTTGAGGGCAACAGGATTGTTGTCACTGTGCAATGAGGCCACAGCTAGTTCACACCTTCACTGTCATCTAAGTGGCCATGTGGGTCAGGGTCAAACATGCGCATTGATGACATCTACCAGGGTGTACCTTTTAGTGCTATTGATGTCCCTACATTCATCCAAACATTTATTCGTGAGTGAACATAGACATGACACATCTGTGTGATTTGAAATGTTTTATTCACATTCTGGGGGGTGTCGGACCTGGAGCAGTACATGGCCACTTCAAGCCCACATAACATGGTTGCCCAGTGGTGGGCCAACCAGAGTTCTTGTGGCAAGGCAAAGTTGGTCTGAAGAGGAAGGGTGCAGTCCGCCGCCAGGTTGCTGTGTCATTGGTACCAGAGCAGATATGGCAGTCCATGTCGGGGTCCATGTGAAGGTCGCAGAGTGTTTTGGGGGACAGTGGGAGGTGTTGTTCCAGGGCATGATGCAGAGAGCACGACCAGGCAGGGACAGGCCATATGGCGGGGACGGATGCTACTACCTCCTTCCTCACACAGTCATTACCCTCCACATCTTACTCCTCTGAGACGTCTTCTGTGTCCGGTGTGTCAGGTGTGTGTGGTGGGCTTATGGCTGCGTCCCTGTGTGCCACTGACACATCAGGGTGTGAAGGTGATTGGGCTGCATCACTGTGTGCCACTGACACATCAGGGGGAGGATATGTGTGTGTCGAGGTTCCTGCAGCAGTGACCTGGAACAGGCTCAGTGGCAGCAATGGCCAGATGAGGATCTGCAAGGCATGGAAGATCACAGCTACATCTCGCTGGTGTTCAGCAGTGGCAGCCATACTTCCAGCCTGCATCGGCTCCATGGTCTCCATTGACCTCCGCATCTGTGCCAACTCTGTGCTGTCATCGCTTGGGCCTGTCTGCCTAGACAGTTCTTGTAACCGAGTAATGGACCCAGCGATGTCAGCCAAGGATTTTTGGTGAGCATGCTGTGGACAGTGGGTATCCGTTAGGGACTGTAGGTGCTCCCTGATGGGACTCAGGCACCCACGTATGGCATCGAGTTTGTCTGCCATGAGCTCGAAACCCAGCCGCAGCTGATCTGCCATCTACTCCTGGCACCCTAACACACGGAGTTTGAAATCCGTGTGTTGGTCGTGGGGGTCCTGGGAGGCAGCCGTGGTGGTGTGTGCTTCCTCCGGTGTGGTCTGTGCAGGGTGTGGGCTCACCGCGATGCAGCTGGGCTGCCCTGCTCCTGGAGGTGGGGTGCGGAGGCTGTCCACGAGCAGTTGGAGGGTGTCTGTGCAAATGTGCAGGGTGTCCTCTTCATCATCACTGAAGAGATGTGTGGTCTGCTCTGCAGGAGGTGTTGATTGTCCCTCTGCAATGTGAAGGGGATATGCAGGTTAACAGTGTGTTCCATATATGTTGACGCATTGTATATGTTTACATTCAGACTGCATGACGCTGTACATTGTGACTGTTTTGGTGAAGCTGGCTATTTGATGGGAGTCAGTGGACATTTTGACTACATGTCGGATGTGTGGTTGTACTCGTACGTTATCAGCTCACAGTGTCATGCATTGCCAGTTGTGATTGGCCAGTTTCTACGCACGAGCGGCACCAGTTGTGTACTCTGTCCTGTGGTGTAGGGGTTGTACTCTGTCCCACATTGTCGTCAATGTTGATGTACTGTGATTGCTATGTGTGTGTGCTGCATTGTTGGCGATTCACCCCTGCAGCTCTGCATTGGCAGACCCTTATCCCTTTGAGTCGGTGTGCATTTGACTTGTGTGCTTTTCGGGTGCTGGGATGTTTGCGACTTGGGTCATTTGTGCTACTGGAGATATTTGGTACTCTTGTGCATTGTTTGTCTGCAGATGTTTTTTACGTCATGGTTCGTAGGTGCACGTGAATGTGTCAGTGTGTGACCTGCTCCTTTACGGATGTGGTCCACACTCAGCCACCTCAGTGTCGTCTCGTGCACCATGTCATGTATTGTGACTTCAGCCATGCTATCTGTCATGCAGTGTCACTTGCATTGTCGGTGTGGCTCACAGAGCCTCTGCTTTTCGGGATTCAGCACATGTGCATGGGTAGGTTGTGGCATTGGTGATATGGAGGGGGGCCCATTTGTGCAGACTGGGGACGGGGGACTACTTGTTGTTTTTATGTGTGCTGCAGTGTGCCAAGGGTATCAGGGACATGTTCCACAGTCATTGTGGGTGTGCAGTGTGCTGCACATGATTGTGAATGTGTGGCATTGTGCCCATATGCCCCCGTCCCCCCAGTCCCTGGTCGTTACTCACCCTGTTGCTGTTGGGTCAGGTCATATCGGGCTGTGTCCAGACCCCCGACTCCTTGCACCGTCTCCACGCTGATGACTGTGGCCACCATTTCCTCCAGCTCATCCAGCTCCTCCTGTGGCGCAGGACTCCCACCTCCAGTCGCCTTTGCTGCCTTCATGTTGGCAGCGAGTTTCTGTTTGGTTTGGCTGTGCACTTCATGCCAGCGCCTCTTGACCTTCTCCATTGACCTCCTCGACACTCCGACTGCATTCACGTTGGTGACGATGGACTGCCATATTTCCGTTTGTGTTGCCAATGACGCAGTGGAGGTGACGAACAGTTGTTGGTAGTGTTCTATCACCTCCGTGACGATGATCCGGTCTTCCTGCGGACTGAACCCCGTCTTCCTCTTCCTCTTCCTCTTCTCCTTGCCCTTCCACGAACACGGGGTTCCTGGCTGGTCCTCCGTGGGGCTTCTGGGGTTCGGGTTGTCCTCTGCACTCGGTCCGGGTGCATCCATGGTGCTACGCAGTTTGTTTTGTTTTTGATGTTTATTTTTTGGTTGCTCTTATAGTGCATTTTCACGCATGACGCGTGGGATTTGCGGGCCTGTGGCTGGTTGTCGCTGATTTTTGTATCGTGGTTTGGGACATCGCAGGTTTTTTCGCGTTCATGTTTCGCATTGTTTCTGCGTCGCGTTGGTTTTTGGGCGGTCATTTGGCGCGTTATCCTGCTACTATCGCATGGTGCCGCAGGGTTGGGAATACCACGTTGACACAGTGTTATTTTCCCGCGATGGACTGCGATGTGAAGGGTTGCGTTAAGCAACTTTTGCGCTAGTTATCACACGTTCTTGAGAATATGCCCCTCTGTGTGTTCAGCTGCATGGTTCTGTCTTTCACTTCGCTCTACCCAATTCATATATTTTGGAGAGGCAGGGTAAAGAGAAAGGAGAGGACATTAGGGCATAAAAATTTTGAGAGCGAGCAGCTGGCCTATATCAGTTTATATAGGCTGTTACTGCTCATTTGTTTTCAATGGAACTGTCAGCATTCCAATGTTCTAATAATGTTTTGGAACTGAAATTGGAGTTGCAAGCCATTTATCAGGTACTGACACCTGAAAGAAGGTGGTAACTGAGGTACAAAAGGGAAGGTGTCCCTTTGGGCCTATTCCCCTTCATGGATCGTGATGTTCAGCCTTGTGGGGAGAAAGCAGTGGTCCGTGGGAAACATTATTTTATGAAGCACTGGCTTCTTTTAGCCACTTAAGTTGATTGAAAAAAGTGTTTCCCACCTAGTAATGCACACTAAGGGTTACCCTGCTGTGCCTTGCAAGAGCAATGCCGCAAAATTCACAAGGCAGATACGAAACAACTGCTAGTTGAACACTTTCTCACATCTCATCTGCATCATAGAACTTTCTCCTTTTGTGGCTTACAGAGAATTAAACGGAACCAACGAGGGGGCGATGTTGAACTGAAACTGCTTCAGGAGGAAAGTGCACTAATTATACGCTTTGAAACAGTGGAACATGGACTGAATAGGGATGCAGAATGGCATCATTGGCTTAAATTGAGAGAGAGTCCTCATAACAAACCTTAAATGGTCATTAGGGGAGACAAATAATGGCTATTTGCGTTCTAAAAACATCACAAGTCATATAGACAGATGTGAACTATGGGTTTATTTTACTTATGGTTAAAAGCATTTTTTAAAAATGGATTGCAACCCATTGATATAATCATCCCCAATAACTGGGAAGTTAAAAACAAGTAAAAAAACTATCACAAACAAAAGGTAATGATAGACATTGATCCAAACTAAGTTAATTTTGCTATTTGTGCCTCATCAATAACAACAAAAAACTAAAAATTGCCAAGGTGGAATTTTCTGATAATGATTTGCCCTATCTGCCCACGTAAGTGACTCATTTACACCTGGGTACTTACTCTTTGTAACACCTACTGTCATCTCCCTTAAAAACAATTATGCAATAAATCAGAGAGGTGTCCCACCAATAGGGTTAATAAACTGAATCACATTATATAACACCTATAGGGGCTAAAAATTGAATTGCAGTACATAAAATCAACTGAGAGTGGTACTCGCTCTCTTGATGTCAACCTTATGGTTCACTCACTTTCTGACCCCATTAAAAGATGGCGGCAAGAAAAGAATGTCAGAAGCAGTACTTCCCTGCTTTGCCCTGGGTACATGTTTATTAAAAACAAATATCGCTATCCCATTAAATTAACACAGGTAGATGCCCCGCTTTTAGGACTGACCATTACTATTATTTTCAAATTAAAGTGTGACTTCAAATTATTTGGCCAAAATTCTCCGTGACTCCACTATAGGATGGCGGCAGCAAAGTACGCAGCAATATTAATTAGATAGGTCGGTCTGTAACCCTGTGAGACTAGAGAATTTGAATTGTGACCCTTTACAAAATAAGAGACAGGTCACAAAAAGTTACGGTTTAATTTCGACCACTTTTGCCATCAGTCTGTTCGTACAGTTGGCCTTTAATCATATGTCTGTTCATAGTTTTCGCAGAGGAAATCCTTATTGAGGATAAGGAATGAGATGAATAAAATGGTGAGATTGTTGGGGCTAAGGTCATGTCTTCATTGTTCTTTGATCAAATAGGATACCTGTCTGAAAGTTCACTAAAAGAGGTGTAGAACACTTGTGCTCGAGGGAATTAATGAACATGGAGTTTGATGAGGGGAAGAGGTTAAGAAGATAAGGTTATGTCACAAATTGATTTTCCTGGAGAGGGAACCATGCTGAAGAAAAATAGCTAAGCAGACCTGAAGAGGGGAGATATCTTGCTTGCCTCAGTGATCGGGAAATTTGTTTACTATGCAGTCTGGGAAGGAATGAGGATAACAGAACAGAGCTCTGGCAAATATTTAGTAATATCAAGAAGAATGATCAGTCTGCTTCATCAAAGAGCAGAAATGGTGATGATGAGGAGTGTAGGTGGATTTCTGCTAAAGGGTAGAGTCAAGTGTAAAAGCATAGAAAAGGTAGAATGGAATTTAGAAAGCTAGTTTCCTGTCAAACCCAAAAATCGTGCTGTTTTTTACCCACTCTCATCAACAATTGATTCTTCCTAGCATCTCCAACAGCATGCATATCTTTGTTTGGCACTGCTGTCTCTCTGGAACTGGAAAATCAGTGCTGTTATTTCCTTACCGTATCAAGATAAATTCTATCCACACCCTAAGGAAGGCCGGCAGTGGCCCCAGTGTTTCCAAGATGTAGCTGTAAGTCCCCCGGATTTTTTGATAGTTGTTCCAAGATCTGCATAACAAAGAGCACCTGAAATAAAAAAACAATTTTCAAACAGAAGTTTAAATGACAAAATTGTTGCAGGTATTCCAGTCTTTAGTGTGACAATGAAGGAGCGACAGATAAAGAAGGCAGCATAAGAGCAGCAGTATAGGGGATAAAAATGAGAAATGCTATGCTTCAACATATAAAAAATAACCAATGGGAAGCAGAAGTGATAGGTGAGCAGTACATTGTACACTGTTTCCAATTTTCGATACCATTTTTAGGTTTGGCCTACATACTGTTTTATAATGTTTTATCTGTCTTGACAGCCTTATGCCTTATGTATTAAAAACAATGATAAAATCATAAATAAATCATTTATATATGTATATATATATATATATATATATATATGTATATATATATATATATATATATATATATATATATAAAACAACACAGCATTGGATGAAGAAGACACTTGTCTAAAATCCAGCCTTTTCACATGAACATAGATGAAATGCTAAGATTAATTGCTTTGTAATTACGTTTCTTCTAAAAAAAAGGAAAGCATGTACAACTATTTGTAAAACATGAATCTAAATGTTTAACTGGTTTGCTATGGTAAAACATCTTCTAACCTTGGATCTAAAACGATGGGAAGTGGTGTCTGTTTTCCATTGCAATGGAAACAGCGACCCACGTGATCGGGAACTTGTAATTTTAAAAATGAGGAAATGGCAACAGCGTAGTTGGTGTGAGCAAGCCTGTGGATACAGGCGAAACGCGTTACCAAGAACCGTAAAATAAAAAGAGAATTCTTTTTAAATTCTTACCGGAGTCCTCGTGTTGGTGTCCAGGAACTGGAAGGTAACTGGAATTGGTGCAAATATATATATATATATATATATATATATATATATATATATATATATATATATATATATATATTATCTACTGGCGGTCGCCAGTAGATAGTTATAGTTAAAACCTATTATCCATAGGAAATCCGCGACATTCTATTTGAAATAACGTTGGCGCCGGTTAACGAATATTCGCGAAAGTTTCCAACTTGTTGGGGCGCTCCGGTCCGCTCCTATCCTGAAAGTCTCGGGGTGATACGTCAAGCGGGGGCCGAGAAAAAGGGGGGTCCCAAAACGTGTTTTCCCCATTCATTTTTCCATAGGAACCTTTAGTCGCAGCTACAGCCCGAACTGCTGAACGGAATTACACCAAATTTGGCAAAGAGGTAGCCCTTGGTTCAGTGTCGTGCCTTTTGCTTAAATGGTGTAAATCCGTTCAGTAGTTCCTGAGAAAATCAAAAGTAAAGTCACATATATATCTGGGCGGAGCCTAACCACACATGTCATCGTGAGATCTGATTGGCTGTCAGCACTTCATCCTGGAATTTCTGGCAGCCATCTTGGGACCAATATAAATGATAGTACCTCATTGAAATGCATTGTAGTGAATAGAAGATTTTGAGGGTCACCAAAAGGAGAACTATAAAGGGTGATAACAGGCTTTAGTTACATTAGAATTTATTTGTTGACGGTACCATACTAATTTTAGGAATTGTGGTGTATTCCAAGGTGATTTTACCATGTGAAAAACCTTCTGCTGGGATATCATGAATCATGTTTGAGAGAACACTATTTTCTCATGCTTGTCCCATGGAGGTTTGGAAGGTGCTCCAGAAGCTAAAATGAGAGCATATTTTCTGTAAATTCACATTATCTTTATCACTCATGTGAGAATGAAGTCTGACATTCTCAGTAAAACATGTACATCCAACAAGGGCAGAGACTGTCAGTTGATTCCTTTGTGTTCTACTGCAGCTTCCCAGAGTGTTCTAAAGAACAACTAGAGTGCTAACAGCCTTACTTATGACAAAAGTATGGCACACCTGAAGCCATCTTGATTGGAATAAACTGGTAACACTTAAAACATTTAATTTAAAAAGGAACAAAATGATGGGGTTCATTTTGTCATAGAAATTATGGTTAGTGCTGTAGAAAGAAAAATTAGGACATGTTTCAAGTGTGATCTCAAATATCTTCCTGTTATATTTCAACAGGAGCAGCCGGCCAGTTGATGCCTTTGTGTTCTACTGCAGCTTCCCAGAGTGTTCTAAAGAACAACTAGAGTGCTAACAGCCTTACTTATGACAAAAGTATGGCACACCTGAAGCCATCTTGATTGGAATAAACTGGTAACACTTAAAACATTTAATTTAAAAAGGAACAAAATGATGGGGTTCATTTTGTCATAGAAATTATGGTTAGTGCTGTAGAAAGAAAAATTAGGACATGTTTCAAGTGTGATCTCAAATATCTTCCTGTTATATTTCAACAGGAGCAGCCTGCCAGTTGATGCCTTTGTGTTCTACTGCAGCTTCCCAGAGTGTTCTAAAGAACAACTAGAGTGCTAACAGCCTTACTTATGACAAAAGTATGGCACACCTGAAGCCATCTTGATTGGAATAAACTGGTAACACTTAAAACATTTAATTTAAAAAGGAACAAAATGATGGGGTTCATTTTGTCATAGAAATTATGGTTAGTGCTGTAGAAAGAAAAATTAGGACATATTTCAAGTGTGATCTCAAATATCTTCCTGTTATATTTCAACAGGAGCAGCCTGCCAGTTGATGCCTTTGTGTTCTACTGCAGCTTCCCATAGTGTTCTAAAGAACAACTAGAGCGCTAACAGCCTTACTTATGACAAACGTATGGCACACCTGAAGCCATCTTGATTGGAATAAACCGGTAACACTTAAAACATTTAATTTAAAAAGGAACAAAATTAGGGGTTCTTTTTTAAATAGAAATTATGGTTAGTGCTGCAGAAAGAAAAATTAGGGCATGTTTTAAGTGAGATCTCAAATCCTCTTCTATTTCATTAGAAAATTCTGACATGCAGACTGAAACAATCACTTTCAATACCAGCAGCAGACTACCAGTTAACTCCCTGGTGAGCAGTAGCTTTACTCCAGTGATCTAATGAGCAACTAGAGTGCTAACATTCTGAATTTATGGCAGATGTGAGACACATCTGAATGCCTTCTTGATGGAATCAAAGTAAAAAACTGAAAGCATTTCCTACTGAGGAGACTGCAGTAAATGAAGAAATTAGGAAACTTCATAACAAAGAAGTCTTCCAAGATGGCCACCAGTGAAAAAAGAGCCCAAATGTAGCACAAATATTACCCAGATGTAGCCCACATATAGCCCAATGACAAAAGTGTGCAAAACACTTTTTATTTTTAGTTTTTTTGCAGTTTTATGTAGTGCAGACTGGTCAGGTATTGGAGCATTGCATCTTAAAACATGACCCCCCTACACTACAAAAACACCACTGCACTACCTTAAACCCTAAAACACTACCCCCAGCACGACCCCCTACACTACACAAGCACCACTGCACTATCCTAAACCCTAAAACACTACCCCCAGCACGACCCCCTACACTACCCAAACACCACTGCACTAACCTAAATCCTAAAACACTACCATCAGCACGACCCCCTACACTACCCAAATACCACTGCACTACCCTAAAACATGACCCCCTACACTACACAAACACCACTGCACTACCCTAAACCCTAAAACACTACCCCCAGCACGACCCCCTACACTACACAAGCACCACTGCACTACCCTAAACCCTAAAACACTACCCCCAGCACGACCCCCTACACTACACAAACACCACTGCACTACCCTAAACCCTAAAACACTACCCCCAGCATGACCCCCTACACTACCCAAACACCACTGCACTAACCTAAATCCTAAAACACTACCCCCAGCATGACCCCCTACACTACCCAAACACCACTGCACTACCCTAAACCCTAAAACACTACCCCCAGCACGACCCCCTACACTACACAAGCACCACTGCACTACCCTAAACCCTAAAACACTACCCCCAGCACGACCCCCTACACTGCCCGAACACCACTGCACTGCCCTAAACCCTGAAACACCACCCCCTTCACGACCCCCTACACTGCCCGAACACCACTGCACTGCCCTAAACCCTGAAACACCACCCCCAGCATGACCCCCTACACTGCCCGAACACCACTGCACTGCCCTAAACCCTGAAACACTACCCCCAGCAAGACCCCCTACACTGCCCGAACACCACTGCACTGCCCTAAACCCTGAAACATCACCCCCAGCACAACCCCCTACACTGCCTGAGCACCATTGCTCTGCCCTAAACCCTGAAACACCAGCCCCAGCACGACCCCCTACACTGCCCGAACACCACTGCACTGCCCTAAACCTTGAAACACCAGCCCCAGCACGACCCCCTACACTGCCCGAACACCACTGCACTGCCCTAAACCCTGAAACACCACCCCCAGCATGACCCCCTTTACTGCTCGAACACCACTGCATTGCCCTAGACTCTGAAACACCAGCCCCAGCAAGACCCCCTACACTGCCCGAACACCACTGCACTGCCCTAAACCCTGAAACACCAGCCCCAGCACGACCCCTACACTGCCCAAACACCACTGCACTGCCCTAAACCCTGAAACACCAGCCCCAGCACCACCCCCTACACTGCCCGAACACCACTGCACTGCCCTAAACCCTGAAACACCAGCCCCAGCACCACCCCCTACAATGCCCGAACACCACTGTACTGCCCTAAACCCTGAAACACCACCCCTGCACCGCCCCCTACACTGCCCGAACAGCACTGCACTGCCCTAAACCCTGAAACACCACCCCCTGCACGACCCCCTACACTGCCCAAACACCACTGCACTGCCCTAAACCCTGAAACACCACCCCCTGCACCACCCCCTACACTGCCCGAACACCACTGCACTGCCCTAAACCCTGAAACACCACCCCCAGCATGACCCCCTTTACTGCTCGAACACCACTGCACTGCCCCAAACCCTGAAACACCACCCCCAGCATGACCCCCTACACTGCCCGAACACCACTGCCCTAAACCCTAAAACACCACCCCTGCACGACCCCCTACACTGCCCGAACACCACTGCACTGCCCTAAACCCTGAAACACCATCCCCTGCACGACCCCCTACACTGCCTGAACACCACTGCACTGCCCTAAACCCTGAAACACCACCCCCAGCACAACCCCCTACACTGCCCGAACACCACTGCACTGCCCTAAACCCTAAAACACCACCCCCAGCACGACCCCCTACACTGCCCGAACACCACTGCACTGCCCTAAACCCTAGAACACTACCCCCAGCATGACCCCCTACACTACCCGAACACCACTGCACTACCCTAAACCCTAAAATACTCCCCGCAGCATGACCCCCTACACTACCCGAACACGACTGCACTGCCCTAAACCCTAAAACACTCCCCCCAGCACGACCCCCTACACTACCCGAACACCACTGCACTGCCCTAGACCCTAAAACACTCCCCCCAGCATGACCCCCTACACTACCCAAACACCACTGCACTACCCTAAACCCTAAAACACTAACCCCAGCACGACCCCCTACACTACCCAAACACCACTGTACTACCCTAAACCCTAAAACACTCCCCCAGGACGACTCCCTACACTACCCAAACACCACTGCACTACCCTAAACCCTAAATCTACCCCCAGCATGACCCCCTACACTACACAAACACCACTGCACTACCCTAAACCCTAAATCTACCCCCAGCATGACCCCCTACACTACACAAACACCACTGCACTACCCTAAACCCTAAATCTACCCCCAGCATGACCCCTACACTACACAAACACCACTGCACTACCCTAAACCCTAAAACACTACCCCCAGCACGACCCTCTTCACTACCTAAACACAACTGCACAATTTGTTACAGGCGTTGCAACGCAGGCCTGTGGTGCTTACTGGAAGTACCTGGTGGGCTGGTTGGGCCCCAGGGACTCTCAGGATTCAAGGTGACCTAATCCCCCAACTTAAAACGCGCCACGGGGCGCGTTTGCACAGTGGTGAAGGGAGGGGGCGGGGACTCAGGTGACATGTGCGCAAACACGCCCTGTGGTGCGTTTTAAGTTGGGGAGTTAATTCCTTTGAATCCTGGGGGCCAACTAGCCCACCAGGTACCTTCAGTAAGCACAACAGAGTTGCGTTGCAGAGAGGTGAAAAAAGGTGCGTGGCCTCGGAACGCCTCTCTGCAACTCAGCTCTGTGGTCCTAACTGTAGGTACCTGGGGGGCTAGTTGGGCCCCAGGGACCCTCAGGATTCAAGGGGACTTAATCCCGCAACTTAAAACGCGCCATGGGGCGCGTTTGCACACATGTCACCTCAGGCCCCCCTCCCTTCACCACTGTGCAAACGCGCACTGGCTCTGGTTAGTCAGAGTCAGTTACCACCAGTACCCGTCTGAAAAAGTTGTGGGCACAGGATGATTTTGCAACAAGGCCTCTTTCTGCTCCTCTGTTGGTTCTTTCTGCACATCTTTTGCTTCTTTCTGTGCGTTTTTCTTCTTTCTTCACATGTCCTACCTCTGTTGGCATAGTTAGAAACTAGCATTTAAAAAACCTTTGAAATTCACTTAAAAAATCATAGGTTTCAGGCACGTTATAGTTAGAAATTAGCATTTAAAAAACCTTTGAAATTCACTGAAAAAACCATAGGTTTCAGGCACGTTATAGTTAGAAATTAGCATTTAAAAAACCTTTGAAATTCACTGAAAAAACCATAGGTTTCAGGCACGTTATAGTTAGAAATTAGCATTTAAAAAACCTTTGAAATTCACTGAAAAAACCATAGGTTTCAGACACGTTATAGTTAGAAATTAGCATTTAAAAAACCTTTGAAATTCACTGAAAAAACCATAGGTTTTAGGGACAGTTATAGTTAGTTGGACATTGCACTCGTACAAAACCCGTGAAATTCCCCTGTTATAGTTAGTTCAGCTAACTATAACTCGCGCCCGCAATGCACTGCTGATGACGTCACATATTACATCACTCATGACATGGTCAGTGACATCACTGATGACATCACTGATGACATCTCAAATGACATCACTGATGACATCATCCATGTGATAATTTCATGCATCTTCTCACACCCTAATATAACTTTTGATACACCCACTCTAAATTACAGACTGCCATTCTCAAAACCATAGACACTCCAACACCAAAAACTACATACCCACTCACTGATTCTTAGGTCTACACACACATCCACTCACTCACCTGTACAGTCACTCATACTTACAGTCACTCAGTACAGGACTATCATATGCACTCATACACCTATATAAACACTCACACACCGCCACTCATCCATAGAGGTACTCACACACCTAGTCAGTCATGCAAAAAATTAATCACACACCCATTTACTCACCTATACAGTTATACACACACCAGCTCACTTACTCATACAAATACTAGCACATTCTTACGCTCTTATACAATAACTGATACAAGCACACATGCATCCATACAGCCACTCTCACACTAACACACTCTCACTTATAGCCATTTAAATACTCTAACACACATATATACTGCCTTTTACATATGTAGTTACTTGCACATGTACCACTGAGATATACATTCACTCACTAACACACCCATACACACACTCACCCACCCAAGCAGTCCATCACAGATGCACTCTTGAAATCATGCACCCAGTGAATCACCCACTCACACATCTATGTATAGAGTCACACACACCCCACCCACACAAACACTCAGGCAGCCATACAGATACTCAGAGAACCAATCAATAACCCATATAGACACTCATGTAGCTATTCGCAAATCCATGCATCCACTTAGACATCAACAAACAGACGGATACAGACATTCACACAGTTTAGTCAATAACCCATGCATTCAGTAAGATACGTTTAATCACTCACTTGTAGAGTCAGTCACTCACGTACGAAATCATCCATTCAGACACTTATACACCCACTCATTCTTCAATACGCCTTTCCCTATATATATTAAACATATTTAAACTTTACAGAAACACACAGTCACTGGATGATGTCATCAGTGATGTCATCAGTGATGTCATTTGAGATGTCATCAGTGATGTCATCAGTGATGTCACTGACCATGTCATGAGTGATGTAATATGTGACGTCATCAGCAGTGCATTGCGGGGGCGCGAGTTATAGTTAGCTGAACTAACTATAACAGGGGAATTTCACGGGTTTTGTATGAGTGCAATGTCCAACTAACTATAACTGTCCCTAAAACCTATGGTTTTTTCAGTGAATATATATATATATATATATATATTATAAAGAGTTAGGTAGGCGCACTCTACTGTTAGACCCAAGCTGCCCCGAGGGGACACCTTGTGTTTGGATTTATTACGGCCCACTAGGGCGGGTCCATAGACTACAACAGGCGCTCTGCTCGTCGTGTGAGTGCTTCAGAATTTAGCCCATGAAGAAGTGCATGTGTTGCACAAAACACGTCGGGTTTTAACTGTAAGTGGATTGTGCTGATTCCCTGGCTGTCGCTTTCAACAATAAAGCGCTGAACCCTACCCTTCTGTGTGTGGCTTCTTCGAGGGGACACCTTGTGTTTGGATTTATTACGGCCAGTCCTGCCGTGAAGGAAGCCCCGCCGCGTTGCAGCGGACCGATACTAACGCCAGGAGGCGTACGGTATGTGTACGGACAGGAGGGGCGCTGTGAAAGGTCTACGGGGCAGCTTGGGTCTAACAGGACATTTTATCAACCCACTTGGGATGAACTTTGTTTTTATTGTGCACCGCACTGACAACTCACTTGAGGAGGAATTTTGAGCACTACGAGGACCGGGAGGCAGCAGTGCTGTCCACTCCCACTGGGGCGGGTCCATAGACTACAACAGGTGCTCTGCTAGTCGTGTGAGTGCTTCAGAATTTAGCCCATGAAGAAGTGCATGTGTTGCACGAAACGCGTCGGGATTTAACTGTAGGTGGAATGTGCTGATTCCCTGGCTGTCGCTTTCAACAATAAAGCGCTGAACCCTACCCTTCTGTGTGTGGCTTCTTCGAGGGGACACCTTGTGTTTGGATTTATTACGGCCAGTCCTGCCGTGAAGAAAGCCCCACCGCGTTGCAGCAGACCGATACTGACGCCAGGAGGCGTACGGTATGTGTACGGACAGGAGGGGCGCTGTGAAAGGTCTACGGGGCAGCTTGGGTCTAACAGGACATTTTATCGACCCACTTGGGCTGAACTTTGTTTTTATTGTGCACCGCACTGACAACTCACTTGAGGAATTTTGAGCACAACGAGGACCGGGAGACAGCAGTGCTGTCCGCGCCCACTGGGGCAGGTCCATAGACTACAACAGGTGCTCTGCTCGTCGTGTGAGTGCTTCAGAATTTAGCCCATGAAGAAGTGCATGTGTTGCACGAAACGCGTCGGGCTTTAACTGTAGGTGGAATGTGCTGATTCCCTGGCTGTCGCTTTCAACAATAAAGCGCTGAACCCTACCCTTCTGTGTGTGGCTTCTTCGAGGGGACACCTTGTGTTTGGATTTATTACGGCCAGTCCTGCCGTGAAGGAAGCCCCGCCGCATTGCAGCGGACCGGTACTGATGCCAGGAGGCGTACGGTATGTGTATGGACAGGATGGGCGCAGTGAAAGGTCTGCGGGGCAGCTTGGGTCTAAAAGGACATTTTATCGACCCTCTTGGGATGAACTTTGTTTTTATTGTGCACCGCACTGACAACTCACTTGAGGAGGAATTTTGAGCACTACGAGGACGGGGAGGCAGCAGTGCTGTCCACGCCCACTGGGGCGGGTCCATAGACTACAACAGGTGCTCTGCTCGTCATGTGAGTGCTTCAGAATTTAGCCCATGAAGAAGTGCATGTGTTGCACGAAACGCGTCGGGCTTTAACTGTAGGTGGAATGTGCTGATTCCCTGGCTGTCGCTTTCAACAATAAAGCGCTGAACCCTACCCATCTGTGTGTGGCTTCTTCGAGGGGACACCTTGTGTTTGGATTTATTACGGCCAGTCCTGCCGTGAAGAAAGCCCCACCGCGTTGCAGCAGACCGATACTGACGCCAGGAGGCGTACGATATGTGTACGGACAGGAGGGGCGCTGTGAAAGGTCTACGGGGCAGCTTGGGTCTAACAGGACATTTTATCGACCCACTTGGGATGAACTTTGTTTTTATTGTGCACCGCACTGACAACTCACTTGAGGAATTTTGAGCACAACGAGGACCGGGAGGCAGCAGTGCTGTCCGCGCCCACTGGGGCAGGTCCATAGACTACAACAGGTGCTCTGCTCGTCGTGTGAGTGCTTCAGAATTTAGCCCATGAAGAAGTGCATGTGTTGCACAAAACGCGTCGGGTTTTAACTGTAGGTGGATTGTGCTGATTCCCTGGCTGTCGCTTTCAACAATAAAGCGCTGAACCCTACCATTCTGTGTGTGGCTTCTTCGAGGGGACACCTTGTGTTTGGATTTATTATGGCCAGTCCTGCCGTGAAGAAAGCCCCACCGCGTTGCAGCAGACCGATACTGACGCCAGGAGGCGTACGGTATGTGTACGGACAGGAGGGGCGCTGTGAAAGGTCTACGGGGCAGCTTGGGTCTAACAGGACATTTTATCGACCCACTTGGGATGAACTTTGTTTTTATTGTGCACCGCACTGACAACTCACTTGAGGAATTTTGAGCACAACGAGGACCGGGAGGCAGCAGTGCTGTCCGCGCCCACTGGGGCAGGTCCATAGACTACAACAGGTGCTCTGCTCGTCGTGTGAGTGCTTCAGAATTTAGCCCATGAAGAAGTGCATGTGTTGCACGAAACGTGTCGGGCTTTAACTGTAGGTGGAATGTGCTGATTCCCTGGCTGTCGCTTTCAACAATAAAGCACTGAACCCTACCCTTCTGTGTGTGGCTTCTTCGAGGGGACACCTTGTGTTTGGATTTATTACGGCCAGTCCTGCCGTGAAGGAAGCCCCGCCGCATTGCAGCGGACCGGTACTGATGCCAGGAGGCGTACGGTATGTGTACGGACAGGATGGGCGCAGTGAAAGGTCTACGGGGCAGCTTGGGTCTAAAAGGACATTTTATCGACCCTCTTGGGATGAACTTTGTTTTTATTGTGCACCGCACTGACAACTCACTTGAGGAGGAATTTTGAGCACTACGAGGACCGGGAGGCAGCAGTGCTGTCCACGCCCACTGGGGCGGGTCCATAGACTACAACAGGTGCTCTGCTCGTCATGTGAGTGCTTCAGAATTTAGCCCATGAAGAAGTGCATGGGTTGCACGAAACGCGTCGGGCTTTAACTGTAGGTGGAATGTGCTGATTCCCTGGCTGTCGCTTTCAACAATAAAGCGCTGAACCCTACCCATCTGTGTGTGGCTTCTTCGAGGGGACACCTTGTGTTTGGATTTATTACGGCCAGTCCTGCCGTGAAGAAAGCCCCACCGCGTTGCATCAGACCGATACTGACGCCAGGAGGCGTACGATATGTGTACGGACAGGAGGGGCGCTGTGAAAGGTCTACGGGGCAGCTTGGGTCTAACAGGACATTTTATCGACCCACTTGGGATGAACTTTGTTTTTATTGTGCACCGCACTGACAACTCACTTGAGGAATTTTGAGCACAACGAGGACCGGGAGGCAGCAGTGCTGTCCGCGCCCACTGGGGCAGGTCCATAGACTACAACAGGTGCTCTGCTCGTCGTGTGAGTGCTTCAGAATTTAGCCCATGAAGAAGTGCATGTGTTGCACAAAACGCGTCAGGTTTTAACTGTAGGTGGATTGTGCTGATTCCCTGGCTGTCGCTTTCAACAATAAAGCGCTGAACCCTACCATTCTGTGTGTGGCTTCTTCGAGGGGACACCTTGTGTTTGGATTTATTACGGCCAGTCCTGCCGTGAAGAAAGCCCCACCGCGTTGCAGCAGACCGATACTAACGCCAGGAGGCGTACGGTATGTGTACGGACAGGAGGGGCGCTGTGAAAGGTCTACGGGGCAGCTTGGGTCTAACAGGACATTTTATCGACCCACTTGGGATGAACTTTGTTTTTATTGTGCACCGCACTGACAACTCACTTGAGGAGGAATTTTGAGCACTACGAGGACCGGGAGGCAGCAGTGCTGTCCACGCCCACTGGGGCGGGTCCATAGACTACAACAGGTGCTCTGCTCGTCATGTGAGTGCTTCAGAATTTAGCCCATGAAGAAGTGCATGTGTTGCACGAAACGCGTCGGGCTTTAACTGTAGGTGGAATGTGCTGATTCCCTGGCTGTCGCTTTCAACAATAAAGCGCTGAACCCTACCCATCTGTGTGTGGCTTCTTCGAGGGGACACCTTGTGTTTGGATTTATTACGGCCAGTCCTGCCGTGAAGAAAGCCCCACCGCGTTGCAGCAGACCGATACTGACGCCAGGAGGCGTACGATATGTGTACGGACAGGAGGGGCGCTGTGAAAGGTCTACGGGGCAGCTTGGGTCTAACAGGACATTTTATCGACCCACTTGGGATGAACTTTGTTTTTATTGTGCACCGCACTGACAACTCACTTGAGGAATTTTGAGCACAACGAGGACCGGGAGGCAGCAGTGCTGTCCGCGCCCACTGGGGCAGGTCCATAGACTACAACAGGTGCTCTGCTCGTCGTGTGAGTGCTTCAGAATTTAGCCCATGAAGAAGTGCATGTGTTGCACAAAACACGTCGGGTTTTAACTGTAGGTGGATTGTGCTGATTCCCTGGCTGTCGCTTTCAACAATAAAGCGCTGAACCCTACCATTCTGTGTGTGGCTTCTTCGAGGGGACACCTTGTGTTTGGATTTATTACGGCCAGTCCTGCCGTGAAGAAAGCCCCACCCCGTTGCAGCAGACCGATACTGACGCCAGGAGGCGTACGGTATGTGTACGGACAGGAGGGGCGCTGTGAAAGGTCTACGGGGCAGCTTGGGTCTAACAGGACATTTTATCGACCCACTTGGGATGAACTTTATTTTTATTGTGCACCGCACTGACAACACACTTGAGGAATTTTGAGCACAACGAGGACCGGGAGGCAGCAGTGCTGTCCGCGCCCACTGGGGCAGGTCCATAGACTACAACAGGTGCTCTGCTCGTCGTGTGAGTGCTTCAGAATTTAGCCCATGAAGAAGTGCATGTGTTGCACGAAACGCGTCGGGCTTTAACTGTAGGTGGAATGTGCTGATTCCCTGGCTGTCGCTTTCAACAATAAAGCGCTGAACCCTACCCTTCTGTGTGTGGCTTCTTCGAGGGGACACCTTGTGTTTGGATTTATTACGGCCAGTCCTGCCGTGAAGGAAGCCCCGCCGCATTGCAGCGGACCGGTACTGATGCCAGGAGGCGTACGGTATGTCTACGGACAGGATGGGCGCAGTGAAAGGTCTACGGGGCAGCTTGGGTCTAAAAGGACATTTTATCGACCCTCTTGGGATGAACTTTGTTTTTATTGTGCACCGCACTGACAACTCACTTGAGGAGGAATTTTGAGCACTACGAGGACCGGGAGGCAGCAGTGCTGTCCACGCCCACTGGGGCGGGTCCATAGACTACAACAGGTGCTCTGCTCGTCATGTGAGTGCTTCAGAATTTAGCCCATGAAGAAGTGCATGTGTTGCACGAAACGCGTCGGGCTTTAACTGTAGGTGGAATGTGCTGATTCCCTGGCTGTCGCTTTCAACAATAAAGCGCTGAACCCTACCCATCTGTGTGTGGCTTCTTCGAGGGGACACCTTGTGTTTGGATTTATTACGGCCAGTCCTGCCGTGAAGAAAGCCCCACCGCGTTGCAGCAGACCGATACTGACGCCAGGAGGCGTACGATATGTGTACGGACAGGAGGGGCGCTGTGAAAGGTCTACGGGGGCAGCTTGGGTCTAACAGGACATTTTATCGACCCACTTGGGATGAACTTTGTTTTTATTGTGCACCGACACTGACAACTCACTTGAGGAATTTTCGGCACAACGAGGACCGGGAGGCAGCAGTGCTGTCCGCACCCACTGGGGCAGGTCCATAGACTACAACAGGTGCTCTGCTCGTCATGTGAGTGCTTCAGAATTTAGCCCATGAAGAAGTGAATGTGTTGCACAAAACGCGTCGGGTTTTAACTGTAGGTGGATTGTGCTGATTCCCTGGCTGTCGCTTTCAACAATAAAGCGCTGAACCCTACCCTTCTGTGTGTGGCTTCTTCGAGGGGACACCTTGTGTTTGGATTTATTACGGCCAGTCCTGCCGTGAAGGAAGCCCCGCCGCGTTGCAGCGGACCGATACTAACGCCAGGAGGCGTACGGTATGTGTACGGACAGGAGGGGCGCTGTGAAAGGTCTACGGGGCAGCTTGGGTCTAACAGGACATTTTATCGACCCACTTGGGATGAACTTTGTTTTTATTGTGCACCGCACTGACAACTCACTTGAGGAGGAATTTTGAGCACTACGAGGACCGGGAGGCAGCAGTGCTGTCCACGCCCACTGGGGCGGGTCCATAGACTACAACAGGTGCTCTGCTCGTCGTGTGAGTGCTTCAGAATTTAGCCCATGAAGAAGTGCATGTGTTGCACAAAACGCGTCGGGTTTTAACTGTAGGTGGAATGTGCTGATTCCCTGGCTGTCGCTTTCAACAATAAAGCGCTGAACCCTACCCTTCTGTGTGTGGCTTCTTCGAGGGGACACCTTGTGTTTGGATTTATTACGGCCAGTCCTGCCGTGAAGGAAGCCCCGCCGCATTGCAGCGGACCAGTACTGATGCCAGGAGGCGTACGGTATGTGTACGGACAGGATGGGCACAGTGAAAGGTCTACGGGGCAGCTTGGGTCTAACAGGACATTTTATCGACCCACTTGGGATGAACTTTGTTTTTATTGTGCACCGCACTGACAACTCACTTGAGGAGGAATTTTGAGCACTACGAGGACCGGGAGGCAGCAGTGCTGTCCACGCCCACTGGGGCGGGTCCATAGACTACAACAGGTGCTCTGCTCGTCATGTGAGTGCTTCAGAATTTAGCCCATGAAGAAGTGCATGTGTTGCACGAAACGCGTCGGGCTTTAACTGTAGGTGGAATGTGCTGATTCCCTGGCTGTCGCTTTCAACAATAAAGCGCTGAACCCTACCCATCTGTGTGTGGCTTCTTCGAGGGGACACCTTGTGTTTGGATTTATTACGGCCAGTCCTGCCGTGAAGAAAGCCCCACCGCGTTGCAGCAGACCGATACTGACGCCAGGAGGCGTACGATATGTGTACGGACAGGAGGGGCGCTGTGAAAGGTCTACGGGGCAGCTTGGGTCTAACAGGACATTTTATCGACCCACTTGGGATGAACTTTGTTTTTATTGTGCACCGCACTGACAACTCACTTGAGGAATTTTGAGCACAACGAGGACCGGGAGGCAGCAGTGCTGTCCGCGCCCACTGGGGCAGGTCCATAGACTACAACAGGTGCTCTGCTCGTCGTGTGAGTGCTTCAGAATTTAGCCCATGAAGAAGTGCATGTGTTGCACAAAACACGTCGGGTTTTAACTGTAGGTGGATTGTGCTGATTCCCTGGCTGTCGCTTTCAACAATAAAGCGCTGAACCCTACCATTCTGTGTGTGGCTTCTTCGAGGGGACACCTTGTGTTTGGATTTATTACGGCCAGTCCTGCCGTGAAGAAAGCCCCACCCGCGTTGCAGCAGACCGATACTGACGCCAGGAGGCGTACGGTATGTGTACGGACAGGAGGGGCGCTGTGAAAGGTCTACGGGGCAGCTTGGGTCTAACAGGACATTTTATCGACCCACTTGGGATGAACTTTATTTTTATTGTGCACCGCACTGACAACTCACTTGAGGAATTTTGAGCACAACGAGGACCGGGAGGCAGCAGTGCTGTCCGCGCCCACTGGGGCAGGTCCATAGACTACAACAGGTGCTCTGCTCGTCGTGTGAGTGCTTCAGAATTTAGCCCATGAAGAAGTGCATGTGTTGCACGAAACGCGTCGGGCTTTAACTGTAGGTGGAATGTGCTGATTCCCTGGCTGTCGCTTTCAACAATAAAGCGCTGAACCCTACCCTTCTGTGTGTGGCTTCTTCGAGGGGACACCTTGTGTTTGGATTTATTACGGCCAGTCCTGCCGTGAAGGAAGCCCCGCCGCATTGCAGCGGACCGGTACTGATGCCAGGAGGCGTACGGTATGTCTACGGACAGGATGGGCGCAGTGAAAGGTCTACGGGGCAGCTTGGGTCTAAAAGGACATTTTATCGACCCTCTTGGGATGAACTTTGTTTTTATTGTGCACCGCACTGACAACTCACTTGAGGAGGAATTTTGAGCACTACGAGGACCGGGAGGCAGCAGTGCTGTCCACGCCCACTGGGGCGGGTCCATAGACTACAACAGGTGCTCTGCTCGTCATGTGAGTGCTTCAGAATTTAGCCCATGAAGAAGTGCATGTGTTGCACGAAACGCGTCGGGCTTTAACTGTAGGTGGAATGTGCTGATTCCCTGGCTGTCGCTTTCAACAATAAAGCGCTGAACCCTACCCATCTGTGTGTGGCTTCTTCGAGGGGACACCTTGTGTTTGGATTTATTACGGCCAGTCCTGCCGTGAAGAAAGCCCCACCGCGTTGCAGCAGACCGATACTGACGCCAGGAGGCGTACGATATGTGTACGGACAGGAGGGGCGCTGTGAAAGGTCTACGGGGGCAGCTTGGGTCTAACAGGACATTTTATCGACCCACTTGGGATGAACTTTGTTTTTATTGTGCACCGACCTGACAACTCACTTGAGGAATTTTCGAGCACAACGAGGACCGGGAGGCAGCAGTGCTGTCCGCACCCACTGGGGCAGGTCCATAGACTACAACAGGTGCTCTGCTCGTCATGTGAGTGCTTCAGAATTTAGCCCATGAAGAAGTGAATGTGTTGCACAAAACGCGTCGGGTTTTAACTGTAGGTGGATTGTGCTGATTCCCTGGCTGTCGCTTTCAACAATAAAGCGCTGAACCCTACCCTTCTGTGTGTGGCTTCTTCGAGGGGACACCTTGTGTTTGGATTTATTACGGCCAGTCCTGCCGTGAAGGAAGCCCCGCCGCGTTGCAGCGGACCGATACTAACGCCAGGAGGCGTACGGTATGTGTACGGACAGGAGGGGCGCTGTGAAAGGTCTACGGGGCAGCTTGGGTCTAACAGGACATTTTATCGACCCACTTGGGATGAACTTTGTTTTTATTGTGCACCGCACTGACAACTCACTTGAGGAGGAATTTTGAGCACTACGAGGACCGGGAGGCAGCAGTGCTGTCCACGCCCATTGGGGCGGGTCCATAGACTACAACAGGTGCTCTGCTCGTCGTGTGAGTGCTTCAGAATTTAGCCCATGAAGAAGTGCATGTGTTGCACAAAACGCGTCGGGTTTTAACTGTAGGTGGAATGTGCTGATTCCCTGGCTGTCGCTTTCAACAATAAAGCGCTGAACCCTACCCTTCTGTGTGTGGCTTCTTCGAGGGGACACCTTGTGTTTGGATTTTTTACGGCCAGTCCTGCCGTGAAGGAAGCCCCGCCGCATTGCAGCGGACCAGTACTGATGCCAGGAGGCGTACGGTATGTGTACGGACAGGATGGGCACAGTGAAAGGTCTACGGGGCAGCTTGGGTCTAAAAGGACATTTTATCGACCCTCTTGGGATGAACTTTGTTTTTATTGTGCACCGCACTGACAACTCACTTGAGGAGGAATTTTGAGCACTACGAGGACCGGGAGGCAGCAGTGCTGTCCACGCCCACTGGGGCGGGTCCATAGACTACAACAGGTGCTCTGCTCGTCATGTGAGTGCTTCAGAATTTAGCCCATGAAGAAGTGCATGTGTTGCACGAAACGCGTCGGGCTTTAACTGTAGGTGGAATGTGCTGATTCCCTGGCTGTCGCTTTCAACAATAAAGCGCTGAACCCTACCCATCTGTGTGTGGCTTCTTCGAGGGGACACCTTGTGTTTGGATTTATTACGGCCAGTCCTGCCGTGAAGAAAGCCCCACCGCGTTGCAGCAGACCGATACTGACGCCAGGAGGCGTACGATATGTGAACGGACAGGAGGGGCGCTGTGAAAGGTCTACGGGGCAGCTTGGGTCTAACAGAACATTTTATCGACCCACTTGGGATGAACTTTGTTTTTATTGTGCACCGCACTGACAACTCACTTGAGGAATTTTGAGCACAACGAGGACCGGGAGGCAGCAGTGCTGTCCGCGCCCACTGGGGCAGGTCCATAGACTACAACAGGTGCTCTGCTCGTCGTGTGAGTGCTTCAGAATTTAGCCCATGAAGAAGTGCATGTGTTGCACAAAACGCGTCGGGTTTTAACTGTAGGTGGATTGTGCTGATTCCCTGGCTGTCGCTTTCAACAATAAAGCGCTGTGTGTGGCTTCTTCGAGGGGACACCTTGTGTTTGGATTTATTACAGCCAGTCCTGCCGTGAAGGAAGCCCCGCCGCGTTGCAGCGGACCGATACTAACGCCAGGAGGCGTACGGTATGTGTACGGACAGGAGGGGCGCTGTGAAAGGTCTACGGGGCAGCTTGGGTCTAACAGGACATTTTATCGACCCACTTGGGATGAACTTTGTTTTTATTGTGCACCGCACTGACAACTCACTTGAGGAGGAATTTTGAGCACTACGAGGACCGGGAGGCAGCAGTGCTGTCCACGCCCACTGGGGCGGGTCCATAGACTACAACAGGTGCTCTGCTCGTCGTGTGAGTGCTTCAGAATTTAGCCCATGACGAAGTGCATGTGTTGCACGAAACGCGTCAGGCTTTAACTGTAGGTGGAATGTGCTGATTCCCTGGCTGTCGCTTTCAACAATAAAGCGCTGAACCCTACCCTTCTGTGTGTGGCTTCTTCGAGGGGACACCTTGTGTTTGGATTTATTACGGCCAGTCCTGCCGTGAAGAAAGCCCCACCGCGTTGCAGCAGACCGATACTGATGCCAGGAGGCGTACGGTATGTGTACGGACAGGAGGGGTGCTGTGAAAGGTCTACGGGGCAGCTTGGGTCTAACAGGACATTTTATCGACCCACTTGGGATGAACTTTGTTTTTATTGTGCACCGCACTGACAACTCACTTGAGGAATTTTGAGCACAACGAGGACCGGGAGGCAGCAGTGCTGTCCGCACCCACTGGGGCAGGTCCATAGACTACAACAGGTGCTCTGCTCGTCGTGTGAGTGCTTCAGAATTTAGCCCATGAAGAAGTGCATGTGTTGCACGAAACGCGTCGGGCTTTAACTGTAGGTGGAATGTGCTGATTCCCTGGCTGTCGCTTTCAACAATAAAGCGCTGAACCCTACCCTTCTGTGTGTGGCTTCTTCGAGGGGACACCTTGTGTTTGGATTTATTTTACGGCCAGTCCTGCCGTAAAGGAAGCCCCGCCGCATTGCAGCGGACTGGTACTGATGCCAGGAGGCGTACGGTATGTGTACGGACAGGATGGGCGCAGTGAAAGGTCTACGGGGCAGCTTGGGTCTAAAAGGACATTTTATCGACCCTCTTGGGATGAACTTTGTTTTTATTGTGCACCGCTCTGACAACTCACTTGAGGAGGAATTTTGAGCACTACGAGGACCGGGAGGCAGCAGTGCTGTCCACGCCCACTGGGGCGGGTCCGTAGACTACAACAGGTGCTCTGCTCGTCATGTGAGTGCTTCAGAATTTAGCCCATGAAGAAGTGCATGTGTTGCACGAAACGCGTCGGGTTTTAACTGTAGGTGGATTGTGCTGATTCCCTGGCTGTCGCTTTCAACAATAAAGCGCTGAACCCTACCCTTCTGTGTATGGCTTCTTCGAGGGGACACCTTGTGTTTGGATTTATTACGGCCAGTCCTGCCGTGAAGGAAGCCCCGCCGCGTTGCAGCGGACCGATACTAACGCCAGGAGGCGTACGGTATGTGTACGGACAGGAGGGGCGCTGTGAAAGGTCTACGGGGCAGCTTGGGTCTAACAGGACATTTTATCGACCCACTTGGGATGAACTTTGTTTTTATTGTGCACCGCACTGACAACTCACTTGAGGAATTTTGAGCACAACGAGGACCGGGAGGCAGCAGTGCTGTCCGCGCCCACTGGGGCAGGTCCATAGACTACAACAGGTGCTCTGCTCGTCGTGTGAGTGCTTCAGAATTTAGCCCATGAAGAAGTGCATGTGTTGCACGAAACGCGTCGGGCTTTAACTGTAGGTGGAATGTGCTGATTCCCTGGCTGTCGCTTTCAAGAATAAAGCGCTGAACCCTACCCTTCTGTGTGTGGCTTCTTCGAGGGGACACCTTGTGTTTGGATTTATTACGGCCAGTCCTGCCGTGAAGGAAGCCCCGCCGCATTGCAGCGGACCGGTACTGATGCCAGGAGGCGTACGGTATGTGTACGGACAGGATGGGCGCAGTGAAAGGTCTACGGGGCAGCTTGGGTCTAAAAGGACATTTTATCGACCCTCTTGGGATGATCTTTGTTTTTATTGTGCACCGCACTGACAACTCACTTGAGGAGGAATTTTGAGCACTACGAGGACCGGGAGGCAGCAGTGCTGTCCACGCCCACTGGGGCGGGTCCATAGACTACAACAGGTGCTCTGCTCGTCATGTGAGTGCTTCAGAATTTAGCCCATGAAGAAGTGCATGTGTTGCACGAAACGCGTCGGGCTTTAACTGTAGGTGGAATGTGCTGATTCCCTGGCTGTCGCTTTCAACAATAAAGCGCTGAACCCTACCCATCTGTGTGTGGCTTCTTCGAGGGGACACCTTGTGTTTGGATTTATTACGGCCAGTCCTGCCGTGAAGAAAGCCCCACCGCGTTGCAGCAGACCGATACTGACGCCAGGAGGCGTACGATATGTGTACGGACAGGAGGGGCGCTGTGAAAGGTCTACGGGGCAGCTTGGGTCTAACAGGACATTTTATCGACCCACTTGGGATGAACTTTGTTTTTATTGTGCACCGCACTGACAACTCACTTGAGGAATTTTGAGCACAACGAGGACCGGGAGGCAGCAGTGCTGTCCGCGCCCACTGGGGCAGGTCCATAGCCTACAACATGTGCTCTGCTCGTCGTGTGAGTGCTTCAGAATTTAGCCCATGAAGAAGTGCATGTGTTGCACAAAACGCGTCGGGTTTTAACTGTAGGTGGATTGTGCTGATTCCCTGGCTGTCGCTTTCAACAATAAAGCGCTGAACCCTACCCTTCTGTGTGTGGCTTCTTCGAGGGGACACCTTGTGTTTGGATTTATTACGGCCAGTCCTGCCGTGAAGGAAGCCCCGCCGCGTTGCAGCGGACCGATACTAACGCCAGGAGGCGTACGGTATGTGTACGGACAGGAGGGGCGCTGTGAAAGGTCTACGGGGCAGCTTGGGTCTAACAGGACATTTTATCGACCCACTTGGGATGAACTTTGTTTTTATTGTGCACCGCACTGACAACTCACTTGAGGAGGAATTTTGAGCACTACGAGGACCGGGAGGCAGCAGTGCTGTCCACGCCCACTGGGGCGGGTCCATAGACTACAACAGGTGCTCTGCTCGTCGTGTGAGTGCTTCAGAATTTAGCCCATGAAGAAGTGCATGTGTTGCACGAAACGCGTCGGGCTTTAACTGTAGGTGGAATGTGCTGATTCCCTGGCTGTCGCTTTCAACAATAAAGCGCTGAACCCTACCCTTCTGTGTGTGGCTTCTTCGAGGGGACACCTTGTGTTTGGATTTATTACGGCCAGTCCTGCCGTGAAGAAAGCCCCACCGCGTTGCAGCAGACCGATACTGACGCCAGGAGGCGTACGGTATGTGTACGGACAGGAGGGGCGCTGTGAAAGGTCTACGGGGCAGCTTGGGTCTAACAGGACATTTTATCGACCCACTTGGGATGAACTTTGTTTTTATTGTGCACCGCACTGACAACTCACTTGAGGAATGTTGAGCACAACGAGGACCGGGAGGCAGCAGTGCTGTCCGCGCCCACTGGGGCAGGTCCATAGACTACAACAGGTGCTCTGCTCGTCGTGTGAGTGCTTCAGAATTTAGCCCATGAAGAAGTGCATGTGTTGCACGAAACGCGTCGGGGTTTAACTGTAGGTGGAATGTGCTGATTCCCTGGCTGTCGCTTTCAACAATAAAGCGCTGAACCCTACCCTTCTGTGTGTGGCTTCTTCGAGGGGACACCTTGTGTTTGGATTTTTTACGGCCAGTCCTGCCGTGAAGGACGCCCCGCCGCATTGCAGCGGACCGGTACTGATGCCAGGAGGCGTACGGTATGTGTACGGACAGGATGGGCGCAGTGAAAGGTCTACGGGGCAGCTTGGGTCTAAAAGGACATTTTATCGACCCTCTTGGGATGAACTTTGTTTTTATTGTGCACCGCACTGACAACTCACTTGAGGAGGAATTTTGAGCACTACGAGGACCGGGAGGCAGCAGTGCTGTCCACGCCCACTGGGGCGGGTCCATAGACTACAACAGGTGCTCTGCTCGTCGTGTGAGTGCTTCAGAATTTAGCCCATGAAGAAGTGCATGTGTTGCACGAAACGCGTCGGGCTTTAACTGTAGGTGGAATGTGCTGATTCCCTGGCTGTCGCTTTCAACAATAAAGCGCTGAACCCTACCCTTCTGTGTGTGGCTTCTTCGAGGGGACACCTTGTGTTTGGATTTATTACGGCCAGTCCTGCCGTGAAGAAAGCCCCATTGCGTTGCAGCAGACCGATACTGACGCCAGGAGGCGTACGGTATGTGTACGGACAGGAGGGGCGCTGTGAAAGGTCTACGGGGCAGCTTGGGTCTAACAGGACATTTTATCGACCCACTTGGGATGAACTTTGTTTTTATTGTGCACCGCACTGACAACTCACTTGAGGAATTTTGAGCACAACGAGGACCGGGAGGCAGCAGTGCTGTCCGCGCCCACTGGGGCAGGTCCATAGACTACAACAGGTGCTCTGCTCGTCGTGTGAGTGCTTCAGAATTTAGCCCATGAAGAAGTGCATGTGTTGCACGAAACGCGTCGGGCTTTAACTGTAGGTGGAATGTGCTGATTCCCTGGCTGTCGCTTTCAACAATAAAGCGCTGAACCCTACCCTTCTGTGTGTGGCTTCTTCGAGGGGACACCTTGTGTTTGGATTTATTACGGCCAGTCCTGCCGTAAAGGAAGCCCCGCCGCATTGCAGCGGACCGGTACTGATGCCAGGAGGCGTACGGTATGTGTACGGACAGGATGGGCGCAGTGAAAGGTCTACGGGGCAGCTTGGGTCTAAAAGGACATTTTATCGACCCTCTTGGGATGAACTTTGTTTTTATTGTGCACCGCACTGACAACTCACTTGAGGAGGAATTTTGAGCACTACGAGGACCGGGAGGCAGCAGTGCTGTCCACGCCCACTGGGGCGGGTCCATAGACTACAACAGGTGCTCTGCTCGTCATGTGAGTGCTTCAGAATTTAGCCCATGAAGAAGTGCATGTGTTGCACGAAACGCGTCGGGCTTTAACTGTAGGTGGAATGTGCTGATTCCCTGGCTGTCGCTTTCAACAATAAAGCGCTGAACCCTACCCATCTGTGTGTGGCTTCTTCGAGGGGACACCTTGTGTTTGGATTTATTACGGCCAGTCCTGCCGTGAAGAAAGCCCCACCGCGTTGCAGCAGACCGATACTGACGCCAGGAGGCGTACGATATGTGTACGGACAGGAGGGGCGCTGTGAAAGGTCTACGGGGCAGCTTGGGTCTAACAGGACATTTTATCGACCCACTTGGGATGAACTTTGTTTTTATTGTGCACCGCACTGACAACTCACTTGAGGAATTTTGAGCACAACGAGGACCGGGAGGCAGCAGTGCTGTCCGCGCCCACTGGGGCAGGTCCATAGACTACAACAGGTGCTCTGCTCGTCGTGTGAGTGCTTCAGAATTTAGCCCATGAAGAAGTGCATGTGTTGCACAAAACGCGTCGGGTTTTAACTGTAGGTGGAGTGTGCTGATTCCCTGGCTGTCGCTTTCAACAATAAAGCGCTGAACTCTACCCTTCTGTGTATGGCTTCTTCGAGGGGACACCTTGTGTTTGGATTTATTACGGCCAGTCCTGCCGTGAAGGAAGCCCCGCCGCGTTGCAGCGGACCGATACTAACGCCAGGAGGCGTACGGTATGTGTACGGACAGGAGGGGCGCTGTGAAATGTCTACGGGGCAGCTTGGGTCTAACAGGACATTTTATCGACCCACTTGGGATGAACTTTGCTTTTATTGTGCATCGCACTGACACCTCACTTGAGGAGGAATTTTGAGCACTATGAGGACCGGGAGGCAGCAGTGCTGTCCATGCCCACTGGGGCGGGTCCATAGACTACAACAGGTGCTCTGCTCGTCGTGTGAGTGCTTCAGAATTTAGCCCATGAAGAAGTGCATGTGTTGCACAAAACGCGTCAGGCTTTAACTGTAGGTAGAATGTGCTGATTCCCTGGCTGTCGCTTTCAACAATAAAGCGCTGAACCCTACCCTTCTGTGTGTGGCTTCTTCGAGGGGACACCTTGTGTTTGGATTTATTACGGCCAGTCCTGCCCTGAAGAAAGCCCCACCGAGTTGCAGCAGACCGATACTGACGGCAGGAGGCGTACGGTATGTGTACGGACAGGAGGGGCGCTGTGAAAGGTCTACGGGGCAGCTTGGGTCTAACAGGACATTTTATCGACCCACTTGGGATGAACTTTGTTTTTATTGTGCACCGCACTGACAACTCACTTGAGGAATTTTGAGCACAACGAGGACCGGGAGGCAGCAGTGCTGTCCGCGCCCACTGGGGCAGGTCCATAGACTACAACAGGTGCTCTGCTCGTCGTGTGAGTGCTTCAGAATTTAGCCCATGAAGAAATGCATGTGTTGCACGAAACGCGTCGGGCTTTAACTGTAGGTGGAATGTGCTGATTCCCTGGCTGTCGCTTTCAACAATAAAGCGCTGAACCCTACCCTTCTGTGTGTGGCTTCTTCGAGGGGACACCTTGTGTTTGGATTTATTACGGCCAGTCCTGCCGTGAAGGAAGCCCCGCCGCATTGCTGCGGACCGGTACTGATGCCAGGAGGCGTACGGTATCTGTACGGACAGGATGGGCGCAGTGAAAGGTCTACGGGGCAGCTTGGGTCTAAAAGGACATTTTATCGACCCTCTTGGGATGAACTTTGTTTTTATTGTGCACCGCACTGACAACTCACTTGAGGAGGAATTTTGAGCACTACGAGGACCGGGAGGCAGCAGTGCTGTCCATGCCCACTGGGGCGGGTCCATAGACTACAACAGGTGCTCTGCTCGTCATGTGAGTGCGTCAGAATTTAGCCCATGAAGAAGTGCATGTGTTGCACGAAACGCGTCGGGCTTTAACTGTAGGTGGAATGTGCTGATTCCCTGGCTGTCGCTTTCAACAATAAAGCGCTGAACCCTACCCATCTGTGTGTGACTTCTTCGAGGGGACACCTTGTGTTTGAATTTATTACGGCCAGTCCTGCCATGAAGAAAGCCCCACAGCGTTGCAGCAGACCCATACTGACGCCAGGAGGCGTACGGTATGTGTACGGACAGGAAGGGCGCTGTGAAAGGTCTACGGGGCAGCTTGGGTCTAACAGGACATTTTATCGACCCACTTGGGATGAACTTTGTTTTTATTGTGCACCGCACTGACAACTCACTTGAGGAATTTTGAGCACAACGAGGACCGGGAGGCAGCAGTGCTGTCCGCGCCCACTGGGGCGGGTCCATAGACTACAACAGGTGCTCTGCTCGTCATGTGAGTGCTTCAGAATTTAGCCCATGAAGAAGTGCATGTGTTGCACGAAATGCGTCGGGCTTTAACTGTAGGTGGAATGTGCTGATTCCCTGGCTGTCGCTTTCAACAATAAAGCGCTGAACCCTACCCATCTGTGTGTGGCTTCTTCGAGGGGACACCTTGTGTTTGGATATATATACATATATATATATATATATCTATATATATATATCCACACAACAGGGTTGCCCCTAATGAAGATGCCACTCACGGGGAGTTTCAAACGACCTTCCAATTGTGAAAAGCCTGACGCGTTTCGGACATTCGTCGTCCTTGTTCACAGGCAACTAAACTCAGGAAACAGCAAGCGTGTTGTTTAACGTCTGCCATTGATGTCTAAGTCCCGCCCCAGTGGGCTTAGGCAGCATTGCCTCGTGGTATTTGCAGTTTATCACAATGATCAATCCCATGTGGGTGCCGCTGGTTCTGATGCTTAAAATAATGCCTTTGCCCAAGTGGGTTGGTAAGTAGCATGAACACTTACTCGCTGTCCTTAGCCGTCATTCAATCGTGGGACCCCCCGTTCACTCAGCATGGCCCCTCTGGGTCATCGCAGGATCTGCTCTCTCGGCAGCGGGGCATCTTCGCGGCTGGGCCGCCGCTACAAATCCACACAACAGGGTTGCCCCTAATGAAGATGCCACTCACGGGGAGTTTACTCCTTTTTATTATTGAAGGCACAGCTAGTCTGTTTCAAACGACCTTCCAATTGTGAAAAGCCTGACGCGTTTCGGACATTCGTCGTCCTTGTTCACAGGCAACAAAACTCAGGAAACAGCAAGCGCGTTGTTTAACGTCTGCCATTGATATCTAAGTCCCGCCCCAGTGGGAGTAGGCAGCACTGCCTCTTGGTATTTGCAGTTTATCACAACGATCAATCCCATGTGGGTGCCGCCGGCTCTGATGCTTAAAATAATGTCTTTGCCCAAGTGGGTTGGTAAGTAGCATGAACACTTACTCGCTGCCCTTAGCCGTCATTCAATCGTGGGACCCCCCGTTCCCTCAGCGTTGCCCCTATATATATATATATATATATATATATATATATATATGCATATATATATATATATATATATTCACTGAAAAACCATAGGTTTCAGGGACGTTATAGTTAGAAATTAGCATTTAAAAAACCATAGAAAATCACTAAAAAAAACACAGGTTTAGAGACGTTATAGTTAGTTGGACATTTCACTCGTACAAAACCAGAGAAATTCGGCCGTTATAGTCAGTTGAGCTAACTATAACTCGCGCCCCGCATTGCACTGCTGATGACATCACATATTACATCACTCATGACATGGTCAGTGACATCACTGATGACATGTCAAATGACATCACTGATGACATCATCCAGTGACTGAGTGTTACTAAAAAGTTTAAATATGTTTTATATATCTATATACGCCAAGGTGAGTGTCTGAATGGATGATTTAGTAAGTGTATGACTGTCTATACAAGTGAGTGATTAAACATGTCTTACTAATGCATGGGTTAGTGACTAACCTGTGTGAATGTCTGTATCAGTCTGTCGATTGGTGTGTAAGTGGCTGCATGGGTTGGTGAGTAGCTACATGAGTGTCTATATGGGTTTTTGATTGGTTGTCTGAATACTAGTATGGGTGCCTGAGTGTCTGTGTGAGTGGGTGGGGAGTGCGTGACTCCCTGCATGGATGTGTGAGTGGGTGATTCACTGGGTGTATGGGATGAAGAGTGCGTCTGTGAGGGGCTGTATGGGTGGGTGAGTGTGTGTATGGCTGTGTTGGTGAGTGAATGGATGTCTCAGTGGTATATGTGTGAGTAACTACATATGTGAAAGGCAGTATATGTGAGTGTTGGAGTATATAAATGACTATTTGTGAGAGTGAGTGATTGTGAGAGTGGCTGTATGGATGAGTGTGTGCTTGTGTCAGTGATTGTATATGAGAGTAAGTATGTGTTAGTATCTGTATCAATAAGTAACATGGTGTGTGTATAACTGTATAGGTGAGTAAATGGGAGTGTGATTGATTCTTTGCATGACTGACTAGCTGTGTGAGTAACTCAATGGATGAGTAGCGGTGTGTGAGTGTCTTTATCACACACTACCACACAGGTCCTGAAGAAAGCCAGCACACTTTGGAGTCTGGCTGAAACATGTAGACCTATTTCCAGGATATTAGAGACATAACAGTAAACTCTACACATATCTGCCTTTTCCAGTTTTTAACCCTGTCATAGGGCCCATCATTAAAAATTAACTTACAAGGGACCCTATAAACAGTTTTTAACATCATCTTCATCACACCACTTTGCACCCACAAACTCCTGCTCCGCTGTAGTTCAGGCGTCGTAGCACACCTGAGGTGCACTCGGCACCTTGGGTGGGACCCGATGATGAAGCATGCCACCAACTAGGTTGGTGGGTGATGGTTTTCATAAAAAACAGATTGGTTTCCCACATAAACAGCAAGCTTCAAAAGTGTGAGCCAGTTCTTCTTGATTTGAATATATATATATATATATATATACATACATATATATATATATATATATATATATATATATATATATATGCCAAGGTGTATGGAAAAATGAGTGGGTATATGAGTGTCTGAATGGATGATTTAGTAAGTGTATGACTGTCTATACAAGTGAGTGATTAAACATGTCTTAATAATGCATGGGTTAGTGACTAATCTGTGTGAATGTCTGTATCAGTCTGTCGATTGGGTTGTAAGTGGCTGCATGGGTTGGTGAGTAGCTACATGAGTGTCTATATGGGTTTTTGATTGGTTGTCTGAGTACTAGTATGGGTGGCTGAGTGTCTGTGTGAGTGGGTGGGGAGTGTGTGACTCCCTGCATGGATGTGTGAGTGGGTGAATTACTGGGTGTATGGGTTGAAGAGTGCATCTGTGAGGGGCTGTATGGGTGGGTGAGTGTGTGTATGGCTGTGTTGGTGAGTGAATGGATGTCTCAGTGGTACATGTGTGAGTAACTACATATGTGAAAGGCAGTATATGTGAGTGTTGGAGTATATAAATGACTATTTGTGAGACTGAGTGATTGTGAGAGTGGCTGTATGGATGAGTGTGTGCTTGTGTCAGTGATTGTATATGAGAGTAAGTATGTGTTAGTATCTGTATCAATAAGTAACATGGTGTGTGTATAACTGTATAGGTGAGTAAATGGGAGTGTGATTGATTCTTTGCATGACTGACTAGCTGTGTGAGTGGTGGTGTGTGAGCGTCTGTATGGGTGTATGAGTGCATATGATAGTGGCTGTATTGATGAGTGACTGCGTGTATGAGTAACTATATCAGTGAGTGAGTGGATGTGTGTAAACCTAGGAATCAGTGAGTGGGTATGTAGTAACTGGTATTGGTGTGTCTATGGTTTCGAGAATGGCAGTCTGTATTTTAGAGTGGGTGTATCAAAGGTTATATTAGGGTGTGAGGAGGTACATAAGATTAGCATGTGGATGATGTCATCAGTGATGTCATTTGACATGTCATCAGTTATGTCATGAGTGATGTCACTGACCATGTCATGAGTGATGTAATATGTGATGTCATCAGCAATGCATTGCGGGGGCGCGAGTTATAGTTAGCTCAACTAACTATAACAGACAAATTTCTCTGGTTTTGTACAAGTGAAATGTCCAACTAACTATAACGTCCTTGAAACCTGTGTTTTTTTCAGTGAATTTATAAAGGTTTTTTAAAGGAAAATTTCTAACTATAACGTCCCTGAAACCTATGGTTTTTTCTGTGAATTTCAAAGGTTTTTAAAATGAAAATTTCTAACTATAACGTCCCTGAAACCTTTGGTTTTTTCAATGAATTTCAAAGGTTTTTTAAATGCTAATTTCTAACTATGTCTACATAGGTAGGACATGCGCAGAAAGAGGAAGAAAGGCGCAGAAAGAAGCAAGAGAAATACAGAAAGAGGTAACAGAAGTCCAGAAAGAGGAAGAAAGGTGCAGAAAGAAGCAAGAGATGTGTAGAAAGAACCAACAGAAGTGCAGAAAGAGGCCTACTTTGACTGTACCTTACAACAGACTCATACAAAGTAGCCTAATCACTAATCAGTCTCCCAAGATGTCTTAAACCTCACTTTTCTCTTGAAGGTTCAATATTCATCGACTGCTCAGAATGTTAAGCCTATCAAATATAAAACAGCAATCCTAAGCATATCACTGTTATAAGTCTGACCAAGTTTGTGAAGGTATGAATGCGTGTGTCTCTGCTTTTACCTAGTGACACGTTACATAAAAATAAACATACAAATACTTGAATACCTGTGTTTTAAACAGCATACTCTGTAAATTTGTGTACAAAAAGGTAGAAGCAAGAGAAGTGCAGAAAGAAGCAACAGATGTACAGAAAGAGGCAAGAGGGGTGCAGAAAAAAGAAAGAGAGATGCAGAAAAAAGCAAGAGAAGTGCACAAAGAACCAACTGAGTTGCAGAAAGAGGCAAGAGTGAAAAAAGAAGCGAGAGCAGCAGGCCGGCTCCAGGAATTTTTATTTGGGTAGGCCAAGGGTGCTTTCGGGGGGGCCACTGCAGCAGTCACGGCCAGCATGACGGGGGAGGGGTGGAGGGCTGGGGGTGGTGTCGCGCTGGGGTTTAATTGAATAATATTAATTTTAATTAATCAGCATGGAGAAGGACAGAGTGTGCATGACTGGTTTGGGCGGCCCCAGAGCACCGACCAAATAGTCTTTACGCACTCAGGAGTGGGCACACCACTCCTCCCCTGCCCTGCTCGCAGAGCAGCCCCGCCCATACGCAACCAAACATAAAATGGTAATAACTGAAAGTTATTACCATTTTATGTTTCTTCTTCTCGCACTGTGAGAAAGCAGTGGGGCAACGCTCCTCCGCCCTAGTGTAGGAGCCACCCCTGCACTGCTGGCCCAATTTGTTGCTTCTGGAGGTAGTCTACAAGCCCTAGATTACATCATATCTACTTGCAAACACTCACCATGATACCACAGATTCATTCTGTGTGTATACAGAGCATGTGGAGAGTTATTTGAAAGTAAGAGCAATGTCTGGACCTAACTGCAAACCCTCGAATTCCAGCAGGCCAGGCTTCAATACAAGTACTTGAATACCTAGCATATTATAATAGTTCAAGATTAAGGAAGTCCCTATTACCACACGAAAGCCTTGACATCATCGTATTAGAAAGGCTGGCTATTTACTTGTTGCAATTTGTCCAACACTTATTTCTCTGCACAAATTTAACTTGATACATTTTACTTTCTTGTCATTCTTTTGCGATGTACTTTCAAAGATACAAATTCTTGAAAAACATTAACGCATTTGAAAAAAGAGAAATGAGTATTTTATGAAAACTGCCAGCAGTTTTCACACCGACCATTTCAAAACTAGCAGTCCAGTCATAGAGGTAACCTTCTATTATTCTTTGAAAACTCCCTTATAAACTCATCCATACATAGGTTTCCGTGAGCTCCTTTCTCATGTGCTAAAATAGTCAAATTATGAAAGATAAAGCATCAATCTGTAATGCAATACAGGAGAATGAGACACCCATCTAGTTGCTGAATTGCACAATGTGAAACTAGAAATCCTGGGATCAATCCTAGCTTCCATGCTTGACCTAATTGTGTGATCCTAGCCAAACCTTTATTTCCCTGAGCCTCCTTTATTCATCATCACATAAGAGGGCACCTTCAAATACATGTGTTGTAGATGTGCACTGTACAAAACACATTTTCTGTGAGAACAAGCCCGAGCACTCATACATCATTTGATGTATGAGTGTTCAGGCTTGTTGTCACTTGTAAGGTAGATCCCTAGGGGTCACATATTGGGGGTGTGGGTGATGTTCCCCTCCCTTGAGCACCATAGCAACTATTTACGAATTAGGATAATACCGCTAAGAGTGAGCACCAACTCCACACGGGGCCCTATCACCCAACACAGAGTTTATTTAAAAACACATTTTCTGTTTGATTTAGTCTACTATAATAGTGCTTCATCTGCACTAAGAATCTAAGCCACAAGTAAGGCACACATAACAACAGACTTGCCTTTTAGTTTACTAAGGGCCAGATGTACAACCTTTTTTGGCAGTCTCAAACGGGCAATTGGCCCGTTTGCGACTGTAAAAAAGGGTGTTGGTATGTACAAACGCTATTGTGCAAGACTGTATTAGGAAGGGGCATTCCAAGGGCGTCCCTTCTTAATAGCGAGCCGCATTTGTGTGTATCATTGTTTTGCAACCGCAATTGCAAAACACTCGCAGTTTCCCACCTACTTCAAGTAGGCGTTAAGCCACTCGGAAAGAGGAAGGAGTCACCTGGGGATCCCTTCCTCTTTGTGAATGGATGCAAAAATATTTTTTAAGAGCAGGCAGTGGTCCCACGGACCACTGCCTGCTCTTAGAAAATGAAACAAACGTTTCATTTTTCTTTTTGAAACGTATCCCATGTAAGGTCCCTTTGATGGGAAGAGGAGGTTTCTGAGGTGGGAGTATAAGGCAAGTAACACTACTTAACCTCCCTCATTGCCAGTCTTCAGAGAGAATCTCTCTTCATTACTACCTGCAGAGACCCCGGACTCTGCAGCACACTCCCTTCCCGGCCTGATTATCCATTTTCTACCATTCATCTCCCGTGCACCTTAGCTCACAGCTGACCTAGGGCCCCAGCCCCATATCAGCCACTATCCGACTCCATTTTCATTATTCCCGGTAAAAAACATTAGGAAAATGACCCACAAATTTAAATCATTGAATATAAAAATGAGCACACACTTTAAAATATATTCCATAGAGGCCCTAATGACCTGACTGCTAATTAAATAAACAAAAACTGAAAGGCCATGACAGGGCCGGCTTTAGCGCTGGTGCAAAAGTCTTTATTGGTGCCCCACCACTGACCTCTTTCTCCATAGATACCTTTACTACCACCCTCCAACAGTGCCCTTCATCTCTCCATAGCCCCTCCCCCTCATGCCTTCCTCCTCGGATGTCCTCACTGCCACCCTCCAACAGTGCCCCACATCTCTACGTAGCCTCTCCCGCTCATGACCTCCTCCTCAGACTCCCTCACTACCACCCTCCACCAGTGCCCCTCATCTCTCTGTAGCCCCCCTACACCCCATGACCACCTCCTCGGATTCCGTCACTGCCACCCTCCACCAGTGCCCCTCATCGCTCCATAGCCCCTCCCCCCATTACCCCCTCCTCGGATTCCCTCACTACCACCCTCCAACAGTGCACCTCATTTCTCTGTAGCCTCTCCCCCTCATGACCTACTCATCAGACTCCCTCACTACCACACTCCACCAGTGCCCCTCATCTCTCTGTAGCGCCCCTACACCCCATGACCACCTCCTTGGATTCAGTCATTGCCACCCTTGACCAGTGCTCCTTATCGCTCCATAGCCCCTCCCCCTATGACCCCCTCCTCGGATGCCCTCACTGCCACACTCCACCAGTGCCCCTCATCTCTCCATAGCCCCTCCAACTCATTGCCTACTCCTCAGACTCCCTCACTACCACCCTCCACCAGTGCCACTCATCTCTCCGTAGCCTCTCCCCCTCATGACCTCCTCCTCAGACTCCCTCACTACCACCCTCCACCAGTGCCCCTCATATCTCCGTAGCCCCTCTCTCATATGCACTTCATTCGTTGTATAGCGCTACTCATAGTGTAGGGTGTCACAGTACTTTACATCATGCCCACATTATGCAGAGACAATCAATCATACAAGTATGTAAATCAGCCTATAGGGAATGTCGCATAAGTCAATGAGGATTACCAGGAGTAGGAATCACATGTCATCCATACTGGTGGGCAGTATGTTTTAAGAGAGTTTGGTCTGGAGAAGCACAAACACAGGAGTTAAAGCATACACCAGTGGTGGTGTGGAGGTGGGGGTGGGGGCTTTACTGATTAAAATGTATGTCTGCCTTAACAAACTCTTTATAGCAACATTAGAATAATGAAAGACTGGAGAAATATTAACTACACAAAAAAAGAAGTTCTAATTATACCTTTCAGGTTTGTATGCGGCTCTTTGATGACAGTTCATAGGTCACTGTCCTGTTAGGATTGTAACTTATGAACTGCAAGTAACAAAAGGACCTCTGTAACCAAGGCAGTAACCTACTGAGCTATCCACATAAACTACAGTTTATCTGCATTTCAAAACTACCAACAGACAAAGGATTGCTCTCCAGCAGGATCATTAATCACCAGAGTTATCTGGACATTTTTACTGTTGTCTTGCATTCGTGTCAATGAAAGGATTTGTCCCCTTCGCCATGCCCCTATACTACCTGCACGAGTGGGCAGGGGCACAGCCCACCTTTCTAAAAGGAGATGCGTGATTGGGGGGGTTGTGAGAAAGAGCCCAGGCCCAATTCGCAACTCCTAGAAGAAGAAAAATAATGTTCAGAGGAACGTTTTAAATTTCAGTGGCCATTTTCTGTTGGCCTTCTTAATGTTGCTGCCAGTGGCGGCTACTGACATTTGACAGTAGTGAGGCGTAACGTTAGGGATGACTTAAGTAGCAAGTGAGCACTGCATTTTCTTTTACTCTACTTTAGCCTTATTATTTTGAAGACTGTGTAGCCCCATCAAAAGGGTCCCATCACACCCATTTCAACAGAATCACAATTACAACAGGAGTATGTGACCACTTTGTGCTCTCTGCCGAGAGGCCAAGGATGGATGGCCATGTATTCTGAAAAAGTTTTTGACTGACTGCAGGCACTATGAGAAAAGGGCAGTGCCCTCAGTCTCCACTCCAGAGCTCTCAATTGTGGCATAAACACATAGCGCTGCTGGTGCGCCTCGCTCCAAAGGACATGTGCCTGGAATCTTGAGTGATCTGATTTATAAGGCGCTGTCTGCCACATTTCACGTTTAATGTTGCCATATTATTTGAGTGCTTTGCCTGAGCACCAGTTACTTTACACAAGGAGGACACATTCAGTTTTGGTTTCCACATGCAGATCACAGACTATTCCACTTTTCACCGAGTGATTGGCTGTAATTAAATAAAGCAAGTTTGTTTAAACGTCATTAAGAGCTGAGCATTTGCTACAGCAGAGTGGGCACAAACCACGATTCTTAATTAAAAGAAAATCCTCGAGAAGATCTTAAGCATCTTCTGAAAATACGCCACTTCCCACCTTGAGGAAAATTTCCTCACCAAATGCGGGTAAATAACTGCCTCCCACATTTTAAACAGCAGAGGATCTCTGCTACAGAGGCGCAACTAGAGCCAAAAATTTTGGAGGGGGGGGGGCGGCTGATTCTTCCAGCAATATGCAGAGTGGAGCTGCAGGGGCTCTAAGAAGGGATGAAACATGTAAATGGTCTTTTAAAGACCTGTGAAGTGCTCGGGTGCGGCTGTGTGTGTGTGCCCGGGAAGCTGTCTCAGCTACGAGGGCCAAGGTTCATGTTTGGGTGGGCCAGGCTCATGTTTGGGTGGGCCTGGCCCACCCGGCCCACCCGCTAGAACCAGGCCTGGAGAGCAGTGCAGAATGAAGCAACAAAGGTGCAGAAAGAGGCAAGAGGGGTGCAGAAAGAGGCAAGAGGGGTACAGAAAGAAGCAACAGAGGTGCAGAAGGAGGCAAGAGAACTGCACAAAGAGGCAAGAGAGTTGGAGAAACAGACAAAAGAGGTGCAGAAAGAGGGAACAGGGATGCAGACAGAGGCAAGAGAATTGCAGAAAGAGGGAAGAGGGGTGCAGAAAGAGGCAAGAGGGGTGCAGAAATTTGCAAGAGAGGTGCAGAAAGAAGCAAGAGCAGTGCAGAAAGAACCAGTGAGCACCTTTATCAGTACACACAGATGTCAAACGCATGAGGTCACAGCGAGGCAGTCATAGCTCCTAGAAGACGAGAAGAACTAGTCTCAACTTCCTTCTCGTGCAGAGCGATTGAAAATATGGTATAATGTTTCGTTACTGCGTGGTTCTTATCTTAGGGCCATATATAGCAAGCGCACCGCGCAGGACGTTCATCAGACAGATGCTAAAACATTGGTTCGTGTGTGAGCACTGAACACGCTCCTATTTGTCGGTCGCTCGCACACTGCATTTCTGAATGCGTGCAGTCTTAGGTCACACACCACTTCACAGAAATATCTTAAAATGCACGCGTTTTTGCTAAAATAAAACATACATCACAAACAAGGGAACGCGCAGACACTCTAAAATGTGTACATTTCCAATGACGTCACACTTCTCCTGTGAGTTCACGCCTTCCTGTTTTCATGCGCCGTGGAGCTGGGCATCTTTATTTGACTGTTCGGTGGCACTTGGCGCTAAAGAAGTTCTATATCTCAGCTTAGTGCCATCTGGGAAGATTTGCATATCCTGCAAGGCCTCAATGTAGGCACCCTGGCTATCCACTGAGAGTTGGTGGGAGGGAGTGGTGTTACCCTGACAAAGGCTATCCACAACTTGTGGTTTGGATGTGATCACAAAGAGGCAGTGTCATAGCTCCTAGAAGACGGGAAGATAAAGATGTTGGACATTGAATCTGTAAAGACGGGGGTGCCGCAGTTAGACATGGTGCTCAGAAACCTGATGGAGTGGGTTAGTGCCAGGCTGTAATACAAGTACCAAGGCACCCGAAGGGAGAAAGAGTCAGGATCACACATAGCGTGATGAAGTCAGGAGAAGAGGGATGGCCACATGCCAGGTAATAGCACCAAGAAGCTTCACCCCAAACCCACTCTTACCTGTGAAGCGCTCCTTGACAAAGTGCCGACTGCTTTCCATCCAGGGGAAGTTGAGGCTGCCCTGGCCGGGCATGGAGGGCATGGCACTGGCCAGGGGCGGGGGCACGGCTCCGGGGAACAGCCTGTGAGCCGGTACCCGGATCACCCCTGCAGGAGCCAGACTCAGGTTCGCCCCGTAGGAGCCAGTGTCCTCGAAGGCAGCACCCAGGCCCGGGAAGGCGGCAGAGAGAGGGTGGTAGGGTGCGCTGTCCCTGGGCCCTCCCAGATAGCCGTTGGGCCCCATGGGGCGGGCTGGGGGGCGCTCTCCTGCTCAGGGCTGTTCAGGATCTGGTCGATGCCAAAGCTAATGGGCTCGTGGGGTGGCTGGTTGTAGGGGGCTGCTGCTGGGGGCTCCATCCTCAGCGGGTCCATGATCTCAGCGATTGGCTCCGGACCCTGCACCCCTCGCTCCTCACTGCGCCTCCATGTGCCCCACTGCCACCAGACTGAAACTTTGCCAACACTGCTCCGGCCGCCAGGCGCTCTGACATCTTCAGAGCCCCTCCTCACCGCCGCGTGCCCGCCTTCCCTCCCTCCCCATTGGCCGCCAAGGACCGGCCCCCGCAAGGCTATTGGACGCCGCTTCGCAGTCACTGCTAATTCACTGAAATCTGAGCCAAGGGACCGGGCCTAGTGACATCTCTTTAATGAATGAATGGGTCAAATTTATTAGCCACGATAATTGTGTGGCAAATGCTCCAATTTCACCTGCTCTTTTTTTATTTGTAAGTAAAAAAAATCTGAATCTATTAACGAATTAACAAATCATTGCCGTGGCGCAGGATTCAATCTTAAAGCGCGAATTGAAAGAGGCAGGATACCCAGACATACTTAAAAGATCCCTAGTATTTCTTAATTATCATCAAAAGCATCATTATGCACACTGTAAACACATTAGTATTCGCGCTTCCAAGAAAAAAACGCTTGCATATTATTGTGTGCTGTCTTCACAGAATACTCCGCAAGTTTCTTGGATGAAAGAGTGCCATGTGTGCTCTGTCCCCCCCACCTCTCCTGCCCCCGCACCCACACCTCAGTGAAAATCAGGAGGAATCAGTTCCCACCTTTCACGCGCCATGTCAATAATCGCTTCCAATAAACCGCCCGTTGGAAGCATTTAACATAAACAGGCTTGTGCGCCTCAGATTCATTTGCACCATCGCAGGCAGCACACGTCTCAGCCAGGCCTGACACTCTCCCCAAGGAACTGGCAGGGCTACCGGGGCTACCGGGGCTGCGGGGGGGTTGTGTGACCCGTGCATAATAAATGAAGCCCCAGGGAGGTGGTGTTCCCCGCACCCTAATAAAACATTGCCCCCGGGACCTGGTCCACCCGGGGGCTCAAAGAAACAACGCGCGGCAGCACGCGCTTCATTTAAAAAAAACAAAAACGGGCGGATTCGTGCACCCAGCGCGAATTTGGCAAATATAAAAAGAAAATGTTATTTTTGCCCCTGGGGTCCCTGTGGGACCCCCTGAGCAGGCCTAGGGTGTTTCTACCCTGCCCCCTTTTCTTGTTTTTTATCTTTTTCTTTACTGTTTTCTTGTGAATCGGTTCTACCATCCAAGTCAACCTGAAATGAATAAAAGCAACCCTGACACGTGTTTCGCTCTCATTATAGCTCTTCAGAGAGGTATAGCTTTGTCCAGACACAAGGGAGCACCCAGTATAAGTCAACGTCTACATAGCTCCACTCGCCCCCATCGTCAGAACCTACGGACTCAACATCGTGTCATACGCAGACGACACCCAGCTCATCCTCTCCCTATCCAACGAGCCCAACACCGCCAGACGCAACTTTCGAGAAGGCATGGAAGCCGTCGCCAAATGGATGAAAAACAGCTGCCTACAACTAAACACCAACAAAACAGAAGTACTCATCATGGGCCCAAACCCCGATGCCTGGAGCGACACCTGGTGGCCCCCCGCCCTCGAAACCCACCAACCCCCACGGACCACGCACGCAACCTGGGAATCATCCTGGACTCTGAGCTCAAAATGGACCGCCAGATCAACTCTGTCTCGTCTTCCTGCTTCCACACCCTCCGCCTCCTTCGTAAGACCTTCAAATGGATCCCCCTCGAACACCGAAAGACCGTCACTCACGCCCTGGTCACCAGCAGACTCGACTACGGCAACGCACTCTACGCCGGAATAAACAAAAACCTCACCCGCAAGCTACAGAACATCCAGAACGCCGCCGCAAGACTGGTCCTCAACCTGCCAAAACACTGCCACATCTCCCAGCACCTGCGCACACTCCACTGGCTCCCTGTCGAGGCGAGAATCACCTTCAAGATGCTCACCCACGCACACAAGGCCCTCCACGGCACCGGACCAGCATACCTGAACAGCCGACTCAAATTCCACGCACCCCAAAGGACCCTACGATCAGCCCAGCTCTCCTACGCCGTGGTTCCCCGCACCAGAAAGACCAGATCGGGAGGCCGCTCCTTCTCCTTCCTCGCGGCCAAAGCATGGAACGCCCATCCGCTCCACCTCAGACAGACAACATCGCTCCCCATCTTTGCAAGAAACCTCAAAACCTGGCTTTTCGACAGACCCCCTCCTTGATGGATGGAACCTGCACCCCCCTCCCTCCCAGCGCCTTGAGACCCTTACGGGTGAGTAGTCGCGCTTTAACAAACCCCTGATTGATTGATTGATATAAGTCAAAAGAAAACCCTTTCAGGCATAGAGTGATGCATAAATTATGCAAAAAAGAAGCAGAGAACTCTGGGTAGTTCTCAAGTTTAGGTGGAAAACAGCTCCAATATAGAGCACTCTCAACACCAGTGACACTCTAAATTTGCTCACCTCAAATGTCTGCTTTTCTATCAAAGTCTTTAAGCATAGGATTAGCACAGTGCCATCCACGCTGAGATAGAAAGGGACAAAGTCTTTTGCCATTTCTACAGCAAAGTCTTTAAGCATAGGATTAGCACAGTGCTATCCATGCCGAGCTGTAAAATGGCCAAAGCTTTTTACCACTCCAGGCACAGTATTACAGCTTTGGATTGGTAAAATACCATCCAAGCCAACCTGAAATGAATAAAAGCAACCCCTGACACGTGTTTCGCTCTCATTGGAGCTCTTCAGAGAGGTATAGCTTTGTCCAGACACATTTGAGGTGAGCAAATTTAGAGTGTCGCTGATGTTGAGAGTGCCCTATATTGGAGCTGTTTTCCACCTAAACTTGAGAACTACCCAGAGTTCTCTGCCTCTTTTTTTTTGCATAATTTATGCGTCACTCTATGTCTGAAAGGGTTTTCTTTTGACACAAATAAATATATATATAAATATATATATTTTTTACCTACTGGCGGTCACCAATAGGTAGTTTTAGTTAGGACCATGTTTCCATAGGAAAAGCATTTTTTGACTTGCCTATAACTTTGACGCCATTTGACGAATTTTCATGAAATTTTCCAAAAGAAGTGCTCTAGTAATTCTTGTTGTACATAGGAGGTTTTGGGGGGATTCGTGAAGCAGAGGCTGAGAAAAAAGGGGTTTAAAAAGGGTATGTTTGCAATGTTAATTCCCATAGGAACCTGTCACCACCACTACAGCTCAACCACTGAATGGAATTACACCAAATTTGGCAGAAAGGTTGGTGTTGTTACGCAGATTGTTCTTTTTGTTATTTGGTGCAAATCTGTCCAGTAGTTGTTGAGAAATTTAGGAAGAAAAAGTTAGTGATACCTCTGGTAGTGGAAATTTCGCAACGATTTCGCGATTAATCGCGAAGGCACTCGCCAACGGGAATTCTGTGATTGGCTGGACGCAACCTGAACAGAAAATTGCGGCTGCTATTTTATTGATTGGGAATGGTTCCTGGAGCTGAACATTTCTGTGAAAGCTAACATAAGGGGTCAGCATTGAGGTGCTCAGACCCCATGTTTGAGAGATGGGGGTGTTAGTGACACAAGTTATATTTCCAATATTAATATATTGCGATGACATCAGCGCGGCTCCCCATGTACCGTTGTGAAGACGTCGCCACTATTGCAACGTCTTCGTGAATATTGGTGGAAATATAAATCAAAAAGAACCTGTATCTATAAACCCACCCTTGCTGGTCACAGACTCATGTACCTACTCACATATCCACTCAGACACTTATACATCCACTCACATACCCACTCAGACACTCATGCACCCACTCATAGAGACTCATGTGCCCACTCACATACATAGTCAGAGACTTATACACCCAGTCACAGATCCACTCAGAGACTCATACACCCACTCACAGACCCACTCAGACACTAACCAGTGGCGGCTCCCAGAGGGAGTGCTGTGGGGCGGGGGAGAGGCAGGGTGGGGGGGTAGTAGAGTCGGCATGGAGTAAGGTAAGTAAATAAATAAAACTATTTACCTTGCGCACGCTGCATCTCCAACTCGGCGATGCAGCGAGCGCAAGGTAAATAGTTTTATTTATTTATTTACTTACCTTACTCCATGCCGTCGTATGTTCGACTCCACTACCCCCCTACCCTGCCCCTCCCCCATCCCACCCCACCACCCGCAGCACTCCCTCTGCGAGCCGCCACTGACACTGACACACCCACTCACAGGCCCACTGAGAGACTTATGTTTCCACTCACACACCAACTGAGAGATTGATGCACCTACTCACAGACCCACTCAGAAACTCATGCACTCAGTCACAGACCCACTCAGACACTCACGCACTGACCCACAGACTCACTGAGAGACTTACACTCCTACCCACAACCCACTGATAGATTGATGCACCCACTCACAGATCTACTCAGAGACTAATGCACCCAGGCACTGACCCAGTCAAAGACTGATACATCCACTCACAGACCCACTCAGACACGTATGCACCCACTCATAGATCCAGTCATAGACTCATGTACTCATTCACATACCCATTCAGACACTCATACACCCATTCACAAACTCAGCCATTCACACACCCACTCACATACCCAGTCAGATCTATATTCATCCACTCACAAACTAACTAAAAGACTCATGCGCACACTATTATACCCACTCAGAGACTTATGCACCCACTTTTAGACCCACTGAAGGATTCATGCAGCCAGTCACAGACCCACCCAGAGATTTATGCGCCCACTCACATATCCACTCAGACTAATGCACCGCTAACCCACACGCTAAGTCACTAACCCACACATAAAAGCTCATGCAATCAGTCATATACCCACTGAGAGACTCATGCACCTACTTATATACCCACTCAGAGACTTATGCTCCTAGTCACAGACCCACTCAGGTACTCATGCACCCACTGGGAGAGAGTTACTCTGAGAGTTATATACCCAGTCAGAGACCCAGTAAAAGACTCATACACCCACTCACAGACCCACTCAAACACTTATGCACTCATACACCCACTCACATACCCACTCAAACACTCTTGCACCCACTCACAGACTTACTCAAAGACTCATGAGTCTACTCACATACCCACGCACTGACTTATTTACCCACTAATGGACCCACTCAGAGGCTTATGTATCCACTCTCATAACCGAGTGAATCATTAATATGCACTGCTGTAGAGATATGGAGAGACTGATACATGTTTTTATAGAGTTATTAAGATAGTGATTTATCTAGTGTGATGGTAAGAATGAATTATATAGTTATAATTTTTTTATGTGGTGGTGGCTATTGAATTCCTGCTGTTGCTTTGCGTTTTCGTGACATATCCGCGATTGTCACGGGTACCGATGTCTTTGTGACTCCCGGCATCATTGCGAAAATGGAAAATAGGTTTTAAAAATGGTTTTTATAGACACTAGAAAAACAGGAGTTTGTACTGTACAGTTATAAACCCCTAGTGCCCAAAATACTATAATATGTGTGCATATATGTGGTTTTCAGTTTGTAAAAAAGGAGCGATTGTCACAGTTGCTAAAACCATCGAAAAACCAAAGGCTACAGGGACTTTATAGTTAGGAATTGACATTTAAAAAACCTTAGAAATTCACTGAAAAAACCAAAGGTTACGGGGACTTTATAGTTAGGCTCAGGTTTCACTCATACAAAACCAGTAAAATTTAGCCGTTATAGTTGGTGAGCTAACTATAACTTACGCCCCTGCAATGCACTGCTTATAACCTCACATATTCTATCAATCATGACATGGTCAGTGACATCACGGATGACATCTCAAATGACATCACTGATGACATAATCCATAGAATCTTGATGCACCCTTTCACACCCCATATAACCTTTCATACATCCACTCAAACCGATTCACATACCCATACCAGTACTTACACAGCCACTTACTGATAATAGATCAACACACACATCCACTCACTCACAAATTCAGCCACACCACTCATATATGCACTCACTCTCTAATACAGCCATTGACATATCCACTCATACCCATACAACCACTCACACACTGAGTCAGTCACCCATAGAACTACTCACACACCACCTCACTCACCCATACAGTCAGTCACACAGCCACTTACTCACCCATACAGTCACTCACCTACCCCATCACTCATCTGTACTGCCTTTCTCATACCCAGTTACTGACCCACATACCACTGACACATGTATTCACTCACAGACACAGCCATACACACACTCACTCACCCTTACAGCCCCTCACACACACACACACACACTCACTAGTCTATACAGCCACTGACTTACCCACTCACTCATCTATACAGGCAGTCACACACACCCTCACCCACCCACACAGACACTCAGACACCCATAGAGGTACTCAGACAACCAATCACTCACCCATACAGAAACTCACATACCCACTCACACAACCATACAGCCACTTAGGCACCAACTGACAGACAGATACAGACATTCACACAACCAGTCACTCACTCACACATTTACTGACACACCTAATCACTCTCTTATACAGTCAGTCACGCACCCACTCAATCATCCAAACAGGTACTCATACACCCACTAATTCCCCACTCCTTGGTATAAATATTTAACACACATAAACATTTTAAAAACACTCATAGTCACAGGATGATGTCATCAGCAATGTAATCAGTGATGTCATTGAGATGTCAGCAGTGATGTTATCAGTGATGTCACTGACCATGTCTTGAGTAATGTAATATGTGAGGTCATAAGCAGTGCATTGTGGGGGTGTGAGTTATAGTTAGCTCACTAATTACAACGGCTGAATTTCACGGGTTTTGTACAAGTGAAACCTGAGCCTAACTATATATATATATATATTGATATATTGATATATATTGATATATTACCTACTGGCGGTCGCCAGTAGGTAGTTATAGTTAGAACCTATTTTCCATAGGAAAAGCGTTTTTTGATTTGCCAATATCTTTGGCGCCGTTTGACGAATCGTCACGAAAGTTTCAAAACTAATGGGGTGCTTCGGTCAGCTCCTGTCTTAAAAGTTTCGGGGTGATTCGTCAAGTGGGGGCCGAGAAAAAAGGGGGGTCCTAAAACACGTTTTCCCCATGTTAATTCCATAGGAAACTTTAGACACGGCTACAGCCCGAACTGCTGAACAGAATTACACCAAATTTGGCAAAAAGGTAGCTCTTAGTTCAGAAAGCGCCTTTTTTTTAAATGGTGTAAATCCGTTTAGTAGTTCCTGAGAAATTAAACAAAGAACACTTTCGATATCTGAGCACCGAGGAGTCGCGACTCCTCCCGAGCACGAGCTGAGTTTTGATTGGCTGCCAACACTCCAAACCAGGAAGTGTTGGCAGCCATCTTGTGACTCGGTAGAACCGAGTCACAAGAAAACAGTAAAATAAAGGTGAAAAACAAGAAAAGGGGGCAGGGTAGAAACACCCTGACCCCCTAGGCCTGCTCAGGGGGTCCCACAAGGACCCCCAGGGCCCAAAAAAGCATTTTCTTTTCATAATTTCGGCCAAATTCACGCTAAGTGCGCAAATCCGGCCGAAATTATTTAAAAAAACGAAGCGCTTCGTTTGTTTCAAGCCCCCGGGTGGGCCAGGTCCCGGGGGCAATTGTTAATTATGGTGTGGGGGTCCACTGGGGCCCCCACAACCCCGGGGACCGCCACCTCCCCGGGGCTTTGTTTATCATATGCGGGGGGCACGCGGCTCACCCGCAGCCCCGGGGACCGCCACCTCCCCGGGGCAATCCTAATTATGTGGGGGGGCCTCACGGACCCCCAAGCCCCAGAGACCGCCACCTCCCCGGGGCATTTAATTATTTGGGGGGGCCTCATGGGGCTACCTGATTTAAATGCGGGGGCTACGCGGCCCCCCCGCAGCCCTGTGGACCGCCACCTCCCCAGGGCAATATTGAAAATTAAAGTGTGGGGGGGCTCGGGCCCCCCCACACTGCCCCGGGGACCACCACCTCCCCGGGGCACTAATTATTTACAAAGGGGGTCCGTTACAGACCCCCGGGGACCACCACCTCCCCGGGGCTTTAAAAATGCTGGGAGGGGGGCCGCGCGGCCCCCCTCCTGGAGCCCTTGAAGGCCCTGGGGACCGCCACCCCCCAGGGCCGGCTCCTGCAATGTTCCAGGGTGCCGACTCCCGGGACATTGCTGTTTGCTATGGCAGGGCGCTCCCGCCCTGTCATAGCAAACTCTGCTTTGGTTTTTGGAAGCGAGAGCAGGAAACCTGCTCTCGCTTCCAAAAACCAAAGCAGAATATCTTTTGCACAAGGGGAGCTGCATGTCAGCAGCTCCCCTTGTGCAAAAGCAATGCCGGCTCCCGCAGGAGGCGGGGAGCCAGCGGGACTGCGGGTGCATTGGGGCTCCCCCCACGGTCCCCAACGAAGAGGCCAGGCCCCAGGGATGGGGTCCCCCGGGCCAGAAGTGGCCCGGGAGGGGGGCCACTCGGCCCCCTTCCCCTTTTTAAATTTTTAATAAAAATAAGGCTGGCCCCGGGGATGGGGTCCTTGGTGCCATAGTTGGCCTGAAGAGGAGGGCCACGCGGCCCCCTCCCCAAATTTTTTTTTAATAAAAACAAGGCTGCCAGGCCCCGGGGATGGGGTCCCCGGGGCCATAATTGGCCTCTAGAGGAGGGCCACGCGGCCCCCCTCCCCAAATTTTTTTTTAATAAAAACAAGGCTGCCAGGCCCCGGGGATGGGGTCCCTGGGGCCAAAAGTGGCCCAGGGAAGGGGGGCCACGCAGCCCCCCTCCCATAAAAGGGAAAAAATGAAAAAGAAACCGGCAACTCGCCGGAGGCCCCGCCCCCTCCCTACATGACTCTGCAAACGCGCCCTCCGGCGCTTTCTAAGTTGGGGAATTAAGTCCCCTTGAGTACTAATTGTCCCTGGGGGCCAACTAGCCCACCAGGTACCTCCAGTAAGCGCCACACAGCTGGATTGCTGAGAGTGGTCTGAGGCCAAGCCCCTTTTTACACCACTCTGCAAGCCCGCCTGTTGGCACACTGCTGGTGGGGCGATGAGGCCCACTTGTGTCCTGAGGACCTCAGGACACAAGTGGACTTCATCCCTTGAGCAGCAGTGCACCAAGAGCTGATGTTTGCAGAGTGGTGTAAAAAGGGGGCGTGGCCTCAGACCACTCTCAGCAATCCAGCTGTGTGGGACTTACTGGAGGTACCTGGTGGGCTTGTTGGCCCCCAGGGACCCTCAGGAATGAATGGGACTTAATACCCCAACTTAGAATGCGCCAGCAGGCGCGTTTGCAGAGTGGTGGGGAAAGGGGGTGTGGCCTTTGTCCACCTCTCAGCAATCCCACTGTGTGGGGCTTACTGGAGGTAAGGCTAGGCTAGTTGGCCCCTAAAGGACCCCCAGAAGCGAAGGGGACTTCAATCCCCATCCAAGAGCGTGCCAGGGAGCGCGTTTGCAGAGTGGTGGGCAAAGGGGGCGTGGCCTGCTATGAGAAATTAGCAATTCTGCTGTGTGGGACTTACTGGAGGTAATAGGAGGGGTAGTTGGCCCCCAGGGTTGTCGTTGGGGGCCAACTACCCCTCTTGTTACCTGCAATAAGTCCCACACAGTGGGATTGCTAAGACGTCTAAGGAGGACATGCCCCCCTTTCTCCACCACTCTGCAAATGCACCTCCTGGCAGACTACGGGATGGGGGATGAAGTCCAATTTACTCCTGAGGGACTTTGGGGGCCAAGAAGCACTGTTGGTACCTCCTCTAAGTCCTATGCAGCGGAATTCCTGAGCACTGGTCGGAGGCCCAGCACCCTTTCTCCACCACTCTGGAAACGTAACTACTACTTAAAGAAGCATCTTTCTGCACCTCTGACTTAGAGGTAGTTTTAATCCCCCTGCCCTTTTATGTACTAGGGCCTTACAGAGGAGGTCATGCCAATCACAGGGGTACCCCAACGCATAGTGTTCCCTAGTGTATGTAGGTGTTTTCACTGTATTCTAAGTGTCTTTTAGCATAGCACTGGCTCTAGGCCTGGTTAGTCAGAGTTAGTAACCACCAGTACCCGTCAGCAAAAAGTTGGGGACACAGGATGACTTTGCAACAAGGCTTCTTTCTGCTCCTCTGTTGGTTCTTTGTGCACATCTTTTGCTTCTTTCTGCACCTTTCTTTGTCTTTCTGGACTTCTGTTGCCTCTTTCTGCATTTCTCTTGCTTCTTTCTGCGCTTTTCTTCCTCTTTTCTGCACATGTCCTACCTCTGTAGGCATAGTTAGAAATTAGCATTTAAAAAACTTTTGAAATTCACTGAAAAAACCACAGGTTTCAGGGACGTTATAGTTAGAAATTAGCATTTAAAAAACCTTTGAAATTCACTGAAAAAACCATAGGTTTCAGGGACGTTATAGTTAGAAATTAGCATTTAAAAAGCCTTAGAAATTCACTGAAAAAACCACAGGTTTCATGGACGTTATAGTTATATATAAAACATATTTAAACTTTACAGAAACACATAGTCACTGGATGATGTCATCAGTGATGTCATTTGAGATGTCATCAGTGATGTCATCAGTGATGTCACTGGCCATGTCATGAATGATGCAATATGTGACGTCATCAGCAGTGCATTGCGAGGCCGTGAGTTATAGTTAGCTGAACTTTGTATCAGTGAAATGTCCAACTAACTATAACGTCCCTGAAACTTGTGGTTTTTTCAGTGAATATAGATATATATGATCACAGATGCAGATGCATAGATTCTATATATTTATTACCATTTTTGAGTGTGGGGAGAGAAATAACATTTTCATTTCATTTGCTTGTAACTTTAGTGTTGTTTGATAAATCTGCAGGCAGTTAGCACATTTCGCCCAGTACAGGTGTATCAGGTTCCGTCCAGATCCAATGGGGAGTTAAAATGCAGAGCAGGCGGAATCTAAATCATTTTGATTTACTAAGGACTGATGAATCTGCATGAAATTTAGCAGCCAGCAAATTAAGTCCAGTGGAAGGCCAGGCAGGCTCTCTAACCAACACCTCAACACCTGCTGCACACATGGCCTAGCCAACGCGCAGAATGTTACATGATAGGTGAATGTGGAACATCAGAAAAAAACGTGCAATTCACTGGAAAAAAAGAGTTAACGGTCAGTTACACCCCTTGCCTGATTACATGTAAAAGAGAAAAAAAATGTATACAAAGAGTAAAACATGACAGGGACCTGAGTTATGACATAAATTGTGAGGTGAATTTCAGGGCTTTTTTTGCTTGCTGAACCATAACTGACCTTTAACTGTGTTGTTTCAGAAAATATATATATTTCAGAGATCATCTGGTATTATGCGATTCTGATACTGTGGCGTATTTCACATGATTATGGATTTGCCGCATAATCTGTCATCTGCTGCAAAGTCTGAAGAATATAACAAAAATAATTGTCTTCTAGCTTGAATGAATTGAAAGTTACTATAAACATGGTGACACATGGTGGAAAGTTCTTCACAAGCGTTGACTGGTCATCTTTCATTTGCTTATTGCTGTATTTGAGCATTAAACTGGTGCTAATAAGTGTGTACAAATGACAAAATAATGAAGCATTACTATCATAAAATGTGCTGCATTATGCCACATAATTTGGCTTTTCGTTCTGCATAATCCAGTCAAGCCTAGTCAGGTGTGGCTGCAGTTTAGCATTTGCTAAAAGTTTGTGGTGTGTCATTGCATAGAGTAGAGTGGCGTAGAGGAGACTGAGATAGAGTGGAGTGGAATAATGTGGCATAGGGTAGAGTGGTGTGGCTTAGAGTTCAGTGGCGTAGTGTGGCATACAGTAAACTGAATACAGAACAGCGGCACAAAGTAGAATGGCGTAGAGTGGCATCAAGTGGAGTGGCGTAGAGTAGAGTGGCAAAGAGTAGACTGGTGTAGAGTGACATAGATTGGAATGAGTGCCGAAGACTGGAGTGGAGCGGCGTAGAGTAGACTGGTATAGATTTGATAGGTATAAAGTGGAGTGTCGTAGACTAGTGGCATAAAGTGTGGTAGAATAGAGTGGGGTGGAGTGTCATAGAGAGTAGAGTGGCATAAAGTAGAGTGGCATAGAGTGTCATTTTGTTGTCTAGAGTGGCGTTGAGTTGAGTGGCATAGAAAGGAGTGGAGTGCCATAGAGTGGAGCGGAGTATCGTAGAGTCACATAGAGTAGAATGGTGTATAGTGGCATAGAGTAGAGCGGCGCAGAGTTGAGTGGCATAGAGTGGCATTTTGTGGAGTGACGTAGAGTGGAGTGGAGTGGAGTGGCATAAAGTAAAGTGGTGTAGAGTAGTGTGGAATATTGTAGAGGTAAGTGGTGTAGAGTAGCATGGCGTTGAGTGGAGTGGCATAGAGTGCCATACAGTGTATAATATAGTGGCACAGAGTAGAGTGGGATAGAGTGGGGTGGAGTAGGATAAACTGGTGTGGAGTAGAGCACCGTGGAATGGCATAGAGTAGAGTGGAAACGGGGCAGAGTGGAGAGGTGCAGAGTGGCATAGAGTGGAGTGGCATAAACTGCAGTGGAATGGCATAGAAAGGCACAGAATTGAGTGGCTTAAAATAGATTGTTATAGAATGAAGTGGCATAGGGCAGTGGCATAAAGTGGGGTGGAGTAGAGTAGAGTGTCATTGAGTATAGTGGTATTAAGTAGCATGGCTTATAGAGTACAGAGGTGTAGAGTGGAGTAGAGTGATGCTGTATGGTATAGAGTGACATATAATTGAGTGGCGTGGAGTGGCATAGAGTGGAGTGGACTGGCACAGAGGAGGGGCTTGGATTGGAGTGTCATAGAGTAGAGTGGTGTAGAGTGGCATAGAGTGGCATTGTGTGGAATGGGGTGGCATAGAGTGGAGTGGCATTAAGTAGAGTGGTATAGAGTAGCATGGTAAAGACTAGAGCACCGTGGCATAGAATGCAGTGTAGTGGGGTAAAGCAGACTTGAATGGCATAAAGTGACAGAGTGGTGTACAGAGTAGTGGCATAGAGTAGTGTAGAGTAGAGTGGCACAGAGTTGAGTGGAGTAGACTGGCATGGAGTTGAGTGCTGTGGAGTGGCATAGAGTACAGTGGAGTGAAGTGGCATTGAGTAGCGTGGCATAGACATGAGTGGAGTGGTGTCGAGTTGGGTGGCATAGAGTGCCTTACAGTGGCATTGTGTAGAGTGGCAGAGAGTAGAGTGGCGTGGTGTAGAGTTAAGTGGCATAGAGTGGAGTGGTATAGAGTGGGGTGGTGTAAAGTAGAATGACAAAGAGGAGTGGTTTAGAGTGGCGTAGAGTGCTATGGAGAATAGTGGTGTAGAATGGAGAGTAGAGTGGCGCAGAATAGCATAGTGTGGAGTGGAGTAGAGTGGGGTGGGGTGGTATAGAATGGAGTGAAGAAGAGCAGAGTGGAGTGGTGTGGTGTGGTGTGTCGTAGAGTGGAATGGCATACAGCGGCATAGAGTGGAGTGGTGTAGAGTGGAGTACAGAACAGTTGAGTGGTGTAGAGAAGACTGGCATATAGCGCAGTGGCATAGAATGGAGTGGCGTAGTGTGGCGTGGAGTGGCGTAGATTGGAATGGAGAAGTGTAGAGTACAGTGACGTAGAGCAGAGTGCCGCAGAGTGGCATTGTGTGGATTGGTGTAGAGTAGAGTGGTGCAGAATATTGTAAAGTGGAATGGAGTGGTGTAGAGTAGAATACCACAGATTAGATTGGTATAGAATAAAGTAGTGTAGAATGGCATAAAATGGTGGCATAAAGTGGATTGGTGTAGAGAGGAGTTGTGTGGAGTGGAGTGGTGTAGAGAGGCGTAGACTATAGTGGCATAGAGTAGAGTGCTGTGGCATTGAGTGGCATGGCGTGGCATAGAGTGAAATTTCATAGAGCGAAATGTCATAGAGCGGCACTCTGTGGAGTGGCAAAGAGTAGAGTGGCGTAAAGTAGAGTAAAGTGGCATGGAGTGGTGAGCGAATGTCATAGAATAGAGTGGCATAGAGTGGGTTTCAATATAGTGGAGTAAGGTGGTGTGGAGTAGAGACAGTAGTGTAGAGGAGTCTAGTGACTTAAAGTAGAGTGGTAGAGCGGCATACAGTAGGGTGGGATAGATTAGAGTGGAGTGGTGTAGAGTGCCATAGAGTGGCGCTGTGTGGAATGGCATGGAGTTTAATGGTGTTGAGAAACATTGCCTGGAGTCATGTGGAGTGGATTGGCATAGAGTAGAGTGACACAAAGTGGAATGGAGTGACGTAAAGAAGAGTGGAGCAGCAAAGAGTGGCATAGTTTGGAGTAGCTTAGAATGGAGTGATGTTAAATGGCATAGAGTAGAGTGGCATAGAGTAGAGTAAAGTGGTGCAGAGTGGTACAGAGTGACATAGATTGGAATGGAGTGGCACAGATAGAGTGGCATAGAGTAGCATTGTGTGGCGAAGAGTGGCATTAATTGGAGTTGTGTAGACTAGAGTGGTATAGATGAGACTGGTGTTGGAAAATGGCCCTCTCTGCAAGATCACCCCTAAACATTTTGCCTTCCTCCGTCTCTTTTTCTGAACTTGTTTTTGGTGGAAATAGGCATCGGAGCACTTTACCACTGCTAACCAGTGGTAAAGTACATGTGCTCTCTCCTCTAAACATGTTAACAATGGCTTATGCCCAATTGGCATATTTAATTTACTTATAAATCCCTAGTAAAGTGCATTACATGTCCCCTGGGCCTAAAAATTAAATGCTACTAGTGTGCCTGCAGCACACCTTGTGCCACCCACTTAAGTAGCCCTCTAACCATGTCTCAGGCCTGCCACTGAAGAACCTTTGTATAGAGTTTTAAACTGCTATGTTGACCTGGAAAGTTAAACCTCCTGCCAGGCCTGAACCTTATTTTTTTTATATATTTACCAACCCATAAGGTAGGCCCTGGATAGCCCAAGGGCAGGGTACACTGTATTTAAAAAATAGGACATGTACTTTTAAGTTTTATATTTCCTGGTAGTGAAAATCTCTTAAATTTGTTTTTCACTACTGCAAGGCCTATCTCGCCCATAGGATAACATTTGGATTACCTTATTACCTTTTCTAAGTGTAATTTTCAATTGGGAAATGATGAGACCTCCAAGTCTGGTGTCTCTGGTATCACAATTTAAAATTACAACTAGTGGTTGAAGTCAGATTTAATTTGGAATTCTGAAAATGCCACTTTTAAAAAGTTGGCATTTTCTAGCTTTAGCCATTTGGTGCCTGCTGCCTGTCTCTGATCACTGTCTGGGTTGGGTGACAGCTGGACTTTGTGCATTCCCTCTAGACAGCCACAAACAAAGGGAGAGTAGGTATGACTTGATGGGTCATCTTGGGAGGTTGGGAGGGAGGAGCTGGGCACAGCCTAACACTTACGTCCACACACAAAGGGCTGTATTCCCCCTTATAGTGTGTCTTGAGCCAGGGCAGGAAAGACGGACTTCTGTACACTTCACAGATCCTTCTTTGAAGTCTCCCTCACTTCAAAGGCACAACTGGGAATAAGTGCTGGACCTCTGACACCATGGGCACGATTCACAAAGATAAAGTTAGACTGAAATTCTAACTTTAGACCTGAAGTTTATGTTTACACCTGAAGTCTGAGTTTAGACCTTGAGTCTAAGTATAGATGTAAAGTCTAACTTAGACCAAAAGTCTAACTTTACTACTTTTCAATATTCATAAAGGTGAGTTACTACTAGTAAGTTTACTACTAATAAATTTGCTAGTAGTAAAGTTACTAGTAGTAACTTGCCTTTATGAATATTGAAAAGTAGTAAAGTAAGACTTTTGGTCTAAGTTAGACTTTTGGTCTATACTTAGACTTCAGGTCTAAAGTTAGACTTCAGGTGTAAAGTTAGACTTCAGGTGTAAAGTTACTCTCTAGGGCTAAAGTTAGACTTCAGGTATGAAATTAGACTTTTGGTCTAAATTTACCTTTGTGAATCTGGCCCCATGACTTTAGTACACTTCTGGACCTGTGCCCACTCTTCTGGACTGCTGTTTGCTGGACTGCTGCCTTGCTGTGATACCCTGCTGCCTGCTGCTCTCTTTCCTGGGTAGGAAGGACTAGACCTGCATCACTTGAACCCAGAGTGACTTCAAAGGCTAACTGACTGGCCTCCTGATCTGAAGTCTCAGGGACATAAAAGACTTCCCACCAGCCTGCCCCAACACATGAACTCTACAGCCTGTGAGTCTGCCCTGCCAAGTGGTGCCACCCCAGTCTGGGACCCTTGGAAGTGGGCCTAGGTATTTGTTCCGGCGAAACAGATGCATCCTCTGCTGTGAGAGCAGAATCCACGCATCGCCACTGTTGCAGGACCTGGATCGATGCATTGCACTTGGACCCAGCATATCACCTCTGGAACACCAACTTCGGAACCAACGAATCGCCACCACTGTATGGAGAAGATTAATGCATCCCCTCTACTACGTGGAGGAAGCCAGGCGGTTCACCTTTGATACAGCTGTATCCCTGAACCAGCGCATCGCCTTTGGAACTGTTGCATCACTGCAGTTGTGTGGAGAAAATCGACGCATCACCCCAACTGCGTGGGGAACACAGACGCATTGCTCGGCTGCACCCTGCATCTTGGTCGATGCAAACCAAGGAATAAGCTACTTGTTTACAGCGGCCTCACTGGGTCCCTGTATCTGGCCCGCACGCCATAGCTGTTGGCCTGAACTCTTGACTTTGTCCCAGTCCAGTGTGACCAGATATCCCATTTAAGCACTTATTGCTTTAAAGTGCTATTTTACAGTTTATTCTTTAAAAATTCAAGTTCTACTTTTTGGAGTTTATTGTTTTGGTCTCGTTTTATGTATAAAATGTGCTCTATTTTTCTGACCTGGTGTGAATTCTTTTTGTGTGGTGTTTTCACTGTTTGAAATGTTGCACAAACACTTTACACACTGCCTCTAAATTCAGCCTGACTGCTCTGTGCCAAGCTACCAGTGGGTGAGCAAAGGTTAATTTAGGGTCGCCTGACCAATACCCTGACTAGGTTTGTGTCTGCTATTTGATTTAGAGTTACACCTCCAGTCAATCAACAACCCAATGTCTAACAATTGTTATACAGTGGAGTGGCATAGAGTAGAAGGGCATAGAGTAGTGGCATAAGGGTGGGTAGCATGGAGTAGAGTGGCGTAGAGTGGCACAACAGGATGTAAAGTGAAGTGGTGTAGAGTGGCGTGGCATAGAGCAGTATGACTTAGAGTGGAGTGCCGTAGATTCAAATTGGCGGGAGTGGCAAAGAGTAGAGTGCCATAGAATGGAGTGGTATAGAGTGTAGGGGCATGGACTAAAGAGGTGTAGAGTGGCATAGAGTGGGGTGGAGTGGAGTAGAGTGGCATAGCATAGAGGAGTGTCACGGCATAGAGTGGAGTGGTGTAGAGTAGAGTATAGGTGGGTGGAACTTGCAAAGTTCTACTCAGCGGAATTCCAGGGAGTGATCTAAAAACTCAGTGAAAATCCACAGAGTTCCACGTGCTTGGAATGCCGCCCGGTCCTAGCCAAGACCCGTCCTGAACAGGCTGCTCCTTTGAAAAGAATGAAAAGATTAATAGCTAATAAAGGGCACACACAGTAATTGAGAGAAATGGGAAAGTGGCGGAGCCCCAGGTCTGGCAGAGAACCCATAATGAGAACCGTATATCTTCGACCCCCAGCATGTGACCCTGAGGGTTGAGTCTGTGAACACACCGAGTCCCAAGGGTGAAGAGCCTGTATCCCCACCTTCCTCCCTGCCCTGGGACAACTCAAGCGAACACAAACATGTGTGGGCTAAATGAATGACAAATGACGAGGCCGGCATGTAGCTAAATTTCTATCAACAGCAGAGTGGAGGCAGAAGGAGAGTTGCAGGCTGGCAGCAGAGGGAGAGGTGCTCCGGGGGTTGTGGCACAGCACAGAGGGGTGCCGGAGACATTTTTCAGACATACGGGTGAAATGAGGCACAGGAAAATGCAATGATTTCCTAAAGATTATATAGTTCTTATGACCTGGGAATGCTGGTGTTAGAACTGTCAAATCCCACAAACAGTAGCCTGGCCGTCTGAATACTAACTCAAGGCCATACTACTGCTTTATTCTGACCAACATCCAGGAGCTGGCCCTCTGGTATCCCTGTTCTCCCTTACAGCCTGATCCAGTGTGTCCAACCTCAGTAACCCCACAAACCACTGAGTCGAAGCACCAGCTCATTGCCACCAAATACACGCCGTAGCACTATATAGGGTTATGAGCGCAAGCCTGCTTTCTCTCCAAGAACGCTGGGCCCAAGGCTGAATGGTGGCACGGGGAGAGACGCTTCACTGGTCCATTGACCACTGTCCCAGAGTCTGCAGTAGGTAGGTATGTTGACGGGAGGTGACTGGGTATGACAATAATACAGACAACATCACAGATCTGAAGTGTTGACAAGTTGCTATGGGGTCCGTTTCATGCAGTCTACTTGAGCGGTTTCCTTTTCCACGCAGTGCTGGCCACAAGCAGGCCTCCTTCACCAAGCTTTTCCCTGTGGCTCTTCACACTGTCCAGCTCTGTTCTTCTCCTCCACTAGGCTCCACTTAGACAGCCTGCTGCGTTCTCGCACAAGTCTCTGAAGTCCAGATACAGAAGCCTTTCATTGGTCACAGGAAGTTGCAGGTGACTCCTTACTTTTCGAGTCACTGGGACTGATTGGATGCATTGTAGTGTCCCACCTGCAATGGGTTGGTTGTCCGTGGCAGATAGGAAGTTGTGGGAGCGGCCTTATTTAGTTTTCGAGTCAAAGGTACTGATTGGATGCATTGTAGTGTCCCGCCTGCCATTGGTTGTCCGGAGATGATAGCACAGACCTGACTCAGGGTCTGGTTGTTGCTATAGATGGTTTCTGTGTCTCGAGTCGGTGAAACGTCTTGTGACCCAGTAACGTTTCCTGGCTAACGACCAGTGTGACTGTGCGCCGAATGTCACTTCTGCCTTTATCAAGATGGAGGCAGCCGTGTGCCAGTGCTATTGGGTAAGAAATGGAAATGAGCTAGGGGTAAGGGCGCGCCGATAAACTCTGGTCTGCCGATGGTAGGCAGAGTTTTTACAAACTCTGCAGTCCAAGTGGAGCGGCAAAACTCTTCGAACTCTGCCGGTGAAGCAGAGTTTACCACCCAACCCTAGTTTTTCCCTCACCAGAGCTTATAAAACATCTTTTATAATGTTCCTGCTTATATTTACAAGGCACCCTATTCCTGGAGGGCCTAGGGGAGACCTTAGGGGTGCCTTATATATAAAAACAAGGTAGTTTGAGGCTTTGGAATTACCTTTAAATCCAAAGTTGAATTTGCATATCATTTCAATCTAAAAGTAGCCTGCAAGGCAGGGCTGGCTTTTAAAATGGCAGCAGGCACCACACTAGTGCACACTTAAGTGCATTAAATCTACTGGGCCTCTAAAACTACATGCCCTCCATATACCAGGGACTTACAGATAGCTTGACAGTACCAATTGAAATTATACCTAATTACTATATACTTTTAATCAGAGCACAGGCACTGGGTCTGGTTAGAAGAGCCCAGGGCGCAGTGAGAAAAACCAGCACCTAGCAGTCAAAATGGGGGCAAAAACAGGTCCTGATTTCTCACAGTGCAAGGTTGCTATGTTTCCTTAAGTGCTGGCTAAGCGAGGTCCCAAAATCCACCGCTGTCCACTTTGCAAAAAATGGTCAGTTTTGAGTGGAAAAATGTGATGTATCCTGTTGCATTTTGGTCCGTTTCCTGTTGCGGGCACTAGGACTAGAGACACAAGTGAGGTACCATTGTTATCTGGAGACTTGGGGAAATGCTGGGTGGAAGGAAGTTTGTGGCTCCCCACTGATTCCAGAACTTTCCATCACAGAAATGTGAGGAAAATGTGTTTTCGTGTAGTCAAAGTTTGTGGTTTAAAAGGGATTCAGGATACAAAACCTGGTGAGAGTCACGCAAATCAACCCAAACCTGGCATTATCCCATGTGTTTTGTTTTGAAAAGTGTGCAATTTTGCTAGGTTTACCTATGTGCTAGCTGAGCTAGGGCCCAAAATCCACAGCTCCCCACTTTGCCAAAAAGAGTCAGTTTTGAGTGGAAAAATGTGATGAACCCTGTTGCGTTTTGGGATGCATCCATTTGTGTTTATGGCCGGTTCCTTCTTGTGTTGCATTTAGTGCAGTTTTCTGTCACTGGCAGTAAGCCTACCCACACAAGTGTAGTACTATTTATATCTGTACACTTGGGGGAATGCTAGGTGGAAAGAAGTTTGTGCTCTCACCTTTTCCAGAACTTTCCATCACAGGAATGTGAGAAAATGTTGTTTTTTAAACAAAGTTTGAGGTTTGCACAGGATTCTGGGTAAAACATATCTAGTGAGAGCCATGCAAATCATCCCACCCTGGATTTTCCCTGGTGTCTGGGTTTCAAAAATGTGCAAGTTTGCTAAGTTTCCCTAGGTGCCGGCTATGCCAGGGCCCAAAATGCACAGCTATCAGCTTTTAAAAAAAGGGGTCACTTTTGAGTGTTGCGGTTTGGGCAATTTCCTTTTTCTTTTATATATTTTTTTAATTTTCTGAAACATAATATTTCGCATTTCAAGACAGGATTTGTAAACACATACTAAGAAGAATAAAACCAAAACACCAGTTCTCATAAATAGACCTTAGAAGACTACAGATGGTACAGAATGCGGCTGCGAGACTAATCAGACGTGTACCATTTCGTCATCATATCTCTCCGCATCTCAAAGAGCTCCACTGGCTGCCGGTGGCTAGAAGAATCAAGTTTAAAGCTCTGACCTTGGCATTCCGGACAATTCATGGTAAATGTCCTAGTTACCTGAAACGGCGGCTATGTCGCTATAAGCAGAATCGCTCATTGAGCTCCAGTTCTCAAAATCTGCTCTGTACCCCATGATTTTTGAAAGCTCTGCTAGGTGGCAGATCTTTCACGGTAGGGGCTTCCAAATTATGGAACTCTTTGCCAAACAATATTCGCCATATTGATTCAGAGCCACTATTTAGGAAAGCTGTGAAAACTTGGCCCTTCAGCTTAGGTTAGTGTTTGTAGGGTCTGCTTTTCTGGTCACCTTGGCGTGCCGCCTACTGCTAGAGCGCCGGGACACCTCTGTTTGAGGTAGCTGTTCGCGCTTTATAAATGTCGGTATTATTATTATTATTATTAAATCAAATGTTAAGTTAATTACATCAAATTCAGAAATTCAATAAATATCATAAATAACCACATAATCGTTATATAAATAAAGTGCTTGTGCGTTGTTCCTAATAGCAGCATACTTTACAATAAATATAGAGGCCCCCTATGAAAAATACCCGGCAGTAAAAAAAGGGACAAAAGTTTATTAATCTTATATTATTTAAAATGGAGCCATATACTTAAAGATAGTCCCTAGAATATCCATCTCATTTCGAGTCCTTCAAACCATAACGCATATGCATAAATCATCAATATTTCAAAAACCCTTAAGGTAAACAAGAGATATTATACAATGCTTGGTTCCATCTTAATTATATTTTATTTAGCTATCCATCCTTGATACCCGGGGCAGCCTAATCAACGAGTATATGCAATCATAAATAACAGCAGTCTAAGCATCCAGCATTTCAAATTTCGGTATTACTGAACACCTGAGTCCTCCATGCATTCCATAAACAAGGACCAGATAATTTCCCCCAGCCGCCGTTTTTCTGGGGCCCTTAAATCCATTCAGGGCCATTTCTTATCGCGGGCATTTTTATCGAGAAACTTGGGGGAATGCTGAGTGGAAGGAAGTCTGTGGCTGCCCGCATAATCCAGAATGTTACATCATAGAAATGTGAGGAAAATGTTTTGTTGTCAATGTCTGAGGTTTGCAAGGGATTTTGGGTATAAAAATCTTGTGATAGCTACACAAGCCACCCCAACCTGGATTTCCCAAGGTTTCTGGTTTCCAAAAATGTGCATGTTTGCTAGGTGTTCCTAGGTGCCGGCTGAGCTAGGGCCCAAAATCCACAGCTCCCCACTTTGCCAAAAAAGGGTTTGTTTTGAGTGGAAAAATGTGATGTATCCATATTGTGTTTTGGGCCATTTCCTGTTGCGGGCACTAGGCCTAACCACACAGTTGAGGTACCATTTTTATAAGGTGACTTGGGAGAATGCTGGGTGGAAGGAAGTTTGTGGCTCCCCACAGATTATAGAACTTTCCATCACAGAAATATAAGGGGCCTGATTCACAGAACTAACTTACGTCAAAAACGTAAAGTTAGTACTTTTTGGTATTCACAGAATACACTTACTCATTTTGGTATTCACAGAATGAACTTACTCATTTCGGTATTCACAGAAGTTAGTAGTCCTTACTTTAGGACTCCTAAATGCCTTCTGTGAATACCGAAAGTCTTAAAGTTAGGATTTTTCTCAGTTTAGGAGTAGTAAAGTTAGGACTCCTAACTTTAGGACTCCTAAATGCCTTCTGTGAATACCGAAAGTCTTAAAGTTAGGATTTTTCTCAGTTTAGGAGTAGTAAAGTTAACTTTACTACTCCTAAACTGAGAAATATTAGGAGTCCTAAAGTTAGGAGTCCTAACTTTACTACTCCTAAACTGAGAAAAATCCTAACTTTAAGACTTTCGGTATTCACAGAAGGCATTTAGGAGTCCTAAAGTTAGGAGTCCTAACTTTACTACTCCTAAACTGAGAAAAATCCTAACTTTAAGACTTTCGGTATTCACAGAAGGCATTTAGGAGTCCTAAAGTTAGGACTACTAACTTCTGTGAATACCGAAATGAGTACGTTCATTCTGTGAATACCAAAATGAGTAAGTGTATTCTGTGAATACTAAAAAGTACTAACTTTACGTTTTTGACGTAAGTTAGTTCTGTGAATCAGGCCCAAGGTAAATATGTTGTTTAGTCAAAGTTTTAGGTTTACAAGGGATTCTGAGTAAACAAAAACCTATTGAGAGCAACGCATGTCAACCCACCCTAAATTTCCCCATGTCTCTAGTTTTAAAAAATGTATTAGTTTGCCAAGTTTCCCTAGGAGCCAGCTAAGCTAGGACCCAAAATCCATAGCTCCCCACTTTACAAAAAAAATGGCCAGTTTTGTGTAGAAAAATGTCATGCTCCCTGTCGCGGGCACTAGGCCTACTGATACAGGTTAAGTGCCATTTTTATCGGGAGACTTGAGGGAATGCTGGCTGGAAGTATGTGGCGCCCAGTAGATTCCAGAACTGTCCATGATAGAAATGTGATGAAAATTTGTTTTTTTTAGTCAAAGTGTGAAATTTGCAAAAGATTCTGGGTATAAAAACCTGGTGAAAACCACACAGGTCACCCCGACATGGATTCCCACAGGCATCTGGTTTTCAAGAAAGAGCAAGTTTGCTAGGTTTGCCTAAGTGCAGGCTGAGTCAGAGCCCAACATCTACAGACCCCACTTTGCAAAAAAAGTGTCAGTTTTGAGTGAAAAAATGTGATGTATCCATGTTGGGTTTTGGGACATTTCCTGTCACAGGCACTAGGCCTACGTACACAAGTGAGGTACCATTTTTATTGGGAGACTGGGGGAAATGCTGGGTGGAAGGAAGTATGTGGCTCCTGGAAGATTCCAGAACTTTCCATCACAGATATGTGCGGAAAATGTGTGTTTGAGGTTTGCAAGGGATTCTTGTAATAAAGTAAAAACCTAGTGAGAGCCATGCAAGTCACACCAACCTAGAGTCTCTCAGGTGTCTGGGTTTCAAAAATGTGCAAGTTTGCTAGGTTTCCCAAGGTGTTGGATGAACTAGGGCCTAAAATCCACAGCTATCCACTTTGCAAAAAAGGGATCACTTGTGAGTATTGAGTTTTGGGCCATTTCCTGTCACAGGCACTAGGCCTACCCACACAAGTGAAGTACCATGTTTATCGGGAGACTTGGGGGGAATGCTGAGTGGAAGGAAGTTTCTGGCTGACCGCATATTCCAGAACATTCCATCACAAATCTGTGAGGAAAATATGTTTTTTTTGTCAAAGTCTGATGTTTACAAGGTACTCTGGATATAAAAACCTGGTGAGAACCATGCAAGGTACCCTACCCTGGATTCTCCAGGTGTCTGTTTTTCAAAAATTTGCACGTTTACTAGGTTTCCCTAGGTGCTGGCTGATATTGGACCCAAAATCCACAGCTCAGTTTTGAGTGGAAAAATGTGATGTATCCATGTTGTGTTTTGGGCCATTTCCTATTCTGGGCACTAGGCCTAACCACACAATTGAGGAACCTTTTTTATTGGGAGACTCGGGGAACTGCTGGCTCCCCAATGGGTTTCACACTGGTTTCCAGGACAAACTGTAAGTAAGTTAAGAGCACTAAAAATAGGAAAAATGGACCACCTCTTTGAAAAATGCCAAAACTGTGGTAAACAATTTGTTTTTTTGTTCATCTCTGAATGCTGCTGAAAGCTGGGAAGATGGTGACTTTAGCACAGCAAACTGTTTGTTAATGCCATTTTTAGGAGAAATAAAAGTTTTATCCGGGGCACTTTTCCAATTTGTCCCCAAAAACTCAAAATGTAGCCATATTTTGCCTGTTTTCTCAGTCCATAGACCCTGGGTACTTTTAGAATCCCCAGATTGTTGGAAACAAAGGATGCAAATTTGGCATGGATATCTTATGTGGAAAAATGTTATGCAGCCCAAGGCGCAAACTACCCCAAATAGTCAAAAAAGGGCTCAGAACTGTGGGGGAAAAGGCCCAGCAGTTAAGGGGTTGAGGTCACATCCTTTTATATATTCTTTCTCTTGAGTTTAAGTATAGGCCAGCTCATCGCACATGCATACGCACTTAACATGCTGTTGGTTCTTGCTGAAACAGTGTGCTCCCTTTTCACATACATTGCACTAGACAGTTCAGATTCAAGGCAGCTGTGGTGCTCAGATTTTTGGATCCTGTGGCAAAATATAACTTTGCCATGTGGGCGCTCCAGTCACCCTGGCAATAGGACAATTTTTCTGTCATTTGTTGTATTCTGCTGGACTCTCCTGGTCATTTGCAGAGGCTATGTAAGCCAATTTCCATCAGTGCTGTTCAGATAGCATTGATGGGCTGGACTTTTCCTTTTTGAGCAGTGTCAAGACTGATTTGCACATAGCTGGGATCAAACTGATGTGGCGTGGTGTGCCTTTTTGAAGGGATTTAATGTTCATGATCTAAGGGCCTGATGTATCAAGCAATTGTATGGTTGCACAGATCAATCAATAAACTTTATTTCGGTTGACAGACCTTGAAAGTGCAAAGTGCATATACATAGTATAATAAAGATTATGTATACAAAATTCATTTATTTCGTTAAAACAATGCATTAAAACATATTCACATGTTAAAAATCAAATACAATAAATAAAAACTATGCCAATTAAGATTCATCATTTGAATAAAATTAATAATGGTTGCACAGATCAAATTTGAGCCTTTGGGACCGCAAAATGGCTTTTTTAAATGTACATTGCCCAAATTGAAATTCAGTAACATGTTATAGAATTGCAATTTGGGTTTCAGTCAAAATGGAGAATCGGTATTTGAAAGGGGTGCGTAAAGGGCGGTCCTAACAAATACAGATTGTTTAGCTTTTGTATTATGTTTTGTGCCAAAAATCCAATCTCAAAACATTAAGGGCCATGTTTATGGCCAAGCCACGCAGTGCAGCAGGGCAAGTCACCTTGCTGCGATGCGTGACAGGGAAAGGGCAGGAATGCACCGTGTTTGAGTCAACCATGTTTCCTGCCTTTTGCCCTGTGATGGTGCCCTTTCGGCACAATAACAATCCCCTGAGGCTTCTTCCTCTTTCTATGTGTGTAGCAGAATGCAGAATACATAGATAGAGGAAAAACTAGGTGAAATGATAATATTTCTCCTCGTTGTGCCTCACTGGGGAGGTGTAGGTTTTTGGTGCATTCCGAGATCTACCACGTCTGGTAAATCTGGGAATGTGTTAAAATCCAAGGATGTTGCATGGGAACACCCACGCAATGCCCATGGAAATACCTCCTTGACGCAGAGTAATGCAACGCAGTAATTTGTGCTGCGTTGCATTACTTGAGATTTATGAAGCCACTCAGGGCCATGCAAGGTGGTCTTGCGTGACTTCAGAAATCCCATTTTTAAGTTGTGTTACTCCTGCACCATGTTGCATGGTGCAAGAGCGACTCAACGGGGCTCATGCCACTTACCCTAAAAACCTCAAGTAATCTGCTCTTTTTTCGCAAAGCACTAAAAACCTGGCTTTTCAATAACTAGATCAAACTCGTCCCCCTTTACTCGGCAGCTCGCCACTGTCTGGGGCCGCTATCCAGTTTTCTCCCCTCACGAAGCTTCAGTGCCTAGACACCCGCGGGTATTAGTGCGCTTTAGAAATTATATTTTCATTTAATTTCATTTTCATAAATCTGCCCCAAAAATTTTAACATCAAATCAAAATGGTAGTAATCGTTTGTGAATGGGAAGGTGTCCCCTAGGGACCCTTTACCCTATGTGAATATCGACAAACATTTTTTTTACGAGTAGGCAGTGATCCCTGACACCACTGCCTGCTCCTAAAAAATGGTAATAAAAGTATTCATTTCCTTTTTCAGCAAATCGGACTGCATTTTATAAAAAAAGATTGCTTTTTTTTTTTTTAAATCAATCATAGACATGACAGGATGCTGCTGAGCACAGCAGGCCATCATGCCTGTGACTTTAACCAATCTTATATTAATGAGGGAGGTCGAAATGCGACCCACTACAAATCGATATTTTGTGAACCAACCTATTAGTATGTTGTTATTAGATGCTATTTACGATTTCTGAAAAGGAATCTCAGTACATCAGTCATTTAAAGTGGTATAAAATCAGAAATAGATGTATTGACTCATTTTATGACTCATTGAGTAATCATATGGCCCTCAGTCTCAAACAAAAAGAAAAAGAGTGCTGGCCTACGTCGATCAGTAGAGCCGATGACCTTTCATTCCTTTTGAGGGGATTCTAGTCCCAGAGGCATTCCCATTATTTTTCACCTATATGTTTGGTTTGAAAAATAGATTTTTATACATTTTTCCTAATCTTATTAAAAAATTGCATTTCTCTGAGGCATGTGTGGGGAGGGAAGGGATAGTGAAATCTGTTTGATCTGACCTTCGCATCAAAATACTACATGGACGATGTAATTTTAACAGAATTGTAGAAAGATAAATCAAAAACGTATTACACAGGGCGACATAGCAACTCTACTGCTGCCCAATTACGCAAAACTGAGGTTTAAAAAAATTAAGGGGCATGTTCACAAGGATTCAACTCCGATTTATCGCCACCTTAACGCAACAAAAGTGGAGATAGATTTAACACCCCATTCACAAGCTGGTGCAAACTGCAGACAACGCCAGTATTCCCGCGATAACTGCCCCAAAATCTAACACCACGGCGGACACCACCAACTAACCCTAATGAGATGCAGAGTAGGCGTTCCCGTGCAAAAACACACGAAAAAACAACAACACCACTTTCACAACGAACTGACAGAACTGCGAAGCGAACCAAAAACAGGCGATAAGCCGCGGTAGCCGCAGGTATTTAACAACTGCTTCAAGCAGGTGTAAAGACGGACGTCTACCTGCAGTAGGCAACGGAGCCCCGCACACAGCCATACCCGAAGAACAAACAACACCATTGAGCTACTCTACATGCAGCTCGGAGCCCCAACAGGGCCACAACACCCACCACCACCACCCCCAGGACCGCCACCACCCCCAGGAGCCAGACCCGCCCCCCCCCCGGACCACCACAGAGGCAGCGTAGAGTAAGACAGCGGACCTACCGAAAACGCACCACTCTCACAGACCTAACGCCCGCGGAAGTCATTGCCCACTACAGGCTCAAAAGGACAACCATCCTATGCATCATGACTCACATCGCCCACAGGCTGACGGTCCCAACACAGCGGAGAACAAACATCCATCTGCAGACAAAGCTGCTGGCAGTGCTGCACCTGTTGGCCTCTGGGACCTTCCAACCAACAACTGCCAGAGTCGGAGGGGTCTCACAGCCAGCCCTATCAAAGTTCATCACACCTGTCCTGGATGCCATCATCAGCTTCATACCCCAGTACCTTCACTTCCCCAACACTGCGCAGGAACAGCTGGAGACTAAGCAAGGCTTCTACGCCATAGCCGGATTCCCGGCCGTGTTGGGGGCAATCGACTGCACACATGTCCCACTTGTGCCCCCTGCGGATACTGCACACCACTACCGCAACAGGAAGCACACGCATTCCAACAATGTGCAGGCAATAGTGGACCACCAGGGACTCTTCACCAATGTCGTCGCCAACTACCCAGGCAGTGTGCATGATTCCTTCATCTTCCGACAGTCCATCATCAACCAGCGCTTCCAGGATGGCACATATGGAACGGGACTGCTTGTTGGTAAGTACCAAATCAAGACACCACACATCCCACTGCCTCCAACGCACAAAGCACAACTGTGGGGATGCACACGTGACCAAACCACATCCGACATGTCAAACTACATGACCACCTACCAGACACGACTACACCACTCCATGGTCATCCTGGGCTACCCCTGCACCCAATACAGATTTCACATGGCGCCACACAACAGCTGAACGTGTGGAGATGCGGAATGCAGCCATGACACATGTGAGGCACTCCTCTGCCCTCATGACCCTACCCCAGTCTCCCGCAGGTCAGCGTCCCATGGCGGTGGGCCCGTGTCGGCCGCTGTGCATCCGGGGCGACTAGCCCTGTGCGACTCAAGTCATCCCCCCTTGTAGTTCTGACATTGCATGTCTGTGTGCCTGATGACTGTTGGTGTAGTTGCCAGCACCAGCTACTCCCTGAGGGCTGGCTTACACTCACCCCACACACAGCCAGCACAGGTGTCACTGAATTGGTGGGCCTGCCATCACATCCTGCCGAACCAAGTATTGACTCTTTTCTCCCTGCACTGTCACAGGTGATCAAGGATAAGCACTCTGCCCTTGGATGATGCCACCCCTCCGGGACCCGAACACACCTGCCCAGAGGCAGTACAATGCGGCCCACATACGCACCAGGGGCATCGTTGAACGCACATTTGGCGTGTTGAAGTCACGTTTCAGGTGCCTGGATGGCACTGGTGGGAAGTTCCTGTACAGCCCGGACGTCGTGTGCAAGATGATCGTTGCATGTTGTGTGTTGCACAACATCTGTGTTCGCACCAGGGCCCCATGGATCCCAGTTCCAGAGGTACCGGACGATGATGGTGGTGATGGGGCAGGTGGCCCACATCCCACTGCAGCTGTGGCAGGAATGGCCCGTAGGGACTCCATCATTGACACTTACTTCTCATGAGCACGTCACATTGTGACCGTCCGTGGCATTCATGGGACAGTAGTAGATGTCCAATTGCACTGCATGTGTGAATAAAACATATTTGCAGGTTACAGGTTGGAATTGTACATTGTCATGTTACATATCCCTGGGGTTTCAGATGTGATTTGCCAGGTTGTGCACATTTTCTGAACCAGTTGTGTCCTGTGTTCAGTTGTGGAGGTGTTGCTGTTTGTACCGGGATGTTGTGAATTTCGAGGTGCACTTCTGCTTATGTGCGTATGCTGCACGGTGGGTGTGTCGCTCCTGCGGCTCTGATTTGTCTGCCACTGGTCTCTTTCATGCTGTGTGCCTGTAGGTTCTGTTCTTCCACGGTGCTTGGATGTTGTGGTGTGCATGTTGTCCTCTGCATTTGGCCAGGGTGCATCCGTGGTACTCCGCTGTTGATGTATTTTGTTCTGTGGCATTTTCCGTATGCTGTTCTTGTGCTTTTTCCCGCATTGCGCTTGAGTATTGCTGCCCTCGCGCTGGTTGTCACTGTTTTCTTATCACGCTTTGGCCCATCGCAGCTTTTTTCGCGTTGTGGTTTGTGTTTTTATCTCCGTCGAGGTGGTTGTATCGCGAGCATTGGCCGCGGTGTCGGCCAACTATTGCATGCTACCGTCGTGTTGTGAATTCCACGTTGTCACGGGGTTATTTTCCCGTGATAGGCTGCGATGCTGAAAGTTGCGTTGCGCTACTCTTGCGGTAATCATCACACGTTCTTGTGAATATACCCCTAAGTTTCTTCTTCATAAATCATCTTCATGTTCTGATTTTCCCTGAAGACAATTTAAAGTGCTTCTGTTGGACCAGGAGCACATTTAACCCTTTAAGCATTTTGTTTCTTCTCAACGTGGACCTGGTCAACATATACATTCAAAATCAAATAACTTTTCATAATCAAATGTAATGCACATTAGTCTTTACAAGAAAGATTGACAAGTAATATAATGGAAACCTTGAAGGTTTATTGAAAATTTTAAGGCATGACAGAAAGCAAATTAAGGGACAAGGACACACTCAGTTAGTGATTTGTCACATAAAAGCATGCCGCTCAGAAAAAATGTCCCCTGCCTTGGGGCCCTACATTGGTTACCGGTTTCCAGAAGATCTACATTCAAGCTAATTTGTATCACCCACAAAGCAATACATGGAACAGGACTGCTTTTCATCAGGAATAAAATCACCAAATACATTCAACAAAGGAACGTCCGCTCCAGAGTGGCACCTCACCTCAAAATTCCACCATACAAGAAACAAAACATAGGTGGCACATCTTTCTCTGTTCAAGCAGCCAAACATTGTAATTCATTACCCCCAAACATAAATTCCACGGATAACTATCTTATCTTCAGAAGACTACTCGAGTAGGCTCTTTCCTACATTACCACCATACTCAAACACAAATCTAGGGCATATCCCTCTGTATTAAAACTTTTAATTTGATTATATGCATGTAGCTACATATGTGTCTTTCTTGATATAAATATGTATAATAACATGTACTTATGTATCTGTATATTTATTACTTTACTCCTACTGTAAAAAATATGTTGACTCTCTCCAATGCACTACCCTATATTTCACCCTATACCTCTCAATATATCCTCTATCTCCACTCTCTGACTCACCCCAAACCCCATTCTACTACTATGATCTCCAGAATAACCCTATCTAGACTCATCCCTCCTCAATCCCTCCTTCAATCACCCCAAACCTCTTTTTAATACTATGATCTCCCAAACAACTCTTCTAAATTCCTCCCTCACCTATCCCTCCTTTGACTAATCCCAAACCTCATCTTACTACTATGATCTCCCAATAAACACTTTCTATACCCTTTCTTCTTCTATCCCCCCATTATCTTTTCAATTCAACTGAAAGACTCCCATGCTCAACGCTCAAATTAACTCCAATTTCTCTGTACTAATCCACCACTAATTTTTTTTATAACAACTTTTATTGATTTTCAATTCGCCAAGCCCCCCTTCAAACCATATACATCACAAGTTTCAATGAGGGGCACATATCATAATACAATATCTAACTATTTACTGTCTGCTATTTGGGTGATTTCTTCAGGCCCATCAATACGTTTAAAGGCTATTCTACATCTGCTTCTCTCGTCCGCATCCCCAGCAGTTCACCCAGGCCATGGTATTCCAATGCAAAACGATTCTCAAATAATGTGCCCCCCCTCTAAGCTCGTCCTTCCCTCCCCGTTCCCACCCCTTGCCCCCGGTGTGCTCCTCGTTATTTACTCAGAATGATTCCACCATCCTCTTCGTATGATAGTGTGCGGGTTCTCAGCTGTGTTTGATTTGCGTCCCTAGGCCCACTATCTCCCCTCCTATTCTTCCCCCTGTTGTCCGCTTAAGCCTAACTATGGGCTGTATGGTCTACCCTCATCTCTCGAGGAACTTCTAGGGATTCGGCCTCCGATTCCGAGTCCAGCTCGGGGTTCCGCAGCAGGGCCACCAATGCATCCCACGCCCGGACAGAATCCATCGCCTTTTCATTGTTCGCTCTCATCGCCTGTCGCAGCCTAACCATACTCTCGCTAGTCGCCCAGTTCAATAATTCCACCGCCAGCGCGCTACGCTAGGACCCAGCTTAGCTTTCCACTGCCTTGTCAGTTCCCGCTTAGCCAATAAGAGCCCCAGATCAATGAACTTGCTTGTGATCTTAGTGCGCGCTGTATGTGAGAACCAGTGCAGTATGCACGCCCCCATGTCAGGCTCAATTTGTCTATCCGTGACTCCGCACAGGACCTCCATCACCTCCTCCCAGTAACTTCCGAGCTGCGGGCAGCTCCACATCATATGTTGAAAATCGGCTGCGCTCGTACTGCATCGAGGACAGCATGCCGAGTCTACCTGGAAATATTTAGTTATCCGCTCCGGGGTTAAATACGCCCGATGTAAGACGTAAAAATGAATAAGTTGAAACCTCGCATTCCGCGTACCTTTCCATGCCCTCTCCACTATCCCACTCCAGGCCGTCTCGGGAATGTCCTTAACCAGGTCTATCTCCCACTTTTCGCGCAATTGAGCTAGTGGCTGCAGTCCCTCTCCCACCAGTCGCCTACTCAGGCAAGTCACCGCCTTTATCGTCCCCGCGGCCATTACCACGTATTGACACGTCGGGGAAGTCCTTGGTTCCAATAGTCCTTCTCCCCAATATTTCTGTATCGCGGACACCAGCGCGGCATGTAGCAAATATGCGCCTCTAGGCAAGCCATACCTATCCTGTAGCGCTTGATAGGACAGGAGGGTCCCCTCCTCATAAAGATCTCCAATCATTTGCAGCCCCAGGTCCTCCGACTCTGCCAGCGCATACCAGTCTCCCCCATGCGGGAAAGCCGTACACATCCCCAGGGGGATCTCTGGTGCGTATGGACGAGCAATTCTTCCTTTCCGTTTGTATCTATTCCAACACGCTCTCAGCGTTTTCTCCTCGCTTGTTAACGAAGCCACTCGCAATCGCTGTCCTAGAATTATAAATGATAATACATGCCGTGGCAGCCAGCAGTCCTCTGGGCCATCCGGTCCCCTAAATTCCCTAGCCACTGCCTGCGTGAGCCCTTGTAGTTGTGCCGCTAAATAATATACTTCGAAGTCCGGGACTGCCCATCCTCCCTCCACTCTTGGCCTCATCATCGTAGTCAGTGCCACTCGGCGCCTACCAGTCCCCCATAGGAATCCACCTACCATTGATCTAAGCGTCTTAAACACCGAGCCCGGGATCCAAACCGGCAACGTCCGAAAATAATATAGTAATCGGGGCAGTGTCACCATTTTCAGTAGTGCCACTCTTCCCGCCACTGAAAGTGGCAAAGTACCCCAGAAAGCCATGCTCCCTTTGAGCCCTCGCACCGCTCTCATCACGTTGCCCTCTAGTACATCCGTCTGTTCATGGTAGATGTGTGTCCCCAAGTACGGCAAGCAACAGGGTTCCCATCTTATCCTTTCCAGTCCAGCTGGAGGCTCCAGTGCCCTACACGCCGGGAACAAGCAAGTCTTCTCCCAATTCACATGCAAAAACAACAGTTGATGGACAGAATGCAGAACAATGTCATACATTCACCCCAGTACAGAGATCTGGGCCTAAATCCATCGTTTTTGCTCACCATGCCATTCCAGTTTGAACCCAGCCATATGCAAATCAGTCTTGACCCTGTGCCTCATGGGAACAGTCCAGCCCGAACTGCCAAGCCAGGTCCTCCCTGGACTGGAAACAAGCATCCTAGGACCGGTTTCGGGGTTTCACCCCTCTTCAGCCAGGATAGCTTGATTCCAGTGGCATGGAGAGCACGGGACCCACGTCTGGGCATACCCGTCCCACTCGGGGTGACAAATGCAAAAACAACAGTTGATGGACAGAATGCAGAACAATGTCATACATTCACCCCAGTACAGAGATCTGGGCCTAAATCCATCGTTTTTTGCTCACCATGCCATTCCAGTTTGAACCCAGCCATATGCAAATCAGTCTTGACCCTGTGCCTCATGGGAACAGTCCAGCCCGAACTGCCAAGCCAGGTCCTCCCTGGACTGGAAACAAGCATCCTAGGACCGGTTTCGGGTTTCACCCCTCTTCAGCCAGGATAGCTTGATTCCAGTGGCATGGAGAGCACGGGACCCACGTCTGGGCATACCCGTCCCACTCGGGGTGACAAATGCAAAAACAACAGGTGATGGACAGAATGCAGAACAATGTCATACATTCACCCCAGTACAGAGATCTGGGCCTAAATCCATCGTTTTTGCTCACCATGCCATTCCAGTTTGAACCCAGGCATATGCAAATCAGTCTTGACCCTGTGCCTCATGGGAACAGTCCAGCCCGAACTGCCAAGCCAGGTCCTCCCTGGACTGGAAACAAGCATCCTAGGACCGGTTTCGGGGTTTCACCCCTCTTCAGCCAGGATAGCTTGATTCCAGTGGCATGGAGAGCACGGGACCCACGTCTGGGCATACCCGTCCCACTCGGGTGACAAATGCAAAAACAACAGTTGATGGACAGAATGCAGAACAATGTCATACATTCACCCCAGTACAGAGATCTGGGCCTAAATCCATCGTTTTTTGCTCACCATGCCATTCCAGTTTGAACCCAGCCATATGCAAATCAGTCTTGACCCTGTGCCTCATGGGAACAGTCCAGCCCGAACTGCCAAGCCAGGTCCTCCCTGGACTGGAAACAAGCATCCTAGGACCGGTTTCGGGGTTTCACCCCTCTTCAGCCAGGATAGCTTGATTCCAGTGGCATGGAGAGCACGGGACCCACGTCTGGGCATACCCGTCCCACTCGGGGTGACAAATGCAAAAACAACAGTTGATGGACAGAATGCAGAACAATGTCATACATTCACCCCAGTACAGAGATCTGGGCCTAAATCCATCGTTTTTGCTCACCATGCCATTCCAGTTTGAACCCAGCCATATGCAAATCAGTCTTGACCCTGTGCCTCATGGGAACAGTCCAGCCCGAACTGCCAAGCCAGGTCCTCCCTGGACTGGAAACAAGCATCCTAGGACCGGTTTCGGGGTTTCACCCTCTTCAGCCAGGATAGCTTGATTCCAGTGGCATGGAGAGCACGGGACCCACGTCTGGGCATACCCGTCCCACTCGGGGTGACAAATGCAAAAACAACAGTTGATCGACAGAATGCAGAACAATGTCATACATTCACCCCAGTACAGAGATCTGGGCCTAAATCCATCGTTTTTTGCTCACCATGCCATTCCAGTTTGAACCCAGCCATATGCAAATCAGTCTTGACCCTGTGCCTCATGGGAACAGTCCAGCTCGAACTGCCAAGCCAGGTCCTCCCTGGACTGGAAACAAGCATCCTAGGACCGGTTTCGGGGTTTCACCTCTTCAGCCAGGATAGCTTGATTCCAGTGGCATGGAGAGCACGGGACCCACGTCTGGGCATACCCGTCCCACTCGGGGTGACAAATGCAAAAACAACAGAGATGTCCATCAATTGTTTCTTTTGCATTTGTCGCCCTAAGTGGGAAGGGTATGCCCAGACGTGGGTCCCGTGCTCACTACACCACTGGATTCAAGCTAGCCTGGCTGAAGAAGGGTGATGCCCTGAAACCGGTCCCAGGATGCTTGTTTCCGGTCCAGGGAGGACCTGGCTTGGCAGTTCGGGCTGGACTGTTCCCACAAGGACCAGGGTCAAGACTGATTTGCATATGGCTGGGTCCAAACTGGGGTGGTGTGGTGAGCAAAAGAATGATGGATTTAACCCAGATCCTTGTGACTGGGGGTTAATGTTTGCATTGTCCAGCATTCCGTCCATCAATTGTTTCTTTTGCATTTGTCGCCCTAAGTGGGAAGGGTATGCCCAGACGTGGGTCCCGTGCTCACTACACCACTGGATTCAAGCTAGCCTGGCTGAAGAAGGGTGATGCCCTGAAACCGGTCCCAGGATGCTTGTTTCCGGTCCAGGGAGGACCTGGCTTGGCAGTTCGGGCTGGACTGTTCCCACAAGGACCAGGGTCAAGACTGATTTGCATATGGCTGGGTCCAAACTGGGGTGGTGTGGTGAGCAAAAGAATGATGGATTTAACCCAGATCCTTGTGACTGGGGGTGAATGTTTGCACTGTCCAGCATTCCGTCCATCAATTGTTTCTTTTGCATTTGTCGCCCTAAGTGGGAAGGGTATGCCCAGACGTGGGTCCCGTGCTCACTACACCACTGGATTCAAGCTAGCCTGGCTGAAGAAGGGTGATGCCCTGAAACCGGTCCCAGGATGCTTGTTTCCGGTCCAGGGAGGACCTGGCTTGGCAGTTCGGGCTGGACTGTTCCCACAAGGACCAGGGTCAAGACTGATTTGCATATGGCTGGGTCCAAACTGGGGTGGTGTGGTGAGCAAAAGAATGATGGATTTAACCCAGATCCTTGTGACTGGGGGTTAATGTTTGCATTGTCCAGCATTCCGTCCATCAATTGTTTCTTTTGCATTTGTCGCCCTAAGTGGGAAGGGTATGCCCAGACGTGGGTCCCGTGCTCACTACACCACTGGATTCAAGCTAGCCTGGCTGAAGAAGGGTGATGCCCTGAAACCGGTCCCAGGATGCTTGTTTCCGGTCCAGGGAGGACCTGGCTTGGCAGTTCGGGCTGGACTGTTCCCACAAGGACCAGGGTCAAGACTGATTTGCATATGGCTGGGTCCAAACTGGGGTGGTGTGGTGAGCAAAAGAATGATGGATTTAACCCAGATCCTTGTGACTGGGGGTTAATGTTTGCATTGTCCAGCATTCCGTCCATCAATTGTTTCTTTTGCATTTGTCGCCCTAAGTGGGAAGGGTATGCCCAGACGTGGGTCCCGTGCTCACTACACCACTGGATTCAAGCTAGCCTGGCTGAAGAAGGGTGATGCCCTGAAACCGGTCCCAGGATGCTTGTTTCCGGTCCAGGGAGGACCTGGCTTGGCAGTTCGGGCTGGACTGTTCCCAAAAGGACCAGGGTCAAGACTGATTTGCATATGGCTTGGTCCAAACTGGGGTGGTGTGGTGAGCAAAAGAATGATGGATTTAACCCAGATCCTTGTGACTGGGGGTAATGTTTGCATTGTCCAGCATTCCGTCCATCAATTGTTTCTTTTGCATTTGTCGCCCTAAGTGGGAAGGGTATGCCCAGACGTGGGTCCCGTGCTCACTACACCACTGGATTCAAGCTAGCCTGGCTGAAGAAGGGTGATGCCCTGAAACCGGTCCCAGGATGCTTGTTTCCGGTCCAGGGAGGACCTGGCTTGGCAGTTCGGGCTGGACTGTTCCCACAAGGACCAGGGTCAAGACTGATTTGCATATGGCTGGGTCCAAACTGGGGTGGTGTGGTGAGCAAAAGAATGATGGATTTAACCCAGATCCTTGTGACTGGGGGTGAATGTTTGCATTGTCCAGCATTCCGTCCATCAATTGTTTCTTTTGCATTTGTCGCCCTAAGTGGGAAGGGTATGCCCAGACGTGGGTCCCGTGCTCACTACACCACTGGATTCAAGCTAGCCTGGCTGAAGAAGGGTGATGCCCTGAAACCGGTCCCAGGATGCTTGTTTCCGGTCCAGGGAGGACCTGGCTTGGCAGTTCGGGCTGGACTGTTCCCACAAGGACCAGGGTCAAGACTGATTTGCATATGGCTGGGTCCAAACTGGGGTGGTGTGGTGAGCAAAAGAATGATGGATTTAACCCAGATCCTTGTGACTGGGGGTGAATGTTTGCATTGTCCAGCATTCCGTCCATCAATTGTTTCTTTTGCATTTGTCGCCCTAAGTGGGAAGGGTATGCCCAGACGTGGGTCCCGTGCTCACTACACCACTGGATTCAAGCTAGCCTGGCTGAAGAAGGGTGATGCCCTGAAACCGGTCCCAGGATGCTTGTTTCCGGTCCAGGGAGGACCTGGCTTGGCAGTTCGGGCTGGACTGTTCCCACAAGGACCAGGGTCAAGACTGATTTGCATATGGCTGGGTCCAAACTGGGGTGGTGTGGTGAGCAAAAGAATGATGGATTTAACCCAGATCCTTGTGACTGGGGGTGAATGTTTGCATTGTCCAGCATTCCGTCCATCAATTGTTTCTTTTGCATTTGTCGCCCTAAGTGGGAAGGGTATGCCCAGACGTGGGTCCCGTGCTCACTACACCACTGGATTCAAGCTAGCCTGGCTGAAGAAGGGTGATGCCCTGAAACCGGTCCCAGGATGCTTGTTTCCGGTCCAGGGAGGACCTGGCTTGGCAGTTCGGGCTGGACTGTTCCCACAAGGACCAGGGTCAAGACTGATTTGCATATGGCTGGGTCCAAACTGGGGTGGTGTGGTGAGCAAAAGAATGATGGATTTAACCCAGATCCTTGTGACTGGGGGTGAATGTTTGCATTGTCCAGCATTCCGTCCATCAATTGTTTCTTTTGCATTCTCCCAATTCACACCCAATCCCGATATTTCCCCAAACTTACGCAACAGCTCCGTCGCTCCAGCATCCACCTCCCCGTGGGCGGCCATAAACATCAATAGATCATCTGCGTAGAGTGATATGTAGTGCACCTCACCCCGTAGTACCAACCCTGCATAGTGCTTCCCCGATCTAGCTTGCACCGCCAACGGTTCAATCGCCAGCGCGAACAAAAGCGGGGATAACAGACATCCCTGGCGCGTCCCACGTCCAACTAAGCAGGGTGCCGATACCGTCTCCCCCGTTCGTACTCTAGCCATTGCCGATTCGTATAGGATACCTGTCCACCTCATGAATGCTTCTCCCAATCCCATTTTACGCAATACCTGAAAAAGATAAGGCCATTCCAAACTATCGAATGCCTTCTCTATGTCCACTGAGAGAATCAGGGCGGTCGACGCTGGATCCCGGTACGCCTCCAAGATGCGCAATAGTCGTCTCACATTGATAGACGTATTACGCCGAGGTATAAAACCCGATTGATCCCGGTGCACTAGTTGCGACATGTAGGGAAGCAACCGATTTGCCAGTATCCTGCTCAAGATTTTATAGTCGGTCGTCAACATTGAAAGCGGACGGTAGTCCTTCATATCCTTGGCATCTCTTCCCAGCTTCAAGAGGGGGATAATAATAGCCTCCCTGGTAGTTGCAGGCAGCCTCCCTACCCCATTTGCCTCCGTATAAACCACCTGCAGGCGCGGGGCCAGCCGGTCCGCGTATTTGGAGTAAAATTTGATGGGAAGGCCATCTACTTCCGGTGTCTTACCGCGGGCCATTTGCTTAATCGCGGCCTTAATCTCTCCCACCGCAATCTCGCAGCCCAGCAGATCTCCCTGCTCCTTATTCAGGCTTGGTAGGGTCACCTCCCCGATATATTCCCCTATAGCCTCGGCGTCCCTCACCAGCTGAGTGCGATAAAGCGCGGCATAATACTCATAGAATACTCGGTTGATTCCCACCTGCGTACTCACTTCCCTTCCCGTGGGGTCCATCAAGCCCAGTATCGGCTCTCCCCTGGGCACCGGGTTAGCCAACCATGCCAGCAGGGCGCTCGATTTGTCCCCCTCCGCATGCACCCGCGCTCTATAGGACTTATAGTCATAAGAGCGCAGTCTTTCCATCTGCTCCGCCACTCCCTCTCGAGCCGCTAGCAGCTCCGCCTGTGTCCCAGGCCTCTCAGGTTGAACTCTCTCCATGTCCCGCAGTCGGCTCTCCGCTCCCTCCAGGTCTGCCAGTAGTGTTTTCCTTACTCCCACCACCTTACCAATGAAGAGCCCCCTCACCACGACCTTAAACGCATCCCACTCAATGGCTGCCGTTGAGGCAGTCCCCTCGTTCTGCTCAAAGTACTGATCAATGCCGGCCCCCAACTCGGCACCAAAGACCGGGTCCTCCAGCGCCTCTGGGCTGAGCTGAAAGGTCGGTATCAAAGATCTCTCTTGACTCCATCGTATCCGCACTAGTAGCGGGTTATGGTCTGAAATCGTTCTCGCTAAGTATTCACTGCTTATCACCTTAGCGTGAACATCGGGGGTGCATAATATGGCATCTAATCGCACGTGCAGATCGTGCAGTCCCGAATAATAGGAATAGTCCCTCTCCTCTGCATGCTGGGCGTGCCAAGTATCTACCAACCCCCAGTGTGTCTGCCATGCCCTCCTTGCCTTGGAGATCCTATGTATCGGGGCCCCCGAAAGCGGCGGGTGGGACCTATCTCTATCCACATCGACTATGGAGTTAAAATGTCCCCCCAATATAGTTGCCCCAGTGAAGTATGGGGCCAGGCTCCCCGATAAACTATCAAGGAAGGAGGACTGATCAACATTGGGAGCATACACACTGCACAGGGCCACGTCTATGCCATTTAACCTCCCCTGCACCGCCACAAACCGTCCCTCTGGGTCTATCAGTTGCTGTAGTGGTTGGAAAGGGACACCCGCTCTTACCCACACCAGGGTTCCTCTAGCGAAAGCCGAATAAGTTGTATAAAATAGTTGTCCCCGCCACCTCTTCCTTAGCGCTGCTCCTCGGCTCGATCAATATGTGTTTCCTGGAGGAACGCCACCTGCACCCCCGTCTCACCAGATACGCATGTACTTTGTGGCGCCTCTGCATTGTGTGAAGTCCTCGCACATTCCAAGTAATACAGTTCAAGTCCTTCAGCGTCCCCATTTGTCAAACAACCCCCCCCGCACATTTCTCCTCTCAAGAGCACACCGGTATCCCCAGCCCCCCCTTCGCCTCTCCCCCGCCCCACCTCCCCCCCCCCCCCAGAACAGGCCTACAACATTAGAACCCATCCAAACTACTACTCAACTACTCCCTAAATGCTCGTAGGGAGCTAAACCCACCCAAACTTACGGGAGGTAGGCTCTCGGCTTCAGAGAGACAGACCCCTAGTCGGCCCCCACCCTGCGCTCAACCCCCGTTATTATAAACATGCCCTTTGTAGAGCCCCAAATCAACGAGACTTCTTTTGCCAGTGTAACTCAGCCCCTGCATAGTCCCCAGTGCAACGAAGCGAGCCCTGCCCAGCCCCATCATCAATCAGCCCTCTCCTACATTAGTACCCTGCCATTGGCCAGCCACAGTCTACTTCACCCATCCACCGTTTCATCAGCTGTCCCAGCTGTCACATGTGGCAATATCAGGCTTCCGGTCTCCGAATGTTCATCATCCTCTTCCTTGGACTCCCCTCCCGAAGCCAGTCCCACCGGAGAAACAACCCCTTCCATCTGGGAAATGGCCGTCACTGCCTGCAAAGCCGCTGCTCTTTCCTTTTCCGTTTGTGTCTCTGTCGGCCTCTGGGCCACGGTTGGACGTCGCCTGTTAAGTCTCTGCTTCCACGGGCGAGACACCTCAGTTCCTGCCCTCGTTCCTCTTCCTGCCCCATCAGTGCCCGCTCTATACTGCTCCAGCCAGTCCCAGGCCTCTTCTGGACTGTCATAGAAGGACATCGTACCATCCACCGTTATCTTCAAGCGCGCCGGGAACATCAGTGAGTATTGAATTCCCTCATCCCGAAGCGCTCTCTTGACCGCCACAAAGGACACTCGACGACGTTGGACCTCCAGCGTGTAATCCGGGAACAATGTCACCCTGCTATTGTCTACAGTGTAAGGGCCCGCTGTCCTTGCTTTATTCAGTAAGAGATCCCTATCCTTATAGTGTATAGGGGTCGCCCGGGTGTCAAGGGCCGGGCCGGCACTCTGTGGGCCCGCACAAGCGTGAAGAAAGGCGACAATCCGTCCGGCGCGACCGTCTTCCTCAGCCAGTCCTCCAGATATTCTACCATATTGGTTCCTTCCACTCCTTCAGGGAGCCCCACCACTCGGATGTTGTTTCTCCGATTTCTCCCTTCTGCCTCCTCTGTCCGCCGTTCCAGGGTCTGCAGCCGTTTTTGAAAGTCCGTCAATTGCACTGCCATCGACTTATGAGCCGGTTCCAGGGCTGCCATGGTCGTTTCAGTTTGCTTGACCCGATCAGCCAACTTGGCGTGGTCCGCTCGGAGCAATCCTAAGCCCTGCGTCACATGGGCAATATCCAACTGCAGGGCCTCCCTGGTGTCTGTGATGGCCTTCAGGATTTGATCAACCTGGTGCTGGAGCATCCCCTCTGGTCGTTGTTGCGGACCCTCTCGGGCCTCCCCAGAAGCCGTGTCATCTTCTGGCTCCGTGTGTGTTCCTGCCTGCTTCCCCCTCGGCTTCCCCATGGCGCCTCTGGTCCCGCAATCTGTGAAACCTTTTCGTGCCCCTATTGATGTGACGGCCTCCCTGCGAGTGCCAGCCGCGCCACCGCTCCGCGACCAGTCCGGCCGACCTCTCTGCTCCCCTCTGCGCTTATATCCGGAATCGCTCCCCACAGGAGGGTCACTTCCAACTCAGCCAGGTCTCGCTGTAATCCACCACTAATCCTTTTTGGGTTCCATAGTAGCGTGCTACTGGCTGAAAAGCACTTTGACGCCTCATCAGGGGTAGTACGCGCTATATAAATCCTATTACTATACAATACAATAAAATTAGTATCTGAAAGGCGTGAGAGGTTTTGGTCACTTGGACCTCTGAGTGTGACAGAGTATACGCTTGACCCCTGGGTATGACACAGGGTACAATTCAGACTTTAAGGAAAACTTGGACCCAGGAACTGGGAGTAACTTGTGTGTGGCCTAGAGGGGAGGGTGATTCCAAAGTTATAAAATTTTGTGTCTGTGACTACCCTACCCCCATTGTCTAGGAGCGGATAGTGGCAGACTATCCAGTTCTCTTAGAAACATGCTCCACACTAGTCTTCTCTTACTAGAGGATAATGTGGAAACCATATCCATTGTTGACAAAGTCTACCATTATTGAAATGTATTATCGCATTTGATGTTATTGCATTGATGGTCATTGAAAACTATATTGTGTGAAAATTGAGTTCATGCAGGTTTTGTTCTAACCCATTGCATATTCACCCTGTGTTACAATACTACATATGCAGTCTTATCTTGTTTTATTTAAATGCTCATTTGAACTGTTTTATGTAAGAAATTGCAGGCTATAAGCTCTTAGTATGAAAAACTGTAAGAGTGCACTACATACAAATTGCCCCTACAATTCGACAAACTAAACTAGGAAAAAGTCATTTGAATTGTATTAGCCAAATTACAAAAATTGCCATGGATTCCCCACTAAAGCACATGGAAACAAGGTTCCTCAAACAACTAAAAAGACTTAACAAGTTTTGCCAAGAGTGGCATCTACACACGAAGGCACACACATTTTCCTGACCTAAGGAGGGAACATTTGACAGTAACATAATTGAGCACACTGAAACACATATAAAAACCAAATATACACGTCAAAAGAGAGGCACGAGAGAGGCATTATTTGAATTATTGTCCACCTTCGAAGAGGCTAAAAGCAATAGCCCTACAATGCCGTTAGCAAATAAACCGTCAGCACCTCCCCCAACGTATGCAGGGATGAACGTGCCCACACCCGCTCCCCCTGCATTGGGCTTCTCAAACCCAGCAGTGATAGAAGCAGACGAGCCCCACACCGAAAGAAGGTCAGTTAGGTCTAAGCCAGAGAGTACCAAACGAGCCCAGACACCTCCAGCACAGCCCAAGTTCCAAGGGAAGGTCCCCAAAAGCCCGGCTTCCTGTCCACCAGACTTGACTTGTGACATCTCAAAAGCGAGTAGGTGGCCATTCCCACTGGATCAGGCGAGAGTAAACGAGTGTAAGCGAAAATTGTGGCAGTTCTCAAGAGCGATTCAGCAAGTTCAGGAGAGGAAGGGAGTTCCAGTTCCTCGGGAACTGATGACGAGGGTGGGGCCACAGGATTTGCTCAGGAAGTGGAGGAATAAAGGGAGGTTGAACTTGAAAGCAAAGCCAGGTCAACAAAAGCAGCACGTTGTCAGAACAAAAGAGACAGGCCAGGCGACATGAGGAAGAGAGGCGTGAGCTCCTGCTTAAGAGAGAAAGAGCACGCAACCAGGAATTAGACCAAGAGCACAGGACACTGCACATGGAGGGAGATACAAACACATATACTCCACTACCACAAGAAGAAGCAAGAGAAGGATAGAGAGAAGCAGGAGCAGGCCCAAAGACACACAGCAACACTAGTTCAACACAAGATGAAGAAGACTACCCTTGAGGGGGCAGTGATGGCCACAACCATGCAATGGGGGCTCCACCATAAAACTCCAGAGGGTTTCAAGCAAGCTATGGTAGTAGAGGCCAGGGAGGTTGGCAGTAACCAGACCCCGGGGAGTGCTAATATTGCCATAGGTAAGGTCACCATACAAGGAGATGCTGGCTAAAGGCAAACCATGAACAACAAAATCAGCAGAGGTTAAAAAGCCAGGGCCATTCATCACAAAACCCCAGAAACGTCTTTCCTCAGCACCAAGCACAGGGTAATCAAAATGTACCTTACATCCAGTCGCAGGGAGGTCTGCTGGTCGCTACACAACCACAGCAGGGATCTAGCAATTGGGTGAGCACGTGACAGCAGCAGCCACAGACAGGGAACCCAACGCAACAGGGACCGGGGCCACAACCCCCACAGGGAGGGGTTACAGTGTGGGGAGGTACCGCCTTCACGCAATCACAGAGTCAAAACATGCAGTAAAATAGACCCCCCTCAGTAAATAAAGACAGGAAAATAATAATAAATACCAACAACCTAACCCCCAATGGCTCACCTCCGATTATAAGAATAACTAGCATCTACTTACCCTCTTCCCCCAAAACTATTAGCAGATCAAAACGGCTAATAAGACAGCAGTGGAAGTTCAATTTTTTTACCTGCTTCCAGAAATTTCGAGCTGCTGAGAGCTGTGTCATTCGGTCGGGGCTCCACACCCAGTTAGTCATGGGGGGGGAGTGATCTCATGGCGCCTGCTCTGCTGCTGATCCCACAGGGCAGGGTTGGCTAGCCACCCCCCAGGGGCAGGGCAGTCTGACTTGGGGGCGTGAGAGAAATGTTGAAAAGGAGACACCCAGGTCTCATGGCCAAAGTCAAAGGGGACGCGTTACTATCACCAAGTTAAAGGTTCCCCCTTTTCAGGCACCATGTCCGGGAGCAATGTTTCCTGTATAACTTGTAGTCTCAAAAGTGCCCCAAAAAGCTCAAAGTCTCTGAATCAAATGGAGGCTACCCTTTCAGGTAAAATAACTCATCCTAGGTGTCTGGAACCACATTCTCTTCCTGGGCCTGGATGATCAATAAGCTACGAGGCCTCAGCACAATGTCAAATCCAAGCCTCCAGTTGGGGGGTTCTCCAGGGTGACCAGGCATCTCATATTTGCTTTGGCAGTCCAGTTTTTTCATCACCACCTGACAGACTTTTGCAATTTTTGGTCAAAGTCTGGGGTTTCCAGTATAATCACGTGTTGGTGTTATGGGGCAAATACTAGCTTTGCTAGCCATCTTCTATGTTTTTGTGAACTGTCCCGTTTTGTTGGTTTCCGAAGTCTGGTCACTCTGCCACACTCTTCAAAAAATTGGCAAGAGAGGCACCAGTTTGTTAGGCAATGCATGATCGTAGAGACCCCAGCCACAAGCTAGGGACAGCGGACCTACCAGTATGCTGACTGAAAGCGGGGCGTAGTCCCAGGGAGATGGGTGTGCCGGAGAGGGGGGATTCCAAATCTCCACTCCTGCTCCAGATAAATGTAGGGCATCTGGTGCGCTCACCTCCAGACCAAGCAAATTGACTAACGATGCTCTAACCTGGCAGGCACCATTGAGAGAATGCAGTTGGCCCTGACTTCGGACCTCATGAGGCAGCATAGGTGGGGGAAAAGGGGGCCACAGAGCAACCTCTGACCCTCTCCCCTGCATGGCAAGTGAGCAATAGATTATGCGAGAGTCAGGTAAGCGCCCAAAACTAAGACAAAATGCCAAAAGTTAGCCCAAAAGAAGGTTCCTGATACAAAGGCAGGGTCAAGATTAGCCAAAGCTAGATACCTGAAAGACACAAGGGAGGGCTGCGCCACGTTACACACCACGTGCCGGGAACAAGGAGGTGTTCACGGCACGTGACAGACATTAGCAAGACCAACGGCGATACACCCCTTCTTCCCACGTTTTCCACTCACCTATAGCGATACTAAGCTACACAGGGCATAACAAGTACAACTGAGGGTAATATCAAAAGAGGTAGTACCCAGCCAGGAAAATAGCTATGAGAAGGGGCCCCACAGCAATGGGGCTCTTAGCCACTGGGCGAAGCACCTGTGACAAAACTAGCATTGCCATATGTTATGTTATGTTATGTTATTGAGATTTGTAAAGCGCGCAAATACCCGGAGGTGTCTTGGCGCTACGGACAAGGTGAGCCACTGGTGAGTCTCTAGTTGCGGAAGAGCCAAGTTTTTAGCTCTTTTTCTGAAAGAGACGAGAGATCGCGCGTTTCTCAAGTCAGTCGGTAGGGAATTCCAGAGTTTAGCGGTGCAGTAATGAAAGCTGCGACCACCCCAGAGTAAGGTACGAATTCTGGGCACTCTCAAGAGTTTAGCACCTGATGAACGAAGGTGTCTGGTTGGTTCATACCAAACAAGGAGATTTTGCAAAAAGGCTGGCCCTGTATAATTCAGGGCCCTGAACGCCAGGCTAAGAGCCTTGAATTTTATTCGCTGCGCTACAGGGAGCCAATGCAAATTACGGATCTCTCCGGATACCGATTTGAACCAAGGGGTGTTTGACAGAAGTCAGGTGGCTGAGTTTTGCACGCTCTGTAGTCTTTTCAGGCAATGCTTCTGGATGTTTATGAATAGCCCATTACAATAATCCAATTTAGACTGGATTAATGAGGTGACTACGGTTCTTTTCGTGTCCTCCGGAAGATAAGGGAGAATCTTCCTGATTTTCTTGATGAGGAAGTGGGCAGAGGAGACCACAGCAATAGTGTGTTGAACAAAAGAGAGTTTACTATCCACCCATACTCCCAGGTTCTTAGCTTTGGTTGCTGGTTCCGGTGGATCTCCCATGTCAGCGGGCCACCACACACTGCCCCAACTAGGTTGCAGGTTTCCAAAGGTCAAGATTTCAGTTTTTCCAGAATTAAGTTTAAGGCAGTGTGTGCTCATCCAGTTAGTAATGGCACCCATGCAGTTCTTAAATTGCAGAGCAGGGGAGGTCTGATTTTTGTATGCTGCTACTACAATCTGGGAATCATCCGCATAGGAAGTAAGGCTAAAGCCAAAAGTCCGGATAAGTGGGGCCAGTTCAGAGACGTATATGTTGAAAAGGGTAGGGCTCAAGGAGGAGCCCTGTGGCACTCCACAAGGGAGGGAGTATGGCTCGGACTGGTATCCATCGATCGACACTGCAAGTCTTCTGTCCTTGAGGAAGGAGGACACCAGTGCCAGTGCTGAACCCCCGACTCCCAGCATCTTCAGCCGCTGTTGTAGGAGGACTCTTGCCAAAAGCTACAATTCTATCTCTCCCTGTGTTCATGAGACCCCCTCACAAACATACTTGCCACCGATCTAAGCACCCAGCTAGAATTAGGAGGGAGGCTCAACCGCTTATAAAGAGATTTGATTCATCTAGATAACTAATAATCACCCTTATGCCCCAAAATTACAAAAACATACCCAACAGGAGTCACCGTCCGGTGCCTCACTAGATCAAAACTAGTGGAGTGTGGAGATCACACCCCTAGGGTAAAAATACAGGGACTCCAAAAACCATTAATTATGGAGCATGTGTAATGTTAACAATCAACAAAGTTCTTTCAAAACCAGGTAAGAAAAAAGACAAAAAAAGTGCACCATTGTGACATGTAATCAACCCCCACTCAGAAGTAAAGAAAATAAGGACAATTTTCAAACTTACGTCAATGGAAGGAGGAAAAACCCATGAGCCCTCAGCGAGGGGCCTACTCAATACCCAAGTGGGTGCACCGCTCCTTCGTGTAGTCGAGCTCTTCCACGGTGATGACATCCATGAACTAAATACTGCAAACATTTCCAAAATGGTCAGAAGAAACACAGCCACGGGAGGAGCACAGACAGCTCCGAAGGGACTCACAGACAGCTCCGAAGGGACTCACATCTCAAACTACAACATCACAACAAAAGGTATGTATACCACTATGGTTGGGTACGATCTGCCTATTATGGGTAATCATACACTTGAGTACTACAGAGGAACTGCTGAGTCAAAAGAAAGTCACTAATGGAAAACTACAGCGCCTGCACAGTGACCTCTCGTATGTCACCTATAATTACACTAAACAGAACTCTAGCATCCCCCATGCTTTGTGCAGCGCTCTTTTACATAACAGCTGGTATCAACACACGACCACAGTCGGCTCCCAAGCATCAGCCAGGTCATGTTATGTCTGCTCGTTAATCCCACATGCAGTAGGCACAGATAGGCTTTTTCTGTCCCAAAAGGTAGGCCCAAGAAAGCAAAGTGCCTCATTCAACTCTTCCTATGAAGGATACAGGCCAAGATCTAACCCAACAAGATAGAACTAGTTGTAAACCTGACACTAACCCAACAGCATTATACCTCTTCACTGAGCCCACTGAGATCCAAATTGAGCTGGACAGGTTGGAGATCCAAACGGAGCTGGACAGGATGCGTAGGAAGGGCAACATAGGGGAACATTCTATTTGGACATAAGATTTCCCAGAAAAAAGATTTTTGGAGATAGCTAAACCTCCAACTCAGTGCACAAATACTTCCTCACCAGCATCCACTTGTGGACCGAGAGTGGCTCTTAGTGTGCCAGGGGCAGTCTTTTTAAACAACAAGTGGTCTCCCGATATGGAATTCCTGTGTAGGGCCGTCCAGGTCAGGGATAAAACGGGGATTGGGTCGCATGGGGGAGAGTTGAAAGAGAGTATATCTAACCCATGTCAGGAAATCTGGGACACCGAGATGGGTGGATACACTTGGTTAGAAGGGAAAGGTCAACCCCTGATTGTACGGAAACTTACAATGTAATCCTTATGTTTCAGAGGAAAGGGAACGCTACCAATGGGCGTGAATGCTTACTGCGGAGTGATTCTGCACATTCCGGATATGCAATGGGGCACCTGCATGTTCATGGATTATTATTGGCAGTGCGGTGAGCATGCCTATACTCAGTTGGTTCTCGGATGGAGAGGTTTGTGCTCCCTGATGACACTGCACACTCCAACCCTGGTCCTTCCTGGAGAAGAGCTCAGGAAGACAACCATGCTTGGGCACATAAAACATCATCATGTAGGGACTGAGTCATCATACCACCTCAGTATCTATGAGATGAGTCCGACTAGATATAGTGCCTCACTTGCCGTCCTAACCTTTCCAGAGAAACCAGTGAGTTGGCATCCCAGAACACAACACTCTCGACCCTCTCAGGGAACACAGGACACACCCTTTTGCTTTCTCGCTCATACTTTTCCACAATACAATAAAGAAGAGACACGAAGGAAGCCTATAATATTTATTTAAACTATTGTGTTATAAGATGCATCATTTGCACCGCAATTAGACAACAAATGCATACTATAAATTTCATTAGCATTGTTGACAAACCATGTACCATAAAAAGCCCTGTCATGTTATAAAACAGATTAGCCTACCGCCCCCCCACCTTCTTCTGAAGTGAAATTATTATATATTAAAGACCTCTGGGCTTAGTGGTAGACCCTGTACCTTAGCATACATAGGTGGATGTTCTACATCCCAGCTGACGCATTATTATTGCCCTCGCTCAGTGTATGTTTTCTCAGCGCCCGTGTCCTCAGTTATTTTACAAGACATGTGTGCTGTCTGCTCACAAACAGCAGCTGCATTCTCTTGTTATGTCTGGGTGCTTGTGTCTGACCAGAAAGAATAACAAGAGGTATTGTTGTTTGACCTTGTCTATGGTGTTCAGACTAAATCCCAGGAAAATAATAAAATGCAAAAACATGTTCAGGTTCTGTGTAAAGATACAATGTGGCACAAACGCAAGCGTGCAGTAACGTGTGCAAAATAAAAGTGGCCTACAAAGTGGCCTACAAAGTGCACAGTTAGGCTAACATTGGGAAAATGACAATGGGCCATGCAAGAAACACACAAAAGGTTTAGACTGTTCACAGATGCACAGGTGGGGGCAGTTGGCTCAATACTCTTCTTCACTCTGCAGACAAAAGCTAATGCCCGCTGGCTTCAAATTGCCCGGTGGAAAATGCTCAAAATGATGAACAGCACTGAGCTTGGCCTCAATTCGATCAAGGAAGAAATGTGAGGCATCCGCCTCATGGTAATGCAGTATCAATATGTGCTGGACTTATTGACAGCAATGGAGGAAGGGGTCTCCGCCAAGATGGAACTGCCTGCTGAACTTTCATCCCAGGGAATAATATGAAAAATTGAAGATTGGCCCTTGCCATCCAGGCACTGCATAATATACATAGAAGCATGTGTAAAGAAGGAGATACCCCTGAGCAGGAGTGGTTTTCGAATTGCTTCTCCTGGCTCCTACAATGGATATACGGTCTCTGTAGATCACTTTTGCCAGTTATTATTGTGTTCCTGTTGGTTTGAGGGGTGATTCAATTAGGGATTGCCTGCTGTAAAAACGCAGTCCTCAAATTAGGTAGAATGTAAGTGTTAGAAATGGGATTTCTGGTTGGCTAGGGCTTGTGCCTAAGCCAGGCAGAAACCACCACTCTAGTCAGGGCAAGGGAGTTACACGCTGAAGATAACCCCTGCTCACCCCCTTGGTAGCTTGGCACGAGCAGTCAGGCTTATCCCAGAGGCAATGTGTAAAGCGTTTGAGCAACACACACACAGCAGCAACACACTAGGCACACCACAAAAGAAACTCCACACAAGGTTATATCAAAAATAGCCTTTGTATTATCATAAACACATTAGATCATAACCACACAATGTACACTGTGCCAACTGGCACTAGGCAATATTCACAGGGGATTATATACAGGACCAGGCCAATTGGGCCACGGTCAGAACCATCAGAATGCAGGTAGTAAATATAAAACACAACCAGTAACTACTGGCACCATAATGACCTCAGCATTATCACATTAGCATTAGACACCATCTTAAAATATCATAGCATGACATTAGGCATAAACACATTAGGCCCAAACCTCATTAGCATAAACACACTACGCATTAGGCCTCACCAGCATAAACACATTATGAAATCACCTCATAAGCATAAACACATTACGCAATAGGTATCACCCTGAGGCAATAACAGTAGGCATAAATCACATCATGCAGTAGACATCACATTAGGGCTTTGCGCCCTTTCACCATCACAAATAAAGTGCACACAGCACCTTAGCGTAAACCATGACCCCAGGCCAACAGGCCTTTCACTGGGGCTCAGATGCCCTATGTCCCGCAAAGTCAGGGTGTAGCTGCAAAAGCAGCAGAAGCAAAGTGAACAATGCACTGGGGCAGGGGAGTGTATCTCACTCCTTTCTCATGGAAAAGAAAATGCCCCTGTGATGTGGCTGCCCGCTTTCTCTCGCGGTGCAGCTGTGGCCAATTAGCCCGGGCACCACTGTGCTCTGGGGCGGCCCCTCTCCGGGACTCCTAAATCAAAATGGCCCAAACGTTGCAGCTGCCCTCTGTCTGGTAGGGCAGCTGTGGCATCACCCTGGGCACCGGGGCACCCCTTGAGCCCCACTCCAGGACTCTGGATATCAAATGACCCCCACGTTGGAGCGGCCCGCTCTCCTGAGGGACCGCTCAGGGAAGAATGGGCACTGGCACCAACTGTGCCGTGGAAGCCCCACTCCGGGACCTCTGAAATACCAAATGGCCCCCACAGCGGCAGGAGGAAGACACGGACACAGCCCCCTCTGAGCCCCACTCACCGGGGCTCTCCGTCACGGCTCTCTGCCTCCTCCGGTCTCCTGGGGCAGGGGGGAAGGCACCGACAATGTGCCTCAGCAGCCCCCCCCTCTCCCGGGGCTTCTCCTCTTTTCGCCGTGCGCCTGGGACCCGCGCCGGAGTTTAGCTGGGAGCCTGCGAGGCTCGGGTCCCCACTGTACCACCATCAGGCGCACGCGGGGCTCTCCTCGTCCACGAGAGCCCCGCCTACAGCCAGGCAGCAACTCCGCCTGTCTTCCGGTGGCCTCTCCACTGGATTGGCCGCACGCTGTGCGTCTCTCTCGAACAGCAGGCCCCGCCCTCAGTCAGGCACGGGCGCCTGACTTCCGTTTTTTGGCGCTCCGCTTCTCTGGCCAAATGAGGGGTGGGCACCCACTTTTGAATAAGTATAAATGCGGGGTAGGCTCCCGCCATACCACGCTGGCACTACCATGTGGGGTGGGCTCCCGCTGGACACATGAAGGCACCAGCATGCGGGGTGGGCTATCGCTTCCCCTCCAGCACAAAACAGCGGGTTGGGCTCCCGCTTCCCATGCTGTGCAGGGGAATCCCCACGCTGGGATTCCCTCCTGATGCTCTGGCAGCCCAGCGCTGCAGAGCACACACGCTCCTCTCTTTATGGTGATGAAAAGATAGCGCTCACGAGGCACTAAAGTCCCCAAAGGTCAGGGGGGCACAGCTGGGCCCAGGCAGGCCAGCACACAGGGCCCTCCAGCAGGGAGGCAGTCCCTCGTGGCGGTTCCTCCTGGGGCCCAGCAGCAGCATGTCCCCCAGTACAAGGAAAAGCACAGAAGCACAACCCTTCATGGGGTCACAGCCCCTATATTTATATCCCATATTTGCTTTGTCTGCCCTGGCACAGGGCTTGGGGGAACCAGCCTAAACTGGTTCTGGGGTTTTTTGGAGCACTCTGTGTACAGGGCTCCTCTTCCTTTTTGTCAGGTGGGGGCTCGTCATCAGACACACCACAGGGGGGCGGAGCCAGCATTCACCCAGGCAGGCACAACCTATTCAGGGTCAGGGGACTACTCCTCCCACTACTCCAAATGCAGATGCCCTATTCAGCCTAGCGCTGACTCACCCTGCCCCTCCTGGAGCCACACACACCTCACCAGCCCCTGTCACTCCAAAGCCAGACATGCAATCCACATCAGGCAGGCAGACACATAGCACACAGAAATGCCCACTTCTAAAAGTGGCATTTCTAAAATAGTTATAATAAACCTGCGCACACCATTGCATTTGTTATTACTATTCCAAACATACCAAACTTGACCACGCTGCTCCTCTCAAATCAGGAATTACCACTGAAACACTTATCAGGGAATCCCCAATGCATTCCTATGGGAGGGCAGCCTCACAGTAGTGAGAAACCAAAATGGCTGTTTGTCACTACCAGGACATGTCACACACCTAAGGTACATGTCCTACCTTTTACCTACAATGCACCCTGCCCAAAGGGCTAGCTAGGGCCTACCTTAGGGGTGACTGACATGCAGTAAAAGGGGGGGTCACAGACATGGCACACACTTTAGGTGCTACGTCACAGCGGCAGTAACACTGCGCGCACAGGCCCTGCAATGGCAGAGGCCTGGGATAGGTTTGAAAGGCTACTTTGGTGGGTGGCGCAATCAGCGCTGCAAGCCCACCAGTAGCATTTAATTTACCAGCCCTGGGTATATGAGATACCACTTTACAAGGGACTGACAGGTAAATTAAATAGGCCAAACAGGTGTAGACCAATCCTTACCATATTTAACACAGAGAGCACACGCACTTTACACTGGACAGCAGTGCTAAAGTGCCCAGAGTCCTAAAACCACCAACACTTTGTCAGAAAAAAGGCTAGGAGAAAGGCAAAAAGTTTAGGGATGACCCTGCAAAAAGGGCCAAGTCCAACAGTAAGTAACTAGAAAGGTTGTTGTAATTAAAAGCAATCAAAGGGAACAGCATGACCCAAGTAAAGTAATGGTATAAATACATGAGTTAGGTAGTGTAGTTGAAGAATAAACTAGAGGGGGGAATGCTATTATGGATGTCGATGCATTTATCTATAAAAATGAACTATTGTCCTTATTAATAGAATCACCCGTCCCGAACTCCACATCTACCGCGACATGCATATATGCAGTCAGGCATGCCCTGCGACCTAGGCCCAGGATCACTGATTGATGGGTCACAGATGGGAGGTTGCGTAGCTGGCAGGGAAACGCACAGGCAGGAAACTCTTGATCAATCCCAACAGATAGGCGTAACGACATTACAATGGTCAGGGAAGATTGCCCCCAATGAAGCACACATGCCCAGAGGGGGCATGCGCGCTTCTGAAAACACCATAAAGTCAGATGCCACGAGCGTTAGGAAGACCTAGCAAATCAGGGCCTAGCACAAATAGTGATCATGTGCTCCCCATGCTGGACATCTGTACACATTCACCACTGGCCACACTGTCCATTCAAGGTCAAGACCCACCTGTGGTAACCATTTGACCATTCATTTATGACTCTAAGGCAGCAACCAACATTCCTCACCATATATTGTATACTGGAAACTTTAATTGCTTTTTGTAATATTGTATATAAGACAAAAGTGAGCCCAATGTGATTTGAGATGATCCTCAGACTTCGTGCCTGTAACTGTTCTCCCGGCCAAACTGTTTAGTTAAACAAACTGTTCCTGTTTTGCCATATGTCTCTTGTCTTCAGTTATTTCTAAGGAATTCGAACCAGAACAATATATATATAAAAAATGTAAATCCGTATTTGTAAAGCGCAAACTACTCACCCTTACGGGTCTCAAGGCGCTGGGGGCCGTCGTTGAAATTAAGTGAGCTCTTGCCCAGAGTCACAAGGTGCTGAGCTGAGCTGCCGCCAGAGCCAGGAATCAAACCGTGAGCCCTGTAGTCAGCTGCCCTGGCCGCTGCACCACACCTCTTCCACTGCAATACAACTACATTAGGATAGCACACATTTCCAATATCCAATATTGGCCATTGTCCGATATGGGCTTTAATATCTTCGACTGAATACCTAAGTTATAATACAAAACAGACTTTAACTTCAAGATTTCAGTTTGAATCTCAGTTTAATATTTCAGCAGCAACCTATTCAGGAATGATTGGCTCAATTTTTAATCAGTAACATTCACGAAGGCTCTTCAAAAATGTATTTACAATCTGCCATATTAAGGGTCCTTTCAGCTAACTGCTCACATTGCTAGGCATCAACTAGATATGAGTATTAGGACGCATACTTTCTGTTAGCTACTTTTAGTCTGTTTGGTCTTTCAACTGTCACCTTGCTCTACTTGCTCTGTTTTTCTTCTTCAATTGTATTAGGTTGTTGCACTCTTTTCAATTTTCCCTTTCTTTCTTCTGCACAGCCTGGCCACTCTTCCTTGGGATACATTTTTTTCACATGAAATGCATATGACTGGCTCTGAATCATAGTGTTTGTCTACGTCTTCAGATATGTTTCCCTTCACTGCTGGCGTCCTCACTTCATTTGTCACAGGCTGACGACTGTTCTCTCCTCAATCATCTTCATCCGTCACAGCAATCCAAGATTCGCCAGGGGCGATATGGAGCTTGAGTCTTGGTCTTGACTTGATCTTGCCCCTGTAGCTCCAGGGCTCATTCAGACTGAATCTGCTGACACTCATTTGCAGAATCACAACTTGTGCTTATTCTCCTTCAGGGCAAATACATTGGGCTGCAAATCAGCAGCTGTTGTTACCATTCAGTGTAGGAAAGTGGAGTATTATGTGGTGATGTTGGTCATGCCTCATCATGTAATACTAACACGATACCCTAAAGATGGTCGTTGGATTCACAATAATAAATCCTTAGCTCAGTCATAGTAATGTGGCAAAGAGCAGTCAGTCTTTTCTAGAGGAACATGTGTTAAGCATTTCCGAGTACCAACATGGACGATAAGTAATTGACACAACTCGAAGGAAATTCAACAACAATTTATAAAAATATAGCAGATTTTTATAAGAATTTAGTCACCAAAACTAATACAATCGGATGCATATAACCGAGTTATGGATTTTAGAAGCAATAATAAATCAGTGCAATTCACTAAAGTAAAACTTTACCATTGTGGTCAATGGGAAAGAGGTACTAGTGACAATAGGTCACTTGCACGTTCGAGTTACGTGGAACCCACGGAGGGTTAAGGTGATGCAGGTCCCAGGACCAAGAAGTAACTGTCAGTTCAATTTTACATGGCCCGAGAGGCCCTGGTGCACAGTTGTCCTTGTTGTTGAAGTGGAAGCCGCGGGAGAGCTCGATTTACAGTTTGGACGGTGCTGGGGAGGAAATGGATGCAAAAGGTTAACAACGGGGCCACTTACATGGTCGGGTTAAGGTGTTGCATCATTCCCTCTTGTTGCAGCCTTGAGTAAAAGGGGTGGTAACTGGACTGGTCACCAATAAGCCTTGACAGTGGTAAGGTCAGCAAGATGATACTTCAAATACGGAGGTCTGGGGAAAAATGGTGGCCGCTTGAAACTTGCTGGAAGTCAGGACTACGTTTCCCACAATACACTGAATCATCTACTTTTAGGCAATCCCTCAGACGGCCTGAAGGCCAGTGATTCTTTGGTTCTGGGACGTTGTTTTTACCTGCGGTTGCAGGGGACTAGCACCACTAGCTGAAGGGAGTCTGGAGTTGCCTTTGGCCCTCAAAGGGGTCCCTCTGCCTGGGGGAGCCAGTCTTTGGTCCAAGACGAGTGGCAATTATGCAGTTCCAGGAGCGTTGTCACTGGTGCAGAGTATCCCTGCTTTGGTTTGTGCAGCTCCTTTGAACTCGGAGCTCTTCTATGTACTTCTTTGCAGTTTTCACAGATCTGTGGTTCTGATGTCAAGGGTGTCCCTTAAATCATAGATTTAGGGGTGTGAGGTGACCACATGAGGTGTGTCACAATTTCTACCCAGAATCCTCTATTCTGACACTTCTAACAATGGCAGAAACCTTCCTTGGTTGTGCAGACTAGGAATCCCACCTTAGGGTTGTGGCTATCCTTCTGGGGGTGTACGGGGTGTGACTAACTAATTTTTCAGAAATGCTCAAAAGGTGATGGGAGGAATGCTTGCAGTTTTTCTAACCACTGGCAAGTGCTTGGGGTTGCATGCCAGCTCATCGTTCTTTTTCTCACCATGCCACCTCAGTTTGGACCAAGCCATATGCAACTCAGCCTTGACCCTGCTCCTCATGGGAACAGTCCAGCCCGAACTGCCAAGCCAGTTCCTCCCTGAACTGGAACACAAGCAACCCAGGACCGGTTTCGCCCCAGTTATTGCCTCATCAGCCCGGTACAGTTTGGTTCCAGTGGCACAGTGAGCATAGGACCCACATCTGGGCATACCCATACCACTTATGGCAGTACATGAAACACACAAAAGGTGATGAGAGGAATGCTTGCGATTTGTCTAACCACTGGTCATCACTCAGGTTAGCATCCCAACCAATCCTTCTTTTGTACAAGGTAAATCAGGGCAATTTAGTTCTGAATCTAACAGGTCTAGTTTTTAACCTTCCAGGTCCAGTCTGGAACCATCCTCTGCTACAAGATTTCTGAAGTAGCTCTTGTTCCTGATAACAATTGATGTGTTAATGCCTAAGGATTCTATTGCTCCTCAACATATAAATACAATATCAAATAACATTTCAGAATTAAATGTTAAGAACATTAGCTTCACAATAAAGACTGGCAAGTATTAAAATAAAAACCATAAAGGTTTATTGAAATTTTAAAGGCATTACGGAAAGCAAATTAAGTCGCAAGGAATCAGTCAGTTATTCATTTGTCATATTAGAGCATAAAACTCACAATAAAAATTTTAATAATTAATTAAGAGAATAATATATAATTTAACTCATGTAAATAACTCATATATCATAGGTCAGACTGACAGAGTGTCGCCTTCTAAAGATCAGGGAAGAGTGACCCCAACACCCTCAGAAAAGCATGCTATTTTTTTTAATGGTAATATTTAGGAACCTATCCATGGATGCAACTACATTAGGATCTCACACATTTAACCAATCAAATTAAAGAATGAATAAAAAAGTTTCTAAAATCACTTTAGAGTCACAAAATACAGTTTCCATCCCCAGTGCTCCTGATACACATTAATAATTAGTACAAATATCTCTACAAATCAAAGTTAAGTTCTCAGGAGAATCACATCATGGTCACAATAAGTGAGACCTTGGGAAATCATTCACTTTGCTGATACAGCATGAAAACAAGCTTGAGAAAGAAGCCTCATGTTGTACATGAGAGAATGACATGCACAGTGAGGAGAGAAAGAGAGATGACTGTGCAAAAACAAGATGGCTGCAGACAGCAGCAAAAAATTTGAAATCGAGGCCTACATTATCCAATGTTAAAATAAACATAGCTTCTCAGCAGAATATTTTGAATTAATTATGCGTTAATTACATCGCAGTAAAACAATTATGCATTTTTATAAATACTCTATATCACTAGCAAGTTGAGATTTTGAGACTGTATGTCAGGCCAATATTTCTGAAAGGCATGTAGGACTGGCACAGAGCTTACCTTATTGCTGAGGAGACCATCTTTCATCCATTTTGGATCCACCCCCCCAGCGCCTTGAGACCCTCACGGGTGAATAGTTGCGCTTTACAAGCCCTGATTGATTGACTGATTGATTTATAGTATCCATCTCTCTTTACTGAGCATGAGGCAGGGTTTGCATGAATGCTGTTTTCCATCTTTATAAACTTCAAAAAATAGACTTACCTAACATGGAGAAGACCCCGCAGGCCAGCCAGACGAGGAGGGAGAGGCCGATGTTCCCCGAGTTCTTCAGCACCCCCTTGGGGGAGATGAAGATGCCGCTGCCGATGATGGTGCCGATGGTGAGGGCGATGGCCCGCAGCAGCGTGATCTCCTTCTTCAGATAAACCTTCTCCTCTTTTTTCTCTTCATGCTTACAGTTTTCCTGAGAGATCTCCATCTCGTTTCGTCTCAGCTGACCTTTCCTCTCCTCTGCCTGCTCCTCTCGCTGGCTTCCTTGGGCCTGGGTATTAACAACAAATGAATAAAACCTCTGCTAAAATGTTGTATTTGCAAATACAAAGCAGGGTCTGATGCATAGCTTCATAATGTGGTATCTTGCAATGTGTTTATATCTCATTTCATGCTGAAATGAGCAAATATTTACATTGAGGGAGTCTAGAACTAATGTTGTTTACATATGATAATTTGGTTTAACACTTTTAAATAGAGCAAATTCCGCCAAAAGGGAATTGGAGTGCTTCACATTACAAAGGGTCTGATTAATTTATTTTTCTGTCACAGGGACTCTAACTTGATTCCCCAGTTCCAAACTCAGCAGATCTGGCTGTTAGACCACATCTCCTACATTCACCCAATAAGTACATGTTCTATCAGCTGCATTACCAGTGAAGGACTGTAATCAGACTTCATTTTAGAATGGAATAAGTGACAACTATTTTGCATCTCAGATAGTAAGGTGGATCTAATAGAGACTTAAGGGCCAGATTTACTAGCCTTTCACGCAAAACAATGCAGCGCAATACAGAAAGGTAACATGCTTCACTGTGCTGCATGAACGTCAGAGAGCACAAATGCGCCATATCTACTAAGACTGCAAGGGAGGAGTCAGCAGCAGCAGAAGAAGCAGAAAGTAGAGAAACAGGTGAGTGGGCACCTGCTGGCCTGACAGGTGGAGCGCTCCACACCATGGAGAGAAAGGGAATAGTTGAGGTCGGATTGGAGAATGATAGTGTTGGAAGAAGAATGAGAAGTGGAGAAAAAGAGAAGAGAGAGAAGGAGGGGCCCCATGTATAAGAACAAATGGAGATGAAGAAATGAGAGGGAGGATGCAGCCAAAAGTAAATATTGATAGTAAATATTGATAGTAGAGAAGAGAGAACACTGTTGTCATGAATGAATATGAAGGTAAAGTAGAATGTGGGAGGACAAATTAGATGAATTGAGATTACCACTAAAGGTAATAGGAGAGAAGAAAATGAGGGTGTGGTGGAAGCAGGCAAAAAGTATAGAGAATTAAGAAATCATGGAAGAGAAAGAGAGATGGAAGAGGACAGTGTCGGCGGCAGAGATAAGTGGAAGAGATGGCATGAGAGAAAGTACAAATAAGAATGGAAAAAATAATAATGGAAGGAAGGAAAGAGAGAGAGAGATGATAGCAAAGAAGAGGCCAGTGAGAGACAGCGCACTTGGCGCCCTCGAGGATGGATGGATACACCAGGAGACATGAGAGTAGAAAAGAGAGGCCATTAATGGTTTCCACAGATAGACCCAAATGGATGACTGAAAACCGAATTAAGGTTTATATGGAAAGAAAAGAGAGAAGGAGGGACAGAAGGTCTGACATATGGTTGAGATCAAGAACAGAACACAGGGAGGAAGTGTTGCTATGGCAGAATAGAGACAGAAACACAATTTTCTTTTTACTTAGGACTAAAACCAGAGCAAAGGAGGGGAAGTAAGAGAGGAGAGTTGGTGGAGAGTTACAGGGATGTGGAAAGTTAGGATGATGGGAGATGGTGTTATAATAGTGAGTAGGAAGGGGACACTAACGGGTATGGCTCCTGGGGACCATGATAAAGAAAGTAGATTGGTGTTATGAATGGAAGAGAATAAAGGAGGAAGAAGATAGAGAGAAAAAACTGGGAAAATAGAGGTTTTCAGAGCATGCAGTTGAACATGTGGAAATAATTTTTAGGGGAGGTATGAGATGGATGAAAGAAGAGGACAAGAAGGGGAATAATTGAGAGTTCAGAGAAAGACAGTGAAAGTGTTGACAATGACGTAGGAAAAAAGAAGACCAAAAAACAGACAGATGGAAGGGAAAAGCAGTTAAGCTGGATATATCAAACAAAGAAAAAGAAATAACAAAGCATAATAATACACAGGTGGGGGAGACACGGGATATAATAGGTAACAGTGCAGCAGCAACAGCATAAAAATGAGAGAAATAGGTGCTCTCTAATAGTGCTGGTGCACTTCAGGCAGCCTAGTGCCAATGCACCTTGGTTCAAGGGTATCTGCATGTATCCAGGATTGTTTTTGTGAAAGAAGACAAATCATCCTCAAAACAAAATCAATTCTAAGAGGCATATTCCTCCTTTTTTGTGTGCTATAGAATGTAGCACACATAGGAAGAGGAAGTAATGAGGAGAAATGAAGATATTTTTCTGCCTTACACCAGCCTTGTGTAGGCGTGCCATTTTGGTGCAAACCCAAGTTTACTACCTTTACTTTATCTGAGTTTGCATCAAAATCCATGGGTGGATGAATAGGGTTGCTCATTATTCACCCATGGAACTCCTCACTGACACAAAGTAACACAAGGCAGTGCTATGCACTGTGTTACTTTTCTTTTTAAGCTAAGCCACGCAAAGCAACCCAAATAGGGCCTTTGCCTGGCTTAGCAAATACCATAAACATATTTTACGCCTGGGATGCATTAAAAAAGTGGCACAACTCCTACACAAAATGTTAGTAAATCTGAGCCTTGATTGGGGAATGATATTTATAAGGAACCTGCAGTGAAGAGAAGCCATTTAGAGATGTTGCTAGGAGATGAAGCCCCGGCAGAGCACAGTCTGGAATCTGTGTAAGATGGACTAAACTGAACCATTGTAAAGAAAGGTTATCCTATCATGAGCTTACTGGGTGCTGGTTTGAAGGAGAGACTGTGTACTTCAGCTGTGATTTAGCTCTGACAGGAATTTATTTTGCCTAACTTTATTCACCGTTTCATGCTCTATTCATCTGAATGTGGCTTGATCTGGAATTTTTGTTCAAACTTATTACCAATGTGAAATGCAATTTGTGAGTGGTGTGTCAGTTTGGTGGTCAGGGGCACAACAATTAATAGTGAGGGAGGTGCAGTGGCACTAAGGTACATGGTTGTCAGGGATTCACTTCTCTCCCATTAGTGGCTGTTTATAGTACCAAGCCATGGAATGAAGATCCCCAATTTCCTACTTGCAGTAGGGACCATGCCACCCTGGTCACCGCACTGGTGCTGAAGGTCCTGTATTTACAAGGTATGCCATTTGAATATATGAATGATTGGAAGAATGGATAAATGACTGGAGGAAGGTGGATTTACAGAATGCAAGTAATGACCCGTCAGGTTATTCCAGCTCTGAATACACCATGTTTAAAGGAAACCAATTAAAAGGAGATGGGAACAACTAGGGAAAAGATTTATATCTTGGTGGTAGGTCCATCCTCCATGACAGGGGTTTAAATCCATCTGCCAAGCCTGCAGGGCTTTACTAGCCTGATTTATATGCTGGATGGGAGAACAACTGTCAGCCTTGCTGGAGGTATTACTGTCCGATTTGCAGTTATCCTGCGTCGACTTGCATAATCTTCTGCCGTTGGACAATATTCTGTCGGTGTCCAAGTGGTGGTATACTGGGATCAGTGACTAAATATCGAGGGACAGAATATCGACTGTCCAGAATATCGGTGCCAAAATATCGAGGGACAGAATATCGAGTCCCTGTCTACAAACAGGTAAGTACTAAAATATCGAGTACAAAATATCGATGTTTAAAATATAGTTAACTAAAATATCGAATTTTTTAAATGTATTAAAAATAATATAAAAGTAATTAAATAATAAACACAATTAAATAAAACGTAGTTAAAATAATGTAAAAAAGCTTAAAATGTAAAAATAATAAATGTAATGTAAAAAAAAAATATTAATTATTTTTTAGCTTATATATATTTACTTAATAATATTATAAAATAATTATTAATCTTAATTATAAAATATTTAAAACATTATTAAAAATATATTTACATATACATATAAATAAACATATTATATAAATATAAAAATAAATAATATATAATAATTTAAATAATTAAAGTAAATTTGTTTATGTTAATTAATAATTTACACTACATTAAATATAACAAAATTAAAAACGTTGCATAACTAAGGGAATAAAATTAGTATTCACACTCCAACAACTGCAAAAGTAGGGAATTTGTTGGATAGCGGGTGGGTACAAATTACTATTCCCACTCAAGTGAGTGGAACAGTAGGGAAAATGTTGGATAGCGGGTGGGTAAAAATTACTATTCCTACTCCAGCGAGTGGAACAGTAGGGAAAGTGTTGGATAGAGGGTGGGTACAAATTACTATTCCGACTCCAGGGAGTGGAACAGTAGGGAAAGTGTTGGATAGCGAGTGGGTAAAAATTACTATTCCTACTCCAGCGAGTGGAACGGTAGGGAAAGTATTGGATAGCGGGAGGGTAAAAATTACTATTCCCACTCCAGTGAGTGGAACAGTAGGAAAAGTGTTGGATAGCGGGAGGGTAAAAATTACTATTCCCACTCCAGTGAGTGGAACAGTAGGGAAAGTGTTGGATAGCGGGAGGGTAAAAATTACTATTCCCACTCCAGTGAGTGGAACAGAAGGGAAAGTGTTGGATAGCGGGAGTCTAAAAATTACTGTTCCCACTCCAGTGAGTGGAACAGTAGGGAAAGTGTTGGATAGCGGGAGTGTAAAAATAACTATTCCCACTCCAGTGAGTGCAACAGTAGGGAAAGTGTTGGGTAGCGTAGGGGAATAATTGAGTAGACCCACTCCTACAATATAATTAAAATTAATTAACAAATAATTAATTAATAAAAATATATTTACCTTCCAACATTTTCCCCTATAAACGTCACCTCCAATAGTGTAAAATATTAATGAATAAACATAATTAATTAACATTTAATTAATTAGCTAATTACAATTAACAATCAAATTAATAACCATCATATCTAAATTAATTAACACAATTAACACTATAAAATAACTTTGAATAAATAATATTTAAAAATTATTAAAATTTGAATTACATTTAACTTAATTCCCACCCTACTCCCCTATCAACACTCAACACACTACTAAAAAAATGTACATAATTATAACATTAATTTTTAATAATTAATATGTAATTAATTACTAATTAATAAAAAATTAAACAATTTACATAATTATCAATTAATTAAAAAATATTACTATTCACTTTTTATATATTTAATAATAAATTAATTAACTTAATTAACAATAGTAATTAATTAACAATAGTAATTATTAAACAATAAATTATTAATTAATAAATTATTAATTTTTATAATTTAAATTAAATTACTTCCCACCCTATTCCCCTATAAACCCACAACCCGCAACAGAACTAATATACGCAAAAATTATTAAACAATAGTAATTATTAAACACTAAGGGGCACATTACGATACCCGGCGTAAATAAATCCGCCAGGCATGGAAGCGGCAAAAATCCGCCCGCACACACCGCCTGAACACCGACCACGCCATTATGAGTACACAAACTGAAAACCGCCATCGGCGGAAAAATCATACAAAATACCGCCCGCCATCGTCCGAGTCGGAGTCAAACCGCCCGCCACGGACGGAAACACGCACGACAACACAAAACCGCCCGCCCACACGGCCGACACACCGCACGTGAAATTACGATCGCACCGCCATGAGCGCGGAAAAACAACAAAAATACCGCCCGCCAGCGCAAACAACGCCGATGAGAATCGACACGGCAGAAGCCATGGCGCCCACGTACCTGCACAGAAACCATCCGCACACAAAACCAATAGCACACAACATGGCCAACAAGTCCACACAGCAAGGCACGCACAAATACACAAGCACAGTACACATCCCGAAAACACCCCCCGGACAAACAAAAAATACAAAGGCCAGAACCCCAGACACAACACACCTGAAAACAACAGACCATGAGGACACACCCACATAGGTGAGTACAAAAGCAGCACTCCCACAGACCACAACCCCTTGCTACATTGCAAACCAGAGAGGAGAGGAGAGGACACAGTGACACAGCAAGGACAGCAGCACACCACAGAAACGCACACATCACAACCACCACCACCACCACCACCACCAAACACCGGCACCACAAACCCCCTGCACATTACACAACACACACCGCACCACCACCACAAACACCATGGCACCACAAAGGATGCCCAAGTTCACGCCCATGGAGCTGACGGTCATGGTCGACGAGATCATCAAGGTGTACCCACAAATCTATGGGAACATGGTCCAGCACACACCACTAGCCACCAGAAACAGAATGTGGACCCGGATCGTAGACCAGGTCAATGCAGTCGGGACCCTGCCCAGGAACAGAACCGAGATAAACAAACGTTGGAATGACGTAAAGAGCCTGGTCAAGAAGAAGGAGGGCAAAAACAGAGAGCTGGCTGCCGTCACTGGCGGAGGGAATCCCGCGCTCTTTAAGACCTTCAAAGCGTGGGAGGAGAAGGTGCGAGTCGTAATACATCCGGAGATCCTCGCCGGATTAGCAGGGGGAGTGGAGGCTGGTAAGTACAAACTAATGTATACCAGCACACCGCTATGTACACACATGCGCAACCACCATGCCACAGCTCCCAGGGACAAACACCCCCATGTCCAGCACACAATACACAACACATCACACGCACATGCAACAGACACTACCACACACAGGCCAAACCGAACAACTGTAAGATGCGTGGGGACATGTGTACACTAAGCCAGCCACGTAACCACCAACAGGTCCACAAATATGCCAGAAGCGCCACAACGAGCACCCACCACACCCATGTGTCCGCCACAGCTGCACCAACTGACAAGTAACAGGTAAGTGGCAGGAACACAAAGTGCAGTGGGTCGGAGGGGGACAGCTGAAGTACAACACCCACCAGGCCCCCACTCCCACAGACCAGCAAGGTGGAGCACTCCCCACACCCATGTGTCAGGCACAGCTGCACCAACCGACAAGTAACAGGTAAGTGGCAGGAACACAAAGTGCAGTGGGTGGGACGGTGGACAGCCCAAGTACAACACACACCAGGCCCCAGTCCCACAGCACAGCAAGGAGGAGCATCCCCCACACCCCACACCCACGTGTCAGCCACCGCAGTGCACAACGACAGCCGAAAGGCAGACATCACGGTCCACAGCAATCGGTGTCAGTGGGTGTACAGCCACCCCCACGACCCACTACACCCCCCACCCCCACAGACCTGCAACATGGAGCACCCCCGCTAAGAGCCATGTGGCATCCAGTACAGTGCACGCACGAACAACTTGCAGGTGGGAAACTGGACAGGGCTGGATTACTGGAGGCATGAGGACCATAACACCACCAACACATGGGACATGTCACGTAGCACACGAACACGCAGCACCGCCCACCGTCACGAACAAGTGAACAATGTGCACACGGACATGAACAGCAGACTCACACCCCACATGACCCATCACAGACATAGCAACACCCAAGGAGCCACGTCTGCATGCACAAGCCACACTGAATATAGTCCCACACGGCAGCCACTGTGCAACTCATCACACACAACCGAAACACCATAGAAGTCCTGTCCATGTAGCCCCTACTGCCTGTCAACCACACACCCCACAACTACGCCTATGTAAGACAAACAACACTAGACGCAACAGAGCGGAACAACAGAAATGCACACGAACACCACTGAACCCATCAAACACACAGACACACCATGCACATACAACATACCATCCATCCCATCCGTCAGCCCCAGTCTCATGAAAGGCATGTCATCCGCACAGCTGCCACACATACAGCAGTCACGCTAAGACACATGCCCATGACCAACCATGTGCCAGAAGTCAATTAAGCGCACGACACACTGTGAGCAACAACACACAACATGGGCCACACCCCCCGAGCACTGCAGTGATGCACATGGCACAGGGCAGCACGCACACCAAGGAGATGGGACAACTGCAATACGTTGGCTGGCACACAACTATCACTCACTCATAACGATGCGTCCAATGCCATGTCCAGTAACCACAACAGACAGCAAATATGCAGGGCATGTCAGGCATGCACACACCTCAGACCATGCACTGTCATGCTGCCACAACACATGTCACGTTCGGCACCCATGGCTCACAGCATGTACCCCAAAAGCATATACCCTCCCAAATGCGAATCTGGGGCATGGCCCCCATGTTGCCATATGCGTTCCTAAGCGTTCCATTTGAACTCCAAAAGCAAAGTACAAACCAGACCCAGGATGGGCCAGGAGCCCGCATACACCAGAGTCACAATGAGTAGGGGCAAAGCAACACACCCATCGGCATGGCCAATCCGTCCCATGCCACATGTGCACAGCACACAGTCCCATTGCCTAGCACACACAACTACAGATGCCACAGCCACACACTCGCCTCCGGGAAACCCATGTACGAGATTGCACGAACTGCCAATGTCAGACGACTAATACATACTTCGCCAGGTGCAACACAATAACAAATCTCATTCTCTCCACAGGTGACGAACTGCTGGACGCTGGGGATGGAGACAGCAGCCAGCACAGCCAGCCTACAAGCCCCCAACGAGGACACACGGATCTGGAGGATCTGTCCACCTCTTCGGACACGGACCACCAAGCTGGCCCATCTGGCGTGGCAGGGCCCAGCCGCTCCCCAGGACCCCTCCTACCCACCAACCCATCATCCAGGGATGCTGAACAGTCCCAGTCCCCTGCTGCCACTGTCGTTGCGGCCACACCCACGGTCATTGCGGCCACTACCACTGCCGCAACCGCCACCATCGCCGCACCGACCACCACCGCCTCCACCACCACCACGTCTTCGCTGGCACCAGCCCCAGCGCAGGTGGTGGCCCGGCCGACTGGATCCACCCTGGGAGCCACAGCGAGGACCGTGGTGAGCAATGTGGCTAGTGGGCAGGCCGGTGGCAGCAGGACTGGTAGGAGGAGCAGGGTCAGGGAAACGCCAGCCTCCCCTGGGAGCCATGCCCTGCCTCAAATGGCCAGAGTCCTTGGGGCCTATGAAGAGGCCCAAGGACAATGGGCCAGGTCTGCTACTGACACGCGGGAGGTGCTGGGGGTGCTGAGGTCCATGGACGCCCATATGGGCCAATTCGTGTCCCGTATGGACCAACTCGTGGACCTCATGGGCCAGCTGGTGGTGGCGGTGGGGTCACAGGCAAGGCCAGCAACACCACCTCCGCCACCACCTGCTAGGGCGCAGGCTCGGGCAGCAGTGTCCACTTCCCCTGCGTCCACAGCCAGTGAGCACACCTCACCCACCACCAGCAGGTCGCCACCACACACCCCCTCCCAAACGTGGAAGGGGCCGTCCGAAGAGGAAACAGATCTCCCGGGAGGACTTCGCACGCTCCAGTCGCAAGTGAGGCAGCCAGCCAGCCTTCCGCCAGCCTTCCTTGACCAGCCACTGCATTGACTTGCTCTACGATCCCACTCCACACAGCCAGCTGGATGGCATGTGTGTGTTGGACTATGGACATAGAACCAGTGGGTACACCCTGATCATCACGCAGCCATGACCGACAGCTCATTGTCACTGCACGCACCACTTTTGTCATCACCTTACACACAATCACATGTCACAGTTTGTAATAAATGCACCTTTTTCACTAACTGCTGTTTGTGCCCTGTGTCTTTATTGTACGGAATACAACGGCCACCTTGGGCGGAAAGGCACCTGATGCGTGGCATGGAAATGGAATCCGGAGGGCCTGTAGGGACCTAGGGGTGGGAGACAGAACAGGAGCACATTCAATGAGTGTGTCACACACCCATCACACAGTACATGTCAACAACTACAAGCAATGTACACACATCGCACAGAGCAATAGGGCACAATGCCACAGCCACCAACAGTGGCATACTACCCTGGCCATGGAGCGTTGACACACTGCACGCAGTGAACATACGGCCACCCTGACACAGCACACACACACCTGCATAGATACAGACACATCATCCGTCGTACATGGACACTCACCGTCAAGTGAAGTAGCGGGCGATGAGCTGCTGGCGCACATTCCCAGCTTCCTCCTCTCCGCTGTCCACCTCACTCGAGCTGTCCTGGTCTGCGGGCTGGGGCCCTGGTTGATCTCCGTCATCCACAATGAGGGGGATCTGCTTCCGAATGGCCAGATTGTGCAGCATGCAGCACGCCACCACTATCTGGCACACCTTCTGTGGGGAGTACGCCAGTGCACCCTCGGTGCGGTCCAGGCACCTGAACCTGGACTTGAGGAGGCCAAAGGTACGCTCGACCACACGTCTGGTCCTCCCATGTGCCTCATTGTATCGATCGTCTGCTGGGGTGCGAGGATTCCTCAATGGACTGAGCAGCCATGCCCCATTCGGATACGCAGAGTCACCTGGGTGTGAGGGACACAGAGAACCGTTGCTATTCCAACTGGACAGGGGACAGCATCGCACAACCAGCACGCTACACCACTCCACATACTCACCGACAATACAGCCACGATCCTGTTGCAGATTGGCCATCAGTCGTGGCAAGATGCTATTGCGCATTATGTGTGCGTCATGGGCCGAGCCTGGAAACTTTGCACACACGTGGGTGATCACCATGTCCGCAAGGCACACCACTTGCACATTCAGGGAGTGCGTGTGCTTCCTGTTGCGGTACAGGTGCTCAGTGGCCTGTGGTGGAACAAGGCCAACATGAGTGCAGTCAATGGCTCCCACGACGTGTGGGATTCTGCCAAGGGCATAGAATGCACCCTTCACTGCCGCCAATTCACGAGCCCTGGGGAAGCGGATGTAACTGTTCCGGTACAGCATCATGGCTGCCAGTACATCCCTCAGCACCTTGCTGAACATGGGCTGGGACATCCCTCCTCCACTGCCCACTGTGTGCTGGAATGACCCAGTGGCGAAGAAATGCATGGCGGCCATCACCTTAGCCGTGGGGGTGACAGCAGTCGGATACACCCTGCGGGGACGGAGATGGGGCTCTAACATGGCACACAGTCGATGCAGAGTTGGCCTGTCCAGCCGAAACTTCCTGATTACCTCTGTATCGTCCATGTCCGCCAGCAATTGGTATGGGCGGTCAATGTTCGGTCTCCGCCTGGGTTAAATGACAGAGGACACATGTCAAAGCAACACGGCACATAGCAATTTCGCATACACATCACTGACATGACTGAGCAAGCACATGAGCCACAGCCCAGCTGTCAAGCTGGGACGGCACGGCCACAATACACTTACACAGGTCTCCCAACAATGGCAATGGCAAGTGAGACATACCACTGCCATGTGCATGCACATGGGGATCTAGGCCCCAATGACTTGCGGGGCGTGCTGATGGGGACTGACTGCATATTCGTCAAGCGGCAACGCCACGGCAACATGACTGTCTGCTGAGCATGGTACTGCTTCCGAGGCTGGATGAGTATGGCACACGACGACGACGATGTGGGCACGGGCTGAGCGGCCAATACAAGTGGGACCTGTGGCACGAGGGGATATGAGACAGTAGTAGGTGTCAGCACTGCACCCTATGTACAGCACTGTACGGATCACAGCTCCCGAAACATTGACTGGTGTCCACATTGACAGCCCCATGCCAAGACGGCTGTGTGCTTGCAGTCACACGTCACAGGTGAGAGGTTACATTGCACGTGCCAGGTGGCAGTCGTACATAGTGGGAGCTGGCATGTGTGTGCATGTGTCTCCTGTTCAGGATCCACCAGATGGGCGCTGATTCTGTACTGACCATTGGACACAGCATGTTCCGTGGAAGGCTTGTGTGTGTGGGATGGTGGCACTGGATGTGCCTCCGTTGGGTGGGGGGCCATGCACAGGGCGGGTACGTCGATGATTGCGCATTGTTGGTCACGGTGGGTGCACCAGCTAAGATGTGTTGCCCTGTGTTCAATTCCTATGTCCGCATGATGATGGACTGTGGATGTGGGCAGACTACACATTGGTCGATGTGCTGTCTATATGCATGTGCCTTCACACCAGGCACAGCTGCCCCTGCACATGTGACCCCTGCTGGACTCGCTGCTGGGTCTGTGGAGCTGATGCACCTTCTGCGCGTGGGGCGGACAGCTCTCCTCACTTCCCTCATTGCGCATGTCATGTCTTTGCCGCAGGTGACATGGATCATGGAGGGCCCACATGTACGCGTGGGTAGGCTACACATGATTGTTCACTGGTCGCCACCCCCAGTCAGTGTTTCGAATGGGAAGGTTGTCGTGCTGGTGGTATGTTCGATGTGGCGGATGGGCGGGCCTAGGTGCGGGCTTACATTCCGGACATGGGGGGGTAGTTGGATTGGCGACTAGTTGCAGTACACACGGGACACGTCTCTTCCTTTCCACATCTGGGTCATCCCTTGTACTAACTGACAGTGATACAGTCATCTTCGCCCCAGCCCTCATGTCCTCCCCTCGCCCCCCAATATGCATGCTCACCTGCGAGGCTAGCGCTTGCACAGGCAGCCCCAAGCTCGCACCAGAGAGGGCAAGGAGTGTATGTGTGGGTCCAGTTGCACGAGTGGGCTGTCTCAGGGTATGATGTGTGGCGGGACACCGTCCACCTGCGTGGTGCCCCAAATGGAGACCCGGCCTGCATGGACTATGCATCACAGTCTTCGCCTTCCGGATCCGCCACCTGCGACACCCAGTGGCTGTGGCTGCCCTTGCGGCCATGCCGCGTCCGTCTGTGGCTGATGGCCCACACATTCACTCTTTGGCCTCTCTGGGGAGGGCTCAGGGGTGGTGGCGCACGCGCTTGCACTTAGTCGCAATGGCATGTGGCGTGGTTGGTATGATGGGCAATGGATGGGATGGTGCGAGCCACCTCCCGTGACGTCAGTGCTGCTCGTGCTGTGGTGCGTCCCCCTACACTTCCATTTGACTTTTTGCCATGCTGGACGTTGAGGTTCTATTGCCTGCGTGATATGACCAGGAGGAGCGCGAGGAGACCTCTCACACACCATGCTCCACTGCCATCCCGTGCCCTGTATCGCCTGTGCGGATTGACTATGTTGGGGTTACACCTGGTCGACTGGGGCTGTGTGTGCCTTGTCAAGGGGCATGGCGGGCGCACAACAGGATCCAGCTCGTCCACAGAGGGTGGGCTGAGGTGCGCCTGGTACCGCTTTGTACGTGTGCCCGGCTGCTGTGCACACACGTGTTCACTCCCCCGACAGGTGTCCTCTCACAATGCCCAGGGAAGCGGTGGTGTACTGTTCATGAGCCCTCCCAACACGGCGTGCTCCAACTTGGCATGTGCGCATCTACCCGTCGCACCCACCCACCTGAGCACTGCGTCCATACGACTTCACACGACACATGTGTGTCTTCCACAGTAGTGCTACTCATTTGCGTTGACATCCAATACCAGTGGACTACATGGTCATGTCACGACTGCCGTGTACTTCACATACTCTCATCCTCTCTCATTCGTACTTGTGAAATGAGTCAGCGGAGACAGTTCTGGTTTCAAACATTATATTGAGTCTTCTGTCCTCTGTGATGCAGTATAGTGGACACTACTGGCAGCGAAATACATATTGAGGATATACTGAGCATGATTACAAATGGGATAGGGTGTGGGGTTACATCTGCTTGGCCAAGGCTGTGCTAATGTACATTTACGTATAGCTGCGGAGCTGCGGACTTTGACACAGACGGTATACATGTAGCCTACCAGACCGCTCGGCATCATGGGCACAGTCCATCTCAGTTCCATGTGACAGGTTTGCTGCGGTTGTTCCTCATGCATGCGTGCATGTGAGATGACATCAGGGCATGTGCTTGCGTGCATGCAGCGGCGTGCCACTTGTTGTTGCACTGTGGTGGTTACTGGACATGTCACAGTCACTGGGGTCGTGTTGTTGTTGTATGCACTTGTCGTCCATGCAAAGGTCCTGGTATGGGATTCCCGGGGCGGGGGTGGGAGGGGTGCAGCACCCACAGACTCCAGGCGACCTATTCATGTCCACTGAGCGGTGTGTGTGTCCATGTGCGCTGGATCCATGTCGTGTCCTGGTTGTTCGTGCAGTTCCGTCCATGTGGGTGCGATGCACAGAGCCCATGCCACTGCCTCCCACGATGCATGCGGTGTTCCTGGATGTGATGGGGAACAGTGTGCATGTCCCGGTCATATCCGATGTCATGGCGATGTCGTTGATGGTGTGGTTACAGTTGCCGGTCGTTTGGTATGGCTGTTGTGGTGGTGACTGGCCAGTCCGTGCGGAAGCTGAGCATGGGTGCGGGGTTGGACTTCATAGGTCACTCGGGGAACCTGCGTTGTGGTCCGACGTATTTACAGGTTGTCAGGTATGCGATGCCGTCCAGCAGGGCTTCCATGTCATTGGTGGTGTACATGTTTGCCAGCCAATGAAGCGGATGGTGGCTGTCAAGGTGTTGTTCGTAGGTTGTCCCTTGGAGGACCATGATGGGGCATGCTGGGTGACATTCGATGTAGCTGTTCTCGATGATCCGTCGTGTGGAGGCACAGTGGTTCCATTTCAGTGCGCGTGCGATGTTGGCCACATACGCCATGCCCCCATAGGCAGAGCAGGCCCTGTCATGTGCGTCCAGAGGGAGGAGTAGTGGTAGCAGGTCCGCCTTCAGACATGCCGGGTTGGAGAGGCATATCTCGACGGGATGCTGGTAGGGACACCTCCGACAGTAGAAGACGGGCATGACGCAGCTGAACAATGTGATGTGGTAAGTCAGTCGGTAACTTACGTTCAGCAGGGACAGGAGATCGCATCCCAATGTATGTATCGTGCTGGTTTGGTACAGCTTGAGCTCTTCGGCGTAGTTGGGTAGGTGTGTTGCGGTTGCCATTTCGCAGCGGTGCGTTGTGGTGGCGTGCTCCGGCTGTGTGTGCAGTCTGCAATGTGCACGCTCCGAGGTTGCTGTGAGCTCTGTGTAGTCGTAGGGAGACAGGACTTGTGTTCTGTTGGCTTGTTTGGAGGACACGGGCCCTCTTCCCACATGCTTCTCAGACAGTTCAAGGTCAGTGCTGTGTGACTCCTTCCAATTAACTTGCATGTGGCCGACATGGGGGAGTGTTTTCTTCTTTCTTCCCCGTCCGTTGTGTGCTTCTGTGATATGCGCTATCTGCCGTGTGGTCGGTCTCCTCGGCATGCCTGTGTTGGTCTATTCTTGGACAATGGCTGTATTCACCGGCTTCTGTCGTAGGGCTGTGGTTTCGGAGTTGGAATGGAAGGTCATTCAGTGCTGTCTGCTCTCCCTTGTGTGGGCGGCAGGCTGCCTTTCCGCTCTGCGTTGGGCCTTGTGTGTGGATGTAATTCTTGGGCCACCTGTTGTCGGTCACCGGGCTCTTTGGTGTTCCGTTTCATGTGTCTTGTTCATATGTGCAGGGTGGTATGGGTTTTTCAGTGTGGTACTGGCGTTCCTCTTCCCGAAGGGGCCCTGCTTCTCCTAGTTGGTGTTGCCGCCGCTGTGTGCTTCGCCATGTTTGTTACACTGGGGTGTGTCCTGCTGTTGCGTGACTTCACTGACATGTGTGCGTCGGTTGTGTGGCGTTGGGTGTTGTCCGTGAATTGGGCGTTGGGGACATGTCTGTGGCCGGCCTGTCACGTGTCATGTGCGTTCGGGGTGGGGCTGGTGTGTGTGCTGCTTGGTTGTGTCCCTGTGTCTGTGTGCGACGCATGCATGGCGCTGCGGTTGGCCTCTGCGTTGTGCGCATGTGTGGCGGCGTCATCGGCGCTTTGGGGCCGTGACGGGGTGGTTGGTTCCTAGTCCCAGGTGGTGTGTACACATGTGTTCCGCGATGTTTGGATTTGGCCTGTGTGTCATATGTGGATGCAATGGTGGATGTGTAGTGTGCACGCGCTGGTGGGGGGTTGTCCGCTTTTTCCGCCCTTGCACTGTGTGCGCTGTTTGCGTGCACTTGTTGTGTGTGTGCCTACCTGCGTCTCCGCGGTACGTTGCGTCCTTGGTGGTGCATCAGCAGAAGCATGGGAAGGGCCTGCAGTGCTGGATTCATGCCCGGGGTGCCGCTTCTTCGTTGTCCGTGCTCTGCGTCCGTGTTTCCGCCTCTCTTTCACGTGCGGTGTCTCTTTGCCGTGGGAGCCGTTTGTTTGCGGCATCGTAATTTATGCGCCGGGCGGGACGTGTTTCGTCGGACGGTGTGTGTCAGTTGTGCTGCGCCGCTACGTGTGCGGGCGCACTTTGATGGCGGACGGTGTTGCTGGCTTGCCGGCGGTGTTTGGCCTGCTTTTCGCATCGTAATTGGGCGGGCGTGTGGACTGCTGCGTGCCGGCGGTAACTGGTGGTTTTTGCATCCGCCAGCACGGCGGTAGTGCTTCCGCCCGCCATCGTAATGGGCCCCTAAATTATTAATTAATAAATTATTAATTTTTATAATGTAAATTAAATTACTTCCCACCCTATTCCCCTATAAACCCACAACCCACTACGGAACTAATATACGCAAAAATTAATTCACATAAAATCTATTACCTTAAAAAAATTGTAACATACATTAAAAAAATATTATATATTTTTAACACATATACTAACATATAAAACAATTAAAAAAAAATTTGATATAATAAAATTCGATATAATGACATTTGATATTACTTACCTATATGTCGATATTTTTTCTAACTATATTATGTCTTTTCTATATTCTGTCCTCTCAATATTTTGTACTCAATATTTTGTCCTTTCGATATTAAAACTTCGATATTTAGGGGCCTATTAGGATGGCGGGCGGACTTTCGTCCGCCCGCCACCCTAGCGGTGCTGGAACCGGCCACCAGTGGTGCGGCAGTCCCGCACCGGCGATTAGGATGCCACTGCCACCGTGGCGGTGGCATCCTCCATTCCCAGCATTGTGGCGGTCGGTGCTCACAGCACCGCCTGCCACAATGCTGGGAATGCACTGTGTGCATTGTCATGCGCAGGGTGACAGGCACCGCGAGGTGCCTGCCACCATGTCCATGACAATGCAGGGGCACCCCCACCCCCCCAATACCCTGGGGGACCGCAACGGGCCCCCGGAAGCAAAATCTGCATGCCTTTCCGTGGCGGCAACGTACAAAACCAAAGAAATTCCGCCGTTATGGTTAGTTCAGCTAACTATAACTCGCGCCCCCGCAATGCACTGCTGATGACGTCACATATTACATCATTCATGACATGGTCAGTGACATCACTGATGACATCTCAAATGACATCACTGATGACATCATCCAGTAAATGTGTGTTTCTGTAAAGTTTAAATATGACGAGGTTGGAACGTCAAAGGGGACTCGAGGAAGCCCTATGACAGATCTTCAAACAAGGACTTTTTATTCGGACACTCCGCACCTTTTTGTTTAACAACATATGCTCACAGGAACTTACAACGATCGGGCTCTCCCCAGGCAACACTTACCCGATAACACTGCATTCTGGGAGCTGTAGTTTTGTTGTAAGCTACAGTGGAGTTGCGACCATGTGACTGAGGTCAAGCGGACTACCGCCAATGGGAGAGAGCCTAGATATTTAAAGGTGGGGGTGGAGCAGTACCTTGTAATCAGCGGCATCCGAAGAAGGCCGTAAGGCCGAAATGCATTATGCCCGAGTTGTCCTATTAAAGGTCTTCCAGCGTGTCCCCAGAGTGGCCTCTACTTCTTCTGAATGGAGTGGTGTGTTTTGGATATTTCCGCGCTAACCAGAGGCGCGTAAGAGGCCCCGTTCTGTCAAGAGGCCGGAGTGATGCTGGTACCTGCTGCTGCTGTAGCTTTTCTTCACGTCCAAGTTATTGGAAGAACTCCGGCCTGCCTTGAAGTGCTGGCCAAGCCATGGGCTGCTGCCAGCTGCAGCTCGTTATTAACGAGGAGGCAAGTTCACTGTAACTATGACTCACGGCCCGGTGGGCACATGTATGATGAGGTTGGAACGTCAAAGGGGACTCGAGGAAGCCCTATGACAGATTTTCAAACAAGGACTTTTTATTCGGACACTCCGCACCTTTTTGTTTAACAACATATGCTCACAGGAACTTACAACGATCGGGCTCTCCCCAGGCAACACTTACCCGATAACACTGCATTCTGGGGGCTGTAGTTTTGTTGTAAGCTACAGTGGAGTTGCGACCATGTGACTGAGGTCAAGCGGACTGCCGCCAATGGGAGAGAGCCTAGATATTTAAAGGTGGGGGTGGAGCAGTACCTTGTAATCAGCGGCATCCGAAGAAGGCCGTAAGGCCGAAATGCATTATGCCCGAGCTGTCCTATTAAAGGTCTTCCAGCGTGTCCCCTGAGTGGCCTCTACTTCTTCTGAATGGAGTGGTGTGTTTTGGATATTTCCGCGCTAACCAGGGCGCGTAAGAGGCCCCGTTCTGTCAAGAGGCAGGAGTGATGCTGGTACCTGCTGCTGCTATAGCTTTTCTTCACGTCCAAGTTATTAGAAGAACTCCGGCCCGCCTTGAAGTGCTGGCCAAGCCATGGGCTGCTGCCAGGTGCAGCTCGTTATTAACGAGGAGGCAAGTTCACTGTAACTATGACTCACGGCCCGGCGGGCACATGTATGACGAGGTTGGAACATCAAAGGGGACTCGAGGAAGCCCTATGACAGATCTTCAAACAAGGACTTTTTATTCGGACACTCCGCACCTTTTTGTTTAACAACATATGCTCACAGGAACTTACAACGATCGAGCTCTCCCCAGGCAACACTTACCCGATAACACTGCATTCTGGGAGCTGTAGTTTTGTTGTAAGCTACAGTGGAGTTGCGACCATGTGACTGAGGTCAAGCGGACTACCGCCAATGGGAGAGAGCCTAGATATTTAAAGGTGGGGGTGGAGCAGTACCTTGTAATCAGCGGCATCCGAAGAAGGCCTTAAGGCCGAAATGCATTATGCCCGAGCTGTCCTATTAAAGGTCTTCCAGCGTGTCCCCAGAGTGGCCTCTACTTCTTCTGAATGCAGTGGTGTGTTTAGGATATATATATATATATATATATATATATATATATATATATATGACAAGGTGTATTGAGGAATGAGTGGGTGTATAAGTGCCTGAATAGATGATTTAGTAGGTGCGTGACTGACTGTATAAGTGAGTGATTAAACGTGTCTTACTGAATGTATGGGTTAGTGACTAAACTGTGTAAATGTCGGTATCAGTCGGTCAGTTGGTGTGTAAGTGGCTGCATGGGTTGGTGAGTAGCTACATGAGTATGTATATGGGTTATTGATTGGTTATCTGAGTATCTGTATGGGTGCCTGAGTGTCTGTGTGGATGGGTGGGAGGTGTGTGACTCTGTGCATAGATATGTGAGTGGTTGATTCATTGGGTGTATGGGTTCAAGAGTGCATGTGGAAATAGCTGTATGGGTGGTTGAGTGTGTTTATGGGTGTGTTGGTGAGTGAATGGATGTCTCAGTGGTACATGTCCAAGTAACTACATATGTAAAAGGCAGTGTATGTAAGAGTTGGAGTATATAAATGACAATATGTGAGAGTGAGTGATTGTGAGAGTGGCTGTATGGATGAATGTGTACTTGTATCAGTGATTGTATAAGAGAGTACGGTAGTGTTAGTATCTGTATGAATAAGTGAGGTGGTGTGTGTATAACTGTATAGTGTCTGTATAGGTGTATGAGTGCAAATGATACTGCTGTATTGATAAGTGACTGCATGTATGAGTGACTATATGGGTGAATGAGTGGACGTGTGTGTAGACCTAGGAATCAGTGAGTGGGTATGTAGTAACTGGTATTGGTGTGTCTATGGTTTCGAAAATGGTAGTCTGTATTTTAGAGTGGGTGCATCAAAGGTTATATTAGGGTGTGAGGAGGTGCATCACATTATCACGTGGATGATGTCATCAGTGATGTCATTTGAGATGTCATCAGTGATGCCACTGACCATGTCATGAATGATGTAATATGTGATGTCATCAGCAGTGCATTGCGGGGGCGTGAGTTATAGTTAGCTGAACTAACTATAACGGCGGAATTTCTTTGGTTTTGTACGAGTGAAATGTCCAACTAAATATAACGTCCCTGAAACATGTGTTTTTTTCAGTGAATTTCTAAGGTTTTTTAAATGCTAATTTCTAACTATAACGTGCCTGAAACCTATGGTTTTTTCAGTGAATTTCTAAAGTTTTTTAAATGCTAATTTCTAACTATAACGTCCCTGAAACCTATGGTTTTTTCAGTGAATATATATATAACTCACGCCCCCGGAATGCACTGCTGATGACGTCACATATTACATCACTCATGACATGATCAGTGACATCATTGATGACATCACTGATGACATCTCAAATGCGAAATGCGATCCACGCGTTTCGGCTCGTCCGAACCTTGATAACGATACAAGACGTAATTGTAGCTTCCTTATTTAAATGTATAAATGCCTCCAGTTGCCAACATTAACAAAGGACTACATATTACTTTAATCCAAAAGGTGGCGGCCATATTGGCCTGGTCACGATGTGAAAATTCAGGAATTGATACAATAAAGAAAAGAAAACAAGTGTTAATATGCACACAATGTCATTTCAGCATATTTTGCCCCGTGACCGACGTACCTGTATGTTCGTCAACGTGACTTGTTCATAATAAACATACTTAGGATTGCAAACATCAACATAAACAATGGACTACACATTACTTTAAAGTGAAAGGCTATCGGTCATATTGATCTGGGCACGTTGCGTATTATAATGGTTCTTAGACGAAAGAAAAGAAAAAAAAAGGGGTGTTAATATACACACACTATCCATAAATAAAGTTCTAGCAATTATAGTTCCATTCCATTCACAGCTCATTTGAGATGTCATGAGTGATGTCATGAGTGATGTCACTGACCATGTCATGAATGATGTAATGTCTGAAGTCATAAGCAGTGCATTGCGGGGGTGTAAGTTATAGTTAGCTCAGGCAACTATAACTGCTGAATTTCACTGGTTTTGTACGAGTGAAATCTGAGTCTAACTATAACGTCCCTGTAATCTTTGTTTTTTTCAGCAAATTTGTAGTTTTTTTTTAACGTTAAGTAAGATGCCTATCACAATAGATGGTGGGGGGCTGGAAGCAGGGCCTGGCCTGGCATTGTGCTGCCCCCACCCAAGCTAGCTGCTCCTGCCTCCCCTCCTCCTTGCTATCCATTGTCCAAGTCCATGCCCCTGCTCCCTCATTACAGCCCTGTGTGGCCGTTGTTCTGCCACTGGCCTTCCCGCCTTCTCTGAACAGTTAGCTTGCTGCCCCATCCACCTCCTCCCTATCCTCTGTTGTCTAAATCCATGCACTAGCCTTCTCCCTCCTGCCATGCATGGTCTGATGTGCTGCCACTGCCCTCCATTTAGCATGATGTCCCAGTCCACTCCTCCTGCCCTCCATTGCCCAATTCAATGCCCCATCATTGACCTTCTGCTTAGCCTCTGTGCTTAGCTTGCTGCCCCTACTCTCCTTCCCCCTGCCCTCCGATGTCTGTGTGCATGCCCCTGCTCCATCCTTTTTGACCACCATGTTCCATGGACCTGCCCCTCCTATCTACTCTGAGTGTTCTGTTGAGCTGCCACTCCCCTCCCACCTGCCTAGCATTGTCAGATGACTGTAACCTGTCCCTGCCACCTCTACCATGCCTGTCCACGTTCCATGCCCCTATCCCCTTCCTCCTGTCCTCCATGGTCCATTTTACTGCCACACCCTTCTGCCCTCCCTGGTCTGTTGTGCTGCAACTGCTCCTCCTGCCTACCCCGCATGGTCTGTTGTGAGGCCCCTTCCCCTGAACTCTCTTGTCTGTGCCCAGCTCCTACCCCTCCCTTCTATCCGCCATGGTCATTTCTGCATGCACCTGCCCCCTCCTTCTCGCCCATCATGGCCATTGTGCTGCCACTAACCCTCCCGCTTGCCATGCATGGTCTTCTGTGCTGCCACGGCCCCTCCCACCTTCCCTGTGTGGTCAGCTAGCTGCCCCTGACCCCCTCCCACCTTCCCTCCATGGTCTGTGTGTATGCCATTATAGTCTCACTGTTGCTCTCCATGGTGTGTCTTGCTTCTAGTGCCCATCCTGCCTGACCTCCATTGTCAGCTTGCTGCTCCTGCCCTGCCCCCTTGCCCCCTGCCCTCTGTTTTCCCTGTGCAGACCCCAATTCCCTCCCTCCTGGCTTGTCTGTTCCATTGTAATGCCCCTGATCCCTACCTCCTGCCCTTTATGGTCCGTTATGCTGCAGCTTTCTCTCCTGTCTGTCCATTATGGTCAGCTAGCTGCCATTGCCTCTTTCCCCTCTGTTCTCTGTTGTCCATGTGCATGGTCCTGTCCCCTCCCATGCTGCACTCCCGTCCCGCATGCCCTGTGTTGTGTATTGTGCTGCTGCAAACCATGATGCCTGCCCTGTAAGGTCAGTTTGGTGCACCTGTCCATGTCCCTCCTGTCCTCTGTTATCCGAGTCCATGTCCCTACCCCAATTCCTCCTGCCTTCCATGATCCAATGTACCATACTTGCTAACATTTTGAACTTGGTAAGAGGGAGATTTTGAAAAAAAGAACTGGGGTATTGATTTTCCCCATTGACTTACGTTGAAAAAGAGGAGATTGTAGACAGGAGACAGATCAAATAAAGCCCATTTGAGCTTAAAAACATTGGGCGTTTCCTGGCTGAATCGGGTCTGTTGGCATGTATGGTTGTACTACCACTGCCTCTTCCTTCTGCCCACAATGGTCTATTATATTGCCACATCCTCTCTTGCCTGTCCTGCATTGTTGGTTTGTTGCCCCTGCCCCCCTTTCCACTGCCCTCCATAGTCTGTTGTGCTGCCACAGCCCTTCGTGCCTACCCAGTGTGGTCAAATTGTTGCCTCTGCACCCTCCTACCTGCCTTCAATTTTCTGAGTCCGTGCCCCTGGCCTCTGCCTCTCAACAGTATCCTAATGAACAACTAGATTGCTAACATTCTATATTCATTACAAAAGTGTGGCACGCCTGACGTCATCTTGATGTAATCAAAACTGTAATACCTAGAGCATTTCCTTTAGAAATTACAGAAATGAGAGGGTCTTATTTGCATCGAAATTATGGTTAGTGCTCTAAAAAACTAAAATGAGGACATATTTTCTGAGTTTTCAAATAGCGACAAAGCACTTTTAAATTATTTGTTATCTTTATGTTTTTTTATCCAGTTGACCACTTAATTAAATGTTGCACTTAGGGGAGAGGATGTGGTATTACTTCCAGAGCTGCAGACTTTGCAACTGGGGAACCAGGTTGGAGTTTCAGCTTCAGCTCGACATTCTGTGATTCTGGTCAAATCACTTAATCTCCCCATGTCTACAACCAACATGAATTTGTCCTTGTGTGATGTAACCAATGCTCATGTAAATCACTCCAATACCTGACCAGTCTGCACTATATAAAACTGCAAAAAAACAAAAAATAAAAAGTGTTTTGCAAACTTCTGTCATTGGGCTATACGTGGGCTACATCTGGGTGATATTTGTGCTACATTTGGGCTCTTTTGTCTCTGGTGGCCATCTTGGGAGATTTATTTGTTATGAAGTTTTCTAATTTCCTCATTTACTGCAGTCTCCTCAGTAGGAAATGCTTTCAGTTTTTTACTTTGATTCCATCAAAAAGGCATTCAGATGTGTCACACATTCGCTATAAATTCTGAATGTTAGCACTCTAGTTGCTCATTAGATCACTGTAGTAAAGCTACTGCTCACCAGGGAAGTCTGCTGCTGGTATTGAAAGTGCATGTTTCAGTCTGCATGTCAGAATTTTTTAATGAAATAGAAGAGGATTTGAGAAGTCACTCAAAATGTGCCCTAATTTTTCTTTCTTCAGCACTAATCATAATTTCTATGGCAACATAAACCCCCTCAGTTTGTTCCTTTTTAAATTAAATGTTTTAAGTGTTACCAGTTTATTCCAATCAAGAAGGCTTCAGGTGTGCCATACTTTTGTCTTAAGTAAGACTGTTAGCGCTCTAGTTGTTCTTTAGAACACTCTGGGACATTCTGTCATTGGGCTATACGTGGGCTACATCTGAGTGATATTTGTGCTACATTTGGGCTCTTTTGTCTCTGGTGGCCATCTTGGGAGACTTATTTGTTATGAAGTTTCCTAATTTCCTCATTTACTGCAGTCTCCTCAGTAGTAAATACTTTCAGTTTTTACTTTGATTCCATCAAGAAGGCATTCAGATGTGTCACACATCTGCCATAAATTCAGAATGTTAGCACTCTAGTTGCTCATTAGATCACTGTAGTAAAGCTACTGCTCACCAGGGAAGTCTGCTGCTGGTATTGAAAGTGCATGTTTCAGTCTGCATGTCAGAATATTTTAATGAAATAGAAGAGGATTTGAGAAGTCACTCAAAATGTGCCCTAATTTTTCTTTCTGCAGCACTATCATAATTTCTATGGCAAAATGAACACCCTCATTTTGTTCCTTTTTAAATTAAATGTTTTAAGTATTACCACTTTATTCCAATCAAGATGGCTTCAGGTGTGCCATACTTTTGTCATAAGTAAGACTGTTAGCGCTCTAGTTGTTCTTTAGAACACTCTGGGACATTCTGTCATTGGGCTATACGTGGGTGTAGTATCGAAGAAAGGACGCTCCAAGCCAGGTAGTTTACCACATAGATTTATTGAGGTGGTAAGTTAGATACAGAGAGGTAAAGTCAGAGTCTAAGTAGGAGCCCCACCAGGAGCAGCTTCCCTGCTGCTCAGCCCTTCATCCAACTGATTCACGCACACACACATTCCAAACACTAACATTCCATCAGGCAGTCATTCTGGCTGAGCAGCAGGATACCACATATCTCCCCCTTTACAACGCAAAGGAAGGAAGTTTTAAAAGGCATCAAAAAGAGGCAAGAAAATAAGAGAATGAAATATAGTGAATGGTACACTGAAAGAAGGCATGAAAATGAAATATGGAAAGAGCAAGCAGAGGAAGTAAAGTGGATAGGAAGTGAGAGAAAAGACAAGTACAAGCGACTATTACACCATCTTCCTTTCCACAGAAACACAAAAATAAATACAAACCCGTACAACAGACTAAAGAGGAAACCAAGTACTAAGATCATGTATGCTGGCCAGGCAAACAGGAAAGTAGAGGGTGTTAGAAAGAAGAAAAAGTGAAGAAGTAAGTAAAGTGGTGTAGAATACGCAGAAATAGGAAAGTAGCAGAAATGGAAAAAAACACCAGAGAACTTTCCCCAAAATAAGATGGGTGGAAGGTATAGAATACAAGAAATGCAGAATTACCCCAAAGGAGATGGGTAGAAGGTGTGGGAGGGATCCACACAGCACAACGTAAGTGTAACATGCAGAAAAAAATAGAACTACCCAAAAGAGAGGTTGAGGGGTGGAATGTGTGGAGAAAGACCACACGGCATATACACGTAGAAAATGCAGTACTTCCCCCAGCGCTAGCAGGGGTGGAACGTGTGGGATAAAACACATGGCACAAAATGTGTGGAGAAAGACCACACAGCATAAAATGTGTGGAGAAAGACCACACGGCATGAAATAAAATGCAAAGCAAAGAAGCACAAGAGCACATGGCGTATGCAGAAATACAAATCACTCAAAGAAAGGTTCCCTAAAAGGAAACAAAAACATGTAGCATGTAAATATAAACTGCTCACGACATCGGAAAATTAAATAAAAATGAATAATCCTTGTAGCGCAGCAGGTTGAAGCCTTGTAGCGCAGCAGGTTGAAGTATTGTAGCGCAGCAGGTTGAAGTATCGTAGCGCAGCAGGTTGAAGCATTGTAGCGCAGCAGGTTGAATTCTTGTAGTGCAGTAGGGTAAGGTAAGTACACGTAGTGAAGTGGTGACATTACTCTTTGCCCCTGGCGAACTCTCACACGAGTAGAGGGCAGTTCCAATGAAGTACTTGTAGAACTGTTTAAATTGTGTGATTTGGTACAAATGTGTCCACAGTCTGGATGGCAGAAAAGAAGAAAAGGAAACACAACAGTACCTGGTTCACTGGTACAGAAGGCTTGTCCGAAGAGCAATGGAGGAGAGGCAGCAGGTTAGAGAAAAGTCAAAAGTACTTGCAGTGAAGCACAATGAAGCGTAACGGATGTATTTGAACTAAATAGAATGTTCAAGTGCGGTGGTGCTGGATAGCCACTAGATGGCACTGTTGTATTATTACTAAGCAGAGCATGGTGTAAACCCAACAGTTGTGGCTGAAGTAACCTGCGGGGAAATGCGATGATCCATTAAGGCAATCCGATGTCCTTGATGAAATTCCATGCGTCAGGAGAAAAGCGCTGAAATTGAAGGAGGCACGACAGGGAAGCCTTGAGTGGAACTACAGGCAACGATGACGAAGATAAGTTGAATAAACTTTATTGGCAAGCACAGTGCGTGGTTGGCAAAGTGGGTAGTGTGCTGGGAGCTCATGTGAACTGATGGAAGGCGCCAATCACAAAATGGTGGCACGCACTGGTGACGCCGCACCGGATGGCTCCTGGCATCACAGTGCTTCAAATACTCTCGGCACAACGAAGTCAGCTCAGTAGACGTCACAGAAGGCAGCAGGAGAAAGGTAGAGCTGCGCAAGGTCTGTGTGCGCTCAAGACACTTTTAAGTGTGAAGTGGCGGTTAAACTGCCAGAGAGAAAGCACACACAGAGGCAAAGTGTAAATAATAAAAAATACATATACTCACAGCAAACGTCCTAAAAATTGGCCTCAGACCTTTTCAAGTAATTGAAAGTACTGGATGACCACATGTGCCAATGTCCTTGTTTACTATGGGGTGCCAGAAGTTATATTGAACGTTGAAATAGGAGTAGAGCAATATGACTCCTAAAGCAGGTGCAGCAAACCAGGATAGGAACAGCAGAGACACAGCAGGTCCAGTACAGTGCAAGGCAGGTTACACGCATTGGAGACACACTCCGAAGGCAGGAACTGGCAGGTAGCAGAACAGTGCTCCAGGGCAGCAGTAAAGGCAAGCAGGCAGTAGACAGCAGGTAGGTAGCAGGCAGAAAGGAACTGCCACAGAAACGTTGTGGGCGACCGGTGGAAGGTCACTGGTGGGGCTCGGGGTGCCAGTAAACTTTAAAATGTGTAGCTTTTAAATTTGGAGAGAGTCCTTTACCTAGAGCATGGGATGATGGCTTCTTCAGGCTGAAGAAATTCAGCACTCCTGGTACCAAAATGTAGTATCGAAGAAAGGACGCTCCAAGCCAGGTAGTTTAACATGTAGATTTATTGAGGTGGTAAGTTAGATACAGAGAGGTAAAGTCAGAGTCTAAGTAGGAGCCACACCAGGAGCAGCTTCCCTGCTGCTCAGCCCTTCATCCAACTGATTCACGCACGCACACATTCCAAACACTAACATTCCATCAGGCAGTCATTCTGGCTGAGCAGCAGGATACCACAGTGGGCTACATCTGGGTGATATTTGTGCTACATTTGGGCTCTTTTGTCTCTGGTGGCCATCTTGGGAGACTTATTTGTTATGAAGTTTCCTAATTTCCTCATTTACTACAGTCTCCTCAGTAGGAAATACTTTCAGTTTTTTACTTTGATTCCATCAAGAAGGCATTCAGATGTGTCACACATTTGCCATAAATTCAGAATGTTAGCACTCTAGTTGCTCATTAGATCACTGTAGTAAAGCTACTGCTCACCAGGGAAGTCTGCTGCTGGTATTGAAAGTGCATGTTTCAGTCTGCATGTCAGAATTTTTTAATGAAATAGAAGAGGATTTGAGAAGTCACTCAAAATGTGCCCTAATTTTTCTTTCTGCAGCACTAATCATAATTTCTATGGCAAAATGAGCCCCCTCATTTTGTTCCTTTTTAAATTAAATGTTTTAAGTGTTACCACTTTATTCCAATCAAGATGGCTTCAGGTGTGCCATACTTTTGTCATAAGTAAGACTGTTAGCACTCTAGTTGTTCTTTAGAACACTCTGGGAAGCTGCAGTAGAACACAAAGGAATCAACTGACAGTCTCTGCCCTTGTTGGATGTACATGTTTTACTGAGAATGTCAGACTTCATTCTCATATGACTGAGAAAGATAATGTGAATTTACAGAAAATATGCTCTCATTTTAGCTTCTAGATCACCTTCCAAACCTCTATGGGAAAAGTATGAGAAAATAGTTTTCTCTCAAACATGATTCATGATATCCCAGCAGAAGGCTTTTTCACAGGGTAAAATCACTTTAGAACACACCACAATTCCTAAAATTAGTATGGTACCATCAACAAATGATTTATAATGTAACTAAAGTCTTATCACCCTTTATACGTTCTCCTTTTGGTGACCCTCAAAACCTTCCATTCACTACAATGCATTTTAATGGGGTGCTATCATGTATATTGGTCCCAAGATGGCTGCCAACACTTCTTGGATGAAGTGCTGACAGCCAATCAGATCTCACGATGAGATGTGTGGTTAGGCTGCGCCCAGATATATACATTTCTTTTTCCTTTAATATTTAAAAAACTACTGAATGGATTTACACCATTTAAAAAAAAGGTCGCTTTCTGAACCAAGAGCTACCTTTTTGCCAAATTTGGTGTCATTCCGTTTGGCAGTTCGGGCTGTAGCCTTGTCTAAAGTTTTCTATGGAAATTAACATGTGGAAAACGTGTTTTGGGACCCCCCTTTTTTCTCGGGCCCCGCTTGACGAATCACCCCGAAACTTTCAAGACAGGAGCTGACCAGAGCGCCCCATTAGTTTAGAAAATTTCGCAAAGATTCGTCAAACGGCACCAAAGATATTGGCAAAAGAACAAACTCTTTTTGAATAGAAACAAGGTCCTAACTATAACTACCGACTGGCGACCGCCAGTAGGTAATACATATATATACATATATCTACACACACACACATATGTATATATATATATTTTTATATGAGGAGGTGTGCCAGGTGTTGCACAGCAATTGAAATATAAAGTGACGGTTGCGTGCAACAATATATAGATTTAAAGATTTCCTCATGTCGGCCGACGTGGTACGAGCACGGGAGGCGGCGGCCATGGAGATGTTCTCCGACACCCTCCCAGTAATTTGTGGTGCAAAAGACAAAACGAAAGAAAGCCCACAGGTTACCAATTCCGTTTAAGACTTATTCAGAAAACTAGAGAAAAAAATGAGGTCTGAGCAAAACAAGTGGTGGGAGTCGAGGTCACTACAACGCTATATCGATGTGGAAAGAATTCCTAGGGGGCTAAGAATCCTGACGGCCCACGAGCTACGATGAACCCAATCCAGATTTAATGAGGGAATGGGCAGAATGTAACCTCGAGTCATCAAGAAGGTTAACACTCATTTTAATCAAGTATGCAGACATCGATAGGGCAAGATTGCTTAAAGAAATTGACGAAATCAATGAAGAGTTGGAAAAACTAAATCAAAAAGAAGAACAAACTAAATTACGAGATGAGATGATGGTCCGGCTCAGAAAAGAAGAAGATAAAATTAAAGAAAGAAAGGCGTTTAAATTCCATAGGGACAAAAACGATTACGAACTGGGCCAGATTTTCACTTTCGCCAAACGGTATGATGCCATAAGAAAGTTCAAATTCCATCCCGCGGAAGGGTCGACATTGACAACTACAAGACATCTCGGCCAAACACCTAACACATCCCAATCGGATACAAGCTCAGCGGGAGGCAGTGAATCGGAATCTGAAATGCGTAACACAAAAAGCACGAGACAACAACTAAAACCATCACCGGGGGAAGAGCTCAATTTTTTATGTTACGAAAGACGCCAAACATTCCGACCAAGGTCTCCAAGGAAAAACGAAGAACAATTAACAACTATAAGCGGCGGCAGAGGCGCAAAGCAAGCGCAAGGCGAGCCAAATCAAAACAGGAAACGAGGCAGGGGGTATTGGAAGAACAAACAGTAACTGGGGAGCCATGGAGCTGCGTTGCAGAGAGGTGTTGAGAGGCCACGCCCCTTTTTACACGTCTCTGCAACGCAGCTCTGTGGCGCTTACTGGAGATAGCTGGTGGGCTAGTTGGCCTCCAGGGACCCTCAGGACTCAAGGGGATGTAATCCCCTAATTTACAATGCTCCAGGGGGCGCGTTTGCACAGTGGTGCAGGGAGGGGGCGTGGCCTGATGTGACAAGTGTGCAAACGTGCCCTGTGGTGCGTTTTAAGTTGGGGGGTTAAGTCCCCTTAAATCCTGAGGGTCCCTGGGGCCAATTAGCCCACCAGGTACCTCCAGTAAGCGCCAGGGAGCTGCGTTGCAGAGAGGTGGTCCAAGGCCACGCCCCCTTTTTACACCACTCTGCAACGCAGCTCTGTGGCGCTTACTGGAGGTAGCTGGTGGGCTAGTTGGCCCCCAGGGACCCTCAGGACTCAAGGGGACTTAATCCCCCAATTTACAACACACCAGGGGGTGCGTTTGCACAGTGGTGCAGGAAGGGGGCGTGGTCTGATGTGACATTTGTGCAAACGCGCCCTGTGGCGCGTTTTAAGTTGGGGGATTAAGTCCCCTTGAATCCTGAGGGTCCCTGGGGGCCAACTAGCCCACTATGTTCCTCCAGTATGCGCCAGGGAGCTGCGTTGCAGAGAGGTGTTCAGAGGCCATGCCCCTTTTTACACCTCTCTGCAACGCAGCTCTGTGGCGCTTACTGGAGGTACCTGGTGGGCTAGTTGGCCCCCAGGGACCATCAGGACTCAAGAGGAATTAATCCCCCAACTTAAAACGCGCCAGGGGGCGTGTTTGCACAGTGGTGAAGGGAGGGGGCGGGGCCTGACATAGCAAGTGTGCAAACGCACCCCCTGGCACATTGTAAATTGGAGGATTAAGTCCCTTTCAATCCTGAGGGTCCCTGGGGCAAACTAGCCCACCAGGTACCTCCAGTATGTGCCAGGGAGCTGCGTTGCAGAGAGGTGTTGAGAGGCCACGCCCCTTTTTACACCACTCTGCAACGCAGCTCTGTGGCGCTTATTGGAGGTAGCTGGTGGGCTAGTTGGCCCCCAGGGACCCTCAGGACTCAAGGGGTCTTATTCCCCCAATTTACAATGCACCAGGGGGTGCGTTTGCACAGTGGTGCATGGAGGGGGCGTGGCCTGATATGACAAGTGTGCAAACGTGCCCTGTGGCACGTTTTAAGTTGGGGGATTAGGTCCCCTTGAATCCTGAGGGTCCCTGGGCGCCAACTAGCCCACCAGGTACCTCCAGTATGCGCCAGGGAGCTGCATTGCAGAGAGGTGTTCAGAGGCCACACCCCTTTTTACACCTCTCTGCAACGCAACTCTGTGGCGCTAACTGGAGGTACCTGGTGGGCTACTTGGCCCCCAGGGACCATCAGGACTCAAGGGGAATTAATACCCCAACTTAAAACGCGCCAAGGGGCGCGTATGCACAGTGGTGAATGGAGGGGGCGGGGCCAGACATAGCAAGTGTGCAAACGCACCCCCTGGCACATTGTAAATTGGGGGATTAAATCCCCTTCAATCCTGAGGGTCCCTGGGGGCGAACTAGCCCACCAGGTACTTCCAGTATGCGCCAGGGAGCTGCGTTGCAGAGAGGTGTTGAGAGGCCACGCCCCTTTTTACACCTCTCTGCAACGCAGCTCTGTGGCGCTTACTGGAGGTAGCTGGTGGGCTAGTTGGCCCCCAGGGACCCTCAGGACTCAAGGGATGTAATCCCCTAATTTACAACGCTCCAGGGGCGCGTTTGCACAGTGGTGCAGGGAGGGGCGTGGCCTGATGTGCCAAGTGTGCAAACGCGCCCTGTGGCGCGTTTTAAGTTGGGGAATTAAGTCACCTTGAATCCTGAGGGTCCCTGGGGGCCAACTAGCGCACCAGGTACGTCCAGTAAGCGCTACAGAGTTGCGTTGCAGAGAGGTGTAAAAAGGGGCGTGGCCCCAGACCACCTCTCTGCAACACAGCTCTGTGGCGCTTACTGGAGGTACCTGGTGGGCTAGTTGGCCCCCAGGGACCCTCAGGATTCAAGGGGAATTTATCCCCCAATTTAGAACCCGCCAGGGGGCGCGTTTGCACAGTGGTGAAGGGAGGGGGCGGGGCCTAATGTGACATGTGTGAACTTATGCAATCAGTCTGCCAAAACCTAAGCACTTATAAATTCACCATGCACTCTCCTTGGAGCACTCTAATCATCCAGTCACTACCCATGCACTCATGCAATGACCCATGCACTAACTCATGCACTGCTACAATACCCTGAGCAGTACCCATGCAGTCCAGCCATCGCCCTGTCACTACCCATGCACTCCTCCAATCACCCAGCGAGCACCATGTACTTATCCAATCACTCCGCCAAAACCCAGGCACTTATAAATTCACCATGCACTGTCCTTGCAGTACTCTAACCATCCAATCAGTACCCATGTACTTATGCAATGACCCAGGCACTAACACATGCACTGCTACAATCCTCTGAGCACTACCCATGCAGTCCAGCCATCGCCCTGTCAGTACCCATGCACTCTTTCAATCACCCAACCAGCACCATGTACTTATCCAATTACTCCACCAAAACCCAAGCACTTATAAATTCACCATGCACTCTCCTTGCAGTACTCTAATCTTCCAGTCAGTACCCATGTACTCATGGAATGACCCAGGCACTAACACATGCACTGCTACAATCCCATGTGCACTACCCATGCAGACCTCTAACCACCTACACAGTACTGATTCACTCCTCCAATTACCCAGGTTGTACCCATGCAGTCCAGAAATCCCTCTGTCACTACCCATGCACTCCTCAAATCACCCATCCAGCATCATGTACTTATCCAATCACTCCGCCAAAACCCAGGCAGTTATAAAATCACCATGCACTGTCCTTGCAGCACTCTAATCATCCAGTCACTACCCATGTACTCATGCAATGACCCAGGCACTAACACATGCACTGCTACAATCCCCTGAGCACTACTGATGCAGTCCAGCCATCTCCTTGTCACTACCCATGCACTCCTCCAATCACCCAGCCAGCACCATGTACTTATCCAATCACTCCGCCAAAACCCAAGCACTTATAAATTCACCATGCACTCTCCTTGCAGTACTCTAATCATCCACTCAGTACCCATGTACTCATGCAATGACCCAGGCACTAACTCATGGCAAATACAGAGGAGGTCATGCTAATCACAAGGGTACCCCAACGCATAGTGTTCCCTAGTGTATGCAGGTGTTTTCACTGTATTCTAAGTGTCTTTTAGCATAGCACTGGCTCCGGTCCTGGTTAGTCAGAGTCAGTTACCACCAGTACCCGTCAGTAAAAAGTTGGGGGCACAGGAGGAATTTCTGCTCCTCTGTTGGTTCTTTCTGCACATCTCTTGCTTCTTCCTGCACTTTTGTTCGTCTTTCTGGACTTCTGTTGACTCTTTCAGCATTTGTCTTGCTTCTTTCTGCACTTTTCTTCCTCTTTCTTCACATGTCCTACCTTTGTAGGCATAGTTAGAAATTAGCATTTTAAAAAACCATTGAAATTCACTGAAAAAACTATAGGTTTCAGGCACGTTATAGTTAGAAATTAGCATTTAAAAAATCATTGAAATTCACTGAAAAAACCATAGATTTCAGGCACGTTATAGTTAGAAATTAGCATTTAAAAAACCTTAGAAATTCACAGAAAAAACCATAGGTTTCAGGGACGTTATAGTTAGTTGGACATTTCACTCGTACAAAACCATAGAAATTCCCCCGTTATAGTTAGTTCAGCTAACTATAACTCGCGCCCCCGCAATGCACTGCTGATGACGTCACATATTACATCATTCATGACATGGTCAGTGACATCACTGATGACATCACTGATGACATCTCAAATGACATCACTGATGACATCACTGATGACATCACTGATGACATCACTGATGACATCATCCACGTCAAAATCTGATGCACCTCCTCACACTCTAATATAACCTTTGATACACCCACTGTAAAATACAGACTACCATTTTCAAAACCATCGACACACCAATACCAGTTCAATCAATCAATCAATCATGTCACTTATAAAGCGCACTACATACCCGCGAGGGTCTCAAGGCACTCACTGATTCATAGGTCTACACACACATCCACTCATTCACCCATACAATCACTCATACATACAGTCACTCATCAATACAACACTATCATATGCACTCATACACCTATACAGACACTCACCCACCGCCATTCATCCATCGAGTTACTCACACACCTAGTCAGTCATGCAAAGAATCAATCACACTCCCATTTCCTCACCTATACAGTTATACACACAACACCTCACTTATTCATACATATACTAACACATACTTACTGTCTTATACAATCACTGATACCAGTACACACTCATCCATACAGCCACTCTCACAATCACTGACTCTCAAGTATAGTCATTTATATACTCCAACTCTCACATACACTGCCTTTTACATATGTAGTTACTTGGACATGTACCACTGAGACATCCAATCTCTCACTAACACACCCATACACACACTCACCCACCCATACAGCTGTTTCCACATGCACTCTTGAACCCATACACCCAATGAATCAACCACTCACACATCTATGCACAGAGTCACACACCTCCCACCCACCCACACACACACTCAGTCTCCCATACAAATACTCAGGCAACCAATCAATAACTCATATAGACACTCATGTAGCTACTGACCAATACATGCAACAGCTTACACAACAACAGACATACTGATACACACATTCAGACAGTTTAGTCACTAACCCATGCATTCACTAAGACACATTTAATCACTCACTTATACAATCAGTCACGCACCTACTAAATCCTTCATCCAGACACTTATACACCCACTCATTCTTCAATACACCTTGGCATATATATAAAACATATTTAAACTTTACAGAAACACACAGTCAATGGATGATGTCATAAGTGATGTCATCAGTGATGTCATTTGAGATGTCATCAGTGATGTCACTGACCATGTCATGAATGATGTAATATGTGACGTCATCAGCAGTGCATTGCGGGGGCGCGAGTTATAGTTAGCTGAACTAACTATAACGGGGGAATTTCTATGGTTTTGTACGAGTGAAATGTCCAACTAACTATAACGTCCCTGAAACCTATGGTTTTTTCTGTGAATTTCTAAGATTTTTAAATGCTAATTTCTAACTATAACGTGCCTGAAACCTATGGTTTTTTCAGTGAATTTCAATGGTTTTTTAAATGCTAATTTCTAACTATAACGTGCCTGAAACCTATGGTTTTTTCAGTGAATATGTATATATATATATATTAGATGATATGTGTCTGGCAACAAGTATCAATTCGCCAGTAGGTAGTTATAGTTAGGACGTAGTTTCCATAGGAAAAGCGTTTTTTGTTTTCCCAATAACTTTGGCGTCGTTTGACGAATCTTCGCAAAATTTTCAAAACTAATGGGGCACTCCGGTCAGCTCCTGTCTTGAAAGTTTTGGGGTGATTCATCAAGCGGGGCCTGAGAAAAAAGGGGGGTCCCAAAACGAGTTTTCCCCATGTTATTTTCCATAGGAAACTTTAGACAAAGCTACAGCCCGAACTGCTGAACGGAATTACACCAAATTTGGCAAAAAGGTAGGTCTTGGTTCAGAAAGATCCCTTTTTGTTAAATGGTGTAAATCCGTTCAGTAGTTCCTGAGAAATTAGAAAAAGAAAAAGTTTCGATATCTATGGCCGCGGTGGATTCGCGAACCCTCCCGAGCACCAGCTTCACTCTGATTGGCTGCCAACACTCTAAACCAGGAAGTGTTGGCAGCCATCTTAGTCACAAGAAAACAGTAAAAAAAAGGTTAAAAAACAAGAAAAGGGGGCAAGGTAGAAACCCCCTGATCCCCTAGGCCTGCTCAGGGGGTCCCACAAGGACCCCCAGGGACAAAAAAAGCATTTTTTTAAAATAATTTCAGCAGAATTCACGTTGGGGTTGCGAATCCCGCCGAAATTATAAAACAAAATGAAGTGCGGCTCCCGCGCTTCATTTAAATGAGGCCCCTGGGTGGGCCAGGTCCCGGGGGCATTGCCCAAATAATAATAGCGGGGGCCCACGGGGGCCCCCCGCAGCCCCGGGGACCACCACATCCCGGTGCTATGCTGATTATTTGCGGGGGCACGCGGCCCCCATCAGCCCCGGGGACCGCCACCTCCCCGGGGCTTTTGAAAGAATAATGCGTGGGGGGTCCCACCACCCACACTGCCCCAGGGGCCGCCACTTCCCCGGGGCTTTTATAATTGTATGCGGGGGCACGCGGCCCCCCCGCAGCTCCGAGGACCGCCACCTCCCCGGGGCTCTGTTTAAAAAAAATAAAAAAATAAATGAAGTGTGGGGGGTGGAGGGGTGGGCAAGAGCCCCTCCACACGCCCGGGGGACCACCACCTCCCCGGGGCACTCTTTTTTCAATTTCGGGTGTCCTTCACGGACCCCCAGCCCCGGGGACCACCACCTCCCCGGGGCTTTCTAAATGAAGGGAGGGGGGCCGCATGGCCCCCCTCCAGGAGCCCTCGATGGCCCTGGGGACCGCCACCCCCCAGGGCCGGCTCCTGCAGTGTCCCGGGGTGCCCACCCCGGGACACTGCTGTTTGCTATGGCAGGGCGGGAGCCTTGCGGCTCCCGCTCTGTCATACCAAACACTGGTTTGGATTTTGGAAGCACTTACTGTGGCGCTTACTGGAGGTACCTGGTGGGCTAGTTGGCCCCCAGGGACCCTCAGGATTCAAGGGGACTTAATCCCCCAACTTAAAACACACCACGGGGCGCGTTAGCACAGTGGTGAAGGGAGGGGGCGGGGCCTGATGTGACATGTGTGCAAACGGGCCCTCTGGTGCCTTGTAAGTTGGGGGATTAAGTTCCCTTGAATCCTGAGGGTCTCTTGGGTCCAACTAGCCCACCAGGTACCTCCATAGCACCACAGAGCTGCGCTGCAAAGAGGTGTAAAGGGGCGTGGCCTTGGACAACCTCTCTGCAAAGCAGCTCTGTGGCACTTACTGGAGGTACCTGGTGGGCTAGTTGGCCCCAGGGACCCTCAGGATTCAAGGGGATTTAATCCCCAACTTACAACGTGCTAGGGGGCACATTTGCACAGTGGTGGAGGGGAGGGGGCGGGGCCTGATATAAGAAGTTAGCAATCCTGCTGTGTGGGACTTACTGGTGGTAATAAAAGGGATAGTTGGGCCCCAAGGTTGACGTTGGGGGCAAACTACTCCTCCTGTTACCTCCATTAAATCCCACACAGTGGGATTGCTAAGAGGTGTTTCGGAGGCCACGCTCACCTTTCTCTACCACTCTGGAAACGCGACAGGTATGTTATAGTTAGAAATTAGCATTTAAAAAACCATTGAAATTCACAGAAAAAACCGTAGGTTTCAGGGATGTTATAGTTAGAAATTAGCATTTAAAAAACCATTGAAATTCACTGAAAAAACCATAGGTTTCAGGCACGTTATAGTTAGAAATTAGCATTTAAAAAACCATTGAAATTCACTGAAAAAACCATAGGTTTCAGGCACGTTATAGTTAGAAATTAGCATTTAAAAACCTTAGAAATTCACTGAAAAAACCATAGGTTTCAGGGATGTTATAGTTAGTTGGACATGTCTCTCGTACAAAACCATAGAAATTCCCGTTATAGTTAGTTCAGCTAACTATAACTTCGCACCCGCAATGCACTGCTGATGACGTCACATATTACATCATTCATGACATGGTCAGTGACATCACTGATGACATCACTGATGACATCTCAAATGACATCACTGATAACATCACTGATGACATCATCCAGTGACTGTGTTTTTCTTTAAAGTTTAAATATGTATTATATATATGCCAAGGTGTATTGAAGAATGAGTGGGTGTATAAGTGTCTGGATGGAGGATTTAGTAGGTGCAGTGTAATATACATCCCTAGGCAATTATAAGATTATGAATGTTGCAAATCTATAGATATATACGTCTCTTCAGTACATCTTATTTATGAACTCAGTGTAACAATCAATAGAAAAAATACAAAAGTAGATTATTCTAATTAAAAAAGGTATTTTTATTACAATTTTAAAATCAATTCATAACACATATCAAACTATACTGTCTATCTAATTGACCTCCTGTGCATACATATATTCAATCATATAAAAACAGTCACATAAAAAACTCAAATCGTTGCAGAAAAGGTAATTGTCTTCGACGCGCGTTTCGACGCAAACTGCGTCTTCGTCAGGAAAAGCCACACATTTACCTAAAACATGATTAGAGAGTTACACTGCAGTTCATGATACATGGCAAAGTAGATTGACCGTGACCTAAAGTGTGTGCTATTTAAAAGAACAGTGAGGAATTTCAATTGTGTCTTCTCCAGGGATATAAGAAGGAGGAATAGAGCGTAACTAGTATGTAACGAGTAGAAATGATAGAAAGCCATAAGTCACCCAGATTTCTATTTCAGGTAGAGAAATGATTTAGGTAGACCAATTCATAAACGCTTACTAGATATGTCAAGCGTAGTGTCAAGTTTCTTATAGTCCAACGTATAGTTTTCAGCGACTAAGTCGGTAAACAACCTCTGGAAGAGTTGATAACATTGGTATTCAGTTACTTCATAATTCTATTTCTTAATTAATGGGTTGACAAAGGAGGGCATTTATAATTACCCTAATTTATCTCTTGTGGGGCTCTGATACGTCCTTCATATAAATAGACACGTGTTAGTAATCACTTAACACAAGATATATTCATTTGAGATCTAAATAAAATCAATAAACAGCTATTTAGTAATTTGGTAGAGCAAGAAAAGAAGAAAAAAAAAAAAGGAAATTTATATGGGTGGCTATCTGTACCTGAAGTTTACGTAACTTCTTTTCAAAATCTTCCAACTAATCGCATTCTATTCGAAAGTGATTCATAGGGAGTTTGTTAATGATCATCCCTTTTTGTTGTAGCTGTGGAAGGTATGTCAAAAAGATGGTAGTTAGACGAATATGTTAGCTATTCAGAAAACAACCTATTGGATCTATTCAACTGTCCAGGGTCTGGTATTCTTAATAGTAAGGTTGCATATCTTAAAGGGAAAGAAAATTAGGTCGATTTTTAAAAGTAGTTTATAAATGAATAAAAATTAAAAACTGACTCGCAAATCTAGCCTCATAGTGGATGGTTCACGACTAGATGGCGAAATATCAGGAGCTCACTTGAATTACAAGTTTTATTAATATAGCTTCTAACATATAAGCTCTTGATATATATTTATGATTGAAGTAAAGATTAACCCCTTTACTAAACTGTCAGCCTAATAAGTAAGCTATCGCTAATACCTAATTGGTTAGCAAACTTACTTGTGGTAAAGAGTTTTGATGGGCTGATAACGGCTCCATCGGCGTATAAACGTCCAGACCGGTCACACTGTATGCTGAAAGGTGTAGACCACACCTCTATAACCTTTTAAACGTTTACCTTCTCATCCATGGAACCTCACGATTAGTCTCTGAGTCATGATATGGATGATTTATCTACGCACATAGCGTAAGGGAGTCACATGCGAGGGCTAACTATGTGACTCGCCAACTGCATGCAATGACCGGATCAGAAAAGTGCTCAGATCATGTGATCGGCTCTTCTGTGCATTTCAAACAAAAGAAGAGTTGTAAACTAGAACGCCGACCATTAAAACCATGGTATCTCCACTTCCTGTTATCGCAACACTCGCAAATCTATTCAGTCAACTTCTTAGTATTGTTTGCGATCTATAATAATGTTACTTATGTGTCTAATTATTTAATTAAAAAATAAGAATAAAACGACAATCATGTCTAAATAAATTTGTAAATTGCATGATGTATACATGTGGCAACTATGACTGGGCGGCACATTAATTACATTAAACTAAATACGACAAATGTGTACTCTAAATTGCTTGTAAAAGTGAGACAACACTCATGTCTGAATAAATGTCTCAATTGCATGATGTATACATGTGGCAGCTATGGCTGGGGGGCACATTAATTATATAAAATTGGATACAACAGATGTCTACTCTAAATTGCATTTTCCCAAGGTAACTCATTGTTTAATCCGCAATTTGATATATTAAGGGAAAAGATCCAATATACTTCCTTCTTTTTACGGATTCTTGTACCTTCATTCTCTTCAGAGTTTTTTATCTTTTCTAGCACTCGCCATTGCATGTCTTCTGGCTTGTGTTTAAAATCCAAATAATGTTTGACCAATGGTGCCGTAGTTTTGGCGGTGCGGATGGCAGAGCGATGTTCTGTCATTCTCTTGTTAACTGCTCGAGAAGTCTCTCCTACGTAACCTAATCCGCAGGGACATACAATCAGATAGATGACATTTTGGGTTTTGCAGTTCCACATCTGCTGTGCACGAATAGTATAGGAGGAGGATTTAGTAGGTGCGTCAGTGACTGTTTAAGTGAGTGATTAAACATGTCTTACTGAATGCATGGGTTAGTGACTAAACTGTGTGAATGTCTGTATCAGTCTGTCTGTTTTTGTATAAGCTGCTGCATGGGTTGGTCAGTGGCTACATGAGTGTCTATATGGGTTATCGATTGGTTGCCTGAGTATTTGTATGGGTGCCTGAGTGTGTGTGTGGGTGGGTGGGAGGTGTGTGACTAGATGTTTGAATGGTTGATTCACTGTGTGTATGGGTTCAAGAGTGCATGTGGAAACAGCTGTATGGGTGGGTGAGTGTGTGTATGGGTATGTTGGTGAGTGAATGGATGTCTCAATGGTACATGTCCAAGTAACTACATATGTAAAAGGCAGTGTGTGTGAGAGTTGAAGTATATAAATGACTATACGTGAGAGTCAGTGATTGTGAGAGTGGCTGTATGGATGAGTGTGTACTTGTATCAGTGATTGAATAAGAGAGTAAGTATGCGTTTGTTTCTGTTTGAATAAGTGATGTGGTGTGTGTATAACTGTATAGGTCAGTAAATGGAAGTGTGATTGATTCTTTGCATGACTGACTAGGTGTATGAGTAACTCTGGATGAGTGGTGGTGTGTGAGTGTCTGTATAGGTGTATGAGTGCTTATGATAGTGTTGTATTGATGAGTGACTGCATGTATGAGTGATTGTATGGGTGAATGAGTGGATGTGTGTGTAGACCTAGGAATCAGTGAGTGCGTAAGTAGTAACTGGTATTGGTGTGTTGATGGTTTCGAAAATGGTAGTCTGTATTTTACAGTGGGTGTATCAAAGGTTATATTAGAGTGTGAGGAGGTGCATCAGATTTTGACGTGGATGATGTCATCAGTGATGTCATTTGAGATGTCATCAGTGATGTCATCAGTGATGTCACTGACCATGTCATGAATGATGTAATATGTGACGTCATCAGCAGTGCATTGCGGGTGCGGGTATAGTTAGCTGAACTAACTATAACGGGGGAATTTCTATGGTTTTGTACGAGAGAAATGTCCAACTAACTATAACATCCCTGAAACCTATGGTTTTTTCAGGGAATTTCTAAGGTTTTTTAAATGCTAATTTCTAACTATAACGTGCCTGAAACCTATGGTTTTTTCAGTGAATATATATATATATATATTAGATGATATGTGTCTGGCAACAAGTATCAATTATGTGTGTGTGTGTGTTGTTTTGCAGCAACTACATTGTATGTCATATACTGCATTATGCAAATAGCTGTGCATGGTTCTAGTCAACAACATGTGTGTTTTTCATTTTGCATAATATATTTGAAAGTGTAAATTTGTAGCTAAGACATGTCGTTTTTTACATGAAGTCATTCTAAGTACAGTCCTCAATGTTTTCCACAGTGGTAGTGGTCAATAGCTATACCTCCCTTAATGCAACTTATGGATAACGTTTGTGTATGTGATGTGAAACTTTCATCATACCATATGCTGCACTGATAGATCTTCTGAAGTGTGATAATCATCTAAAAAGCTATGTACCGACATTATGAACTCTTCATACCAAAAGCTGTTTTACTTTTGCCTGTTGTCTCACACTTTGCATTGTAATTTTATTGTACTCTGTGCTCCAAGGGGTGTATAGGGTCATTATCGTTCAGATGCATTCTCATGTTATTATTAGCCTTTTCAAGCCATGAGTAATCTCATACAGATAGTAAATAAACAGGATGTACTCTCCAAAGAGAAAAAATTTAACCAGAAAGGTGGATGTCTAAGAAACCTCAACATAATAAAGGACAGCACTATTACTTTTGTGGAATGACTCACAAGTGTCATGTGATGGCCATAGTTAGCTTCTGACTTGATGGTAAGTATGCAGTGTTTGGGTTTGTGGACATCATCTCTGTCATACTGAAGAAGTGTTGATGTAAGGCCTAAACTAATATGTTTTTATCTCTCACTTAGAATCATAGAAAAGAGCATTTTAAAGCCATTAAGAATAAGAATTGTAACTTTGGATTAAGGCTTTCAAGTCACACTGCAGACATTGCAATTTTACTTAACAAATGAATACACAGATGTCATACTAATCATCATTGTCTTTTACAATGTAGGGCCACACCCAGAGCGTAAGTCCAGGAAACCGCACCAAGTATTCCAACTACTGGTCCTACTCATGCAGAAGACTTCTTTGGAGACAAAACTCCTGCTGTTCTAGATTCTGATGAGGAGCAGCCTGGTTCGTCAGGTGTCATCTATCAATTGCTGTATATTCACACTATCCGCTTTTAAATATAAATTAATATCAACAGCGAATAGCTTGATTTCAGACATTCCTTCACTAGGTGGCATAACAAGCTCATTATTTTGAATCCTAATTGCTAAAGGCTCAATAAAAAACGTAAAAAGAATCAGGGACAGAGGGTACCCCTGTTGAGTGTCATGACTGATCTTCACAATCCCCGCCTCCTTGAAGTTTACAATAATCTTAGCCTCTGCCCCCACATACAGATTCTTTAGTATGTTTAAAAATTGAACTGGAAATCAACATTTCTGTAGAATATGAAATAATGCTTGCCAATTTCCTAAATCAAATGCTTTTTCTGTGTCCATATTTAAAAGCGCCATTTTTAACTTATTTACTGAAAAATAATCTATTGCATGCATCACAAAATGTGTACTAGCTGCAATAGATCTTTTTGGCAGGAACCCATTCTGGTCTTTATGTATCACCACCTGGGCCCCTAAAGCAACCCGTCCAGCCTAGTCTGTGTTTAGCACACCTATATTGGGTAGTACGAGTTGGCATTTGCCGCATTTGTATCTTTTTTAAGAAAGATGATAATTATCGATTAGGAATTTGGGATCTCTATCCCCTCTCTAATTTGATTAAATAATGTTGTTAAGAAAGGAAGCAACTCCTTTGCCAACATTTTATAGACTTCCGTTGGGATGCCGTCACTCCCAGTAGCTTTCGTGTTTGCCATAATTTTAAGGGCATTGACCACCTCAGACCGCTTGATTTTTTTCTGTCAAACACTTTTTTGAGAACTCAATAATTGCGGGAATCGGAGTGTCTCAAAATATTTTTCAAGCCTTACCCGGGGGACCACTGCAACTTCTTCATATATTCATGCTTAAAATGCCATAAGACCTTCTCAGCGATCGCCCACTACATCGATTCCATACTTCTAGTGTCAGGACTCTCCATTTTCTTTATTATCTGACTATTCTTTTTGGTTTTTGTAGACCAAGCCAGATATTTCTCAATTGGTTGATTTTCCTTGTATAGCTTTTGCTGAAATGTTTTATCCCCCAAAATTTCTTCTACCAAAAATAAATCTTTATGGTCTTGTTTTGTTTTATCCAGCTGGTCTTTCTTTTTTAGATGCTCTGCTAAGGATGTAGGTTTACCCTTAGTTGCCAAAAATACCTTAAGAGCCTTTTCAACTACTGCTTGAAGTGCCTGAATTCTTCCAAGATGAAGCTTATTACACGTCACTTTATAAGCTATGACCTGTTCCCTAAAAGAAGCATTAAATGCCTCCCACACCATAAAGACAGAGGCAGTGTTTCAATAAAAAAAAAATCCTTCATAAAGCTCTTCATCTCCTTAAAGCAGAACTGATCTAAGAGCAACAATTTATCAAAATGCCACATTCGTCTCGTTTTTTGGGACTGACTCCACCCTTATTTGAAGAGAAACTAATGAATGATCAGATAATGAGTTTCGTAAAATTTCCACAGACCCCCATTTTGCTGTATTTGACATAAGGAAAAAATCTAATCGAGAGGCAGATCAAAATATATTTGAATAAGACATGCATATTGAAGTTTAAGATTATCCACCCACCAAGGGTCTACTAACCTAAACTCCTGTTTCATTATTTTCATCATCTTGGCTGTTTTTGGTTTCAGCTGTTTTTTCGCCTTAATTGAGGTGTCTTTACTTAAGGCTTGTATAAATGTAAAGTCTCCTTCCATGACTATCATCCCCTCTGCCTGCATAGTCAAATTATAGATTTGTTCCAATGATTGGGGCTCATCCTTTACAGGGCCATAATAATTTACAAAGTTGATCATCCTATCTTTAACTTGAGCCTTCACCCAGATCCACCTGCCATTGTTTTCCCTCTAGCTCCTTTATTTGCCACTCCACTGAATTCGAAAACAGAATTGCTACACCCCTCATTGCCACCCCTGCCGAGGCAAAATAAGCGAGCGTAAACCTTCCTGGTCGCTACATTTTCAGAACGTTGCTCTTAAAATGCGTTTCCTGTAAATAGATTACATCTGGGCTGAATGAAGAGAGCCATTTCAGCAATGCACCACATTTATGTCTATTCCCCAACCCAGTCACATTACACGTGATAACTTTAACATATTGCATTGTTCAATTTTTTAACCACTACATCTCCTGATATCTATAGTTAAAGCATTTGTCACTGCCCATCTGCTTACTATTCGCAGTCAACGTAAAACAGTTCAGACTCACTTTTACCCTGCTCTTGTCAACTGCTTCCCTCCCATCACCACACCAATGGCCATTAACAAGAACTTTCAACTTTGATTGCTGTATTAACGAGGCTTGCACCCCCAAAAGTTTGAATTCTCTAGCCAATCCTTAAAAAGCTTTTCAAAGCAGGGCTGATGTGATTGATAAATCCGAGAACACCCTCATATAAAATTCTATCAGAACTGATTTTTTGTGACTTGCTGACATCACTTTCTGTGCTTTAATCCGGTAACCCGAAAAACTGACCAAAATTGTTTGTGGATATTTTGCATTCACTGGCTGCTGTGCTGGAACCCTATGTGCACTCATGATTGTCGGATGAGCTGGTGAGTCAGCTAAAATATACTTTCTAATAAGAGAATCCATCAACTGAGGCACATTCTGGATTGAGGCTTGAGATTCACTCCCGGAATCCCAATAAATTGAACGTTCGAGCATCTCGCATGATTTTCCACTTCTTCAACCTTACTTTCTAGATAGCGAACCTTGTTTTGCTCGGCCAGAACATCTTTATTGTTGGACCCCACTTTATCTTCAAGGTGAGATATTCTTTGTTCTGCCTCTTGCAGCCTTTTTCAGAACTTGTTCAAGATTCTGCTCAATCCTAGTCAACCTTTGCTGTAACATGTCAATCTCCTGTTGCAGAGTTAACTCATGGATGTTTGCTAGAATAATCTCAAACAGTGACTTCACAGACTCCACTTGTAGTGTGGGAATCCAGTCAGTACTTCTTAGACTAAACCATTTTGAAGAGAGCCCTTTTGACTCTCAGTGATTAAAGAGTTTTCTCTTAAATTGGCACTCTCAGCCTGTATCATGTCCTTTCCACATCGACTGATATTTGGGGATCATTCTCTATTATCTAAGTGCTGTCCCTCTGTCCAGCATTCATATTTATACTTTGACCCCCTTTCCTGCATTGTTGCTTTTGTTTCTTCTACCTATCCAGCTGGCTGCATGCTGCTTTTTGGAACACTGGGTACTCCTTGACCTTGGCTACAAAGCCTGCACTAGAAATAGAAGTGGCACCTCCAGTTGAGTTTCCATCTTCGCTCGGTTGCCGTACTTCTGTGGATGCCTCCTTGTGCCCTTCTGCCCACTCAGTCATTGGCTGCGTTATTGAGAAAAGGCTAACAGATGGAGAAGTTGGAGTAACAATAATTGTAGAATGGTCTGATTGCTCTGGTTGATCCTGATTAGCCTCATGACTGGGTGATAGGAGTTTCTCCATCATTTAACAGCAATCTTTCTGCCCCACATTCCTGCAGGCTGTTGCTGCCAAGTGATCTTGCATTGCTCGTTGCTTTAGCTTCTGGGTTGGAGAAGTATTTTGGGCAGCAGCTGGAAGCTATAAATTATGTTTCCTCATATTATAGCAAACCCTACTGGATCCCTTGGACCGAGCCCTCCACCACGACTCCTAGTGGCCGACGCTCACTAACTAAGGGATATCGAGGCCAGTCAGTCAATAGCAACACTCTCTGCCCACTCTCTCCATGCGCTGATCCAATGTTTCTTTTCAGACAGGCACTTCTCCCCAGCCAGTAAGCCCGAGTCAGTCCTGCCCTTTAACTTTAATTCCACCACCAACTCCACTTCACTGCAGTAAAATATTCTGACAAACACGCCAGAATCACAAAATCACTGAAACACCAAAGACGCTAACTGCTATACTAGAGCAGGGCATCCAGCCCAAGGCAGCCGAGCATGTTCACAACGTATGTAAGGGGGAGGGATCACAGGGAACGAATATTAGCAGCAAGCCATGTGGGCTCCTGAAAACAATCATCTCATGGGGGACCTAAAGCAGTCGCAGCGGGAGCACTTTTGAGCGGCATATACCTGTCTTGTGCTCCCTTTCTGGGGCAGTGCTGGATGGGTTCAAGCACATATGCAGGGCAATTCGTAAGTCATCTACCCCTTTCTGCGTGCCTTCAACAGCAGACAACACTCCACCAGGGTCTTCCACAGAAAGAAGTGCCCTGCAATCCAAGGAGTCACCTGTCATCACCTTGGATTCTACAGCTGTGGAGCCATCAGTCCCATTCAGGAAGGGTCAGTCGGCTGGACCAATGGGAGAGGATTCCCAGACAAAACCACCACCTAGAGGCCCAAGTCCTAAATTTCTCCTGTGCGGCCATACCATTCACTCTTGGGATAACTTTTTGACAACTTTTTCTTGTGATGAAAATATGTATTTTGTACGTGGACTCCAAACTGTAGCTTTACCAAGAAAATTCATATCCATCAAAATTGTCAATTCTGTTTCTGTAATTTAGTTTATCATGTCATCGTTTTTTGGTATACTTCAACGTGAATTGTAACTTAAATGTTCAATGTTTATTTTTATAATAACTTCTCTTTATGAACACATTTTCTAAAATATTTTTAGTTTTTTTGATGGGTTACTAAAAACTCCCTGACATTTAATATCCACAATAATTAAAACTTCCACTTGTCAACATATACATGAAACCATCACTTACGTTTTCCCACAAATGATTTTATATTTGCTTAGATATAATAATAATAACAAAAATAATAATAATAATAACCATAATAATAATAATGTGATTTATAAAGCGCGTAGTTATTTCCACCGAAGTGTCCCAGCGCTAGGGTCTCGCTCCCAGAGGTCAGAACCAGACAGTATACTATTGAGACAACATAATTCAGGCCGACCTAAATAGCCAGGTTTTTAGATTTTTGCATAAGGATAGTTTTGTTTTTTCATGTCTAATTTGAAGAGGAAGGATAAGTCCATAGCTTCACTGCTAGGAACCTGAAAGAGCAACCCCCAATGTGTGCTGTCTTTACAGTGGGGATGCATGCCAACAAGACCCCAGCAGATCTTAAGTTTCTTGTAGGAGAGTAGAGCTTGAAAAAAGGGTGCAAGTGGTGAGGGCCCTTATCCTTAAGGACCCTGTAACAGAAGGACATGGCTTTAAAACATAGCCTTTTTGTCAGTGGTAGCCAGGGAAGTTTTGAGAGTGCAGAGCCCATGGGCGACTGTTTAGGAAGATTCAGCAGCAGATGGGCTGCTCCATCCTGCATACGCTGGAGTCTTATCAGCCGAGACTGTGAGACTCCTAGGTACAGGACATTACATTAGTCTACCCAAGATATAACCAAGACCTGGACTACTGTCTTCTTAGCGGCTTCAGGGAGAAGTCTAAGGATATTTTTGACAATTTTTAAGATCCCAAAACACTTACCCGCTAAAGCTGTGATCTGACTGTCAAAAGAAAGCTTGCATCGAACCAGATGCCAAGGTTCTTGACCTTCGGCTTAGGGGGAGGTAGAGGTCCTAGCGAGTCTGGCCCCCAGGCAGAGGATTATTATTGATGCTTTAGTTTACACTAAATAACCAAAAAAATGGATGTCATTGAGCTGACATATAGAATTAGTAAATATAACATGTACATAATCTTCTGTTAATTATGTTTTACAACACATTGCCAATAATGGTTTTATGCACATATCACACACATAATATTACATATGTACGTACACAGACGTCAGTACTACCCATTAATTAAAACACACATTCCAGCAGTCAGACATGTTTGATGGAATTTTATAAAATACTAAATACCAAACAGAACACAAGTAGTTAACCTTCTACATCTGCACATCACAAGTTATGTAACTTACCCAATGCAAGATTCACCACTGACTCATTTGAGATGCGGAAGATGACAGTGTGATGTGGTCACTAACATAAATGTGTATGATTGTTAGACCTGACAGCCTTAGCGTGGTCTTCCCAAACTTGTTGCCTCATATTTGTGCTGATTCTTTTCATTGGCCTTAGCACTCTGAGCACTTTACCACTGCTAACCAGTGCTAAAGTGCATGTTCTCTCTCCCCTAAACATGGTTTGATTGATGGATCCACAATTGGCAATTCAATGTACTTATAAGTCCATAGTATAGTGCACTACATGTGCCCAGGGCCTGTAAATTAAATGCTACTAGTGAGACGGTAGCACTGCTTTTCCCACACACTCAAGTAGACCTTAAACATGTCTCAGGCCTGCCACTGCAAGGCCCGTGTGTGCAGTTTACACTGCCATGTCGACTTTGCATTTAAAACCCTCGATAAGCCTTAAGCTCCCCTTTTATTACATATAGGTCACCCCTAAGGTAGATCCTTGGTAGCCCATAGGGTAGGGTTCTATGTAACTAAAAGGTAGGACATGCACTTTTAGGTTTTAGATGTCCTGGTAGTGAATAAACACCCAAAATTGTTTTTCACTACTGAGAGACCTACCCCTCTCATACGTTTAAATTGGGGATTCCTTATTACATTTAATAAGCTGTAATTCCTTACTGAGAGATGGTAGAGTTGTCATGTTTAGTACCTATGGAATGGTAATGATAAATCCTCTTTAATGGTAACATTGGATTTGTTGTTGCTATTCTGAAAATGCCACTTTTAGAAAGTTAAACAAAACAAAGGAGTTGGGCTCCTAAAGTCAGTAAGGCTGACCCACCCAAAATTTTGTACCAAACAAACAGTACCAAAACTGACTGATCCTTTTCAATTCCAATTCAATCACGGCCTCTACAATGATGGTCAACGCATTACGAACCCTCTGAAGCATCTTTTGGGGTTCTCCTCAGGACATATAACTGATATCCACTCTCATGAGACTTGTAATATGGACATCAATGTGCTGATTAAATTCTTTTTGCTGGCAACAGGGACTGACAATGATCCTCCATGACACAGTCTCCAATCTTAATTCAAACTCCGCGTGTATGGAAGGTAAGAACAAACAATTTGGATAGTATTCAATGCGGTCATCCCACGGCGTACCTTCTGACTCACTCGCTGCTCAACCGGGTTGCCGATAACCGCTGAGCAGCGAGTGAGTCACAAGGAACGTCGTGGGATGACCGTATTGAATACTATCAAAATTGTTCTATCTACCATACACCGCGGAGTTCGAATTAAGATTGGAGACTGTGTCATGGAGGATCATTGTCAGTCCCTGTTGCCAGCAAAAAGAATGTAATCAACAGAGTGAATATCAGTTCTATGTCCTGAGGAGAACCCCAAAAGATGCTTCAGAGGGTTCGAAAGGCGTTGACCATCATTTATGCACCTACTGTGTAAAAACTTTTTTGTGACATGAGAGTGACATTATAATCCAAGAAATCATTATTTGTAAAAGGAATTTTCAAAAAATTATAACCTAGGTTTATAAGTTATACTTTTCCAGGGGTGTACAGCAAGAGAATTCAATTTGAAGTGTCATCTGAAAATATACATGTGACTATTTCTGAGCTCTAGTTTTGGATTTCATAAAATGTGAACTGACATTTTGTATTGTTTATGTTTATGTAATTTGTAAAATTTGTTTTGTTTTAATTGTTTTTGTTTATATTGGGTTTATATCCACGGTTGTGTTTTGATTTATGGCAGTGGAAGGGAAGAATGTTTGTGATTCTTTTTGTATTTGATCTTTTGTGTGTGACAAAAATAACAACACTTTGTATGATGTCTTTATATGTAAAAAACAAAAAAAAATGGTGACCGCTTTTGTTGATTATAGCGGCCACAAATGAATTGGAATTGAAAAGGATCAGTCAGTTTTGGCATTGTTTGTTTGTTAAAAACTTTTAGAAAGTTAGGCAGTTTCCTGCTCTTAGCCATTTGGTGTCTGCTGCTTGTCTTTGACCACTGGCTGGGCTGGCTGATGGCTTACTTTGTGTATTCCTCTAAACAGCCACACACAAAGGAAGCCTGGGTGTAACTTCATGTATCTTTTTTGGAAGATGGGAGGGAGGAGTTAGGCACAGCCTCACACTTACAACTGAATAGGCTGTGTCCTATCTACACACAAAGGGCTGCATATCTCCCTGTAGTGAATCTGGAGCCAGGGCAGGAGGGCGGGACCTCTGTGCACTTCATAGACCGTCTTTGACCCCCCACTTCAGAGGCACAAATGGGTTTAAGTACTGGACTTCTGACCCTCCCGACTCAGTTAACATCTGGACCTGAAACCCATCTGCCAAGAAGAAGAACTGCTGTGCTTAAGGACTGCCACTCTGCTGGACTGCTGCTCTGGAAGTCTTCTGCCTTGCTGTGCTGCCCTGCTGCCTGCTGCTCTCCCTGACTAGACCTTCATCACTTGAACCCAGAGTGACTTCAAGGGCTCACTGACTAGCCTCGTGTTTTAAGACTCAGGGAGATCAAAGACTTTCATCCTGCTCCTGAGCTTGGTTCATTAGAAGTGAACGTAGGTGCTTGCTCCTGGGGAACCAATGCATCCTCTGCTGCAAGAGCAAAATCTACGCATCACTGCTGTTGTGGGAACAGAACCGGTGTATCGCACTTGGAAGCAGTCCATCACCATTGGAACCACCACATCGGAACCACTGCATAGCCGTCACTGCAGAGAGACAATCAAAACATCTTCTCAACTGCGCAGAGAAACCCAGCACATTGGCTTCGGAAGCATCACATCTTGGAATCAGTTATTCGTCTACAGAACCAGCGCATTGTTGCGTGGAGAAAATCAATACATCAACTTGACTACAGGATCGACACCTACGCATTGCTCAGCAGCACCCTGCATCTTGCAGTTTGCTACCAGGATCAAGGTACTTTTGTTCAGCAAGCCTTGCTGGCTCTAGTATCCGGCCCGCGCTCCATAGCAGTCAGCCTGGACTCTTGACTTTGTCCCAGTCCAGCGTGACTAGTTAGCCTCATAGGATCTGTTAGAAATTGGGTTTCTAGTTGGCAGAGGTATGTACCCTGTTATGTTATGTTATGCTGCAGGGCTTTTATTAAGTGCACGCTCACCATGGAGGTTTCTTGGCTCTAGCAACAGAAGACAGCACATGATATTACAACAGCTTAGTCATAGGCTATCCTGCCGACTACGCCAGTGTGAGATCCTGAGGAGAACGAAAGGATCACGCAAAAAAGGCAGGTTGTGCAGGAGAAAGTCAGGTTTATTTCTAGGTAAGAAGAAACCCATCCACAGCTCCACATCCAGTACAGGTAACAGCCCAGGTCATTTGAGCCAATACATTCCATCACCTGGGAGACCAGGAATAAACATGGATGGTGGATAACATCTATAAGAGCTTCCCTCAGGTGGCTACGGGTTCTGATCCTGGGGGTCTACCCCCCGCTGCCCATATTTTGTCCACTTTCCCACCTATCACTGAGGATGCACTACGTGTACTATGCAGGAAGGTTAAATCTGGCTCCCCTGCTGATCCCATGAAGCCTGACCATCTTATGAGACTGCTACCTGTGCTTCTTACACCTTTGGGCCAGGTCATTAACATGTCCTTGTCTATGGCTACGGTTCCCAGGACATGGAAGCAGGCTAGGGTAGTGCCTCTATTAAAGAAACCCACCCTCGATCCAGCTAAACCGGAGAACTTTCGCCCTATCTCCCTGCTGCCATGGGCCTCTAAGATCTCCGAAGCCTATATTAATTCCATCTTGTCAGCCTTTCTGGAGGAGAATAACATACTTGACTCTTCCCAGTGTGGCTTCCGCCCAGGTCTTAGCACAGAGTCTGCCCTCCTTGCAGTGACTGAACATCTGAGGGCAGCACTGGATGAGGGACGTACTTCGGCACTGATCCTATTGGATCTCAGTGCCGCATTTGATACGGTCTCTCACCAGATCCTGTTGCGGAGGCTGAAGGAGGCTGGCATTGTAGGCCTCGCATTGGACTGGTTCACCTCCTTCCTCTTGGATAGGTCCTTCCAGGTGCCGGCCCCCCTTTCACCTCTAGGGTCCATTCCATCAAACAGGGAGTGCCGCAGGGCTCTGCGTTAAGTCCAACGCTTTTTAATTTGTATGTTCAGCCTCTAACTGCGATAGCCAAGAGTAGAGGGCTGACTATTGTATCATATGCTGATGATAAACAATTAGTAGTCGCCCTCTCCGATGACTGTCTGAATGATGCTGCCAAGTTTCGGAGCGGTCTTGCTGACGTTGCAGGGTGGATGACTGCCAACTATCTCCAGCTTAATGCCAGCAAGTCTGAGGTCTTGCTGGTAGGGAAAGATCCTGAGCTATGGAGCGAACGTTGGTGGCCTGCCACCCTGGGTTGTGCACCTGCCACCAAACAGGTGGTAAAAAATCTTGGTGTCTGGGTCGATTCGGCTCTTAATTTTCAAACCCAAACTAAGAAGGTGGCGGCGACGTGCTTTGGTATTCTTCGTGGGCCTAAACCTCTGCTGGGCTTTTTTTACCCTTCCATCCGGCAGATGATCGTCCAGGCATCTGTGCTGTCGAGACTGGATTATGCCAGCTCGCTTTATTTGGGGGCCAACAAGACGGAGATTCTGAGACTGCAGAGGGTCCAAAATGTAGCCGCCAGAACTCTCCTTGGCATGCCTAGATTCTGCTCCACTTCCAGTGCTATTCGGCGGCTACATTGGCTTCCGGTGGCGAGACGTGTGGAGTTCAAGTCCCTTTGCTTTGCTTTTAGGATCTTGAATTCCCCTTCCCCTGGCATTTTAGCGGGCCTGCTCTCCTCCTATACTCCCACTCGCCATCTCCGTTCGTTGGGCCAACACCTGGTGGTTGTTCCCTGGGTTAGGAGGGCTCGCCCCGGTGGGCGTTCCTTTCGCTCACTGGCAGCTAAACTTTGGAACGCCCTCCCTGTACACATCCGGAGTATGGATAACTGTCTGGCATTCTGTAAAGCACTGAAGACCCACCTTTTCCCTCCACTTTAGGCCCTTTGTTGGTTCACTCCTTTTCTACTTGCCTCTGTGGCTTGTAATAGCCTACTGATTTCTTTTTAGTTATGATAGGTTTCCTTGCTGTCAGCTGCCTTTGTTGTTATCAGCGCCGGGACGCCCCTTTGCTGGGGCAGCTGCACGCTCTACAAGACATCCTAACATAACATAACATTAACACAGAACCTCTAGTAATCATAACCTATGACATCAGCAGGAGGACCTGCTACAGCATGCCACACTAGGTCTTCAGCAGCTTCAGAAATCTCTTGTAATTGTAGGTGAATCTGATCTCAGGGAACAAAGAGTTCCAAATGCAAGGGGCTAGAAAGAACAGAAAATCTAGAGCCCCCTAATTCTTCTTTTTGAAATGGGGGGATTGTGAGAAAATTCAAGTGAGTGGACCTGAGGTTGCGATCTGGGGCATATTTTTTAATTTGGGAAGATAAAAAAGCAGGGCATTTGCCAGAAAGGGATTTGAAAATGCCTCATTGTTCGACTAATAACTAATGGAGCTTTCTCAACAGGGGGTGATGTGGCAACATCTAGGCTGTTGAAAGATAAGCCTAGCTGACTGATTTTGGACAAGCTAAAGTCTTTGATTAAGATCTGTAGGGAGGCCAAGGTAAAGAGAGTTGGCATAGTCCATCCTGGAAATGATAAAGGCCAAAATGACCTGGACCAAGGCATCAAATGTAAAGAATCTTCTAATTTTCCTAATTTTGTGTAGCAGTGCAATACAGGAAGACATGACCACTTCCAGTTGGGGTTCCAAAGTCAGATTTCCATTGATGAGGACTCCAAGACTCTCAACAGAATTCTTGGACTGAAGGAGGTGACCGTCGTAGGGAGCCAGAAGGAGGAATTCCACAGATCCAACTTATTGCGAGTGGTGGCATTCTCTGTTTTATCAAAGTTAAGTTTAAGCTGGTTGCTGTTCATCCACTCTCGGATGGACAGCATAGTGTACTGAAAGATTTCCATAGATTCGGGGGAATGATTGATGGTGAATAGCAACTGCAGATCGTCTGCATAATTATAAACTCTGACTTGCCTCTCCTTTAGAGATTGCACCAATGTACAAATGTACAAATTAAATAGATGGGGTGGCAGGGAAGATCCCTGAGGGACACCACAGGTTAGTCGGACCTTAGGAGATTTGTAAGGGGATAACTGCACAGATTGCGAACGGTCCTTTAAAAAGGATGTGGCCCAGGCCAGTGCTGGCTCCGACACGGCCGATCAGAAGCTCGTGGTTGACCATGTCAAAAGCCACAGACAGATCTAGAAGGACTAGAACTTGTGTGGTGCCTCTGTCAGCCTCTTCCTGCATATCATCAATAACTGAAAGAATGACTGCTTCAGTTCAGTGAGTTGGCCGGAATCCTGCCTGATGGGGGTCCTGCCTGATGTTGGATTCCTCTAAAAAGGAACAGAGGTGCCTGGCAACGAGTGCCTCCAGCACTTTCGCCAGCAAAAGTAACAATGAGTTAGGCCTATACATTTTCAGGGTGAGTGGGTCCTCGCCGATTTGTTTTGGGAGTGGGACCACTACAGCCTCCTTAAAAATGTCAGGCACCATGCCTTGACTAAGGGTGTGATTGAGAAGAGGCATAGCTGTCTCAGAAAAATGTGAAAAGATGGTTGGGGGAGCCTGACTAAACTTTAAATGGCAGGTACAAACGATTGTCCTTGCTGATGGAGGGAAAGTCAGGTAGTTTAACTGAATTATTACTTTCCGCAGGTGTCTGTTGGACATGGCCTTCTTAAGGGAACATCCCCGAAACTTTTAGCTTTTTTTGTCCTCCTAGTCTTCATCTACTCTCTGTTCTTGACCCTAGAACTGGGAGCATGTTCCCACTGTACTGCAGTGGGAAAGTACGAGCAACCTCCCTACACAGGTTAGGAGCAGGGTGCTCGCACAATTGGGTTTAGTGTTGTGCCTGGTAGTGCCCTATGGAAAGGTACACAATATATCCAGGGCAGGTCCAGCATTGGCGAGTAGGAGGACGTGGCACTGATCATGCCCCATGGAATTTACCTGCCCAGTATGTCTACTACTCAGGTTGGCGTCTCCATGGGTGAGCCAACCCGGATGAGGTCTTCTCTACCACCAGAGCGGCCCTAGTGTACGTCCCGAGCCGTGAAGTTCAGGGTAGGGAGTAGCCGGGTGAGGGCCCGAGCATGACCGCTGCCCGAACAGGGGAGAGCCCCTAGGTGGGGTACCTCTACCTCCAAGGTCAGTTTCCCTCAATGGGACACCTCCAAAGGTTGGCGAGGCCCTTTGCAGCCATAGGGCTGGAGCGCTTACCCACTGTTGGTGCAGTGTAGAAGTGCGTGCACCCTTCTTACCTCTCATGGGAAGCAGTGCTTAGCTGAGGGGATGAAATAGATCATCCGCCTGTCATGACAAGCGGTGGGTGCAATAGCACCAAGGTTGTGCTGGGCCTGTGTCTGGCCTGCTAGTGCCAGTCAGCCTGAGCCATTGCACCAGTTATGTTTCTGGCCCCTGCCACCAGCCTGCCAAGATGGGTTGGTGTGCGCATTGGCACCAAGGAAGTGCTTAGCGTGAATCCAAATTGCCATTGTCGGCCAGATAGCACACTGACAGCACGGGTGTCCTAGAGACCCAGGCCGCCAGCCTGTCATTGCGAGCCGGTGCGCATGCTTATTCTCGTGTGGAGCCTCGAGGCTCTGGGCCCTTTCCTACGGTAATGCAGTGTGAAAGTGTGCACTCCCTTCAGACACATGTTAGGAAGGGGTGCGGGCATGATGTTTGTAAACGTAGGTCAGCCCTGCCTTTGCAGACTGGGTGTGCACTTGCACCGTTGGTGTGGTTAACCTACGTATCCGACCTGCTATTGCACACTGGTGTAGGACTCGAACGGACTGTGCATTTAAACCTGTGTCTGGCCTGCCACAGCAGGTCTGTGAGAGCGCACTTGCACACGTACTCCGGCTGGCCTGTAACAAACATGGCAAGCAAAAGGAGATGATGGATGGAGCACTGAAACTTTTCAGACGCTCACCCCCAGTCACTATTAGATCTGGGTTGAACCCATCACCGCTCTTTAGCTCACTTCGCCACCCTAGTTCGGACCCAGCCATATGCAAATCAGTCTTGACCCTGTTTCTCATGGGAGCAGTCCAGCCCCAACTGCCAAGCCAGGTTTTCCCTGGACCGGAAACAAGCATCCTAGGACCGGTTTCGGGGTAACACCCCTCATGAGCCAGGCTAGCTTGAATCCAGTGGCAAAGTGAGCAAGGGACCCATATCTGGGCATACCCTGCCAACTTAGGGAGAACAAAGTAAACACAAGAAGATGATGGATGGAGCGCTGAAACTTTTCAGAAACTCACCCCCAGCCATTATTAGATCTGGGTTGTAACAAACATAGTCCAGCCGGAGGGGGGCGTTTCACCTCCATTCGGATAGACGGTGAAGGGTTGGTCAGGCACCCACGGGTGTTTGCTGCCCAGGTAGTACCAAAGACCCGCAAGGGTTCCCCTACCGAGGAGGCTTGCTCTTTCCTTAAGTTATCATGGGGAAGAGGTCGCCTGTATTTCAAGCTGCAAAAATGGATTGCAGTTCCACAGCCTCATGATGTTTCCTATCAATGGATTTGCTAGGCCAAACCTGTTCCAATGGTAATGGTGGGCTTGGCATGTCTTGCCTGAAAAAGCCACGTATGGAAAATTGACATTTCTCTTCATCAAACTCTTTGGGTGCCATGGTGTTTGGCGCCTGTCAACACCGGAGGCCGGGGGAGCACATCTGAGCATTCCCCAGTGACAGCCATAAACCATTGGGCATGCAAATCAAATAGCTGACCTGTGCCATTTGCGGGCCTTGCAGAATATTTGAGGGGCAAAGATTGTGACACCTGGGCTCTGGGGCCAGAACACAGCCCCCATAAACATAGACATCTGCATTCTGCGACCTCATAGCAGACAGGACAGAAATTTAAGTGACACATCTGTGGTTCAAAGGAATACCCTTTGAACCTTCCCCCAACTACCCCGCCCGACAGGGAGAGATCCGCTTGTGGGGATGCAGGACCGGAGAACCTGGACTGTGTAGTGCACATTGCCAGAGGACTCTGTTATGCAGATGTGGGATAACTGCCCGTAGCTGGCCTGGGCCGACTAGCTGCTGACATGTGGCACCCTGAAGTGGGCTCTCAAGGACCAGTTGGCTGGTCTCCTGACAAGTGGCACCCTGAAGAGGGCTAACAAAGCAAACACAAGGAGATAATGGACGGAGCGCTGAAACTTTTCAGACACTCACCCCCAGTCACAGATCTGGGTTGAATCCATCATCATTCTTTAGCTCCCTTCGCCACCTCAGTTCAGACCCAGCTATATGCAAATCAGTCTTGACCCTGTGCCTCATGGGAACAGTCCAGCCCGAACTGCCAAGCCAGGTTTTCCCTGGACCAGAAACAAGCATCCTAGGACCGGTTTTGGGGTAACTCCCCTCATCAGCCAGGCTAGCTTGAATCCACTGGCAAAGTGAGCAAGGGACCCACGTCTGGGCATACCCTGCAAACGTAGGCCGAACAAAGCAAAGCTGGGTCTGAACTGAGGTGGCGAAGTGAGCTAAAGAATGATGATGGATTCAACCCAGATCTGTGACTCTCTGAAAAGTTTCAGCGCTCCGTCCATCATCTCCTTGTGCTTGCTTTGTTCGCTCTAAGTGGCCCGCTTCATCAACTTTGCCGCATTTCTATTGTGTGCCATACTAACTGCATGCTCATTGCATGCAGTGTCCTATTCACAGGTTGCATCCCGTGGAGGTGGGGGATGCACCCATTGTAAAGTCTCATTCTACCTCGTGAGGCACTGCTGAACTTATGCCTGTGTATGTGTCTGGGTGCAACCGACATCAAGGTGTGCCGGACATAGTGCCTCATTTCCAGGGAGGTACGCAATTGAAACTCTACATCGTGTAACCTGAAGTGTCTGGCGCGACTCATCTCATTGTGCGCCAGACCCTGTGCCTGATTGCCACTCGGATCAACATGCACCAGACGGTTAGCCACCTCAAGCCGAGAGGCTGCCCTGTGCATTGTTTCCTATTCACTGCTGGTTCCCTAACTGGGCCCATCAAGATGGACCAACTGGTCTCTTCCCATCTGGCCCTTCTGAAGACTTTGTGGCACCAGGTAGAAAGGAGAGGAATTGACTAGGCTGGAGGGACACTTCCGAGAAGGTTCGGGAGCAGAACAAGAGACTGCATGATGCCCCTTTGCTTTGAAGAACTGGGCTGGTGCCAGAAGGCCCTGGTGGACCCCTGTTTGTTACGAATTGTTGCTTTTGGCCCGTTTCTGTATCGCAACTTGTTGGTGAACTTCCTGAGTGGTGCCAAGACTCCCTTGGTTTTCGTCTACCTCTTGTTTATGCTTACTGTCTATCCCCATCTGCTTACTGGGGAAAGGGGCTGGTAAACTTCCATCTGGGCTTTCAGGGACAGTGGGGGTGAATTGGAGGGTGGCGGGAGGCTTGGAGCCACGGGGTCTACAGCGTGTTATCTACTGACCTGTTTGGTATCAGTGGCACTGCATTAATGTGTTGGGTGCGTATGAGTGTGAAAGTGCCCAAACAGACCGGGCTGGTACTTGTATTGCGTAGCGTTGCAAAGTGAGTTTGAATGTGCGGGTGTGACCGTCTGTGGACCGCCTATGCTTCATGACACTGGTGTTGGTTTATATGTTATTCTCTTGCCAAAAGGACTTTACCTCTCAACAGTGGGTTTACCCACGTGGCCTGGTCCTGCGGTGCTGCTAAAAGTGTTATTATTTTGTGTATGCACATATTACTGATATTGTTGTAGCCCAGGGCGCACCGTATAGCCATGTGAAATTACATGATTAAGATTTTGAGGGTGGGCCGGGGTGCTGACAACATGTTGCACCACATAAGGGTGCTGTGTGGGGTTTAGAATAGGACTTTTCCGATGTGTGAATGTTATCGAGATCTGATCAACATGAATTGGGCCTGGTACTGCTAGTAATACTGGCAAGTGTGATTTATACCCAGAACTCCATGAAATGTGTGTTGAATATAAATGACTTTTCTGGTGCATCAAGTGTGAAGTCTCTCTTTTGTTTTGTGTGGAATATGTATTGTGTTTGTGTGCTGTGTTCTTGCTTTACACATTGCTGCTGGGGGACGCCTGACTGCTCAGTTCCAAGCTGCCCAAGGGTGAGCACGGGTTGTACGGTGTGTGTAATCACCTGCCCTTGATGGGATCGGTGCATTCTGCCTGGCTCGGGCACCCCTTCAGCCAACCAGACAGTGCCGGTTCCAACAGTGTCCCATTAGAGGGGGGCTGGCAGGGATACTATCCTTTATTTTCTTTATAATCTTGATAAAGAAAGAATTAAGGGTGTCACACAAAGTCTGTGTCGGTTGAATAGGTAGGTTCACTCTGTCAGGATTGGACAGTTCAGAAACTATACTATAAAGATTTCTTTAGACTTATTTGAGGAGGCAAATATTTTGGTGAGGAAGAAGGCAGTCCTAGCTTGCCTAATTGGTTTTTTATAGTCTTTAAGGTGTGATCAAAATAGTTCCTTTTCCTCAGTTGAATAGCTGGTCTGTCATTTTCATTCAACATGACAAAGAGCATTTTTTGCTGTTTTTAAATCTTCTGAGAACCAAGCAGGAACCATAATCCCAGTCAACGTAAGTCACTGCACAACCTCAATTATCCTGTGCTCACCCTCTGGTAGCTTGGGACAGAGCAGTCAGGCATAACTTAAGAGGCAATGTGTAAAGTATTTGTGCAAAACAGTAAAACAGTGAAAACACCACAAAAAGACACCAGGTTAGAAAAATAAAGAATCCTTTTATAAATAAAACAACAACAAAACAACAACAATTCAATGTGTAGAAGTCCAGATAGGAATTTTTAAAGATTAAATGCAAAAAAGCTCTAAGAATCAAGTTGCGCCTAATTAGTTAATTGGTCGTGCCGGACCGGGAGAAAGTCAGGAGTTCAGACTGACCACAATGACTCACTTAGGCCCGCTGAACAAAAGTGCTTTGTTCTTGGGGTTGTGTTGACAAAGATGCGGGGTGCAGCTGAGTGATACGTCGGTGATCCCCACGCAGGTGGGGTGATGCACCAGATTTCTGCTAGGCCCAAGCAGAGTTTGCGTAGCTGTGTGGAACTCCACGGAGTGGAAAAAAAACTCTGCGGTGCTACACAGAGTTCCACGAGCAGGCGGAGTTACTTGCCGCGCCTGTTCGCGTGACGTTTTCCATCATACGTAACGTGAAGCGCATTCTCGCACCGGAAATTGCACGAGTTCGGTACCATCTTGGTTTTTGCTCTGTTTATGGTGCTGGGCCTACTTTTCAATCCCTGCCTAATCTCTTTAATCCTACCCCTCTGAAACCTATCTACCCCTAATTGTTTATCTGTGGCTTACTCTGTGTCATTGTGATTTTTTAACGTTTTTTCAATTTTGTTTTGTGTTTTAGCATGACTTCTGTACTTTTTTTTTGCTTTACTTTCTTACTTTTTTTCTTTTCTTCCTTCTTTTTCCTTCTTGTTTTTTCTACTTTCTTCTCTTCCCGGCCAGCATACAGCGCCATGGCAAAGCAGGGGAGCTGCAGCGCCAGGGTCACCTGAACCAGCACCACCAGCCACCTACATTGCGGTAGGCCATGCAACGAAGGGGTGCAGCCCCCTACATTATTCACGGAGGTGGAGGTGGCTGCGCTAGATTTTTATGTGCAGTGCCACCTCCCCTCCACCCTGGCAGCAGGCGGCAGGTCTGGTAGCAGGTACGCCCTCCAGGAGTGTAAGCAGTGGCGGGAGAGAGTACACCGGGCTGTGCGCCACTGCTCTGGCCTACGGCACACCCAACAACAGCTTACACACTGGTGGGCAGACATCCTGGATAGGGACTAGGACCTGCTCAACCTGATGGGCATGGAGGTTGCGGGGCTAGGTGAGTAATAATTATTTATTTGTTGTGTTCTATCTCTGCTAATATTTTTTCCCAAATAGCAAGCATGCTGCTCACACTCCGGTAAGTTAAGTTTATGTTACAAATATTATGTGGTCATCCTAGAGAAGACAGGTGCTCGGCGGCACTACCTAATCCTACTTGTTGGCGCTTGCTTGGACTGTTTATTTAAGAAGTCATACAGAAACTCCTCTGTCCTGTCACTGAGATAGTGTTAGTTATTGGTATTAGTGAGCTAGTGCTTTCTCTCACTTCTCTGTGCCTTTATTTTTTGTACCTCGTACAGTCCCAACACCCAACCCCACGCTATTTCCCAGTGATGTGTAGTAAGTAACTATGCATGCATCAGCATGTATGCATTGAAAATAATGCAAACTGAGTTGACCCGTCAAAGGGTGGGAGATCGAGAATGAGATGAGAAGGAAAGATCATTCATTGCAATTTATTAGTAAGTCCAAAACGTAGTTTAGGAAATTTGGAATAGGGTTAGGAAATTAAGGGATAGGTCCACGAAACTAATAGGAGAGGAGATCTGATTTATAAAAGTTAAATCTATATGTTACTGCGTTTGCCTCTCACTGTCAAAATATTTTTGGGGAGATTAACTGTACCACTAATCTTTTTTTATTTTGTTTATTTCTTACATCAGCACCCAGGTACAGGAGGGATCCTAATACCACCACCAAGGCGCCGACGGGTAAGGGGTCTAGAGGTGCTTCCACTAGTGCTGATGGCTCTGCTGGGCCCAGTAAGTCCTCCTGTTAATATTATTATTTTTTCCCTAACTTGATTCTTTTACTGCTCTACATTTAGAATTATTTTTTTCCCTTTGCCTGTCTCCTAATTTTTCTCCAACTCCACTTTGATCTGATTTCTAAACCCTTCTTATCCTTGCATTATCCTATTTATTACTTTCTTTCTCTATATTTCAATTTTCTGTACTTTACTTCAAAACTATCTGACTAGTCTGTAGCTTCCTTTTTCTTCTGCTTTGTCAGTAAGCTTTCCCACTCCCCTCGACTGGTGGTACAGTAAGACTCAGATAACCCATTTTAGGTCAGGTACTCTACTGTGAAGATTGCATGCCCAGTTAAGGTATTCTAGGTATGTTTGTTGAGAAGGCTTTCTTTTTCTTGCTCATGATCAAACAGTAAAACAAGAGAGTGCCCATCATGATGGTAGTCTCCCAGTGTTGTGCATGTATTACTATCATAGTATACCAGCAGTTAATGACCGTAAGTATGATGAGGAGGATGGCCCCATTACATTTGCTAGCTAAGACCATATGTCCTTCACTGACCAATTATTGCTCCACTTCATTGCGCTTCAATAGCTCATATTCATTATAGCTCAGCCACTCCATTACCAAATGTTTTTGCTTGGCTTGACTACCTGACTTTTCAATGATTGCCAACCAAAAAAATGCCCAACGTTGATATTTTGAATTTTTGATAGAAGATTAAGATACTGTAAGTGAACTGTAGTGATGTGTTCACTTGTGTTTGTATTTATCTTTGAAAAAAAAATAGGAGGGGCGTATCTGGCATCTAAAATTATAAGTGTGTAATGTTTTTTCTAGCCGCACAGACCACCAGTGCCAGGGACGGCGCCAGCGGAGGGGATGCAGCTGCAGTGGTCACCACTGAGGGGTGTCCCAGCAGGCATTGGTAAGTCACATTGCTTACTTATTGACAAATAGTAATATACTCACTTCAAGGGCATTGACTGACTTGTGAACAACACCCCGCTTCAGCAGATACAGTGGGAGTTCAGTAGTTAAGTCCTCTTCTATCAGCAACTCGGCAGACAAAGGTTCATAAATGAACTTTAAGAATGACGGGTTGATGAGAAACGCAAAACAGGATGGAAGGAGAAATTATGGGTCACATGTATGTAATATATGAGTGAAAGGATACTTGGGTAAAAGGATGCATAGAGGTGGGTGATGATAGGAATCAATCTGCATGACTGGGTGAAGGATGGTTGAAGGGTATATATGGGTGAAACTGAAAGGATGCCTGCCTGAGAGGGTGCGTGTTTGAAAGGAATGCTTGGCTGGGTTAAGGCAAAGCAGGATGGGTGAAGGGAATGTGTGAAAGCAAGGATGCATGTGTGGGTAAATGGATGTTGGTGAAAGGTTTGATCAGAGCTATGTTTGGATGGATGGATTGATTGGCTGACAAGGACTAGTTTTCTATGGTGAAAAAGTAGATGAGAGAATGTAAAGCTTAAATGGTGCATATCAAAGCCAAGGGTAAAGATTATGAATACTAGAAGAAAAATGCAATGCTGAATGGATAATGTAATTTGCCTGACATCTGTGGATGGGCTAGTCTGTGACAAACATGCCAAAGCTATATCCCGGTCCTTAATCCTTTCATTGACTGAACTGCAGTACATCACCTTTCCCACCGTCTACTTGCTGCAGATAGGATGTCCGCATGATTGATATATTTTATGTGACATGTATCATTCATATTATTCATCTACCTTGTAGACAGGGTAAAATTAAAAGGCATTGGAGAAGGGCAGGGCCATTGGAATTAGATAATTGATTATTACAGCTGCCCCAGCTATAGACTGCAGAGACTACGAGTACAACTAGGGCACCAGCTGAGGCATACCGCCATTAATTAATTTAGCACGGCAAGAGAGTGAATACTTGTACTCCATAGTGCATAATGCTTTCTCATTAATGAGAGGTAATTCATTTTTATTTTTCAATTTCCACACATATTGTCGGTTTTTTAGTTACTTTTTAGTTAAAAAACAAGTGCACAATACATGTGCATCGCATAAGCTGAACATGGGCACAATATTGTAGACAACATAGAAAAATAATAATGCCCAGACTTAGCAATTCAACATCCTTCAGAGCATTTGAATCAAAAGGATTTAGATTATAGATGAGGGAGTTAAAGGTTAAATAGGCCTGAGGCAGTAACCAAATTAACATGCACATAGCAACACAAGGATTCTTGCTTGGCAATCCCTGTTGACAGCTTGTATGACCAGCTACTAAGAGAAAATCAAAATACATTGACCCAAGATCCAACAAGCTTCCCAAACCTCACAGAGACAAAGGTCTGATCACTTTGGACAGTTTGTAGTGGACTGATCTCCTACGGAAAAAATGAAAACGAAAAGGTCAGACTAAAGATGCTAAAAGAAAATTCAAGTTGTCTGATCATACCAGAATCATTATTGTAGCTAAAACTAGATCATTCATTAGTTAATGGGCCTCTTTTGTGAAGCTCCAAACCATCTAAGCTTTTTACTAGGAAATCCTTCAAAAGAAAAAAAAACAGCAGTTTTTTTAAAACTGATGTTTTTCTCTGTTTATTCTGCCTTAATTCCTTTCAGACAGTTGGATCATTTGCCATTTGCCTTTAGTTTTATGAGAGCGGCTATTGGTGGCTGTGACTCTAATCACATCAAATCGAATGGCCCTAGGAGACCATCAATGTACTACTAATGTGCCACCTACTACATAAGTTTAAACAAGTTTTTGACACAGAGTATTATTTACAATTTGTTTTTTTTTCAGTCAACCTGTTCATGTTCACCATGGCCTATCTAGCCAGGATGCAGCAGCCCGGCTGTGGCAGCGGAAGCTGGAGGCGATACGGGCGGAGTACCAGTGGCTGGTGGCCCTGGAGGAGATGGAGGAGGAGGCAGCTGCCCAGGGCCTCAGCCAGGCCCCAGTACCTCCAGCTTCCCATGCACAACATCGGCGCCACAGTCTGCAGGCAGCTGCCAGCCAGCAAACACACACTGCTGCCCTCCTCTCAGACCACTTTCAAGGCTTGCTTGGATTGAAGCCCGGCAGAAACAAATGGACCGGCACCTCAATGAGCTCCTGAGCCTGGCCCACTGTGCCTAGTTCCCTCTGCCCCTTTTTTCACTTTTATTTTGGTGGGTGGGACTTGTTTTTTGTTGTGGTTGCAGAGGGTGAGGATATGGGAATTGGGATCGGGCTTCTGTTTCTACAGTTTGGACTTTTTCCGGGACAATGGACATTTTGATTTTTGTTGGACAATGGTTGGGGATATGGAAATTTCACTTTTTTGGGAAGAGGGGTGAGCCAGGTGTTGGAGGTGGGTGGAAGGGGTGGGCTTTTTGTTTAGGTTGATGAATAAATATTAGCATTTCTTTATTTATGCCTCAAATCTAGGTTTTTGGTGGTATTTTACTTTTCACTGCTGCCTTTTAGTGCAACCTATTTTTAAAATCAGTAAGCCTGGGCAGAGTTCACGTAGCAGCCCTATGGGGAACTCCGCGAAGCGGTAAAAAAACTCTGCCACGAGCAGGCGGAGTTGCAGGCCGAGTTGCTTGTCCCACCTGTTCCTGTGATGTTTCCGCCGTACAGTAATGTGGATTGCGTGTTCAGGGGGAAATATCACGCGAACTGCACTACATGGTCACGCATGGGTGAGGCCATCTTGTTTTCTTCTCTGTTATGGTGCTGGGGCCTACTTTTCAATCCTCCCTAAATCTTTTCAAACCTTCTTTCCCAAAGCTGATCTTTTTTATTTATTATCTTTCCCTCGGTCTTCTTAAGTGTATATTTTGCATTTTTTCTACTTTTTGTGTGTTTTTAGTGAGTTTTTGTACTGTTTTTCTCTATTATTTGCTTCCTAATTTTCTTTCCTTCCTTATTTTTTTTTTATACTTTCTACATTGTGTTTTCCGCCCCCCCACCCCAGCATCATGGCAGAGACCCGTGCCACTAAAAAGGTGGCAAAGAAGAGCCGCCTTCCTTGTGGCGCCCATAACATTTTTCTTACAACAACACAACACATATCCTTCAAAGGCATACCCCACCTAGTCCAATACACTGTTTGCATGAGAAAAAACATGAAATACCACAAAAAAGCACATTTTGTATTTCAATTCAAATCCATCCATGGCCTAAATGCTGTAAACACCACAGAAACTGTTGTGTCATGCACCCATGACTAGCACTGGACCTGCTGGCTGGAAGGCCAATTGACAGACTAGGCCACATAGTGGATTCAATCAATATTTCAAATGTATTAAAAAGACATGTAGAAAAATGTAGTAAACTGTGAAACATTTTTCCTTTACAAAAGAAGACAAATGAAATGCAAAGAAATCACTAAGCTCCTGCTGAAACAACAGGCCACCCACCACAATACATTTTAAAAATTCATTAAAAGTACAAATAAATCCAGGTGCATGGCCCCAATCAAACAGACAGCACCGGTTTTTCAACTTACTTGTGAAATCTGAAATTCAAAGTCTTTAACTCCAAAGGGATATGCAGAAGACACAAAGAGTAATCCTTCCAGCTCCAAATCCAAATGAAAAGTGGCAAGAGATGGACAAAGCACAGGGAGGAGCCTGCTTGACAGGAACAGGAAGTTGGAGACTCTAGGGCACTTCTTTTCAGTTGAAAAAAGTAAAAAAACTAAAAGAAGACTCCTCGCACAAAAAACCAACCCCAAATGTCAATTCGAGGAGGTTTTTTGCTCCAAAACTTCAGTTCGGGAAGATTTTGATGCTGCTTGAGGAGAGAATCTTCCCAAGATTGCAGCGTGGTAGATCCTGCTCGTCTGGGTTGCGTACAGCAGAAAATATCCACCGGAAGTCGCTGGCACGCCCGACTGTCGTGTTGGCGACTGCAAATTCTCGCAGGAGCATGCGGCCCGCTAGCAAATATCATGGCGCCCACTAACTGCCCTAAGAATCTCGTGGGTGAACGCGAGCGCCCATCAAGTCGCTCTCGCGCGTGCAAAATGTAGTTTTGTGGGGCAGACCAAAAAAAACTCTGCTCCGTTGCGGAGTGCGAAGTTTAATGGTAACTCCGTGTTCTCCGTGGAACACGGAGTTGCTAAATTCTGCAAACTCTGTGAACAGAGCTGAGTTTTACGCCCAGGCTTAAAAATTAGCTGATAGTGTGTAACAACAATTAGGTATGTGCTATGCCTATATAGTACCGTGTCCTACTACTCTCCTAGTCTCTGCAGATTGCAAATATGTTGACCAATAATGGTGGGGGGGAGTTGCCATTGCCTTGCCTACAACAACTCAGTAGAACAATGAACCATAGTTCTATTACCGAACAGAAGAAGCGAGGGCTGCAGTGTGTCCTAAGATACCACGGTGGTGGTAGTAGTAGCAGGCTAGCTCACTAACAACAGAACAGGAATAAGAAATCAGGTCCGACTCCCACCTAGTTGAACTCCAACTGTAGGATTTTAATTGGAAGAATTATTCATCGCAGTCATCTAAATTGAAATAAAAACTGAGTTAGAGGGTTATATTATATCATAGCTTTACAAACTTTTGACACCAGACTACTACACAACAAAGAATACCTGATGCTGAATAACAAACAAGAAACAATACTAAATTATTCAGAGCAATGGTGAGCTAGTATTTAGGGTAAACAAAAGTAACACTCAAATTGTGATTCGTTAAGAGGACTTAAAGTCTGGAGTGGATATAGTTATTGGTTAAGCGTTTAACGCAACACACAATGCCTGTATGATGATACTGACGAATGATGTTCTTCTATAACTAAAAATATTGATCACTTTTATGCATGGATGGGTAAATGGGGCCAGTGTGGACTATTGTATCAGTAATAGGAGTAAAACTGAAGATCCAGCGCACACACCAAGCAACATTGCATTTTCCAAATCAAGTCAAATGAATGCACCTCTCTCACCTCACCACCACTCCACAGAGTTGGGTAGGACTCTTTAAAGTCATCACCAAATCGGTTGGTTTCAGTGAAGTTGATAACGGCTTTCTTCTGGTGGCACGTCTTGAAGTAGTCATCATGCCCTGAGTCCTTCCAACATCCTCCTGACTCCGAGCAATGTGTCTAACTCCGTACCGACTGAGTCCCAACTCAAATGTGACAAATAGAACTGCAGTTCAATGCTGTTGATGTACAACAAGAGAAACAGTGAGTCATTTTTTGTGTAGACTAGATTTGTGTTTGTTAGCTAAAGGGACTGGTCGGGACTTTGAGGAGTGTGAAGCAGAAAACAAAGCAGTGTGGACCCAGCAAACAATTCTCGCTAAGTGTCAAAGGGGAAGGAAAAAATCACCTTCAGGGAAAAAAATGATCACCCTTTGTTAGGCCACAAACATTGTAAATCATCACAAACACAATCAAGCTGAATAGTTATAGTTAAACAAACACCCAGTGCCAGTGCCTGCCTCCATATGAATATTCTCAACACACTCACAAACAACAATTAATCAGCATGCAATGCATGCCATTTACCTGTTATAATTCAAGTGTGGTCACCGTGGTACATTGCTGATCCATTGTTTTGCGAAACAGACATTGGCTAGTCTTGTAAATCAAATAATGTGGAGCAATCCGGCTAGGGGAATAAATGAAGAAAGGAGAGATAGGCACGGGATGGAGGCAGGCACAAATTTGTATCTCCAATGTACTTGAGGGAAATGGGGGGGGAGTCTTCTTCACTGCACACTGGTGCAACTCCAATCCAGCAATAAAATGTGTCTAAAACGGTGGTGCTGCATTAGTCAGTCAGACACAAACAAACAAAATAAAATAATGTTCCCCTAGCTATATCTTTTTTTTTGTCGCCAAAGTAGTTTGGCGATAGAGAGAGAAAGTTATGTGGTTGGTGGCCCAGGCCTAGTAGTCAGGGAAGTAGAGTTTGTCCTCAAACCCAGGTGGTTCGCCCAGAAGTAGGTCAGCTAACACACTACTACCATGACCTGAGTCTGACCAATCACCCTCAGCCTCCTCCTGTCGTACTTCAGGTATGGTGTAATCCAGTGGTATGAAGTGCTGATTCGTTTTGATCATGGTTAACCTTTCCACGTTTTGGGGTGAGAGACTGGTTCTTCTCACTGTGACAAATGCACCATCAACACAGAAAACATGCTCAGTGGACACAGCCAGATAGTTTATTGCCAACCTGCTGAGTGCTGGCCCATACCAATACACCAATGGGTTTTGATCAAGATAGACCTCTGTTGGGTCATCCAGATAGGCTTGGACCATACTCTCAATAGTCATTGGTGCTCCACCTTGCTCGACCTCTTTTGCCTTTGCCTCTGCACTAGACTTAAGCCCTGTCCTTAGAAACCAATCATGTGCAAATTTTGACACTGATGCTCCGGTTCCTGTTGTTGCAGGTGTTCTTGTTGGTGTTGGCTGCTGTGAGCTAACAGCACTGCTCTCAGGCTCTGAAATTGAAGTCTGCACCGCAGAACTTGTGTCCTGGAGGAGTGGGCATTTCTTTTTAAAGGTCACTGGCTTGCTCAGCAATCCACATTTTGTAGTTTGAAACATCCCCGTCTGAAAAAAGAATGGAAGTGGCCAGTAAATGTTTGTACCGTGGATCAAGAATTGTGGCACAGTTGTAATATTTGGATGACATAATGTCTCTTTGAATCCATGTATTAACAGAACAGCGAAGATTAAGCTCTCCACCAACTCATGTGCATGTTTTCTTTTCATCCACACTTGGGTACATTTCAGACACCTCCTTTAGCTGTTCCTGTAGCATATGCAACAACGGGATAGCTTGGCCCATGGTACTGTCATCCTTGCTGACTTTGCATGTGAAAACCTCAAAAGAAAGCAGCATCTCTGTCAGGCATTTGACTATGCCCAATTGGTCCATCTCAATGATCATGCCTTCACAGTTGCATCCCCTCTTTGCATGACATATTCAATGATCGGTCTGTACTGCTCAAACAGACGTTGCAACATGTAATATGTCGAGTTCCAAAATGTTGTCACCTCTTGTATGATTGCTTTAACTGGCATTCTATTATCAGGCTGAATGACACTCAGCTGCTTCCTGGCCTTAAAAGAATGGCTGAAATGAGCGCAGATTCTTCTGCAGGTGGACAGTAAGTTGCTGACTCTGTCTTCTTTTTTTAGAAAGTCTTGTACAATGATGTTGATGCAGTGTGCCAAACACAGGACCCTGAATTATCCACCATCTGCCATGGCCTTAACTATATTACTGCCATTGTCCGTTGCAACAAATTCAATGTTAAGCCCTCTTGGTCGCAGCCATTCAAAGACATTGTTGTTAAAGTCTTCCAAGATGTTTGCAGAAGTATGAGATTTCTCCATGGCGAACATGGCTACTGTCACATGCTTCCGAGAGCCGTTAAAAATCTCAGTAGTGTCAACACCTGCAGATATAATTTCTCTAACCCCCACAAAAGAGATTCAGTGTTCAGTGATGCACGTGTATTCAGTGGCTTGGCAACTGGTCCACATGCCTGTCATCAGGTGGATAGTGTGAACAGCACTCTGCTGCAAAGCTTGTCCAAGAAATTCCAGCACATCGTGATGAAGCGTTGGAACAGCAACTCTGGCAAAATAGGACCGGCTGAGAACCTTCCATTTCAGACAGATGACTGCCACAAATTCTAGAAAACCCACCCCTTCCACAAAAGAAAAAGGGAGGAGGTCCAGCGCTAACATTTTAGCCAGCTTCGCGATGTACAAACGTGCCATTGGTTGGTTGTGTTCGTACTTCCCAGCCTGCCTAAACATGCCAGGAATAGTAGTCTGGATTTTTTTCTTTTCTGGTGCCACTGATGCAGGTGACTTCTTTAGAGCAGACTCAACGGGCAGTCACTGTACACTCTTGCCTTTGTGTCTCGACCTGAGTCTTGTGCCATTGCGATGTTGCTGATGTGGACGATAATACTTCACTGCTGGGGACAGGGCTGATTTGCGTAAGGAACATTTCTTCCTCTTCCTCACCTTCTTCCGTGATCGGATTGGATTTCCTGCTTAGCCTTTCATCCCTTTCACCAACACCACTTGCAGTTTTTTGCCGCAAAGGTGCTCCTCCCACTGGATTGTGTGGTGTTTTCTCAAATGGGTTGTTTGGCCTCCGGTACCATAGTTTGTACCAAGCTTACCCCGACTAACACTTGCTGCACAAATGGAGCATATGGCAATGTTAGACTCCTTCTTGCTAACTGTAAAGAAGTCCCAAACTAAGGAGATCCACTTTCTTATGCTGGTGCCACTGTGAATGTCGGATGAACTGGCGATAGGTGGGCGTTTTGACAATTGCCTTTCTGCAGTACCTACTTACACTGAGGTGGTTGTGGTTGTATGTCGCTGCTGGGGCTTTGCAAATAGGGCAGCTGGGGGTGGTGGTGGTATCTGTGGTGCCACATCCCCCAGAGCAGCTTGGGGTGGGGTAACTTCGGTCTCCACTGGGGCTGGGCTAACATCCATGAGGACTGGCTCGTCGTCCTCCTCCTCTTTACATCCATAAGTCTAAGGCTTTCAGGAACATTCCTTTTCCCTAGCCTCTCATGGACTGTTTCACTGTCAGACTGAGGCAGGATCCAAGTGGAGTCTTGATCATCAGAGGGGAGGCTTGGAGAAGATGGTGGACTACCCCTCCTTTTTCTTGCTGGCGATCTGGAAGAAAATGGATCCTCTGAAAGATTGACTTCTTCTACTTCCTCAGCATGAAGCTCAATCTCCTGAACTGCTCCTACTTCAGGAGGAACATACTATTGTTGGCTGTGGCAGTTGTCCACTTATCTGAGTTTCCTGTACTGATCGGGTACCACTTTGAGAAAGAGGTAAGTCCATTTGAACCGTACTGCTCGTCGGCATTGCCGTGATTAGACTGGCTGCCTCTTTGACATACATGGGCTTGGGCCTAGGTTAGGATGGGTCTGCTGATGCAGAGTTGCTGCTCCCACCTTGCCCCCGGAGGCCGGTGTGGCAGGCACATATTTTTTTGCCCGAAAATGCTCTGGGTCGACATACCAGTGGTGGTAAGCTCCTTCTTATCACTGGCCACTTTCTTGGCAGCACCTTTCTTTCATGCCATCTTGAAGGTGTCTGTTGGCAGTGGCACTTAGCTTCACAAGCTGAAGAGATGTCCATCATGTGTGGTCACGCATCATGTCATGCACAGGCCTTCTGTCTGGCAGTACTGTGGGAGATGATGTCTCTTGGGCACCTAAAAGCAAACAAGCAAGAAGAACATCAGTGAAACGTGGCATTGTTGCAATTCAATTAGTAGTATAAACTAACAATATCATTTAGTGTGGTCACTGGTTACTTAAGTTATTATAAATAATTAACAATACACTGTATCCATTCGTAAAACCACATCAACATAATCTTTCATGGTGTACACTCAGGAAGGATAAGAAAGATTAACAACAACAACACACAGATGTAACTGTTTGCTTTATGTACACCACGTGGGATGTGGCACTCAGGGAGGTGCAGCTGACAAATGACAGTGGAATAAACCTTGGACAATGAATGCTGCTCCTATAGCAGACATGGGGTTGATTGATGCCAGATGTTATGAAAATGGAAAAAATAAAAAATTAAAAAATTACATAAAAAAACATAAATACATTAAAAAAATCGATAAAAAAAAGATTTTTTTTACAAAAGATATAATTAAAATTAAAAAATAAAACTAAAAAAATTCAAATACGTTTAAAAAAATTAATTACAAAAATAACATTATAAGAACTAAAAGATTAAAATTTAAAAAATAAAACAAAGAAAATAAAATTAAGAAACCTAAAATTAAAAATACTAAAAATACAAAAATATATAAATAAGAGAAATTATCCTCAAGTGTATAATTTATTAAACTGCTATCTCAGTGCCACATGGTCATCAACAACAACACTGAGTAAGAAGGCATTGGGAACAAAGAGAAGACATGCAGGCCTATGGCAAAAGCACACTGGCTGCCTAAATAATTCATTTTCCCTCGTCGTTGTCTGTTGAAATGCCCCCCTCACCCGGCCCCATGGCCCCACCGCTCTTACCTCCATGGGCCGCGGCTGTCGGAAACAAGCATCCTGGGACCGGTTTCGGGGTAACACCCCTTATCAGCCAGGCTAGCTTGAATCCAGTGGCAAATTGAGCAAGGGACCCACATCTGGGCATACATTGACAACTTAGGGTGAACAAAACAAACACAAGGAGATCGATGACTGGGGGTGAGTGTCTGAAAAGTTTCAGCGCTCCGTCCATCATCTCCTTGTGTTTGCTCTGCTGATGCCACTAACCAGCCCTACCTTGGAAGAAAACATTTGCCATTCTTTCCTTGCAGTAGCGGCCGGCATCGATCAGGAGTGGTGAGGCAGGCAGGAGGTGTGGGGGAGGGGGTTAAGGAGATGGTGGAGTGATTGTGATGTAAAATGTTTTTAAAAAGTAAAAAAACTTACCTTCTCGCCGATCTCCCACACCACATGTCCTCTCAGACTCTCCTCTCCGATGCCGGAAGAGGAAGGAGCCAGTCTTTCTACCCTAAGCCAATCACAACGCTGTAATGCAGCATTGTGATTGGTTTGAGCACCGTGGATCGGCGCTCAGCCAGGGAATGGGGGCCTGGGCATGTTCTTCATGCAGGCTGTAATGCAGCCTGCATGGAGAACATGCGAAGTGAGCATGACTGATTTGGACGGCCCCGGAGGGCCGAACGGTCATTGCACACTTGGAGTGGGCAAACCACTCTTCCCCTGCTCTGAGAGCAGAGCAGCCCCGCCTGCCCCACAAAGCTGTGCAGCAGGAACAAATACAATGTAATAATCTTGAGTTAAGCATCATTGATGTTGTCAGTTCTTTCTCTGCTTTGCAGCAGTAGCGAGACGCTCCTCTGCCTTAGCAGAGGAGCCGCCGCTGTTCCCTTGTGTCTATGAATAGAACAGGAACCAGTATTTTTATGTATAAATAGTCTGATTTGGGGCAGCATTACATAATAAGTACATATAAATGTATATGTTTGTATTGGTAGAGCGTGAACATAGTTCATGAGCCACTGAGCGCTGAGAGCAATAAAGCACTGACAGAAACTGAGCGCTGACTTTGACATTACTGATATATTGTTCTAATTGTTGCACTAAAATTGGTGTATCTTTTGTGATTTGACATGCTGTATTTATTCTTTGTCCCCCTGTATTTACGCTTACGCTTTGGGACTCTCACATTAAGACTGTTCACTTACAAATGGTGTCAGGAACAGGAATCTATTGTTTGCCCTATGGGTGGCCATTGTGTCGAAAATCAATCTCACTTATTGTTTTTCTGTCCCGAGTATTTGAACTCTTGTCGCAAATGGATACCCAGTCAAAAAGAAAGAGGGGGGACCAGGAGCCTGTTAAGGTCCAGTGTCCGTGCTCCACAAGTGAACGTCAAATCACAAGGGAGACTGTTCCAAGATAGGGGTGCAAAGTGTCACCCACTCATCAAAAGAAAAGATTGAGAGTAGAATAGATATTAAGAGGAAGATGAAATAGAGAGAGGCAGAGGTACATCCCCAGTCTCAAGGATCCAATCCCGAAGGGGAGGGCCAAGTCTTCCCTCTTAGTAGCCCTCACACACCCCAAGGGATGTCATGCTTCATCATGGGGCCTGTGCTCCTCGTCGGGCTGGCGCTGCAATGCCCTATGGGTCCCCCGAAGGGTCACTTTTGCGGAGATCTTTTTAGAGAAAAGCCGAAAGATGAGTGCGGGTGTGTGGGGTGGATCCGGAAGTGGAAGTGGTGAAGTGCGTGCAGTGAAAGATACTCAAAATTAAAACTGCCTAGGAGTATCCACAGGAAGAAATTTTTAATAACGTGGTACCCCTGGTAGACTAAAAAAACCCGAAGGTTAGTGAGTTACTGTAAGGCTTAATGTGCCCGAGTAACTATTAAAAGGTCAACATGTTTCACGCCTAGTATGTCTTAGTGATCAGTGGCGTTTCTTCAGGACCTAACAGTTGGGATTGTAGGTATAGTGCACGTAAAAATGGGGTTCCGAAGTGAGGATGGTAACCCGCATGAGTGAGAGGTATATCTGGGCAATCCACAGAACTGTGTTCCTTACAGTGTGGTAAATATCTAGACTATAGATATGCCCAAAACAAAGGAGTACCCTCACATCTAGGGGAAGATTCTCCCAAGGCTAGTATATGCTGGATGCCTGCACCTTATTGGGGTTGCGTCGGGTGCCGGCTCGTTAGCACCTACCCTCGACTGCCTGCATTGATGGATACCCCCCTTATGTGGTGATATGGGAATAATTAGATATCAGGTAGCTCTTAGTATTTTAAAAACTGATACTTCCCCTAAAATTGTATTTGCCATGAGCACATTTTTACAGGCAACCTTGTACAATAGAAGAAGAATTTTAAAAGCTGCTGTTTAATGATTTCATGCACCATTTCCGTCATCTCCAAAGTTTGAAAATGTTTTAATATATATTTATCTATTCTTACTGCATTTCTCAAACTCACTGATCCTTGTGATGAGATTGTCATTGTATTTCTTGCTATGTGTTTACGGTTGTTGATTATAATTGCACTGACCCCACTAAATGGGTTATTTTTTCTTTTTCTCTTTTTCCTTTTTTTAAAAATGTTTTAAAATGTGTACACTGATCTCTCTCATTACTAGGATCGTGTAGTTGTTTTACCACTTTTCTGGATTCTGTTATTGCAGTTATCTCTTTGTCGATCACAGGCCGCTTTACACCTCAGCATGAATTAACAACATTGAGGGCTGTGATCTATCATATAATTAATCCATTTGTACTGTACGTTAATTGTATTGTTATGGATTATTTTAATAATACATTTTTAATTCTTACTGTTTACTGTGGATGTATACTTTGATGGTGTGTAACAACTGAATAAAGTTTATTTTGTTATTGCAATCTACGTTCTACCCAAATAAATTATTTACAAAAACAATTAGTTGTGAAGGGAAGATTGTGATCAAAGCTTGGGCCGAATTAAAATGACAGTTAGGGTCAGTGTTAAGGTAGTGGTTACAACAGTACTGAAATTAGGGTTAAAGTCATGCTTGGGATCATGGCTATGGCTTCAGGTTATAATTTAACATAATATTGGAATTTTTTTTAGAGTCAGATCTAGGATCATTACTAGACTAATGTTATTATTGTCAGATTTAGTGACAGCATTATGTTATGTTATGTTAATTGGGCACTTATAAAGCGCACGGCTACTCCCAGGAGTGTCCCGGCGCTAAGCAGAAACCACGTAAACAAACACAACAAAGGAAAGTCAGACGAGAAGCCTGCCAAAAAACGGGAATCAGAGTTGGAAAAGCCACGTCTTAAGTTTTTTCCTGAAAGTAAGGAGGTCCTGAACCTGTCTGAGGGCCAAAGGAAGACTGTTCCATAGGTGGGAGGCGATCACTTGGAAGGATCGACCTCCGACCCGAGCAAGAGAAATTTTGGGAACAGGAGTCAAGAGTTGCGATGAGGACCTCAGAGTGCGTTGGGGAATGTAATGAGGAAATCTTTGTCTAAGATAAGGGGCTCCAATCTGATTGAAGGCTTTAAAAACCAGAATCAGTGCTTTAAAATGGATTCTTTTCTGAACAGGGAGCCAATGCAGAGATAACAGGAGAGGGGACGAATGAGCTCTAGGGCCGGCCAAAAAGATGGCCCTAGCAGCCGAATTCTGGATCACTTGCAAACGGGTGATTAAATAACTGGTTAGTCCCAAATAAAGAGAATTCACGTAGTCCAATCTCGAGATAACCAGAGCCTGGACAATGGTCTTTCTGTGAGGGACAGAGAGCAGTGGAAGAAAATTCCTCATCATTTTTAAAATCCCAAAACAGGTACCAGCCACGGATTGAATCTGGGACTTCATAGAAAGTGTGGCATCCAGCCTGACACCAAGGTTCTTAACCAAGGTCACAGACGACCTGGGAGGGGTCAGATCCTGCGGCCACCAGTCATACCAAGTCTCACATGGTCGAGAGCCAAAAAAGATAATCTCTGACTTATCAGGATTGCATTTCATTTGATTATCCTTCAGCCACAAAAAAACAGCTGAGAGACATGAGTTAAGTGCATGTCCATCAAACTCAACACCCTTCTCGCAAGTGAACAACAACTGAGTATCGTCTGCATATGAGACGATCTTAGCCCCGTGTTGTTCTGCCAAAAGGGCGATAGGGGCCATATAAAGATTAAATAAGGTAGGACTCAAAATAGAGCCCTGCGGGACTCCAACATTCATGGGAGGAATAACAGCAGAGAAAGGGGGGGACCATAAAGTTTGCAGGCGGTCGCTGAGGAATGACTCGATCCACCTCAAAGCTAGGCCACCGACACCACCCTCCACCAATCTTTGCACCAATCTATTGTGGGGCACGGTGTCAAAAGCCGCGGAGAGATCCAAAAGTACCAAGACCGCGTTGCCTCCCCGATCTAGCGTGGTTTTTATAGTTTCCACCACTTCCAAAAGGGCCAATTCAGTACTAAAATTAGCCCTAAAACCTGACTGACTAGGGTGCAGGAGTTGATTGGTCTCAATATAATCGGTAATAATCGAATTAACATATTTCTCCAAAACCTTGGAGAAGAAGGGAAGCAGAGATATGGGGCGGTAATTACCGGCTATCTCCGGGTCAGCCGTAGGTTTTTTTAGTAAAGGAAGAATTTTAGCATGTTTCCAGCAGGGAAGCATATAGCCCTCCCGCAAAGCATTATTTAGGATCAGATTAACCGTGGGGTTAATCACCTCAGCGATTGCTGATAGCACCTTGGCAGGACAGGGGTCAGTCGGAGAGCCTGACTTCAAGGACTTCATGAGGGTTAAGGATTGATCCAGCGAAATAGCAGGAAACTGCCTAAGGGAGAATTTAGAGTTTACCACCGCACTAAGGGAATCAAGATCAGCAATATGCGTCGATGGCTGAATTTCAAAAGAGTCCTGAATTTTCTTAATTTTGTCATAAAAGAAGGAAGCCATCATATTCGTCCATTCACTAGTTGGTAAAAACGGGCATTTAATAGCCGCAGGTGATGAAAATTTTTTGACAATATTGTAAAGTTCCCTACTTTTATTGTCAGCCTGGTCGATTTTCTTGGAGAAAAAAAGTTTCTTGCCCTCGCGAACTTTCCGATAGTGGTCTCTTAGAGCTCTTTTAAAAATAGATTTATCGTTGGCCGTGTAATTAGTTCGCCAAATTCTCTCTAGGCGTTTACACGCACTTTTATTTTTCCTTAAAGCTTCCGTATACCAAGGGGCAGAAGCCCGATTCACCTTAGCCACCCTCAAAGTGGGGGGGGCAAGTTCTAAAGTTCTGAGTAGCAGCCATTGCTCTAAGGAGTGTACATCACTTTCAAGAATCCCGCTAATTGGGATGGGATGGGTTAGCAGGGCACTTTGTATCGCCTCGGGAGTGACCAAATTAAAAGGCCTAAAACTACTGGCACGGACCTTTTCCTGAGAGCGGGGCCTATTCAAATCCCGAGGAATTCTAAAATTTATCAGGCAATGGTCGGACCAAGTAAGAGGGAGCGGGGCCTCCACTTCTATCACTTCGGACGAGAAAATCTGGTCCAATATGTGACCCCTATCATGGGTAGGGAGGTAAACAAAAGGGGTCAGATTTAGTATGTCCAAGGACTCACGAAGCTTGAGGGCCTCAGGATTCAATGGGTTGTCCAAATGTAGATTAAAATCACCGAGAATCAGGCAATGACTGTATTTAGCGGCTAAGGGAGAAACAATGCTGCTAATCGTCTCCAAAAACTTCCCCGCAGGCCCTGGCGGGCGATGAATAACCACCCCGGCTATGGACTGATATGCCGAGATGGTTAAGAGAAAGCCCATAGACTCGGCCCCATCTATCTCTGGCAAGGCTAAAGGGATACAACTAAAAGTACTTTTATAAATTAAGGCCACCCCGCCACCTCTCCCTTCGCGGCGATCTCTCCTCAGAATCTGATAACCCGACGGGATCGCGCCTGCAATAATGGGGTTAGAGGCTTCAGTCATCCATGTTTCCGTTAAGAACATCAAATCAGGTCTAGTGTCTGCTAAGAGTTCATACAGTTGGAGCTCATGTTTTTTAATAGAGCGAGTATTAAGCAGTGACGCCGAAAGGTGAATGCTACCCCCTTCCGATTGAGTTTTATTAATCACATGAGCCACCTGAAGCGTTGTCCTACTACCATTCTCTAAGGTGCGGAGAGCCAAACCAATTGCAATCCTTACAGGTGACAGCCCCTTTAGAAGGAATAGGGGAATGGGGCCTGCAACTCATACTCCTACCGATATTCAGTAAATACTCTCTGTCGTATTTGGTAGGTATGGGCCGCTCCAAAGGTCGGCCCTCGACAACTTCAGCTCCTGCCGCCTCCGGGACGCTGACGGGCGCAGACGGGCTTGCCTTAGGCGCGCCTTCGACGCGCCAGCGGCGCGCCCGCTGCGCACGCCCGCTGCGCGCTCGCGCAGCGTCCCGTTTTATCCCCAGCATCAAGAACAGCTAGACCGCAACCGTCCAAACACAAATGGCGGCGTTAGTAACTAAAATAATAAGGACTCAGGGTTCGATTCCCCCTCCCAGCTCAGCAGCGAAAATCGAAATAATTAAGAACACCCCCAAATTCAAATACATTCAGCAATGTGCAAAGGTTAAAAATGAAGTTAAAACCAATGTAAAGAGAAGTAGTGCAAAATAGCAGCAAGTGAAAGTCCACCGGGGACCAAGTATCGGGTCTGTTACGGGTTCAGGCGCGCTCGCGCAGCGTCCCGTTTTATCCCCAGCATCAAGAACAGCTAGACCGCAACTGTCCAAACACAAATGGCGGCGTTAGTAACTAAAATAATAAGGACTCAGGGTTCGATTCCCCCTCCCAGCTCAGCAGCGAAAATCGAAATAATTAAGAACACCCCCAAATTCAAATACATTCAGCAATGTGCAAAGGTTAAAAATGAAGTTAAAACCAATGTAAAGAGAAGTAGTGCAAAATAGCAGCAAGTGAAAGTCCACCGGGGGACCAAGTATCGGGTCTGTTACGGGTTCAGGCGCGCTCGCGCAGCATCCCGTTTTATCCCCAGCATCAAGAACAGCTAGACCGCAACCGTCCAAACACAAATGGCGGCGTTAGTAACTAAAATAATAAGGACTCAGGGTTCGATTCCCCTCCCAGCTCAGCAGCGAAAATCGAAATAATTAAGAACACCCCCAAATTCAAATACATTCAGCAATGTGCAAAGGTTAAAAATGAAGTTAAAACCAATGTAAAGAGAAGTAGTGCAAAATAGCAGCAAGTGAAAGTCCACCGGGGGACCAAGTATCGGGTCTGTTACGGGTTCAGGCGCGCTCGCGCAGCGTCCCGTTTTATCCCCAGCATCAAGAACAGCTAGACCGCAACCGTCCAAACACAAATGGCGGCGTTAGTAACTAAAATAATAAGGACTCAGGGTTCGATTCCCCCTCCCAGCTCAGCAGCGAAAATCGAAATAATTAAGAACACCCCCAAATTCAAATACATTCAGCAATGTGCAAAGGTTAAAAATGAAGTTAAAACCAATGTAAAGAGAAGTAGTGGCTAGGGAAGCATTATAACTATACTTAGGACAAAGATTAGATTCTCCGATCTATCATGTAGAAGTAGACAAGTGAAGAAGCAGTAAATTACATGTTAACCACTGACTACTATCTTTCTAGATTTCAAGCTAATAAAGCTACACCTTTAGAGATAGACGATTCCAAGGGAAATAAACATCTCTATTGAGCATCTCTACTCACACCTACAAATATCCTTGTGCAAGCACATGTATAGAACAGCAAACATTCATGCAAAAGCACAGATAGTTATCACAGTGACATGGTCTTACCCTTCCCTGCTGCACCACAGCACCATAGTAATCAACCACTCCTAGCACTGTGCACTGGAGTAACTACATCATGGCGTTTGAGCAACCAAAGAACACTGTACCAATGAGGTAAGGTAGGGCTGATAGCACACTATAGCACCATGATACCGTTTGAACGCCGCTCCATCACGGCATGGTGATATTTTTTAGGAGAACTGGATCAGATCACTTGACAACACAGTAGCACCTTAGCACACAGCTCCCAGCTGACCAGAACACTTTGGCATCATGGTCTTATATCAATTTGTCACTACAGAATTATAGCAGACTGCATTACACATGGGATGCAGGTCTGCCTGCCATACATTACAAGGATATTACAAGACACTGAGGAGTTCCGTGGCCATAGAGAAGAATAAGGCCAAAGGCTGAGCCCCTTTATTAGGTCATGCAACTCTGATGAGATGTGACATCTCCTCTTAACGTACAGCAGAGGGTGCCGTATTCCTTATTCCTTATAATACATGATCACACCATCACCATCTCTATAACCTGCTTCGATTCTTAGGGCCAGATGAACAAAGCTTTTTTGAGGTTGTAAATGGCCCGTTTTTTAATGTTTTGGTAACCTATTACTGAATAGCAAATTGGGTTTGCTGATTTGTTATCAGGAAGGGGCGTGTTCAGGGCGCCCCTTCCTAATACCGAATCGCAGTGTTATGTGTGACTGTTTTCCGACCAAAATGCAGTCGCAAAACATTTGCACTTTACCAGCTACCTTAAGTAGGTAGTAACCTATTAGCAAATGGTAAGGGGTCCCTGAACACGCCCCTTCCTGATACCAAATCAGCAAACCCAATTTGCTATTCAGTAATAGGTTACCGAGGGACCCCTTTCACTTTGTGAATGTTTGTTAAAACATTTTTTAAGCGCAGGCATTGGTCCCACGAGAAGCGCATCTCATTTTGTTTTAAGGAAAAAGGGTCGCATTTTTTTAAAAAACACAGCTTTTTTTTAAAGCAGTCACAGACATGGTGGTCTGCTGACCCCAGCAGGCTACCATCCCTGTGATTTTTAGGTCGAGCCTAGCGCAGCGCATGCGCTGCGCTATGGGGAGGCTTCTTGTAAGCACTCCAAACTTCCCACAGACTTCTCTGTGTTATTTAGTTAACTCCCACAGATTTCATTGGCCATAGCGTGTGTCTTTCAAAAAAGAAAGCACGCAAATGGCCGAAGGCGTGTGTTTGTCCCACCTTTTGTTGAAATGTTCCCTCCCATGGCCTATGGGTCTCGGGAGCGAGCATTTTCGCAGCTGCATTCCTTACATGGTGCCATCTGTTATGAATCATGTTACAAATTAGCGCGGTCGCGCTTGTTTTATCTCTGGCTGCCTTTATGTTGTCTGGGTAACCTCAACGCAAATGCAGCCTGTTATTTCTGATGCATGTTTAAAATAATGATTAAAAGGGGAGTTTGCGTGTCACTGTCACCTCCTGTTGGCCTCGCTGTGAGGCGTTCTATCTCGAACCAGGTGATAACCTCTTAGACGTTATCTTATTCTCGTTTATGCTAGTCTCGCTCAAAAATACATCACGCTTGCGAGCTGGTGCCTGTCTCGTGCGTGAAAACGCAGGAACATCTGGGGATGGGCTGTCTTTGTTCATGGGTTTAGGAAAATTTTATTTATTTTATTTTGTTTTAAAAAAAAGTGTACGGGCCCAAAATTGTTCTTGTAAGCCGGGCTGACGGAAGCCGGAAGCACGAATGAGAAGGCTGCCTAGTCTTAATTATACACATTTATTTCGCCCCTTTTCTTTCCTGTTTCACTATCGTATTATTTATTGTGAGTTTTTTTATCATCCTCGCCTTTTCTCTTGAGCACTGTTTTCCCAGCGTTCTCTTGTTCATCTTCCCCCTTTCTAACTTTTCTCTTAATTGCCCTGGGTTTAAACTCTGATAATGAAAAACAAATGTCTGACCCACGAGGGCCGGTGGCTGCCATCTGCACCCACCGGTACAAATTAAGCACTGGTAAAATGCTGCGGACACACCCGCTGCCTTCATCGCAAGCGGGCATACTTGCTTGGAAAAGGTAGTCACTCGATGGCGCTCATAATAAGTGTTGCAAAGTGGAGACTTCATTTTTTAAAACGCGCTAACGAGAAGAATCGCCTTGTGATTGTTGCTCTCCACCACCCGTAGCCTCGCACATATGCAAATATCTGCTCATTCCCCGGTGCTTGTGGGACAACAAGCTCGACCTTGGATCTCCAACCGTTGACCCGTCATGCGCTCCTTAGCAGCACCTCCTGAGGTGAGAGGCTGTTAAATATCAGAGGACGATCGACGCTAGCCACCAAAGTTGGTGGTGGGTTGAAAGAAAATGCAAAACAGAAACGAGGAGGTGATAAAGGCAGGTTTCCCCAAAGGCGAATGGGCATCCTAGAGCCAGAGGGTACATTTTTGGCACTTCCGTTTAAAACCGCACTGGTAGTACGGTACCAGCTCGTCCCGTGCGGAAATGTCAAGCTCTTACTAAATGTATGTTTAAATCAAAAGTCACTCCTTTTAGCGGGTAAACGCAGGTGTCGAAACACTACAGTGGGCGTACACCAAGGGCCGTATAAGGGTGAGCCGAGCGCCAGTTTTGTTTTTGCGTGTGAGGTGTCTTAAAGTCGAAACATGAATATGAACTTTAAGATATAACACGTCGGGATAGGAGAGAGGCAATCCTTGTCCCGTTTTCCGACTTCTTCTGTTTAAAGGTCTTGCATTAACTCGAAGAAATTCCGAGCTACTTTGGTACAGCTTTAGACACCTTGCATTAAAAAACACAGGTGCTCGGTCCACCGTGATGCACCCCCCAAAAGGCGAGAGCATGTATGCCTGCTTGCATGATGATTCCCCAGGGCCGTAATCTATCTATAATGCAGCAGGTGCAGTGGCACCGGGACCCAGGGTTGTGAGGTGCCATTGTCACCAACATTATGGATATTAGTGCCAAACTGTGGCCAAAGGGGCCCGTTTTCCAGGGTGACCGCCTCACTCCACGTCATTACGAACATTTTCCACTCCTGGAGTTTGTATGATACCCTAATGCATTCTGGGTGATAACGTTGCGTTTGATGCATTGAACTAATTAACTGGCAGCCTGAAAGAAAATATTTGTAGGTAAAACGTTCAGTACTAGAGACAGCGTCCATAATAACCTGGAGTGAGTTTATCACCCTGCCATCCTACTTGCTTGCATTAGCTCAGTAATAGACATCTCAATTTTCCCATATCCGTGCGTGATTAGCTTATCCCGTCCAGGCTTTTGCTTTGCATTCTGGAGCTTGTAGTCCTGATTTTGGAAAGGGCTAAAAAAGCCTGCAAGTTCCAGAATGCAAAGCAGAAACTCGGCCTGGGTGCAGTAGTTTCACATGAACCAGGGGAATTTGAGAGCCCTGCATACAAAGTACACACCACCTACACCTTTCCAACCAAACCCAATGACTTTTGTATAGATGTGAGACACTTATCATACCTTCTAACCCTATTCCACATTTAGAGGCAGCTTCACGTGATGCAGGAGAAGCACTCCTAGTCTGGGCATCACACCTGACCCCAAAACAAATCCCATATGGGCCACACCATCATTGCCCTCAAATAAACAAGTTCCGTGCTTAAATTGCTGACCCACTACTCTTTTTGGCTGCATGATGCTATTTGTAATCCAGCTCAACTCATAATAAAATCAGCACTACAAATCTCAGAATTCATAGACAAATGGAGGACTGACTGAGCTATGCACATTTGGAATTGGGGAACTCGAGAGCTGTGCGCACAGCATCCTTGCTACGCCACTGTATCATCACATATTGCAATTCTTAAGACCGATTCTTGAGAGCAGACTGACACTGAACAGTGAGCAGTGTCTATGAGTTCATTTGCATTCGCTGAATGGTCTAAATGTGCATATATCGTAAACCAGACGGAAGATAAAAAGGGCGGGCTGGGGGGAGGGTGGAGACTGAGACCTCCACATAGCACAATAAAGCACTCATGTCCGCTTAGGCTGTCCTGTTTTAAGAGGCTTTTTTTAGGTCGAACCTAGGCAGCGCGCATGCGCTGCTCTAGGAAATCGGCCTCTTGGAATCACTTCAGCTTTTGTACAAGCTCGTGCGTGTGGTGCTCACACGCTATTGGCCTTTGCGTCTGGCTTTAGCACGCAATTGGCCAAAGGCGTGTGGATGTCCCAGCTTTTTGGGAAATGTTTACTCCCAGAGCGTTTTGCTCTCGGGAGCCAGCAGCGGCGCGCAGGGGCCATCTGTTTTGGGTCAGGTTTCCTTGCCGCTTTCATTAGAAGGCGCATACCCTCCACCCCGGGCAAGGGACACACCCCACATCCACAAGAGTGCGCTTTCACGGACGTGCTTGTTTTCTCAGCCTTGTCTAATTAGCTTTAACTTTTGTGCTCGTGCTTTTTCGAGCAGCGTCGCGCGCAGGGGCCATCTGTTTTTCGAATTAGCTTTAGCTTTCACTTTCGTGCTTTCTTGTTTTCGTTTCGCCTGTGTTTAATTACAGTCCACAGCCAAGTGGCTGTGCAGTTCTAATTGTTCTGGAATGTGTGTGACTCCCGGTTAAAGATGTCTTTCGTGTTCAGTAATCAAATATCCGTATTTAGGAAGGCAAAACATTTTTTGAGCTACCGAAATGTAACATAACTGCCAGGATGCATTAGAATAATTTAGGAACAAGAACATAATGCCGCCCGTTGAGGACAGACTCATGTCTGCAGCGAAGCGAACAGCTTGGCATCTCCTGACGTAGCAAGCTTTGCTTCCAGAGCCGCGGTTACTCCTTGCATTATTGTTGGTTCTTTCACGCCGTTTGCTACACCCCCAGCCTACGCTACGTGTCTTTACCCTACGAAGGGAACACTGCTGGCACTGCCGACGAAAGTAGTGTTTAATATTCCCGCCATTTCGAGGCCCGATAGCCCAGCAGACTTCAGAACGGTAGCAGACACGTAAAATGTCGGTCCGTGGAGCTTCTTGGAGGTGGTGGGCATTTTATTGGAATACAGCTGTACTGCCTATTGAAAACGCACCACAGAAGTAAGTCTTCAGTCGTCGAAATGTTTGCAGTAACGTGGACTTCTAAAATGTAATTTCCCGTTTAATCCAAACAGCCGGTCAGCAGACCATATGTGCTTCCGCTCTATAGCAGGTCAGTTTCAACTTTGTATAGCGCTTCATACCTCGCCGCGGAGCTTCGAAGCGCATTGTCGTGCGAGCCTAAATAGATACTGGGAGTGGATCGTCATGGGCACGGGGCACGGCCCAACCAACCCGTTCCCCACATGTAAAGAACCTCCATAGCCAAGAACCCTTATGTCAAATATGATAACCTGTCCTTAGGATCCGCTTCTGAAGTTGGCTGCCCTAACATTAAAGTTCCATCCAGGGCCGCGCGTCTTGTTTACATGATGGCCTTAGGTTTGTGTGTCTTCAGCCGATACAGGTATAATATGACTAACACTACTAAAATTCAGGCTCTCTAGGCACCTCTGGTAACGACATGTGGTAGTGCAACATAGTGCACCCAGCGCTGTATATTCCTATCCAGGAATCTCTAGTAACTACCTGTGGTAGTGCACCATAGCTCACCCTGCGCTGACACTGGCTGATAATGTGCTGCATGGCTATACACCTATAAGGTCCCAAAGGCGAGACCTATTGGCTATGCCAATGCTTGTTGTGGTTTCCAATGGGTCACAAACCGAGACCTACCTCATGAATATTAATGAGCTAGGCCCTTTTGCGACCCACTGGGGATCGGAGAAAGTGTAAAACATGCTTTTGTGCATAGGTGTTTCCGATTACCAAAAAGCAAATTGCAAAAAATTGCTATTTCGTAATCGCAAACCCTCACTGACGTACATCTGGCTCTTGGTGTCTTGCTCTTTCATGTTCATGTTCATTGCAGACAAAAAGGTATTGAAGTCTGTTTACAAAATTCTTAAGGTGAGATTGCGTGGAAACATACAGAGATTGTATCATATTGAACAACAGCATGGACAAATGTTCCTCTACACATCCCCTTTCTGGTGATCACTTTTTCTTTTTACAGCAATATATCAGAAGAAGGAAAACCCCGTTCCCCTGCTTATAGTTTAAACTGCGGCTTTAAATATCCCCTGACCTGCCTTCCATCTTGGCAGCAGGCATTATAACAACTCAACTCTAATAAGTCCACATAAACACAGACACAAGATGATTCACTACTGCAGGATTACGTTTCAGGATTTTAACATTTGTTTTATCTTTAGTTTTATTTTTCTTCTTTGTGAAAGTGGAAACATGCTGTCCTAATACCGTGGAATGTTTCTGGATCGACCCCAGAGTCGAAAGTCACGCTGTTTCTCAAAACAGGGATCAGTTTCATAAAAAAGCAAGTAGCAAACTGTTGTTTCAGCTGAAAGTGTGCAGCACTCATCCGAATTGTGAATGTGTGCTGCGCATAGTGTGTCAGTCCACCTGGGATGTATGATGAGACTTCCTGTTCCTCAGCCGCCATCTTTGAGCCACACTCTAGGCAGGAGATGTCCCCTCCCTCTCTCCATATTGTGCCCTTCCCCCAAAGAATCCAGTTTGTGCATCTGTCGGCTGAACTGTTTGTTGTGTACTGTGTCTGCTTCAAAGTGTCATGACTCACGCTAGTTATTTGCCCTGCATAATATATAAATAAATAATTAAAGCAATAATCCACATCCTGGTATAAATGTGTTTATGTTAAGACTTGTGATCTGCTCTTTTTAGTTTGCAGGTTTAGCTGACTTTGCAGTGGCGGAGCTAGAACTATTGCCACCTGGGGCGATCCCTGAGTTTGCTGCCCTGTGCTGGTTAGGGCCGGGGGAGGGGCAGGGTGGGAGGGTCGACAGACGATATTTATCTGCAACAAAAGGAGATACATTGGAAAAACCTGTAATCTGCAGGTGTGCTTTTGCAAACCATCATAACATTCAATGATTATCACAGTAAAAAAATCAAATTTGCATGAATAAGAAATCAAAGGAACATCACATTTGTCAATTTGGACTTCAGCTTTGCCTAGAAATAAAAGTTCACTTCATGAAGCAGCGTGATGGCAAACAATATTAGCCATTTTAAAATGCAGGCCTACATTAGCTATGGTCAATCTAATCGTAAATAATACAGAATTAACAACATTTGCGTTTTGATATATGAATGTTGATATAACTCAAAACATTTAATATGAAAAAAACACTTTCACAAGCAATACTTATTTACCATCTCTCTATGTATACTATACTCACAACTCTTCTGACTCTCATCTATCAAATCAAGGTGATGTAGAAAAGGAAAGTAAAACATGTATTATTCCAAACGGAACAACATCCTCGTAAGGGCACTCAAAGAAAAGTAATTGTAACCCAGTGTCGTGTAGTTCCTAGGAATCCCCCAGGACCTGCGCGCTTTGGATGACCTAAACTGAGGGCTTGGTGTCCCAACCGCTTCCGGACACCCCCACAGGATATGTCAGCCGTTAGACTAGCTAGCTCTATAGTGCCACTACCACCCCCTGTATCTTACAGTGGTGTAGGTAGTTTCTGGCAACAACTGAACATGACAACCCTGATTCCTCAGGGATTGTGGAAAACAGTACAGTACTTTTCGCTCAGACACTCGTGCTTGCTTTCTCTCAGAAAATACACAGTATGGCGATTAGGACATTTCAATAAGTATTTATTGGTCCTGCGACAATCTTGTGTAAAACATATGTGCTGCAACAATAAGGAGACAGAAGCATATGACAGAGATTGCTAGTAGGAATATAGTAAACAGTAGATACATTTCTACCATAGTGCTAATAAGAGGAACATAAGCAGTTCAGATAAAAACAGTAGCACTTGCATATTCTTAAAATGCGCCCTAAGCAATTTGCCTAAGTGTACCTAACCTAGATCTGCGGGTGTAGCATGTATATGCGTGTAGCTATGTGTATCTGTAGCCAAGAAACCCCTAGGGAAGAATCAGCCCCCTCACCTAATGGTTTAGAAAGAAGGACCCCGTCCCTGTGTCGAGGATGACACCCCGCAAGGGATGTAAGACCGCTGCTTGTCGAAGATTTAGCATGCAGGATCCTGTCTCAGCTTGGAAGGAATTCTCCTCTAATTTGTAGGGGAGAGTGAGGGTCTTTTATACTAAAGTTGTCACTCCAGGGTTTGTTCTAGAATCAATGTGTTTTTAAAACAATCATGGATGTTTTGAAAACAATCACCAATGCTTTTCTAAACAAGTGTGATCATGCACAGGTGGCTGTTGGGCAAGGATGAAATAAAGTGGTGACCCTTATACAGAATAATTCTGCCGTGCCTGGGGACATGTTTATGTACGTCAGGTAGAGGGATTATGATAGAATACTTAGAGCCTGGTGTTGAAGAGACAGGAGCAAGCTACTAGGTAAAAGGTTTACAATCGTTATTGCCGTGTGGATGGGACAATGTATGTAAAAATGGGGTATACATGACGGGACTATCCTAAAAGACATGACACCAGTTCAAGGGTAGGTGGGTAAAAAAGTCTGTTCAGATGCCTACTGCAAGTCTGAAAATGTTTATTAACAAAAAGGAAAATAATTTGTGAACTACAGTAACAATCAATGAGAGGGTCCGCCAGCACCCACTGAGCATAATGCTATAAGCACACACATATACAAGATACATTTGTATGAGTTTGCACTCAGGGCTCTAATGTAGAATATATGGAAAACTGACACAAAGGAAGCTTTGCAAAAGCAGGGATGAAACGTGGGAAAGAACACATTTAACCTTCAAAACAATACGCAAATGTAAAATTTGAGAGCTGAGTAAGCTACTTGAGATGCCAGAAAAAAGAGCGAGAATTTACACATCAGAGGTGGCACAAATTGGTATCATATTAAATATTAACAAGAAAATGTGAACTCTTTTTTTACAAACTTTTAGCTCACACAGCCTTCCTTCTCAGCCCACTCCCACCCAGCTTCTCTATTTATATTTATTTATTTTTTGTGATTTTATGTAGTGCAGACTTGGCTTGAGGACTGTCACGTGGCCCATAGGGACATTGTCGTCTTCACTAAGTTAGCATGAGCACGTTGCAGCCTGCCTGCTGCTTTGCACATTTTACTACACGTCTTTATTTTTGCAATTATTTTTATGACTGTTTTCACATGAGAACTCATCGCTGTATTCACTCTCTGCATGTTCCTGGGATTTTTACTGAACATTATGTGTAAGGTCGAACAACAATGCCCCTTGTTATTTCGTTCTGGCCAGGCCTTAGCCCTTAGACAAAACATACCGATGCAGCTGTTGTTTGGACAACATACTTTGGTCTTATTAGAATACATGAATAGGTAGCACACACTTGGAGAGGGACCTTTCCAGGGAGAAGAGCAAGACAGAACCTATGATGTAGATCTGCCATCTATAGGCTGAGGTATGGGGTCTGCTGACAAAGCCCAGAGATCTTCTAATATATAATAATACTGCTTCTTAGCAAGGGGAGGGAGGTTAGGCTCTATTGTCTTTTCATTATGACATCCCCTTTCATGATATATGGATTAGCTGCTATGCTGACTGTATTTGTACCATGCATTTTCCTGCTTGTTGTGGCATGTATACTGCATGTTAGGGCACGTTAGTTAAAATAAATATTTTAAACTATTTTGTGTCTCTGTCAGATCTTATTGTGGACAAGTACAAGAGTGCGAGCGAAAGGGTGAGTCTTGTTACCGCGATTCCTGAGAGATCTGGGAGTGTTGTGTTCTGGGGTGTCTAATCATTTGTTTTTCTGTGAGTGAGTAGGAGAGCAAGTGAGACACTATAGCTGGGTACTAAGGTGGTAGGATGACTCAGTCCCTATACACCAAGGTCTTATGATCCTGGGCATAGTTCTGTTTTTGTGCAGAATCCTTGCAACAGGACATCAGAGTGCAGTAGAAGAGAACCGTTCCCAAACAATCACATTGAGAATACATTTAAGATGCACATACATAAGTAAAGTTCCTCTACAGTCGGTGCATGGGTAACTCTGAGATACAACATCAGACAAATTAAAGCATGTAAACTATGAACTATAAAGGTAAGAATTAATTAGAAACAAGCACTGAGTGATTTTACATCAAGGATAAACATATAGAGGAAATGTAAAATTTTTTAGGGTTTTGGTAAACATTTTAACTTTTGTAAGCAGCATATTTTATAAAATGACCAAGATTTTTTTTAATTTACTGTACTTTATGTTTATAAAAAAGCAAATAAAGGCTTTATTCATCATTATCATCATCAGAAAAATTAAAGCATGTTTAGTAGAGCAGGTGAGGCAACAGGGATTTCAACCAAGTGTCTTTCGAAGAGAAGAGCTATGACATATTTTTGAAGATAGCATGGCAAGTTGTCAAGAAGAGGGTCAGGTGGAAGGAGTTCCAAATTCTTGTGGCAGTTCCGGAGAATGATTGGTTCATAAACGTTTCTCTATTAGAGATGAGAGGCTCAAGGAAAAGGGACAGAGCATTTCTTGACCTTTGTTTGTCACTCAAAATTTTCAGTTTCTCAGTTAGGTATATGAGAGAAGAAGTGTGCTATGCTTTGTGAGTGGTGCAGGTGGTTCTATCTTGAGCTCTTGTCTCTATGGGATGCCACTGGAGGATTAGCAGGATGTGATCAAATTTCTTGTGTCCGGTTACAAAACAGGCTGAAGCATGTAGAACTGCTCTGAGTGGGCCTAGCTGTACTATTAGAGTCCCTGAGAGCAGTGCGTTCACATAGTCAAGTCCAAAGAAAACTAACGTTTGTACAACTGATTTTAGGTTCTGTTCTGAGATGAGTTGCCAGATTTCCCATAGCAGCCTTAGATTGGAGCTGGGCGCTCTTGGCCATGGGTGCAATAAGCCTGTGGAAATTAAGTTGGCTGTCAAGGGCAAAACCCAATGACTTGGCGTTCTGAACAATGGCCAAGAGATCTATCCAGTCTTGGATTAGCTTTTTTTTCCGAGACGTAAGAAGAAATTCTGTTTGCCCAGGGTTTAAGTGGAAGTGGTGAGTTGAAATCCATGATTGAATTTTGGTGAAGGTGTTTAATAGGAGGGTGATGTCATTAGGGGATGCGACCTTCAGGTAGATTTGGGTATCGTTAACATACAGGTGGATGAGGATTCCAGAGTTCCTAAGGATCACACAGGGGCTCGAAATACAGATCGCTAAGAGTTAGAGAGAGGATCGAGCCTTGCGATATCCTTTGCTGGAGACTAATTGGCTTCGAAACAGAGTTCTCAATTTTCACTATTTGAGTGCAGTTTATAAGCCTGGAGGTGAACCAGCTGAGGACTACACCTTCAAATCCCATTTGATGCTTCAGGGTGTTTATCAGCGCCTCGTTGTTTACTGTGTCAAATGCAGTGGAGAGGTTGAGAAGAACTGGCAAACAAGAACTTCCCGAGTTGAGGATGTGGAGGGAATCATCCACAAGCTGCAGAATTGCAGACTCTGTGCTCTGGTCCTGATGGAAACTTGACTGGAGAGTGTTAAGAAGTTTGTTTATGTGGATGTGAGACAATTGAGAAGTTACGCAGCTTTTAATCACCTCACCTAAGAATGGGAGGGTGGAAGCAGGGCGAAAGTGGTTTGAGTCATTGGGATGCAATGATGATTTTTTAAGAAGAGGAGAGACTTGACTCACAATTATACAATCTGTGAACAAACCCTGTTCTAGGGAGAAGTTGACCAGGATGGCCCACACAGGGGATAGGAATTTACTAATGGAACCAGGAATGGCGTTGCATTGATGGTTTGAGGGTTTCACCTTGAATATAGTCAACAGTATATCTATATCTGAGATTGGGGAGCATAAGTACCATGGCTGCAGTGCCTTGCAGAGTAGCTTCTCCTCAGCTTTATTCTCAATAGTGTCTGGCAGGGAGAGGTTAGCGTATTTGACTTTCTTGTTGAAGAACTCCACAAAGTTGTATAAGGCCTCAGAGGACTTGGGTGAGGTATTAGGATCCAGGTTGTTATCTTGTTTGATTACCTCAAAACAAAATGTAGGTCTATTCTTGGCAGTGTTCAGGAGGGGTTGGATATGTAAAGACTTGGCTCTATATATGTGGTCTTTGTAGTTTTTCTGTGCAGACTGCAGCTAAGTTTGTCCATGCGAGGAGGGAGCATGTCTCCATTCTTTTCCAAGCTTTCTAATAACTTAGTAGAGGTCATTTTAGTACCATGGTAGAGTGAGTTTGGGTCTCTTATTTTTCTTGCCCTACCTCTCTCATCATTTTGTGTTATCTTCCCACCCTCCACAGTACTTCTCAGTCTCTCTCATGCTCTCTCTGCCCCCTCACTAACCTTTTCTAGGAGGGCAGGCCCGGCCTTTTACTCCACCAGGCATTTCCCCAGTCGACAGGAGCCTGTGGAGGCTGGTTTTGAAAGCCCAAGGCTGCTCCTGGCGCTTCTGTCACTTTCCTCAGCTTTGCAGCACAGGGAGACTTCAAGAGAGAGAGAGAGAGGAAAAGGGAAGGAGGGAGGTTAAAAGCAGAGACAGAGCGATCAGAGAGGGAGAAGTGAGAGAGAGAGACAGCAGAAAAGGAGGGAGAGAAATGGATGGATGGAAGGAAAGAGAAAGAGTTTGCAAGGAGATGAAGGGAGCGAGGCTGGTTTGAGTTTTTTGCCAGGGTTGCTTGTGATACCCACTCAGGCCCTGTTTTCTAGACTACATAGTCAGTGCATCTTGTGTTGTACAAATTGAGGAACCCTCAACAAACCACCAAAGTCCTAATTTAAGATAACAGATGCCTATGCACATGCTGAAGTCATTCTTTCCTGGAAGTGTCAAAGGTCCATGAACGTGCTGGAGCATTTATGGGAATGGAAATGGCAGTGGTGTTGACCTTACACCGCTGCCAACCTCTCACTCAACCGAGCAACAGTAAAATCAAGGGAGAATTTGAAAGATGCCAGAACATTCTTGTGTCTCTATTTGCGATGAGCCTAAATTGAGGAAATAAAAAAAGCAGAGATCTCTGGATATGTCATGTCAATCAATCAATCAATCAACCAATCAGTCATTTATGAAGTACAGCAAATCACCCGTGAGGGTGTCAAGGCACTGGAGTTGCTAACTACTTCGTGGTGCTCTGTTCATTCGAACAACCAGGTCCTGAGTACTTTTCTGAATTCCCAGAACGATGAGGCAGTCCTGAGGTGCAGAGGATGTTGTTCCAAGCTTTTGCCGCCAGGTGTGAGAAGGAGCGTCCTTCGCTGTTGCTTTGGCGGATCCGGGGGCTGTCTGCGAGGAAGAGGGAGGCTGATCATAGGCGTCTGGTCAGTTGGTGGAAGGTCATGCGTTTGCTCATGTATGGTGGTCCTTCGGTGTGCAGGGCTTTGTATGCATGGGTCAACATCTTGAACTGGCATCTCTTCTGGATCGAGAGCCAGCATCGTTTTTTGAGGTGCGATGTGAAGTGGGTTCGTCTGGGAACGTCGAGGTTGAGTCTAGTCACTAAGTTTTGTATTGTCTGTAGTCTCTTCAGGAGGCATGCAGTTATTCATACGTAGATTGTGTTCCTGTAGTCTAGCCTGCTGATGACAAGGGCCTGAGTGATCGTCCTTCTGGTGATGACTTGGGAGCCACATGAAGATCTTGCAGAGCATGCGTAGGGTGTGGAAGCAGGCGGATGAGACTGCGTTAACCTGTTTATTCATAGATAGCTTGCTGTCCGAGATGACGCCGAGGCTGCGGGTGTGGTCTGTCAGGGCGGGGGATTGGCCAAGTTCAGCAGGCCACCATGCGTCGTTCCATGGCGAGGTGTTGTTCCGGCTTGTCCGAATTGAGTTGTCCTTCATCCAGTCGGTGATGTTAATCATACATCTGTGAAAGTTGGCTCTGGTGGTTTAGGGGTCATCTGACAGTGAGAGGATGATCTGACAGAGTTGGCTAGGGGGGTCATGTCAATTTTGAAGAGGCCGGGGTTGAGGGGCAGTCCTTGGGGAATGCCGCAGATGATCTTCTTAGGTTCCGAGGTTAATGGTGGGAGATGGATTATCAGGGTTCTTACGGTGAGGTATTAGATGATCCATTTGAGGGCATCTACATGGATTCCGATGTGGTGGAGTTTGTTGATCAAGACATGATGGGAGATGGTGTCGAAGACGGTTAACAGGTCCAGGAGGATAAGGGCTGCTGTTTCGCTGTGGTCCAGGAAGGCCACAATGTTATTGGTGGTGGAAATTAGGGCTGTCTTTGTGCTTTGGTTGGCTCAGACTCCACATTGGGAAGGGTCCACTGTTTTCCGACCAAAATGCGGTCGCAAAACATTTGCACTTTACCAGCTACCTTAAGTAGGTAGTAACCTATTAGCAAATGGTATGGGGTCCCTGAACACGCCCCTTCCTGATACCAACTCAGCCAACCCAATTTGCTATTCAGTAATAGGTTACCGAGGGACCCCTTTCACTTTGTGAATGTTTGTTAAAACATTTTTTAAGCGCAGGCATTGGTCCCACGAGAAGCGCATCTCATTTTGTTTGAAGGAAAAAGAATCGCATTTTTAAAAAAAAACACAGCTTTTTTTTAAAGCAGTCACAGACATGGTGTTCTGCTGACCCCAGCAGACTACCATCCCTGTGATTTTTAGGTCGAGCCTAGCGCAGCACATGCGCTGCTCTATGGGGAGGCTTCTTGTAAGCACTCCAAACTTCCCACAGACTTCTCTGTGGGATTTAGTTAACTCCCACAGATTTCATTGGCCATAGCGTGTGTCTTTCAAAAAAGAAAGCACGCAAATGGCCGAAGGCGTGTGTTTGTCCCACCTTTTGTTGAAATGTTCCCTCTAATGGCCTATGGGTCTCGGGAGCGAGCATTGTCGCAGCTGCATTCCTTACATGGTGCCATCTGTTATGAATCATGTTACAAATTAGCGCGGTCGTGATTGTTTTATCTCTGGCTGCCTTTGTTGTCTGGGTAACCTCAACGCAAATGCAGCCTGTTATTTCTGATGCATGTTTAAAATAATGATTAAAAGGGGAGTTTGCGTGTCACTGTCACCTCCTGTTGGCCTCGCTGTGAGGCGTTCCATCTCGAACCAGGTGATAACCTCTTAGACGTTATCTTGTTCTCGTTTATGCTAGTCTCGCTCAAAAATACATCACGCTTGCGAGCCTGTGCCTGTCTCGTGCGTGAAAACGCAGGAACATCTGTGGATGGGCTGTCTTTGTTCATGGGTTTAGGAAAATTTTATTTATTTTATTTTGTTTTTAAAAAAAGTGTACGGGCCCAAAATTGTTCTTGTAAGCCGGGCTGACGGAAGCCGGAAGCACGAATGAGAAGGCTGCCTAGTCTTAATTATACACATTTATTTCGCCCCTTTTCTTTCCTGTTTCACTATCGTATTATTTATTGTGAGTTTTTTATCATCCTCGCCTTCTCTCTTGAGCACTGTTTTCCCAGCGTTCTCTTGTTCATCTTCCCCCTTTCTAACTTTTCTCTTAATTGCCCTGGGTTTAAACTCTGATAATGAAAAACAAATGTCTGGCCCACGAGGGCCGGTGGCTGCCATCTGCACCCACCGGTACAAATTAAGCACTGGTAAAATGCTGCGGACACACCCGCTGCCTTCATCGCAAGCGGGCATACTTGCTTGGAAAAGGTAGTCACTCGATGGCGCTCATAATAAGTGTTGCAAAGTGGAGACTTCATTTTTTAAAACGCGCTAACGAGAAGAATCGCCTTGTGATTGTTGCTCTCCACCACCCGTAGCCTCGCACATATGCAAATATCTGCTCATTCCCCGGTGCTTGTGGGAAAACAAGCTCGACCTTGGATCTCCAACCGTTGACCCGTCATGCGCTCCTTAGCAGCAGCTCCTGAGGTGAGAGGCTGTTAAATATCAGAGGACGATCGACGCTAGCCACCAAAGTTGGTGGTGGGTTGAAAGAAAATGCAAAACAGAAACGAGGAGGTGATAAAGGCAGGTTTTTCCAAAGGCGAATGGGCATCCTAGAGCCAGAGGGTACATTTTTGGCACTTCCGTTTAAAACCGCACTGGTAGTACGGTACTAGCTCGTCCCGTGTTCCGGGTGTTCGGTGAGTTGCTGGCTGATTTCCTTCTCAAGAACCTTAACTGGAAAGAGGAGCAGAGAGATGGGCTAGTAGTTCTTCGGTTCGGTGGGGTTGTTGCTGGGATTCTGCTCATACACAGAACTATGCACAAGAAAACAGGACCTCAGTAAATAGGGGTGTACCTCCTATCACCTTAGTACCCAAAATCCCAACCGACTAGCAATAGTGTCTCATTCGGTCTCCTACAAATATCAAGAAGCTACGAATGTTTAGACAACCCAGAACACGAGCACTCCCGACTCACCTCAGAGTCGCGGGAACAAGACACTCTTTCGCTCTCACGTACTTGTCCACAATAAAAATAATCAGAGTCACTAAATAAGTTCAAAATGTTTATTTTGACTATAGTGATTCATAAAACAGTATGCGAACCACAACTAGCAGCAAAATGCATAAGGCAAGAATCATTAGCATTGTTACAATAACATAGAATACAAAAGGAGTCATCATTTTATAAAGACTGTGAAAAAGGCAAAATAACTGGGCCTAATCACCCTCCCCTTGGCAGTAAGAAGTTATTTTATATAACAGAAGATCTCTAGGCATTATTAGCAGACCCCTACCTAAAAGCCTAAACGCAAAGGTTTACATCATAGGAACAGTAGAGCTCAGCTCCATGGAACGGCTTTCTTCGAGTGTGTTCAAAGCTCGATTCTTCCACATTGCAGCTGTTGGTAACATGTTTTGTCTAGGTAATAGGGACTGACCAGAACAGAATAACAAGAGACATTGTTGACCGACCTTGCACATTATGTTCAGACAGAATTGAAGGGAAAGCTGAGAACGTGAAAAACAATCTGTTATCATGTACAGGGCAGAGGCAAAGTGTCGCGAAAACAAACCCTTAGCAGAGGCGTGTGCAAAAGCAGCAGCATAGGGCAAGCAAAACTCATGCTAACTTAGCAATTTCGACAATGTATCTAAGGGCTACATAACCCCATATAATAGGGTCAGCGGATGATTTCTTCATGAGGGGCCTCACTTCAGTGTGTTTCCAGACCTCAGGGAAGGAGGCCACGGTGATGGCGCCATGGCGGTCCTCACCTCACGTCAGTAGTTTAACTTTTGTCCTATAAGTAAAAGCAGTATATTGCACTGGAAAACTTCAGACACAAAACTCAGAGTTCAGTCACATTGCTAGTCTACCAACCTTTAGACAAACCCTTTTGTGAATAAAAACATGCTTAATTTCAAGACTAGAGGTGCAGTGTCCAGTGATCAAGGTCTGAATACACCATGCAATGAGTATATGAAGGATCCATGGTGAGTTCACGGTTAAAGCATGTATATATCCACTGCAGGGGAGTGATGTTCAATGAACAAAGCACTGTACAGTCAATACATGAGGATTGATGCATACATTGAGCAATGCGGGCAGTCAAGTATTGAAAGAATGTCAGGGATAAAGGGCAATGGAGGATACCTTCCTGTGCTCCGCAAGGACATCAGAAGCTCAGTTGAGGGTGTAGAACAGTCATTGCTATGGGTCCCTGGGTAAGTGGAACAAAGAGGGTTCTGTTGCTTGAACAAGAAATACCTTGAAAAAACAATAGGCATTTGGCAAAACAGGAACAGTTTGTTTATTAAAAAAGAGTGGCCAGGAGAACAGGAGAACAGTTACAGGCGCAGGCTCTGAGGACTGTCTCCCGGCCACTCTGTTTAATTAAACAGACTGTTCCTGTTTTGCCAAATGCCTCTAGTCTCCTGTTTTTTCAAGGTATTTCATGTTCAAGCAACATTTTGGTGAGACACCATCGGAGCTGATTGGTACCTCGAACCTGACTGCAGCCGAAGGAAGAAGACCCCACCCGGACGGATTCACATTTGTGCATCAAGGAAGGCAAACAGACACCGCAATTGAATGATAGTTCTCCTGAATCCATGGGGTGAAGGTCCGTCCTGAAGCAACCATCACAGAGGGTAAGAGACTATATCATAACTAGGCCTGGGCAGAGTTCGCGGAGTGGCGCTACTCAAAACTCTGCAAAGTCGCAAAAAACCTCAGCCGAGCTACGCATAGTTCGTTAATGGGCAAGTTTGCCGGCGTGCCTGTTCGAGTTGCAATGGTAACACGGAGTGTGTTCTCACATTCCAATTTGCACGCGAATGGCGCCACACAGTTCTCATGTGCGTTCTCGAGTGCCAAATCATGAGAGAACAGCACCATGCGGTCCGCATTGGCGCAGCCATCTAGTATTTCTGCTCTCTGTTATGGTGCTGGGCATCCTCCCCCTTTAAAACTAATCTACCCCTCATTTTTATTTTCTATATTAGTGTGTGTCGTGTTTGTGTATTTTACGTTTTTGCGATTTTTTTTTTTTTGTTTTTTTTTTTTGTGTTTTTTGTCACTTTTTGTTTAGTTTCCCTTACTTCCTTATTTCTTTCTTCTTTCCTTTCCTTTTTTTATTTTTTGAACTCACCCAGGGTGCAGGGCGGCTACGTTGCGGGTGACATTGCCTCCCAAGTGTGCGGCCGCGGGCAATCTTTGATGAGGAGGAGGTGGCAGCACTGTTTTTTTTGTGCAGCGCTACCTCCCCTCCATGCTGGCAGCAGGCAGCAGGCCCGGTAGCGGATACCCTCCGCAAGAGCGTTGGTGGCGCTGGGGGATGGTGCGCCTGTGCATGCGTGCACCGGCCAGGTTTGGTCGGTGCACGCACACACTCATGCACGCAGCAGCTGGGCTGATATCCTGGACCGGAACAGAACCTCTACAATGCTAACATTTTGTTTCCGATTAGCATGCTGCTCACACTCAGCGTAAGTTACGTTTAGTTTACATTGGAATATTATTGCCTGATCCAGTTTCTAGTTTCTTCTAGGCAGGTGCTCAGCGCTACCTAATCTTACTAATCATTGGCGCTCACTTTGGCTGATTAATTAAGAAGCCATTGCAGACTATTGTCCTGTCACTATAGTGAATCAGTGACATCAGTGAGTAGCGCGTACTCTCCTTGACTTTGTTTATGTAGCTCGTACAGTTCCAAGTTATTTCTCAGCGATGTGTAGTCCGCATCTATGCATTGCAAAAAAGGGAGACTGAGTCCATGAAGGGGGTTGAGAAATGGGATAGACTCAAAGATCATTCACTGCAATGCATTAGTTCTAAATGTAGTTTTTGTTAAGGAAATTTAGAATAGGGATTTCAGGATTAGTATGGGCAACTCAACGATAGTCGATAGACTTGAAACTAGTACTATAGGCGATCTGTTTTAGAGAAGTACAATGTGACTGCTTTTGCTTATCATAAAACTTTTGTGGAGATTAACTGAATCCCTAATCTATTTTTTTATCTTCTTCATTTCTTACATCAGCACCCAACGACAAGAAGAGGGATGTTCAGGAGGCAGGTCCGGCAGTAGCTTTTCAGCCGGCTCCGACCACCTGCGCCACTGCCAAGGGCTTTGCTGACCCCAGTAAGTCCTAATATTTATTATTATTATTATTTCCCTAATGTTGGGTTTTATGATTGTTGTGGGCTTATGATAGAATATTGTGGTATTGGAATGTTGGTGCTGGGTTACAGGAAGGGAGTTGCTACCTGGAGGCTGGTGTTACTGGTGAGAAATAACGTTTCTCTGACACCCTTACCTGCTGCCTTCCTTCCATGTGGCGACGAGGACAGGATACAAACCCACTCGTGCAAAGCAAAATGGATTCAATTTTTGTTTCATTCCTGTTATCCCTGCATTATCTATTTTTCCTTATTTTATATGTTTTTCTTTTTTGGTAGCTTTTACCAGTCTCTACTTTAGTCTCTACTTAACTAATCTTCTGCTCTGTTGGTAATCTTTCCCTCTCTCCTCTATATTTTGTGGTACTGTAAGACTAAGAATAACACATTTTGGTTCTCTACTGTCTAGCGTGAAGATTGCAGGCCCAAGGAAGCTAGTATTATAAATAATATTCAACATGTATGTTTGTTTAGAGAAGGCTTTCTTTATCCTGCTTATGCTCTAACAGTTGAGCTCACGAGAGAGTGGAAATGGTCATCATGAACCACCCCCTCCAATGTAGTGTGTTGCTGTCTCATTCATTTATACAGTATACCAGCAGTTCCCCATGACAGTGCAGCATGGTTGGAAAGAAAGTATGATGTCCCAATCCCATTGCATTTGCCAACCAATACCATATGTCTTTCATTGACCATTATTTCACCCCTGGCTGTGTAACTTTGAGAGCCAATCAATTGCCCAGAGTGATATTTTTGTTAGAAGATACCGCAGTGCTAACTGAACTGTGGTGATGTATTGCAGTTGTATTTGGGGTGTCGTATCTGGCATCTATAATATGTATAATGTTTTATTCTAGCTGGCTCCAGTGCTGCTGTAGGAGGAGACAAGTCAGTTGGAGGGAAAGAAGTGGCAGCAGGGACGAGCACTGGTAAGTCACATAATTCATGAAATTTCTATACTCACTAGCTAGTACCAGGACGTTGTCAACATGTGACCGTGACCCCCCCCCCTCCCTCCCTAGCTTTAACAACTGCAGCTGTGGTTGAGGTATTATGGCCTCTTCTGTCTGCAACTGAACTCACCAAAAGCTCCAATAATGAACGTTGATGCCTTGAGGGAAACATGAAAGAATGGAAGGTTAAAATAAAGGAAATGGTATACGAGTGAAAGGGTGGGTGGGGGAAAGAAGAGTGTGTAGGTGGGTAAAGGGATGGATGGGTGAAAGGATGGCTAGAAGAAAGGGTAGATAATTGAATGGATGGATAATGGATTTGAAATTTTGGTGAAAGACTGGATGAGAGAAAGTAAAGCTTAATCATGGTCGCTATAGGTGAATTAGAATTAAAGGATGAATGAATATGCGGATTGTTTGGATGAATAAGCAAGGCAGTTCTTCTCATGAGGAGCATGCTGCTCACCTACTTTGCTTCCTTTGTTTATGTAGGGTTATCAAAGCTATGGTTCAAAGTGGGGGGTATTTTTTATTTTTTGATCTACTCCTTTGACTTGCTGTATTTGTTAAGTGAGCCAGATGTACCCCACCCATCATTCATCACCCCCACCCCTCTCCGCCTATGGCATTTTTTTGCCACCCATGAGTGATGTGCAGTATGGATCAATTTGTGACTGCAGTGTTGGCTGTGCAATGTGCGTCTGCTTTAGTTGATGCAGCATTTACAATGTTTTCAATACATTGCAAACCGAACACACAAGGTGTGTCGTTTTCCTTCACCCAATAAGTCATCTCTTAGTACTTCACTCCTTTATTTTTTCCTAAGTTGTTACATCCCATCCCACCAAATTGGAAAATCCATTCTTGGCATGTGCCACATTTTATTTTATAACCATGTGAAGTGAAGTGATTCCAGAATATATTTCATGGTTTCCCATAACACCTGTTCAGATTTTTCCCTTTCGACTTGTACAGTGACTGAATAAGCCAAAGATGACGAATCGATGATCAGTGTAGTGGCCCCTCTATTCTATATAAAAAAAGCTCTACCCTAGCTTTCTAGTCCCTCTACCATACCCCTGTAGTAGAGTAAGTCAAGTTTCCTTTCCTTGCTTACTGCCAAGCAAATGAATTTGTTGGAAATAATATGTGGTGGTTGGAGGCCACAGAGTAAAGTGGGAGTAAGTGTATGATTTGATGTCAGTTTGGCGTATGGGATACACAGTGACAAATGTGCCAAATACAATCTATAAAGCCTGTTCCTTTTCCTCAACGTTGACTTACGGCAGACAGGATAATATTAATATCCGTATTTCATACATGATGGGTGTGGCATAGTATCTTATTTATGATTCATCTGCCTCGCTGAAGTCAGGGTAGAAAGAGAAATGCATTTGGAGAAGAGCAGGGCCAGTGTAATTAAAAATAGATAATTGTCAACTACAGCTGCCCCAGCTGCAGACCGTAGCAAACTACTCGACGCACTGGCTAGAAATAAGCTTTGCTTCATTATTTTAGCACAACACACAACTTGTACTCCATAGTGCATAATGGCGTTCTCATTAATAAGATGTAATTTATTTTTCAACTCAAGAAATAATCAAAGTATTTTTTTTTTAATCCAGTGTTATTCTGCCTTTTAATACTTTTCTGCCACACAGTCAGTGCTTTTTATGCAAGGTATGTGTGGGTAAAACATAAAATTGGCCTTGTGACTCTCCTCATCATAATCACATCAAATTCCAATGGCCCTAAGGGACCATCAATGTACTGGTACTGTGCCAGCCAGTAATTTAAAACAATTGTGTGGACAGAGCATTATTTACAATTTGTCGTTTTTTGTTTTCCTCAATATAGCTGCTCCTGATGTTCCAGCTGGACCACCCACCAGGCAGGAGATAGAAGCCCATTTGCAGTGGCAGAGGCTGAAGCGTATCCAGCAAGAGTACCGGTGGCTGGTGGTCCTGGAAGAGGTGGAGGAGGAAACAAACGCTTCTCAGCCGGGCCTCAGTGCAGACGATCCCCCTCAGCCTCCAGCCTCCCGGCCATCATATCGCTGGAGCCACCACCAGCTTCCATCAACTGCTACCACCCCTCCCACTGACAAAAACAACTGCCACTTTCTGCGCCTACAGCGGATGAGCTCCTTCGAGAGCCAGCTCACCACAATGAAGCAAAGCCTGGACCAGCTCCAGACGGACATCCGTAATGCCCTCTTCTAGCCCTTTTTTAAAGTTTTTGTTTTTGTGGGAGGGACATGTTTGTTGGGGCTTAAAGTAGTTGGGACCGGGCTTGACTTTCTTTGGACATTTCGAATTTTGGGATATTGAGCTTGAGTCAGTTTTGTTTGGGGAGAGGGGTGAGCATGTTGTGCGGGTGGAGAGGGTATGTTTCTTTGTAAAAGAAAAATAAAGGGGGATACTCTTTTATTTCATCCAAATTTATGCCTGAAATAGTTTGATTTACTTTTACTCTGCACTGCTGCCTTCAGCTTTAAAACAGCCTATTAATGTGCTTGTAAAACAGAGTGTAGCTATAGAGTTATACTTCTCTAACTAGCTTGACCATTAGGGAGAACGCTGCCATGACCTATATTGTCTACAACAAACTAGATAAACAATAGTACCATTTAGTTACTTACTTACTAAGTTAACTAGTTCATGTCACTCCATACTAGTTGTCTTACCTGAATATAGATGAAGCAGTAACAGGGAAGGCATCAAACTTCACAAGCGAGGTCCCACTTCCAGTTCCACCCTGTTGAGCTACAACTGTAGGATTAATCTGAATGATTGATTATCCATCATAGGCAACTAAATGGAAATAAAAAGACTGAGTTTGTGGGTTATATTTTATCAAAGCTTTACAAAGAATTCACACCTAAGTACTACATGATATGACGCAACAAGAATGCCTGATAGTGCTAAAATACAAATATAGCAAAGCTAGTAAGCTTTGGCTAATGGGGAGCTCTTAGTATTATTTACGAAATTCTCGAGTTATAGAAAATGGACAAAAAGTCTGGAGTGGACAAGCTTAGGTTAGATGTTTATGCAATACAAGGCCTGAAGTGCACTTGCACTTTTTCTGTCAGCCATTTTGGTCAGCGCTCCAGTAGCTGCACCCTGACGCGGGAGCTACAAAAGGGCCGGATGACTCGACCGCGCAGCGGGCACGCCGCTAGCCCGTCTATGCCCGTCCGCGTCCTGTCCGGGCCAAGGGCCATAACCCCTGTAACTTTTCCGTCAAAGACCTACACTTACAACTCGGATCAGCTCCGACAGTTAAAGGGGACAACTAAGAGCAACTGCTTACATTCCATTTATCCTTGTAGTAAGGATTTCGGCTGCTCCCACTGCCCTTTTAAATTTTCACTGTTTTTTAATTCCCAAGCGGCCTTGCCTCACCAGGAATCATATAGAATGCTCTTGTTAAATTGTAGGTCACTGTCTAAACATTCGGCCGAAATCTCTATTCTGCTAGAGGAAGAACGTCCAGAAGCCCTGTTTTTGACAGAAACTTAGCTAAATAATGGATCTGACCCCGACCTTGCTCAAGCCCTCCCTCCAGGTTATCTTATCCAGAGGCAAGACTGAGCTTCAGGGAAAGGCCGCGGCATTGCTATTATTCATAAAAGTCAGCTTACTTGCCGCATTTCTGTAGGTCCGTTACCAGACTGTGAGAACCTCTCATTTGCGATTGGATTCGCACCCACGCTCACTTTGTCAGGTATTTTAATCTATCGTCCCCCTGGTGCACTGGGTCAATTCTGTAAACTTCTGCCTGATATGGCAGCTAACCTAGCCAGTGCCCCCTCTAATTTTACACTATTATGTGATTTTAACCTGGATTTTGACGACCCCTCACACATGGCCGCAGTGGAGATGATAAATGACCTTGCAGCCTATCAGTTTAAACAAAAGGTTGTTAACCCTACCCATGTGAAAGGCCACCTACTCGATCCTATTTTCTCCAACATTGATGAATTATCAGGAAGGGACACTATCCCAGTGCCATGGTCCGATCACTTTATTATTCCGTTTATCTGGACCCCTACGTGCTCCACTTTATCTGTCAGGCCGGTTAGAAGCCTGGCACTTCTATGGTCTAAACTTCCATTAGAACAGTGGATCCTGGCTTTGGAAAATACTAAGCCGATCCCTGACCCTAATCCCATTATTGCTAATGAAAATTTTAATAAATGGATTGAGGCCTCACTAGACTGGGTTCTCCCGAAGAAGTGGACTCAGAATACAGCCGGGACCAATAGAATGGCATGGTATTCTCCCAAGCTCCGTGAGCTAAAACAAACTTGTAAGAAACTTGAAAGAATTTGGAGAAAGGACTTCTCCTCAGTCAAGAAACTGAAATGTAGGGAGGCCATTAAAATATATAAAGCAGAAATTAAATTGGCCCAAGCCTTGTACTATGAAGAAAGAATTTCTTTGGCAACTAATTCTCCTCATGAAATTTTTCGCATTGCGAAAAAACTGCTTAGAGCCCCCTCATCGCCAGCTACATCTGATGCTACCTGCTCGCGTTGTAATAACCTGGAAGATTTCTTTTATGAAAAAATTCAAGCCATCTTTTCCTTTTGCGGATGGCCACAGTAATTCACAAACACTGGATATTATTTCTCAGAGCAGGGAACATCGCTTGGAGGCAATTCCTTTGATGGACTCCAAGTCGTTCGAAACCATCTCGGCGCTCGTAAAGTGTGGGTCGCCTAGAGATTCAGCTCCTCCCAATATTTTGAAACGGGCGTCCGGAACTGTCTCTCCTATCATACTGGAGCTGATTAACACCTCCATTTCTATTGGAGTAGTCCCTCCTCCATGGAAAAGTGCCATGGTGAAGGCGTTGTTAAAAAAGCCTAGTCTTCTCCCTGATCTCCTGGGAAACTATCGTCCCATCTTGCTTCTCCCAGGAATCAGTAAAATTGTGGGAAAACATGTTAATTCAGTACTTCCTACATTTCTAGGGTCCCACAATCTTTTTCACCCTTCGCAGACCAGCTTTCGACCACTACAGGGAACAGAAACCGCCCTCTTACCAGTAGTCGAAGAGTCCAAGAAGATATTGGACGCCGGAGGCACTACAGCTGTCATCCTTCTGGATCTCAGTGCAGCCTTCAACACTGTTAATCACCAAATTTTGGTCCATAAACTTAGAAATTTGGGGGTGACTGGGGAAGCTTTAGTGTGGCTGCAATCATTCTTGGAAGGCAGGTCTTTCCAGGTTTTCGAAGGTGATGCTACTTCAAAACTGATGTCTCTCCGCTGCGGGGTTCCGCAGGGATCGTCCTTGAGTCCCCCCCTGTTCAATATATATATGAGCCCGCTAGCGGAGATTGTGCTTCCTTTTGGGGTGCATATTGTCACCTACGCTGATGACAAACAACTTGTCGTGGCCCTAAACCATTCTGATGTTTCCTCTCATGACCTACGCCCTTGTTTGGAGAAGGTGGCCAAGTGGATGGATCACTCATGTTTGAAATTGAATGGAGATAAGACAGAGATGATGCTGCTTGGGAATCCCTCCATTTTTAATGCAGAAGTAATGTGGCCAGTCTGTTTGGGCTCCGCTCCTGCTCCCAAGAACCAGATTAAAAGTCTGGGTATCTGGTTTGACAGTGATCTGAGCTTTAAGTCACAGGTTCGGAATGTGGCGGCTTCCTGTTATGGCATCCTTAGGATGCTTCAGAAAGTCCTTCCGCTTCTTCCCTTCCTTTCAAGAAGGCTTATGGTCCAGGCTCTCATTCTTTCTCACCTGGACTATGGGAATGTTCTCTATTTAGGCGCCCCTTGTGCTACTATCTCGAAACTCCAGACGGTGCAAAACTGCGCAGCGCGGATGCTCCTTGGGATTCCGAATTGTCAATCGGCGAAACCAGCTCTGAAGTCTCTCCATTGGCTTCCTATTCAGGAGAGAGTTAAATTTAAGGCCATGTGCATCGCTCACAAGACGCTAGCAGGGAAGGGACCGTCCATCAATCGTTCCATTATTCTACCTTACCGCGCCAAAAGACGCCTGCGTTCGGACGACCTCCATCTTGCCTTAGTCCCTAGAATTAAAAGGGCTAGAAGAGGTGGCCGTCTGTTTTCTTACAATGCTGCCAGGATATGGAACACCCTTCCACTTCAATTACGCAGTGAATCTAATCATGTAGCCTTTCGTAAACTTCTAAAAACTTGGCTTTTCCCTTAATGTGGCTGTGGTGTCTATTGTTGTGCCTCTGCTAGCGCTGGGATGCCCCCGGGTAGCTATGCACTTAATAAATGCTTCTTTCATTTAATTTCATTTCAATGATGATGCTGACAACTGATGTTCTTCATTCTATATCTAAAATATGGATAACTTTTCATGCTCATGTGGGTAAATGTGGCCAGTGTGGGCTAATGCTTAGAAGATCGTGCAGTAAGTTGGTGTTGCTTTCACCACATCCGCCTCACCAAGTGTGTGATCCATTGATGGTGTAAATTAAGCCACACCTCAATAAATCACACAGCCTGGGGGAAGAGGGTTAGGAGTTTGATGAATGGATGAGAAGGAGGATTTGGGGAAAGGTTTGACAAAGACTACACAAGGACAACATTCATCTGGGCAATGAGTAGCACATCATGCATCATCAATCTGTTGTGGAAGGAAACAAAGGAATGAGTATGACAGAGTATAGATAAATGCATTGCAAACAGTCCTTTTGCCCCGAGACCCAAGTTATCAGATATCTAAATGTTCTGTCTTCTAGTTTGGGGAGTGAACCTACCCACCCAGTTTTCCAAATATGGTTTTTAAAAGAAAACTTATACTGTATTGCAAAATTAGGTGGTGCATCTGCATTCTCCTTGGGAACGACCACTCTTGGGTGCCTGTCTGGACTGGTCTGGTAAGTAAGCAGGGGTGTTATTGAACTCAGCGTTTACCTTTTGTTCATACAGGAGACTAGAAGAAAGCCTGTGGATTGTAAAAGAGAAACTGTATTTTAGAATCAAGGAGCAGGATAGAAGGAAGGTAAGCTTCATGAGGAGTGTATCAAGAAGACTCAGAGGCAGAGCAAAAAGAACAAGAGGGGGACACGGAGTTTAAAATTAAAGTCCAACACGCACACACACACATACACACACAGAGCAGCATTATGCAAACGCACCTGTCTCCATTCCATGTAGCTGAGTTCTAGGCCTCAGACTCTTGGTTTAACTTTGAACTGAAGTCGATAACGTCTTGCTTACAGCTGTTGATGAGGTAATCCGTGGTCTGTGGCAACAAATCCAATTCTGAGACCTCTGGGTCCAGCCATTCATACACCTTACTGTTAAATTCCTCCAAGATGGTTACAGCTGTATGTGATTTCTCCATGGCGAACATGGGCACTGTTGCATGCCTCCGAAAGCTCCTAAAACGTTCTTCAGGACCAAGACATGCAGATATATTTTGCTTTACCCCCGAAAAAGAGATTCAGTGTGCAGTGATGCACATGTAATCAGTCACCTGATAACTGGTCCACTTGTCTGTCATCAGGTGAATGGTGTGAACAACACTTTGCTGCAGAGCTTGTCCAACCAACTGCAGTACATCGTGATGCAGCGCTGGACCAGCAACTCTGGCAAAATAGGTCTGACTTGGTATCTTCCATTTCTGGCAGATGGCTACCACAAATTCTAAGAATCCCACTCCTTCTACAAAAGAAAAAGGGAGGAGGTCCAGTGCAAACATTTTTGCCAGCTATCCATTGTACAAACTTGCGGTTGGGTGGTTCCGCTTGTAGGGCTCCTCCTGCCTAAACATGCCCGGAATCATTATGGGGCTACTGACACAGGAATCTTTCAAGAAGTAGATGGTGGTGGCAGACTCAATGTCTGTCGTGGTGAGGCAGTCACTGTATGCCGTGGTGTCTCAATCTCACTCAGAGTTTTCGTGGGCCATTGTGAAGTCACTGAGGTGGGTGATTTGGCTGCTGCACTGCTGGGGACAGGGCTGCTTTGCATGAAGATGTCACCCTCTTCTTCCTCATCATCACCTTCTACCTTGATTGGACTTGTAGCTGCTGTTTCCAGGCTCTCCTCACCACCACAATCATGTTCAGCAATTTTTTAAAGGTGCTCCTCCCACTGGATTGTGTGGTGTTTTTTTCATATGGGTCGTTTGGCCTCCAGTGCCATATGAGTACCAGGTTACTTAAAAAAAAAACACTGCGAATGCTGCATTCTGCATACTGCATACTGCAATGCATTTGGCTACCTGTAAAAAAGTCCCAAACTGGGGAGGCGTACTTTTTTACTGTACCACTGCCAATGCCTGAAGAAGAACTGGAGGTAGTTGGGTGTGTCATCGATTGCCTCTCTGCTTCTCGTGAGGTAGGGGTTGGTGAAGGTCTCAGCTGGCGCTTTGCAAATATGGGAGCTGGTGGCAGTGCAACCTGTGCCACATCCCTTGGAGCAGGTTGAATAGCAATGTCAGACTCCTCTGTGTCACCTTCCATCATCATCCTCTTCCATAAATCTAATTTTCCCTTGCCTCTTCTGTTGTCTCCTGGACTCTGTCGGGGTCCACTCCATGTCCCTATCATCATCATAAACAGAAATGGTGCTTGGAGAAGGTGGTGGAGTAGTACCCTTCCTTTTCCTTGCTGGAGATCTGGGAGCCAATGATTCTAAAAGAGGAGGTTCTTGCTCAGAAGGTTGCTCAACCTCCTGTTCTGCTCCATCATCTGTTATATTACCAGGTTAGACCCATGTAGGGAGGCAGCTTATTCCTTACATTGTCCTAGAAAATAATATTTCAGCGGTGAACTTTTGCACACATCTCTGAAACGACTTTGTTTACACATCCAGCTTCGCGCAACATTATCACGATGCCTTGAACATAATGTACTAGGCCTCTCTATGCACTAGGTACAAAAGTCGTCCTATCTTCATCCACGAGGCGACAACGCTATCTACATATCCATTACATCACTAATCCTGCGTGCACACTGCGAAGGCTGCTTTTTATTATAAATAATAGGCATCCTGATAGATTGGTAGAGGAGGCACTTCTGCTGACACCGAAGGTCCCTGCATGCTGACAAATCCCCACGCACCGGTCTGACATTCCTACTCGAGACCAAGACGGGGTCCTTCACTCTCTCCCATCAGGTAATGGGGTTGGATCGTCCCTAGGGGGGATCCTTGGCTCTACACCCATACACACTCTAGGTACACTCAGAGTACGGTTTGCATTAGAGGAGTACGTTAGATTACCATTTTGCGTATATGCCTGGATATATTCGTTGCTTCAGCACCATGGAGAAATGTATCTACTGTTTACTATTTTGGTGCTTGTAATCTCCTTTATTTTCTTCTGACTCCTAATCAATGCAGCACACATATTTTATGCAAGAATAACGTTGGTTGAGTAAATATTTTTGAAAACATCCCACTGTGTATTCTCTGTATATTTCTCTGAAAAGAAGTGAGCACAAGTGAGTGAGTGAAAGATTCTGTACTGTTTCCGCAATCCCTGAGTGATCAGGGTTGTCATGGTCAGAAGTTGCCAGAGTCCATTCGCTCCCTGGTAAGGTTAGGGGGGTTTATGGTGGCACTGTGAGCTAGCTGGTCTATAGGCCAACATATCCTGCGGGGGTGTCCGGAATCAGTCTTGACACCAAGCCCTTAGTTTATGTTATCCCATCAATGCGCAGATCCTAGGCGTTAGTAGGAACTACACAACATGGCGGCGCCAACATTGGTTGCAGTACAATAAACATTGGTTAGGCACTTATTTAACAGTCAAATCTGAGTAGTTCAGTCGTGCTTTCTCAGAGACCCCTACTCACATTAAACCGGAGACGTCCGTAGTCGGAAAAGGGAATCCGCCTCAGCTGAGTAGGTACGTCCTATGTATTGGCTGTAGGTTTTATCAAGTTTGAAGGATTAAAAATATTCCCATTTTGTACAAACAGAATCTCAATAAATTCATTTTCATAATTTCGTTTTTAATTTTTCACAATGACTTAACATGGAGATGGCATTGAAGTACAAGAAGCTACTCTAAATATTTCAGAAAATTGCGGACAATGTTGAAATAATAATGTTGAAATAATTACAACATGGCCTCCCGGCAAAGGATGGAAATGTTACCTTTGTGGTTGAGGCACACGAAGTATTCAGGATCGAGGTATTTTATTCTTGGGTTACATTCTCAGCTGCAGACGCACACACGCAACTGTTTCACACTTACATTGAAGATGAGACACCAAAAGAAAACATTCCATACGTGGACATAGAAGTCCCGTTAACTTACCAAGAGCATATAAATTGGTTTGTAGGCGCCCTCCCCACACCGTAAAAAACGTGAGACTCGGTCCGCTCAGCAAAGAATGAGCGACTTGGCCGGTCTTAACTTTGTATACACCACACCCCGACATTCACAGGTTAGGAGCAGCAGGACTGTGCACACTATACGAAGATTTAGTGAAAATTTACAGTAATCTTACACAATACATAAAACGAACACTTATAGTTCAACCTGTGAGGGCTGCTTAGGCTGCACAACCTCAATTGAATACTACGGGTATCAGCCCTCAAACGCTGAATGCTATAATGGGAAGAATTCCCACCAGTCGGGAACAAGTGCCGTTCTGGATAGCACAAAAAATAGCACAACTTGAAGCAGTGTTTTCCTATATGGGCCCACAGGAAAAACTCAGAATTCCAACAATTTGCTTGCCAATGGGGGTGGCTCTCCTGATAGAAGATTGTGCCACTTGGGGTACAGTCTTTGCTGCCATTTACACCAGAACTAATGGTTCCCCTTCAATAGCGGTAATATAGGATGTATTGAAACGAATACAGAATGAGTACGGGGCAGAACCTGCCCTTGACTTAGGAATGAAACTAACTGGCAATTTCACCAACACCTGAGGGAATTCACTCCTATAGAACAGGAGAGAGAGTTACCTAAGATTATCGCAGAAACATACTCTTCCCTGGGAAGAGATCATCTGGGATCTAGACCTGGGAAACCGGTGGTTAAGGGTAATTCTGAAAAAGATAACTCTAAGCAAGCACCTGATTCATCTCAAAAGAAATGGGATAATAAACAAAAAAATTATAAACAAAATAAACAACAATCACAGAGTTGGTCTCCTCAACAGGAGTACACTGAAAAGAGATGGCATATCGGAAACCAGGATAATGTTAGAAAGCATGACAGATATCATGATATTGATACACCTTCCTCTCGTTCCATTCAGGATCTATCTGAGAAATGCTAGGAGAGAGGAAGACGGTCAGAGCAAAGATCAGAAGAGCGAACAAATCCGAAAAGGTAGATGTTAGAACCGGGTGGTTGAAATCCCCACCCGCTTCCACGTCAGGGAAAGGAAGGACACCTTCTCAGATAGCCCCTGCTCACCCCCTTGGTAGCTTGGCACGAGCAGCCAGGCTTATCTTCAAGGCTAATGTGTAAAGTATTTGCAACCACGCTCTCAGTGACCCAATGATGACACCACACGAGTTTCATAGAAAAACAAGTATATGTTTATATAAAAAGATATACGATGAGACCACATGATAAAAATCCAACATATGCGTATTTGTAATATTCCTCCTAGCCGGTTATTAGGCCAGCCAGCCCTTGTAGGGTCTGGCGGTATTAATGAGCAAATCTAGGTGATCCAATGCAATCCTAATGCAATGCTATGCAGTTCGTATAGCAAGAATCAGGCACTTTGCAATGTAAAAATAATACAGTTCGTTAGGCAACAATCCAACAGTTCGTAATGCCGAAATACTGCAATGTGTAATGCAACAATCAGGCAGTTCGTTATGCAAAACTAATGCAATGCGTAATACAACAATCAGGCAGTTCGTTATGCAAACACAATGCAATGCGCAATGTAACGATCAGGTAGTTCGTAATGCAAACTAATGCGATGCGTAATGCAACAATCAGGCAGTACGTTATGCAACCACAATGTAATGCGCAATGTAACGATCAGGCAGTTCGTATTGCAAACTAATGCGATGCGTAATGCAACAATCAGGCAGTTCGTTATGCAACCACAGTGCAATGCGCAATGTGACGAACAGGCAGTTCGTAATGCAAACTAATGCGATGCGTAATGTAACAATCAGGCAGGTCGTTATGCAAACACAATGCAATGCGCAATGTAACAATCAGGCAGTTCGTAGTGCAGAAACAATGCAATGCGCAAGGCACTTCGGCACTGATCACAGTGCTTTAGACGGTCTCTCTGCCTCTCGTACTGACTCACGGTCAGCTTCCGCCAACATATGCCCCCAACACAGGTATGGTGTAAACCAAAGTACAGCTCCACACTCCGGCCCCGGTACTGCCACTCCTTGGCATGTACAGGCCGCGATACGAGCGTGAGCAGAGGCTCGTGCTGCAAGAATGAGAGAGGCCGAGAGCGTCCCTCTCCGAGCCTGCACCCCGCCCCAGGCGGCGACACACATTACCTGGGGGGTGCGACCTCGCTCTCCTCTCCTCTCGCGACTTGGGCCTCCGATGCGACTTGGTTGATTCCGGGCCGATGGCGATATCGAAGATCTCAGGCTGCAACAGGGCACATGCACACAGCGTCGCTGAGACTCACTTGAGCTTCGGGTGTGCACGGTCACAGGGCAATCCTCACGAAGGTCTCAGGCTGCATGAAGCACACGCACACAGCGTCACTGAGACTCACTTGAGCTCCTGGCGCACACGATCACAGGGCAATCCTCACGAAGGTCTCAGGCTGCACAAAGCACACGCACACATCGTCGCTGAGACTCACTGGGACTCCAGGTGCACATGATCACAGGACAATCCTCACGAAGGGCTCAGGCTGCAAAAATCACACGCACACAGCGTCGCTGAGACTCGCTTGGACTCCTGGTGCCCACGATCACAGGGCACTTCTTACGAAGGGCTCAGGCTGCAAAAAGCACACGCACACAGCGTCGCTGAGACACTTCTGGAAACGTTTGTGTTCCTGAGTTTCCACAACAGGGAGCCAGCTCTCCTCGGGCCCTTGGGGTTAAGTTACTTCAGGACACAGCACAGCAAAGTCCTTTCAAGCAGGGGGACACAGTGCACAGCAAAGTCCCTTTAGCCTCTCCTTGGTTAAAGCAGCAAACTGCAGGCCAGCCCCAGGACACACAGCAAGGGTCAGTCCTTTCCTTCAGTCTATTCAGCTGTTTCTTCCTTGGCAGAGGTTCCTCTTGACCACGAAGTAGGTTCAATCCTTTACAGTCTTGAACAGTTCCATTCCAAAGTCCAGGGGTTTCAGCTCTTATAGTTATACCCCTAAATGTCTTTGAAGTCTTTGTGTTCAGGGGGGCACTGACCCCTGTCTAAACCAGTTCTGGGTCTCTCCCTGCCAGTGACACCTTCTGCCTTTGATAGTGGGGGTCTGGATCCTTAATCACTCAGCAGGGGACGGAGCCATTGGTTTATGGCAGCAACCCAGGCCTCTTCACCTCCAGGGGCTACTCCTCCCCCCTACACTCCAGATGCAGGTCAGCCTGTTGCTGTCTCACCTCCTCCCCTGGGTCAAGACATTCCCCAGAGCCTATCACATTTAAATCCAGACAGTCAATCCACAACCAGGCAGAGCCACAGAAATGTTAGAGCACAAAAACCCAGCCACTTCTAAAGAGTGGTTTCTAAACACGCAATTCAAAAACCACCTTCACTAAAAGATGTGTTATTAAATTGTGAGTTCAGGCACACTAAACTTCACCTCTCCATCTTAAGCCTTTGGGCAGATAGGCTGGAAACATATTACACAGCCTTCCCCATTCTGTCAAATGGGTAAGATGGCCTTTAAACAGTGAAAAACGAAATGGAGAGTATTTCACTGTCAGGACATGGTACACACCTCAGTACATGTCTTACCTTTCACATACACCTCACCCTGCCCAGGGGGGTACCTTGGGCCTACCATAGGGGTGTCTGATGTGCATAGAAATGGAAGGGTAAGGCCTGGCAAGTGGGTGCACTTGTCAGGACAACAAGGCAGTTTAACAAACTGCACGCAGGCACTGCAGTGGCAGGCCTGAGTTCTCTCTTTAGGGCTACTTGTGTGGGTGGCACAATTAGTGCTGCAGGCCCACTAGTAGCATTTGCATTACTTGCCCTTGCACACATAGTGCACTTTACTAGGGACTTCACTAGTAAGGCAAACATACCAATTATGGACAACCAATTACCATTACACTTTACACAGGGAGCCCTTGCACTTTGACACTGATCAGCAGTGGCAAAGTGCCCAAAGCATCTAAGTTGGCAACACCATGTCAGAAAAAAGGTCTAGGGGGAAAGCAAAAAGTTTAAGGAACTTTAGCCAAAAAGGGCCAAGTCCAACAGTAGACACATTATACTTCAGACTACATCAACAAACAAGAAGATAAACAAAAATCTACGAAATCTCAATTTATAAGTAGAAAAATAGCAGGGATCAAGATCAGAGATGCCCAGGCTGCGGAAGGACTCTGCTTCTGAACGGGGAATGAGCAGTGATGATGCTGGACAGCGCAGCAGTAGTCACAATAGCTCGATAGAACATGATGGATTTTCTGGAAGTAGTAGCGCTGAGTGAGTATATCATGGTGGAAACACCTGATACAAGAGTGAGTGTCCCACTTTGTTTACACAAAATAATGCTTCAGATAGAAGGGCACATACAAAGAGAAGTGAAGGGTCTCTTTTGGGAGGACCTGACACATGGTTACAACATTCTTTTAGAGGAAAAGGATTGGCCACCTGAGTTCGTAATAAATTGCCCAATGGGGGAAGAAGTAATTTTACCCACTTTCTCTGACCTCATAGCAGAATCTGTTAAAAATGTATACGCGCAGGAGTGGGCATCTGCTTTAGCGCCTGCTCTATACCGCAATCGTGTTGGGTGGGATGATGAGTCTCCTCATCACAAGATCCTGTTAAAACGATCCCTCAACCACAGAGACAGTACCCAATTAAACATAAAGCAAAGAAACAAGTCAGAGAGATCTTAAATCAACTTGAGTACCAGGGTGTAATAGAGAATTGCACCTCATCTATGAATAATCCTTTGTTTACCATAATGAAACTCGACAATTCATATTGTTTAGTCTTAGATTGCAGACATTTGAATGTATCCACATGCACATTTGTAGTACAGAATGCACACAGTGCCTGACTGATGAATAACATTGTGCGGAATTAATAGAAAACAACACTAGACATATCAAATGTTTTTTTCTGCCAGAATATAGTGCCTGGAAGTAGATATTTGACCGCATTTTCAGTGCTTGGGTCTCAGGGTCAATTTTGTCGTTTGAAACAAGGGTATAAAAATAGCCCTGGGCTGTTTTCAGCCAGAGTAACAGAGTTACTTCAAAGTATTGATGAGGAGGCAGTGTCCTATGTAGATGATATTTATCTGACGGATGATGAATTAATGAAACATTTGGCTAGAGTGAAAAGCATAATAGTGGGGTTTGCTTACCTGGGCTAAAAATTTAATTTCAAGAAATCAAAAATAGCCCACCTCAGTGTCCTGTTTTTGGGAGACGAGTTATCAAGTGAAGGCAAAAGCCTGTTGACACATTTTTTTAGAAAAATGTGCATTGCTCAACCTCCAACAACTCTGAAGAGACTACAATCCATTTTAGGATTTTAAAATTTTAGCAGAACTTACATTTTGGAATATGCAGAAAGGGTAAAACCATTCTGTGACTTAATTAGACCTGACTTTTCAGTGCAACACTGGACACAGGAACATACTGATATTTTACGTTCTGTACAAGCTGACATACTAGCTTCAGGCATTTAAACACGTGTCAACAGAACTAACCTGGTGATCCGCATATTTGCTGGTCCACCCGGGTACACTTACATCACTTTCAATGAAGGTGATACGGTACCTATAGCATACAAATCACATCTGGACACAAACGCTGAAATACATTTTGCACCCACTCAGAAAAATCTCACAGCTGTCCAGACTGCTGTAATGAGAGAGAGCGAGCCTTGGCTCAGGGAAAACACATAATCGTTGTCACTCCAGTACCGACCCTAGAGGCCGTTACTAAAGCAAGCATACTGAATGCTAAAGCTCTACATCCAAGATGGATTCAGTGGGCTAACTCTCTCACTGCAACAGATGTAGATTACAGATTTGACGCTACATTACAAACACAAGCATTCCTGCAGTACGAACAAGAATATACCGATGTATCTGCTCAACCTGCCGTAGGATCTAAACAATATTCCGCAGCATGCTCAATTGTAAAAGGGTGCATGTGAGATGTAAAGTTTCTTCCTGGAATAACACACACACAGTCCCTAGGGGACTGCACAGCACAGCTGGCTGAACTAAAAGCCCTAATAATGGCACTACAAAATACGGATCGCGAATTCCCCACACTTATCGTGTGTGATTCTTTTTACAGTGTCCAGTCTTACAATGAATACCTTCACTATTGGGGCAAAAATGGGTTTCAAGATTTGAAGGGGTTGTACAATCAAGCATAAGATGCTTTGGGAAAAAGTGACAAAGCTGAAAGGAGGCCTGCCACGGACTCATGTAATTCATACATCAGTCATCAGCATGTTGGCGTTCATGTTGAAGGGAATTCCATGGTGGATGAAGCCGCCAAGGCAACAGTGCGAACTGCTGCCGTTGCTGCAATGACTCGCTCTAGCACAAGAATAGACGGACCAACTATGAGAGCTGTCAATGCCACGCGTAACAGCTCACTACCACAGAAAAGGCTTTCCACTCAAGTACTCCTACAAGTTAGATGCACAAAATATTCCATATGCTAGGTTCCAGGAGTCGGGGATAGAGTAATACCAAACACAGATCACAGATTGGGATTGATACTAGCTGCCCATGAGGGTCTGGTTTCAGCACACGCAGGGATTACTACTACAGTTTCATTACTGAAGCAGCACTACTGGTGGCCAGGTGTTACTAAACAGACCAATGACTTTGTCCTTGAATGCAACATCTGCCAGCAGATGAAAGGCTCCACCGTAGCACGTCCACCTCAAACACCTTTATGGATCTCAGACAAACCTCTCGCTTGTGTCTACTTGGATCACTGTGGCCCCTTACACTCTGATGGGGCTTACAAGTACATCTTGGTGGCAGTGGATTAATGCTCTAGATTCCTATGGGTTTGACCCCAGCGCTCGCCTGACGCCCAGTTATAAAGGGTTTGCGAGTCTTTATCGGGACATACGCAATTGGCACACTACATTCCGACCAGGGTCCAGCGTTTAGCTCTCGGACTTACAAAGAAGCCATGGGAAGTTTGGGTGTGGCCTTGCGGTACTCCTCCCTCTAGCATCCTAAGGGAAATTCAGTCACTGAGAGGAAGAACTTGGACTTAAAGCAATTCTTAACAGCTAGAGTACTCGGCTCGGGTGGCAGTTGGGTCAATCATCTATACGAGGTCCAGAGGACACTTAATAACATGCCAAGAAAATCCCTGGGGGGGTGGTACACCCTATGAGATCCTGTTTGGGGTGAGGATGTGGGTACCCGACCTCGATAGTGTCAGCACGGTGGTGGCTGAAACCCCATTTGACCTCAATGATCATTTGGATGTTTTACAGGACTCAAAAGAATACAGAGCATTACAAAGCAACATCCAAGTGAAACGCACAGCCACTGTGGAAGCAGTACTGGCAAGATCTGCTTGGGTCCCGAAGATTGGGGACCTGGTCAGAGAAAAAATAGTGGACCAGAAAGAATTTGGGCCATCCTGTACCTGTCCTGGCTGTTGAAGGAACCAGAACTGTACTTCTTCCGCCTCTTGCGGGTCACCGAGACAAAAGGTTTGTCTCCATTGATCTGATAAAACCACACTATGTGGTCGATTCTCAACAGTAGGCTGCGTGGGCTCCTGGGGGGGCCACTGATGATCTCATGCTACCGTACAGGAAGTTCAGATGGAAGCTTTAATATCAAATGAAGACTCCATTTTCCCAAAGAGAAGCAGTGAACAGCAATGAAACGATACTTCTCCCTATTGAAACAACTACAACTGTACAATCAAGTACAGAAATTTCAATTCGAAAAATCAATAACGTCTATGTCAACATGCCACAAAACGAGTCATCTCCCAGTTCTACAAAACCTGCTGAGCTGCCAAAAATAGACCGGACGGCATCTGGCTACTTCATGCATTATGCTGACTTTTCATCGTATTAAAGTGAACCTGAACTGCCAACACCGCAACTCCCTTTCAAGCTACGAGTTTATTCTCTCGATCTTTGGCTGAAAAGGACATACCTTGCTCCTCCGTGGATACATCTCTGGGTTACAATTGGATTCATTTTTCTGGTACTCTAGATTGGTTTGGTGACTGTCTTTTTTCTACTTCTGGATAGACATTATCTCCCGGAGTGCTCTGCAGTCCAACATGTGAAGTTGGTACTAAAACAACATGCATCATCGCACCAAGAACTGAGGGACCTGTCCCTGGTGAACATTACAGCGGTTCCAGTTCCTGATGTAATAGTGTGGGACAGGGTATCGTATGATGTATATGGTCCTACTGAACTTTTGCAAATTCCATATTTGTTTAAAATGTCTTTAAATTATATCATCACCTCTAGTACATTCTCTGAAGATTGGGGCATTGGAACTGTGCATCATTTGTTTTTAGATCTAGAGCAATCAGCAGCATTTTCTAATGATGAATTGTATGATGGTACAAGTAATTTTGGTGATATGTTTTGTTATCAACACTATGGTCACCATTTTTTACACAAAGCTAATATCCTACATACTGTTTACAGTTACAACCAATGGGAACACTGTGCAACACCACCAAAAGGTAGTTCAAAAACATTTGCACAAAAGTTTGTATATTTTTCTGGTTTTGACACATCAGACCCAGCCTCTTATTACTATAGGCTTTCACCTATGCCTGCAAAGAAGAATATGCCAACAAACAAGCTGATATACTCTGTTTCCTTTATTTCCCAACTGTCTATACAGTGTTTTTACTTTTGGAAGGACACAATAGACATAAAATCGGTCTGGGGAACAAAAGATTGGCAGGTTCAGGGAAAAGAGGCGTTATTTAGAGCATGCCTCATACCACATCAAATACTTTTCCTGCAAAAAACAATGCGACAGACTTCCCGTCTTGGTTTAGCTAAGGCAAAAGATTTGAACATACATTGCATTCCCACATTTGCACGCCTTGAACATTGGCAACAATATAGAAAGTACAGTGAGGATACATTTGATGCCATCCTCCTCAATGGATCATACAATACATCAGACCCCGATCAGCAGGTTTGGTTGGTTTGGCCTCTAGATACAGATAAATGCCAGTCTAGATTCCTGGGTAACACTGGAGGGTTTAAGATCAACAGGCCTGACCTACGCTATGTACAAACAGAACACGCAGGGGTGGTGACATCATATAGTGTTTGGAAGTTATGCCTACATTGGCTAAAGAACTTAACACTTTCCCAGGTGAAACAACACTTGCCCCTTCTTTGTGATGACCTGGATTGCAGGGATTTTTTACTAGGTACCAGAAACCCACGTCAAAAGCGCTTCTTGTGTGGAATATACAACGAGCTATGGAAGATTTCTCGGCAGGAAGCTGCAGAGAGATTGCGCCAGATAGACAGGGTTAATATGGAAAAGGCTTTGGCTACGGTTAACAACGGTATGACCACTTTATCATCCAGAATTTATTCACTGGGCAACATTGTGTCTTCTGCAATTAACATAATACAGCAGGACATGTCTATTTTACAACATGGACAGTCACAATTACGTTCCATCGTAATACTGAGCTGGACGTTGCAAACACTGCATTCTGGCCACATGATGTGGCGTTATGTCAATACTACCAGTCTGTTTTCTGAATATGATCTGACGGAAAGACAGATAACAATGGCACACAGAGATGCGAAATACACCATGTTGCACATTGAAAAATTAGAGCAATTACCTTTTACGGTGGCAGAGACACCATCCACAGACTGGATTATCCATGGTTATATCACCCTACCGGTCGTGACTTTCCAATTCCAATACCAACCAGTAGGCAGATAGGGGAAGGTTATGTGCATGAGTATTGGGAGTTACCGTTCAGGTTTAAGTGCAGGAAAGGGGACACAGAAGTTTTTCTTAGTGGTTCAGACTGTGAGGATGCCCTAATCGGATCCTTAGTTTGCAAGGACATTTCTCTTTACGGGGCATACAATGCTTCTGTTGCGAACTTGTCATGTTATCTGAAGGGTTCCCCAGTTGCCGTGATTCATACGGTTTTCAAACTGCTCTCTAATGGGAGCTACTTGATGCTGTATGATCAAGGTTGCTGTGGCATGGAACCAGGCATCGCTTATCTGGTGACAGTTAATTCCTTGGTCACTTGTACACAAGTACTGTTTCCACCTGCCCGCAAAATTAGGGAGGCAGCTCTGTGGCCTTCGATAAATTTTTCCAACATACACTTTGATTCCATTAGCAGACTGAAAGAAATGCTTTTTCAACAGGATATGGCCTTAACTTCGGCCAGAGAGACGTTTGCTCTCCTGGTTGCAAGGTCCTCGTCGGAGATAAAGACACTACTCCACACTAACTTCCTGCTACATTTTGGGGAGCTAATCCATCGTATCTTTAACATTACTGATACTAGAGGAATAGTGATTTTTTTAAATGTGTCGGCTCTGGACTGGTTTGCACCTTTCAGGCAATCTTCAGAGTTATTCCATCGTTCATACACTCCGTGCTGGAAAGCGTTTTTGGAGGACTACCGCTTGTCCTGCTACCTTTGGCGGGACTCCAGATTTAAATTTTTCTGCTCCGCAATGGATGTCCCAGTTCGATTCGGAATGGAGACAGCACTGCTTGTGCTACGATGCCGTGAGCACATGGTTCACACGTTTGGCACACTTCGACTTCGAGAACTGGAGGAGCACTGGTTCTTGTCCTTCAGGCCTGTTTGGCTTAACTGCATACAACCTGTATTCTACTGCCTGATTTGCGGCCACGAATGAGTATGAGTGATTCAACCCAGATCTGTGACTGGGGGTGAGTGTCTGAAAAGTTTCAGCGCTCCGTCCATCATCTCCTTGTGTTTGCTTTGTTCGCCCTAAGTTGGCAGGGTATGCCCATATGTGGGTCACTTGCTCACTTTGCCACTGGATTCAAGCTAGCCTGGCTGATGAGGGCTGTTAGCCCGAAACCGGTCCCAGGATGCTTGTTTCCGGTCCAGGGAAGACATGGCTTGGCAGTTCGGGCTGGACTGTTCCCATGAGGCACAGGGTCAAGACTGATTTGCATATAGCTGTGTCTGAACTGGGGTGGCGAAGTGAGCTAAATAACGATGATGGATTCAACCCAGATCTGTGACTGGGGGTGAGTGTCTGAAAAGTTTCAGCGCTCCGCCCATCATCTCCTTGTGTTTGCTTTGTTCACGAATGAGTATTAGACATATGCCTAGGATCACAACTGGTTGCGCCATTGGACATTGATGTAGAGCTGGACCCATTAACAGCCCTGGGGTGTTGTTGTCCCCAGGGTCTTCCATTGCTGATGAATGCATTTCTTGAGCCACCCTGTGATGCTTCAGCTCCTAGTGACTTGGACAACTGCTCTACGATACGCATACAGGATGCAGTCTCTCCCCCAGCGACTGCTGTGGGAATTGTATGGAATCACCTTTGCCTCATAAATCTGCTTCGAGGTGCTCCTCTGGAATTGTTGTCTGCGGTTATGGACAACAACAATGTTGTGTCTGCCACCCTGAACACATGAAATAATTGGCCTTTTTCCATGTGGGAACAATTTGGCTTGTTTTATAAACTAAATTTGTCCAAAACTGTTTTTTTTTTCTAAGTACCATGGCTTTCTGAGTGCTTAGGATTTCCAACAGTATAATGACTTTAAGGCATTTCTGAATATTTAAAAGGGAAGCTAGCTTTTAGATGATGTTAAGTGTAGTTTTTACCTTTTATTATGGATATTTTTAAGGGAAGCTTGCGTTTATATGATTTTAAGAGTAGTGTTTAACTTTTTATAATGATATACTGGCTTTTTAGATGGGTTTTATATATCGATCCTTATGATGAGGAGTGGGTGTTATATTCCCGGGTTAGGCCCATGTAGCGAGGCAGTTTTTCCTTACATTGTCCTAGAAAATAACGTTTCAGTGGTGAACTCTTACAGACATTGCATGCATGACAATGTTGGATTAGTTTCTCTGAAACTACTTTGTTTACACAACATTATCACAATGCCTTGAACATCATGTACTAGGCCTCTCTAGTCACTAGATACAAAAGTCGTCCTATCTTCATTCACAAGGCGACATCACTATCCACATATCCATAACATCACTAATCTAGTGCGCACATCGTGAAGGCTGCTTTTTATTGTAAATAATAGGCATCCCGATAGATTAGTAGAGTAGGCACTTCTGCTGACACCAAAGGTCGCTGCATGCTGAGAAATCACCACTCACCAGTGTCTGACATTCCGTGAGGAGTGTCCAACTCAAGACCAAGACGGAGTCCTTCTACCTCTCCCATCAGGTAATGGGGTTGGATCATCCCTAGGGGGAATTCTTTGCTCTAAACCCATACACACTCTAGGTACAGTCAGAGTGGGGTTCACATTGTAGGAGTATGTTAGATTACCATTTTGCATATATGCCTGCATATATTCATTGCTTCAGCACCATGGTAGAAATGTATCTACTGTTTACTCTTTTGGTGCTTGTAATCTCCATTATTTGCTTCTGTCTCCTAATCATTGAGCACCCGGATTTTATGCAACAATAACGTTGGTTCAATAAATATTATTGAAAATGTCCAACTGTATATTCTCTGTATGTTTCTCTGAAAACAAGTGAGCACATGTGACTGAGCAAAAGATTATGTGCTGCTTCCATGATCCCTAAGTGATCAGGGTTGTCATGTTCAGTGATTGCCAGAGTCTATTCGCTCCTTGGTAAAGTTAGGGGGGTTTATGGTGGCACTGTGAGCTAGCTGGTCTGTAGGCCAACATATCCTGCGGGGGTGTCCGGAATCAGTCTTGACACCAAGCCCTTAGTTTATGTTGTCCAAACAATGCGCAGATCCTACGGATTAGTAGGAACTACATGACACATCAGGCATATGTATTATTGCTGTCTGCGACTGCTGTCCACTTTGCTCTGTTTCCTGAAACCATTGTGCACTACTTTGTGAAAGGGACAAATCCAATCCAACGTCACTATTCGTCTGCGTCATGATCGCAATGGCTGCCTTACTGACAGACATGGTCCTGGGCTTAGGTCGGGGTGGTGCTGTTGATGCAGGTGTGCGGCTCTCAGCTTGCTCCCCGGAGGCCGGTGCTGTAGGCACAAGTTTGCAGAAAAAAGTTCTGGTCGGCATGCCAGTGGTGGAAATCTGCTTCTTCTCCTCCCCACTAGCCACTTTCTTGGCAGCACCTTTCTTTGGGGCCATCTTGAAGCTGTCAGTTAGCATGGCACTTAGCTTCACAAGCTGAAGAGATGTCCGTGTTGTATAGTCAGTCATGCGTCACTTCATGCACAGGCCTTCTGTCTGGCAGTACTGTGGATGGTTTCTCTTCTCCTGTGCATCTAAAAGCAAACAAGCAAGAAGAGCATCAGTGAAACGTGTCATTGTTGCAGTTCAATTAGTAGTACAAACAAACAATATCATTTAGTTTGGTTACTTAAGCTATTGTAAATAATTAACACTATAGACTATAGTGTATCCATTCGTAAAACCACACCAGCATAAACTTTCATGGTGTACACTCAGGAATGATAAGAAAAAGCAACAACAACAACAACAACATACAGATGTAACTGTTTGCTTTATGTGCAACATCAAGTTGGGATGTGGCACTCACGGAGGTGCAGGTGGCAATGTAATAATCCTTAGACAATGAATGCTATTTTGTGCCTATAGCAGACATGGGGTTGATACTGATGTTGAAAAATGGGAAAAATTAAATAAATAATTAAAAATGGAAAATAATTCAAATAAAAAAACAAGCATTTGCAATGCAATAGGTCTCACATTTATGAGAGTTAGAGCTATTGGCATTGTAAATGACAATGTTTTTTATCTATGTGTTTTGATTTGGAGTGGAGTGAATGTATGTGGTATGGAGTGGTTGAATTGGAATTGTTAGTTGTGAAATTGTGTGGGGTGGAATTGTGTGGTGTGTAGGGTATTTGTGTAGTGGAATTATGTGGCATGGTGAATAGATAGGGCTGAGAGCTGCACAGAATAGATGGAAAGGAAGAAAGAGAAGGATAGGTAGTTTGTGCACGAAGGGCCCGATTCACAGAACTAACTTAATACAAAATCGTAAACTTACTACCATTTTGGTATTTACAGAAGGCACTTACTCATTTTGGTATTCACAGAAGGCACTTACTTACTCATTGTGAGTAACTTACTCATTTTGTGTAACACTCATTTTGTGTAACTTACTCATTTTGGTATTCACAGAAGGCACTTACTCATTGATGAGTAAGTGCCTTCTGTGAATACTAAAATGAGTAACTTACTCATTTTGAGTAACTTACTCATTTTGTGTAACTTACTCATTTTGGTATTCACAGAAGGCACTTACTCATTGATGAGTAAGTGCCTTCTGTGAATACCAAAATGAGTAACTTACTCATTTTGAGTAACTTACTCATTTTGTGTAACTTACTCGTTTTGGTATTCACAGAAGGCACTTACTCATCAATGAGTAAGTGCCTTCTGTGAATACCAAAATGAGTAAGTTACACAAAATGAGTAAGTTACTCAAAATGAGTAAGTAAGTGCCTTCTGTGAATACCAAAATGAGTAAGTGCCTTCTGTGAATACCAAAATGGTAGTAAGTTTAGGATTTTGTCTTAAGTTAGTTCTGTGAATCGGGCCCGAAGTGGTGAATTGACTCTACCTATAGGGGCTGCTCAGGTGGTGCTGAGTGATACTGAGGTGGTGCTGAGTGATGCTGAGGTGGTGCTGACTGATGCTTTAGTGATGCTGAGTTGGTGCTGTGCTGATGCTGAGTTGGTGCTGCACTAGTGGTGGCACACCGATGAGGAGGTGGTGCTGTACTGATGCTGAGATGGTGCTGTGCTGATGCTCAGGTGGTGCTGAGGTGGTGCTGTTCTGATGCTCAGGTGATGATGAGTGAGGCTGAAGTGGTGCTTAGTGATGCTGAGGTGGTGCTGAGTGATGCTGTGGTGGTGCTGAGTGATGTTGTGGTGTTGCCGAGTCATGTTGAGGTGGTGGTGCTGCGCTGGTGCTCAGGTGGTGCTGAGCTGGTGCTGGGCTGGTGTTGTGCTGATGCTGAAGTGGTGCTGTGTTGGTGCTGAGTTGCTGCTGAGGTAGGACTCTACTAGTGGTGGTGCACTGATGTGGAGGTGGTGCTGTGCTGATGCTGAGATGGTGCTGTGCTGATGTTGAGGTGGTGCTGCGCTGGTGCTGAGGTGGTGCTGAGTGATGCTGTGATGGTGCTGAGTAATGCTGTACTGGTGCTGCACTGATGCTGAGGTAGTGCTGTGTTGGTGCTGAGATGGTGCTGCACTAATGCTGAAGTGGTGCTGAGTTGCTGTTGAGGTGGTGCTGCGCTGGTGCTGAGTTGGTACTGTGCTGGTGGTGGTGCACTGATGCAGAGGTGGTGCTGTGATGATGCTCAGGTGGTGCTGTGGTTGTGTTGAGTGATGCTGAGGAGATGCTGGTGCTGAGGTAGTGATGAGTGATGCTGTGGTGGCGCTGAGTGATGCTGTGCTGGTCCTGGAGATAAAAATGTTGGGAGTTTATCATAGTCTGTTGACACAATATTACTTATTTCCAAATATGCACTTGAGACTTGTGCACAAAAGATGTATGATTACTTGAGCTCATGCACAGACCACTTGAGGAGCTTTGGGAAATTGTGCAGGGGGCTTGAAGTGAGATAGTGGGTGGAGGCGGGGGCATGTGGAGAGAGCAAAAGAGAGCTGGGTACGTGCAGTGTGAGGAGGCCTGGAGAGAGACTGCGAGGAGAATGGAGCACATGGAAAGTCCGTGCACATGAGAGGAGCTAAGATCACTCAGACAGACCATGTTACGTGGGAGCTTATGTACAGTGTTAGGAGCCCGCAATGCCATTATAGCTTTTAGCCTCCAGACTGCAAACACCATCATATTTCGTTGCTACCAGGGCCCAAGCGTAAAGAAGCAAATGTGTTAATAGAGTGCGCTACGGTCTATTACTCTTATTTGTGCTCTCCTAACCTAAATAGATCCGTGACACCGCTAATTGCTAATGATGCGTGTATTGAAATAAACGTAATTGATATGAAATAAACAATTTATCATCACAAAAATATATTTGAGTTATTTTTGCAGCATAAATGTGGCAAGCACATAGACATGTGTGAGGGATGTGTGCGTACAGTGGGAGCTACAGGGATGGGGGATGTTAATTTGGGAATGTCAGGAAATTTCAGAATCAAACAAGATGTGGAGGAGGTCTGGCTTTCCACTGTAACCACCAACAAGAATCCAGAGATGCAGGTTAAACAAGAGACTGACACGACAAACGGCAAACAGAGCATGCGCACGAAGCGCTGATTACTATCACCACCAGGTTATGTAAATATTTTTAAAAAGCCACCCAATTGTAATGACCATGACCTGCATACCCCACTCGAGAGTCTGCTAGCAGGGAGAAATTACTATCCACCATGACGCCACATGGGCCATCCATCTCTGTATGCTATGTTGGTACCAACATGTGAGTAGGGCCTTCTCGCTTGGATGTACAAAATGCACCAACTATTACTATGGAGTATATTTATCCAGATATGCAAGTGATACTGACACCCCAAGTCCCTGATCTCACACCCTATGTGCATGCAAATGGGAATGGGGTGTCACGGGGCTCTGCTGCAAGTCTGTGTACATGTGCCCTGGTAGGGGGCCCATGACACTGATCCCACACCCTCTGTGCATGAAAATGGGAATGGGGTGCCAAGGGGCTCTGCTGCAAGTCTGTGTACATATGCCCTGGTAGGGTGCCCCAGTCCCTGACACCAGACCCTGTGTGCTTGCAAACCTGCGTGCATGTGGGGGAGGAGGAACGCCGCGGGGCTCTGCTGCAAGTCTGTGTATACAGACTTCAGTAGAGTGGCCCCCTGTATATGTGCACATAAAATGTACCACTAGTTAATGATTTTACAGTGTGTGTGTAAGCAAGGGGGAGAGTAGGGATGGGGCTCTGCTGCCTGTCTCTGTGCATGTACCCTCGTGCCTGATCCCCACATCCTGTGTGCATGCAAACGTGAGTGGGCATGCAAAGGGACGCTAGTGTCGGGAGACTAAGTATATGTACACGTGAAAGGTGCCAAGAATTCCTGCTTTTGCAGCTGGGGGAGAGTGCCAGAGGGCTTCGCTGCCAGTCTGTGTACATGCACCAAAGGAGGGTGCTACCGAACTCGTATCCCACAAACGTATGTGCATGCAATTGGGAGCGTCAGGGCTTTAAGAGGGATGAAAAAACTGGGGGTCTTTAAAAGGGGTGTGACAAACCTGTGTGCTGTATTTAAATATCTATTGTGTTTGTTTTAATAGTCTATAAGAGAGTTTATTATATTCAAACATGATGTTTTTGGCACACCGCACTGAGTAAACATCATCCCTGGAGGACACAAATGCAAGCGCACGGATGGCAAAAGGGGGTCCCAGGGAAGGCTTGCCAAGCTATGTATTGCTTTAAATAAACCCTGGTATTTCCTCGACATCATGTGTAAGTACTTCAATAGCATGAATGCGTTAGTGTGCTGTGTGTTTTGAAGGTATGCCTACATTTTATTGTTGAGCGTGCGTTGGGGGGCATTACACATTACAAGCTTACCTGCCCTCCTTTGATCAACGGCAGTGGCAATGAGGCTTCCCGCGGCCCACGCAGGGGGCCTCCATAGGAGGGCGGCCACCTTAGTGCCACATGATGGCACAAACCCGACAGGGCTAGTGTTTGGACCCCCCGGGGGTCCGGCGCTGCTGGCGTCACTTCTGGCGTGCCAGTGGACGGGGCTGCTGGTATATCTACCTCCCCCACCCAGCTGGCGATCCTTTTAGCGCCGATGCATCACGCCGTCTGGTCTTGCGTCGTGCTGGTTTCATCCCCTGTCTCGCGATCGGTGGCCGGCCTCGTGGCCTCATTGCGGTGAGTCACCTCCCCCCCACACCTCTGCACAAACCCGTTGTCCCTGTGTGCCCCCCCTACTCCGGTGTAGTGGAGTTGCACGCGCTCAATGCCCCCCATTCCGCCGTCGTACATGGCCGGCCAGCAGCTCTCGACCGTGGTCCGCTGCTGGTTGTCCACTGGGGCAGCAGCGCAGGGTACTGGGGAGAGGTGTGGCAGTCGAGGGTCCTGGTTGACTTGCCTTTCACTCGGCAGCTGATTGGGCTCGCCCGGCAGCCGCCGAGTGGTCAACGATGGGGGGGCCTGCGGGGCGGGTCTTACCTCGGCACCGCGCCGCACTCTGGTGGTGCAGGCAGCGTTGGTGGTTTAGGAGGCGAGTCCGGGGCCTGTCGGGGCAATTTCTTTGGTCTCCTTGCGGCTCCCCCCCTGATTTGAGACCGAGGGCTTCTGCCTCCGGGCTTTTTGAGGCGTGGGTCGGTTTATTGGCAGTGGGTGCTGAGGCATGGTGTCTCCCGGTCGCTTGTTGGCCATGCCGCTATGTGGAAGTAGTGTTGAGATGTTCCAGAGGTTCAGATGAGCTTCTTGGTCATGCGGGTAGCACCGGGCTCAGAGGGGGGGTGTACCGAACTCTGTGCAGTCGTCCCTGATATTCGAGAATTCGCCAGGTGGGACAAGAGGGGTACTGCATGAGCAACATTCGGGATGCCAGGGGATGTTGTGGTCCGAGATGAAAATTTGGGTTTGAGTTAGTCAGGCAGATGGGGCCCAGTTCGCGCAGAGGTGCACCAGTGCGCATTGTGGGTTCTAATCCACCACTGGAGGATGGAGGAAGCAACAGTTGTTCTGTGGGAGTTGGTGTATCGCTGAAGTGGCTCGGATGTGGGATTCGGCTCCGTCTCCCCCCCTCCCTCCCCCCCCTTTTGTGCTTGGCTCTGACCTCCGGGGGAGCCTGATTGCCGAGTGGAGCTGGGCGGGAGGGTGCCTGCTCCTAGTGGCGTGTGGGGGAGGGGTTGAGCTGTGGGTCACGGTCCCGTCAGAGCTGCGCGCGCCCTTAATTGTAATTTGGCGGGCTTCTCCTGTGCCCCCACCCCTTCCTGCTGCGGGGGTCGTGGATTGATGACTGTCAGGAGAAATGGCACAGAGCAGCGAACGGCGATGTTGAGTGTGGGATGAGCACTTTAACCTGTCCACTGTGGGCCCTTTCCCGGATTGCGGTGTGTGCACAGGGTGTTTGGAGTCGCGTCAAGGTCGGTTAAGGGGAGTCGCCCCCCGCCCCTGGGGAGTCACAAATTGCCACCCGTTCACTTATGGATGGGCTGCAGCTTTGACCCCGGCCCACTGCTGGGCGGGCGCTAATGTGGCAGTGAATTGCGGTTGCAGTCCTGCCAAGTATCACGCATCAGGTGTGACGCTCTCGCATTTCAGGCCTCCGGGGGCTCCAAGGGGGCCTGAGGAGTGCAAGGGGATTCAGGCTGCAGTTTCAGGCCTGCGGGTGCAAAGGCGTGGGTATCCGGTCATGGCAGCGGGGTGATTTGAGCTCCGGGGGTAGAGGCTGTGGGCACCTGAAATATAGGGCTTTCTCCTCAGATGAAACCTGCCCAATCGATCCCATTTGTTTTATATTTTTTTATGAGAGAGAGAGCCATCTGGTGGCTGAATTTAAAAATGTGAAAACAGATAACCTGGAATCAATTCCAGCTTGCCTGCTTATCAAATTGTGTGATATTAAGCAAATATTTTATTTCACAGAGCCTCCTTTTTCTTTATTATCGATTATGAGCACACTTTTAAATACCTGAGTTTAGGATGTGCACTGTGCAAGCACCTCATATGTTTGATTTATTAGACTATAATGTTGCTTCATCTGTAATAACAATCTTGGCCAGGTTTAGGGTTTCCACGACTACAGACTTGCCTCATAGTTCACTAATGGCTTTGATGTTGGGGGGCGAGCTATGAATGTTTCTAAAAACTATCCCTTTTTATAAATCTTTTTCTAAGCACTAATATAAACTGAGGTACTAAGGTGAAAATGCCTCTGTATTTTAAAGAAATACACTTTTTCGAATTTTGAAAAGAGACTGCATCATATTTTTATATTGTATTTGTGGCACAATATACATGCCAAAAGCTTTCATGGCTTGGCTTGTGCTCGGACTATAAAGGCCAAGCCAAACCAATGGCTCAGCTTTGGCTTAGCTCGTCTTACTAATTTGCCTGTGCACCCTCCTTGAATGGATGAACTTGATATTTGTAAAGCACTACAACCACCTCGAGAGGCATCTCGATGCTAACAACACTGAAGCAAAATAAAGAAACCTGTATCCCCAGAAAATAAATACTTAAGACTGAGTGAACATGTTTTCAGAAACCTTCTGAAAGTAGAAAGGCTGGCAGCTTGCTAGAGAGTGAGCGGAAGATTGTTCCATGCCCTCCCCTAGAACAGATATAGATCTGCCCTCCTATTTTTGCGACTTTGGCTTAGTACATGGGACCGTAAGTCACTTGATAAAATGATTTCTAAAAAGCGATGACTAGGAACACGGAGCTCTGCCCATACGTAATGATTTGACAACTCTAACATCAAGGCTTCCTGTAGCAGAGACAAAGATGAATGCATGCAATGAAATACATTTAAAATAAGTGATTCCTTGGAAGGAAATGGAATTCCAGCTGTTGTGTTGTACGTGACCATGGTCCTCAGCAGGGCCAGCTTTAGCACTGGTGGCGCCCGGTGCGATATTTATTTTTGGCGCCCCCACACCTCATGACCGTGATAGAGCGCAATGATATTCTGAAAATTGTAGGGGTACATTATATTCATGGATAGTCCGTATTCTTATGTGTGTGCTAATATTAGTTAGAACTTGTGTTGTAATAATCAGTGGTAAATGAAATGTTAAGATGAGTTGTGCCATTCAAGAAACGTAAGATGGCAGTTAGAGGGAATTATGTAACTTTCGATGTTCATTGCAAACGCATAATGAAGTAGTCATATGTAATGTAATGCATTAGATTTAAACCAGCATCATGATTAATGTGCACACGCACAGGTGACTAATTGTGTTTAAATGTGATGAAATGTAGTGCTTATAGATGTAACATTTTAAATATGTGTTTAAGTTGATGTTAAAGGCCTAGATGGAGTATTTGTGAGAAAGGCCTATTCGTTTTTATGTTAGCTGGTTTATGTAGGCCCGAAATGTATTTTCCCTTGGTGAGGCTCTCATTTGGAGGTAGTCAGCGAAATTCATGTGCATGCAAGGTTGTTCTGTTCTCATGCCTCTGTTGCAGGTGTAAGGATACCGTCCTCGTTAGTTAGAATAATGCTTTTGTTTTAGGAGTTAGGTATGGAAGAAACCTGTTACAAAGTCTTCAGGAATGCCGATAATTGGGAGTTGTGTTGAAGAAGCCTGAGACCCAAGGACACACCAACCGTCGCTGGACCGAGTACAAGTTTTGGTGGAAAGTTACCTACGAGAGGTGCCTGGCCAGAGGAGGTGTTTCAACAGGCGTGGTTATTAAGTGTACATTTTGTATTAGGGATAGTGCACCGAGGGAGGAGGAGGCAGAAGTAGAAGGAGAAGTCAGAGGGCAGCGAGAGAAGAGAGCTGGTAGAAGGAAGGGATCGATTCTTAGAATGAAGACTTAGACTGGCTCTTACAACGTGAGTGTACTTCTTAGGAAGTCTTCATGAGCTGACATCTTTTCTTGATCTGGCTTGGGTAATGTTAAGTAGGGATGCCACTTTAGGATAGTGTAGGGATAGATTAATGGAATTTCCTTTACAGCTACTAATGAAGACCAATATAGATGTTGGTGCAGTTATTGTTTGTTTAGTATTCCTGGAATTGCTTATTCTCTTTATGCTATATCGGATTAGATTGGTTCGTAGGATGGACTTTGTATTAGTGCCTTTGTATTTTTACAACCTCGTCCTGAGGTGTCTGTATGTTCAGTTATTTTTGGTTTTGTAATAAACCCCTAAAACTTGGAATTCGAAGTCAGTGATCTTTTCCGAGATTTTCTTAAATTGATTCATGTCAGTTTGGAACCAATGTATTGTTTCTCCCCTTTACACTTCTCAGCAGGTAATAAAGATTCAGTCAACCGAGGGTTCCTAGTAATTTGTACGGTGGAATCCGGCCTTATCAGTTGGTAGCGAGAGGATGGTTACCTCTGTAGTAAGGGGAGAAGTAGAGAAGGGTAGTCATTGATTCTCCATAGAGCCCAAGTGATGGTTATCCAGTGGATTGTGAGCGGAGGACGACGGCGTTTGATGGAAACTGACGGCGAGTGACGGGGCGGCGGAAACAGCAGTTCGTGGTGGAGTGAGTATGAACAGGGATGTACGTCTGTTAGATTGCGGTGTTGTTTTGATTGTTTGATGTCTTGCGGAGTTGGAATGAGAGTTGAGTGATTGTGGTTTCGGGCCGAACGCGTGCTGTCCATGAGATTTGATTTATTGATATCCCGGGATAAGAGATTGTGGTGTAGAAGACACCCAGAGTTGAAATTGTCTGACCAGAGATTGTGGGAGTCATGAGACGTCGTTGACTAACCCACCGGTGATAGGGAAACTTGTGTGTGAGTGCGTGAGTAACCGACGCAGGTCGTGGGTTACTGCATGTGGAACATCGAGTGATTGGATCCTATCGATTAAGTACACGACTGTCCGGCCGTTCGTGGGCAGATAGTCTGGGGCAATTGTCCGATCGTTTCGTGGACAGACAGTTGCCAGAGTTGAGGTCGACAATTACGAGACTGTCCGGTCGTTTTGTGGACAGACAGTCAGAGAAGTGACTGTTCGGTCGTTTGGTGGACAAACAGTTATTTCAGCGTATGAGAGAGACGCGTGAGTGTGTGAGAGATGAATTGCAAAGGAGGGGAACTGCTGCATGAGGAGGAAGAGTGATGTCAGAGAGTGTCGCGCTGTGATAGGTTGTTTGGTGTGAAGCCGCGCTGGTATTGGTGGATTGTCATCAGGAAGTCGAGCGAAAACAAGTGAAGAAAACGTTGATTTCATCATGAAATGTTTTAAAGTTTTACGAGATATGTGTAGAGGAGACAGGCGAGTGGTTACTCGGGGGGGGGAGAAGAAGCTCCACCCGAGGATACCCCAGCCCATTATATGGCTACGAATGTGGGGTTGCATACTATAATTTGGCTCGAAAATTGGCATAAAATGACTGAAAATGAGGGAGAATTGACTTTTCCGCGTTATGGCACTTTCAGGTTGGAAGTGTTGTACCAATTGAAAATGGTGATGTCCTCATTGCGACCTTTACCCAGACCAACACAGTTTGAGGCGCTACATGCATGGATAAGAGCAGCACATGATAGGAAAAGAGACAGAAGTCAGGAAAGGGTGAAAAAGTCAATCAGGGCGTTTCAGGATGCGCGATGGGACGCATGAGATGGAGGGTGGAAACTATTGAAGGGGATAGACTATTCCCGTTGATGATAAAAGTAGGAGAGGCCCAGAAGAAGTGGGGTGAGGAAGACGATAGTGACACAGATGACAGCTTGCTAGATAGACTGCTGTCATAAAGACCACCACCATATGATCCAGATTCCGTAGAGGGAAAGGCAGTATCAACAGAGGGAACTGGAGAATCACAGACTCAACCTAGTGCGAGAGTAGTCGGAAGAATATCAACAGGAACAGAAGGGATGGGAACACAGATACCAGCGAGCATCGAAGCTAACGGAGTTACAGTTGTTACAAGGCCCTCCGGATGCTCTTACAGTACCGGTTACCATCGGCCCCATAGTGTCAGTATATGACCCAGATCAGGCAGGAAATGGAAGTCTAGCACGATCAGTAACAGGAGAAGGGACTGGCTCTGGAGGGAATGGCATAGGGAGTGGAATAGGTCACCTTCCGAGACCCATGGAATCAAGTACTCCTTTGCCAGCCACTGCAGACTCCTCCAGAGGACAGGGAGATGTAAGAATGGCGAGACCAAGGTCTTTGGCCGATTCAAGATCTGACATAAGGATGTGGGAACCACCAGTGAGAAGCACTAATGATAGGATGACAGGAGACTGGGATCGAGGGAATTCAGGAAGCCGACCAGTCCTAGAGAATATAGTGGAAGGGACCCGATGTGAGGATCAGGGCGGTGAGAATGGAGAGTCGAGTGGTGCATCAAGACGAGGGACCCTTAAAACTGCTATAAGAGCAAAGATGCTGGATGTGATGAGGTTAAAAGCTGAGGTAGATGAGATAATTAGTGGGAACCTGCCATTGGAAAGAGTAGAGCTTTATGGACCAGACGAGTTGCTGTTTGTAGCAAAAGACGTGACTCGCAAGGTGAGATCAGCGCATGAGAAACTGACAGACTTAGCAAAGAGACACGGGGTGGATCTGTCCAAAACTAAGATGTTGCAGGGAAGTCACAGGTTGCAGTACAGTGACCAGGAACTGGAAGAGAAGAGAGTGATAGGGCTGAAAACTCACATTCGAGAATTGATTGTAGGGATACGTGCATGGAGCATGCTTGACAAATGGGAGGAAAGATGGTCCAAAAAGAAGAGCACTAAAAAGAGCGTAGGAGAGACACCGCCTCCAGGAGGGGGGATGATAGGAGTGGAGAATTATCCTTTGCGAGAGGTACAAAACGGAGCGTATGTGCAAGTGCCTTGGAGTAGAGGTTATTTGGCAGCGTTTACAAACGAATTTCCTCGGCTGAGGGAGAAGCCTGTCGAGTGGTACAAGCAGGTCGACCGATTTGTTAAAATCTCGAAGGTGTTGTGGGTTGACCTGAACACATTGTTTGATATTGTAGTACCAAGTGATTTGTGGGCAGTTTGTAAGGTTGCAGTTGATTGGCCAACTTCTGAACCAGACAGGGATTCTGTTACCAATGGTCCTTCACCAATTGTTATGAAAATGTTTGAGCAAGTAATTACATGGCTGAAATCCAAAATCTCACCACAAGACATTGATTGGGTTAAGATAGATCGAACCGTTCAGGAACCAAAAGAGTCCGTACATGACTATTATGAGAGGCTCTTACAAGCCTTTAAGCAGTACAGTGGGCTAGACACGTTAGACCCCAAAGACATGGGACAATTCGTTTCCAAGTTCATCTTGGGTCTGAGACCAGCAATCAGCTTCATGATTCAGCAGCATTTGATCTGCTGGCAGAACAAGTCGGTGGACGAAATACTGAGGTACGCCAGGTACTGCAGCGATGAAGTGGACTCGAAACACAGGAAGCTTAAGGATAAGCTAATGCTGGTCCAAATGCAAAACACTGACAGGGAAGTTCAGACACAGCCAAGTGGAGGGACGCTAGGGAGAAGACAGGGAAACAATCAAGGAGGGACCCAGAATGGGCAGGGTCTGGGAAGAGGGAAACCTATAGACCCTAAGACAGGGATGGATGTGGCAACACTGAAAAAGACAACTGCGTGTCACCTTTGTCACAAGATCGGGCATTTGAAGCGCAAGTGTAGATTCAATCCAGCGAACCAAGTGCAACAAGAGGGAGAGACGGTGCAGGTATCTGAGGTCGTCAATACAGTGACGAGACCCAGGTCCATGCAAGGGGGGACATTGTGCCCGCAGGTGCAAGTTCCGCAACCTCCGAGAATTCCACAGGGAAATCGAACGTACCAGCAGATGCCCCTTTTCGAGCATTGCGATGATTACAGCTCGGACCCGTTGAAATGACGGTGCCTGAGGGGGGAGGAAGACTGCACTCTTGGGGCAGTCTTAGAGGTAGACCAGAGGGGACCGTTTGTCGAGGTGGATGTTGACGGTCATCCCACCACCTTTTTGGTTGATACTGGTGCTACCCGTTCTACTGTGCGATCTGCAGTAATTCCCAACCTACCCCTCTCGGGACAATCAATCCAAGTATGAGGAGTGGCGAATAAGAAGATGACTAACCCATTGACTGAGCCGATTCCTGTGAGAATAGGAACTTTCCAAGATCGACACCAATTTGTGGTGTGCGACTCAAGTCCAGTCTGTTTGCTAGGACGTGATCTTTTGTGCAAGCTGAATTGTACCATCTATTGCACCCCCAAGGGAGTGGAATTACAGACAAATGATGATGATGCCACCTTCAAGGTTGCAAATCAGCATTTCTGCATAGAGATGTACCCTATGTTAACAGTGGAAGAGCTTCCACTTGACTTAAGAGACTCTGTTTCATTGGATGTGTGGGATTTTACAGGAGAAGAGATTGGGCTGATCAGAGGTGTTGAGCCAGTTAAGATCCAGGTCAAGCAAAATGTTGAGTTTCCGAGAACACCCCAGTATAATCTATCGCCTGAGACGATCACAGGGATTAAACCTGTAATCGATTCCATGATCCAGCAGGGAATTCTGAAGGAGATAATGGGCAGTCCATGCAACTCACCCATTATGGGATTGCAGAAACCAAGTGGGAAATTCAGAATCGTGCAAGACCTGCGAAAGGTCAACGCGATTGTGGTTCCGTGTTGTCCAGTGGTACCGAATCCATCAGTGATACTATTTCAGATTCCATGTGAAGCCGAGTGGTTCACGGTGATTGACTTGTGCCAAGCATTCTTTTCGATACCTTTGCACGAGGAGAGCAAATTTTTGTTTGCTTTCTGTCTGGAAGATCGTGTGTTAACGTGGTGTCGTATCCCTCAAGGGTATACAGAGAGTCCGTCAATCTTTAATCAGATCTTGAAGAAGAATCTTGAGAGTCTTGTACTACCGCAGAATTCTGTTCTCGTGCAGTACATTGACGATCTCCTCATCGCGTCAGAAACGGAGGATGCTTGTAGGATTGATACGATTGCCTTACTGAATCATTTAGGGAAGAATGGACACAAGGTGTCCCCAAACAAGTTGCAGTACTGTCTGAGTGAGGTTCAGTACTTGGGTCATCGAATTGAGAAAGGCAAGAGAAAGGTGTCACCAGATCGAATTGAGGCGATCATGAACATGACTGTGCCTACCACTCAGAAGGAAGTCAGAATGTTCTTGGGAATGGTTGGTTACTGTCGCCAATGGATTCCCAACTTCTCACTGAAGGCGAAGCCTCTGCAGAGGCTGACGCATAAGGATGTGAGTGATCCGGTACCATGGGACCATGACTGTCTGATTGCGTTCTTGGAGTTGAGAGAGGGCTTATGTCGTGCTCCGGCTCTGGGAATGCCTGACTACAACAAGTCCTTTTCATTGTTCTGTTATGATCGAGAAGGTTGCGCATTGTCAGTCCTGACTCAGAGTCATGGAGGTGTCCGTAGACCAGTTGCCTACTTTTCAGCTACTTTAGATCCAGTAGCTTCAGCGTTGCCCGGATGTCTCAAATCCGTTGCTGCAACAGGTGTCAGCATTGAGAGGTGTGAAAGCATTGTTATGGGTCACCCGCTCATTGTATATGTTCCACATTCTGTTGAGCTCTTGATGACAAGGACTAAAACACAGCACCTGACAAACAATAGACTCACACGCTACGAGCAAGTCATACTTGCCACGGAGAATGTGACTCTGAAAAGGTGTTCTGTTTTAAATCCTGCTACATTGATGCCATTGCCAAATGCAGATGATGAAGATTGTGAAGACCATGACTGTCTTGATGTGACTGAACTTTGCACCAAACCAAGACCTGACATTGTTGATGAACCTCTGTCTGACCCTGATGAAATTTTCTTTGTCGATGGTTCATGCCTAAGAGACAATGTGGGTCATTTGAGAGCAGCGTTTGCTGTATGTACCATAACTGGAGTGGTTGAAGCTGCTTGCTTAGAAGGAGTATACTCCGCACAAGTGGCCGAAATCATTTCTTTGACTCGTGCCTGTTTGGCAGCTGATCAGATCCGAATCACCATCTACACCGACAGCCAGTATGGGTTTGGTGTGGTTCATGATTTCGGGCAGCTATGGTCGCAGAGGGGTTTCTTGACATCATCTGGATCTCCCATCAGGAATGGAGAATATGTGAGACAACTGCTAGAAGCTTTGCAACGTCCCAGGGAGATAGCAGTGGTAAAGTGCGCTGCACATGGGAGGGGGACGGATTTTGTTTCCATTGGAAATAAGTACGCAGATGAAATTGCACGTTTTTGCGCTGAACAAGGGTGTATATTTACTGGAAATTACACTGGAGAGAGCCAAGAAAGAACCGAGCTCAGCATGATGTTAGCCATGGCAGACACTTGGGAGGAACTCAAGAGCCTGCAGGAAGGAGCTTCAGATCAGGAAAGAGATGTATGGATCAGATCAGGGTGTGAGAAGGGGGATGCTGGCATTTGGGTTTCAAGTGATGGTCGAGCAGTATTACCAGATGACCTATTGAGCCCGATGGCAAGGCAAATTCATGGTGCTGTGCATCTAGGGAGAGATGCGATGGTGCGAGTGTTCAGACAAACGTGGTACAATCCACGGTTCCGTGCGTTTGCTGAAGCAGTGTGTCATAGGTGTGTTACCTGTCAACAAATGAATGCTGGAAAGAAAACTGTGGTTGCACTGAGTCACGTTGGGAGGTCGGGATGACCTTTCAATAGGATGCAGCTTGATTTTATCGAAATGCCTAGGTGCAACGGACTGAGGTACATTTTAGCGGTGGTATGTGTCTTTTCATGATGGGTGGAAGCTTATCCAACACGAAGGTGTGACACCCTTACAGTAGCGAAGCTATTATGGAGAGAGTTGATTCCCAGGTTCGGTTTTCCAACTTCATTGGAATCGGATAGAGGAACACACTTCCAGAGCGAGATCATGAAATTGCTTTGCGCTGCTTTAAATGTTGATCAGAGACTACATTGTAGCTATCGACCAGAGGCTTCTGGGATAGTAGAGTAGATTAATGGAACTTTGAAAGCACGGATGGCAAAAGAGTGTTCGTCTACATCTCTGAAGTGGCCTGATGCGTTGCCTCTGGTGTTGATGAGTGTTCGCAGTGTCCCAGATAGGAGGACCGGTCTTTCCCCGCATGAGATCCTTATGGGGAGGGCGATGCGATTGCCAGCAATACCATTCTCAGCCTTGATAAACATCACTGATGACTTAATCCTTGATTACTGCAAAGGACTAGCTGATGTGGTCCGTTCTATGTCTCAGCAGGGGGAAGCTGCTGCTGTTCCGGCTTCAAGAGATCTCTGCCACGACCTGTGCCCGGGTGACTGGGTGCTTGTCCCTAAGCACGTGAGGAAGCGCTGTTTGGATGCTCGGTGGCGAGGCCCCTACCAGGTGATACTTGTAATGAACACAGCGGTGAAGTGCGGAGGGTTGCTGAATTGGATACATGCTTCCCACACCCGCCGAGTTTCAGAACCCTTGGAAGAAACAGCTCCTCTCGAGAATGAAAATCCAGCTGTGGCGGCAGGGCCACGAGAGAGGACAGGCCAAGCTGTGAGGGTTGCTGACGAAGCTGGTTGCTCACCAGACCAGACTGAGGAGGGTTACGCTACACACAACCCAGGTATTGACTCTGAGGAAGAAGGTAACGTTGTGGGTGATATAGAGTCAGACTCAGCCGAAGGAAGTGGTGCGAAGAGTGTTCAAGAGGAGAGAAAAAGGGCTGACCGAGCAAAAGAATCGTGGCCTGAAAGACAGAGAAGGCTGAACCTACGATTGGCCCCTGAAAGAGATCTTGCCCCTGTGTCTGAGACAACTGAATCAGAAGTGAGTGAAGAAGAGCAAGCCCAAGGAGGCCTGAGGAGGTCGAGAAGGACAAGAGTGCCTTGCCAGCGATACGTTGCCCCGGAGTGGACTTACGTAGTAACTGATGCCGGATGTAGTGAGTTCTGGGAGGCTGAGGTCCGTGGGAGTGATCAGCAGGAATCCTCTACTGAAAATTGATGTGGGACTGATAGTTCCAGGACTCGAAGTTGAAGGAGTGTTGCTCGAAGTTGAAGGAGTGCTGACAATCACGGTCCCAAAACCTCCAGTTTTGAGCAAGGTGCGAATTCTGATATTGCATAAATTAGTTTTCCCAACGTTTGGATTTGAAGCATCACCTCATGAATTGGTAGATGTTCGTCTTGAGATATTGCAACATGTTTTAGCTGCAATCGGATCTGAACTTATCGTAGATTGCGAATGAACTGTGCGTTGTAAATAGGTGTTTTAAAGAAGATAACCTAGGCCCGAGTGGAAGAAGAATAAAATTAGGGTTTTTTCAGTAGAAGAAGAAAGAGGGCTAGGGAAGTCTTTTTGGACTGTGTAAATAAATCCAGAAGTACTGAACTTTGAACAAATTTCCAGGATTTCAATGAACTTTGTTTGACCTTTTGAGCAGCAAATTGAGGCGGAAAGAAGAGACTTTTGTGTATCCTCTAATTTGAACTACTGTGACAAGAGAAGATGGAGTCTGGAAATCCAAACCGTAGATCCAAGTGTATGATAGGTGCTTCCATAGTGGGAGTGATAGTCTTAATAGTCATAGTTATTGTAGTGTCAATTATTGTTCCACATGAGGTAGAAGTTGTAGCGGTGAAAGGGACACCTACACCCAGTACTTCTAGCGAAAAGGAGGATACCATAGGAGCTGAAAGGGCTATGCTAGATCAAAATAGTCGTAGATTGCATGTAGATTTGTCTAGAGGTGATTTTAAGCTTAATGCGTATGCCAAGCTGCTATATGAGTATGTTGAGACCATGGATGTGAGGGACTGTTATGTGTGTATGCAATTGCCTGCATCAGTGGATGAGGGCATTAGATATCACCATCTTCCGTTGACTTATGGGATTTCATGTAGTTTGTTGCTTAGCATGTTTTATGGGAGAGGTCATTATGAATACTTCTTTTCCAATTACGATGCAGTGCTTTCAGAGGTTCCAGCATATAAGCACCTGAATAAGTACGATTATTATAAGCAGGAGGATAGGATTGGGAAGTATTTCATACCAACTATAACGTTTGATACCGCTTATGCACATAGGCATAACTTGACGTGTTCACTAACAGAGATAGAAAAGAAGTTTGTAGATCAAGTAGAGGATAGATATAGACAGTTAACACAAACACGTAACACTGGAGAAAGTCCATTAGATTGGACAAAGGAGGAGATGGCTCACAGAGCGAAAGGGAGCTACGGCCCTATAGCATTAGATCTAGAGCAAAAGGGGAAGATGTGTGTGAAACGTGTCCAGACCTATTATGATAAGGTTTATGTGGGACAGAGTGCATGTGATCAGGTTTTCACCATGGAAGAGTCTGCAAAGAACTTTTTGCAGGGTCCGGTACAAGTGGTGCCAACGGTATACTTTGTATGTGGGGAACACGCTTATGTGAGATTGCCTGCCAATTGGTACAGCACTTGTTACCTGGCAGCTGTTTTCCCCAAGATTTATCATGTAGAGGAGCTAGGACTCCTGGAAGGAGGAATGCATTCTAGGGTAAGGAGAGATGCAAGTGCAGGAGGAGTGATTGGAGTTATTTTTGGAGCTGTAATACCGAGTTTGGGAGTGATTTTGAATGATGTGAAGACTAGAAAGCAGGCGACTGTTGTGGACAAGTTGTCGACGAATACAGCTAAATCACTATTGCTTGTTGATGGAGAGATTTTGTCGATAAGGACAATGGTGATGCAGAACCGTCATGCTTTGGATGTCTTATTGGCAAAAGAGGGCGGAGTCTGTAAAATGCTGAAGGTGCAAGAGTGCTGAACTTATATACCGGATAATAGTAAAGATCTGAAGAAGTATATAAGTAACATCACTGAGATTCATCATGAGATCCAGGATCTTGCTGAAGAGGGTGTTTGGGAGAAAGTTGGAAAAGGGTTTGGTAGAGTGGGGAGTTGGTTTGCGAGCCTGGGAAAAGGTATTCTTGGTTACATTCTGAGACCTATCATTATAATCGTGGTTTGTGTGATTTGCCTGTGGGGTTTTGTGAGGGCTTATCAGTGGTACAGGGCGAATCAAGTCGAAAGATCCTTTAGGGAGAGGGAGGTAATGATGTCTAGACTGCAGGACAGTCATTATGAGAATATCAAGAATCTGGAAAGGTTCCGATAGGGAAGATTGGCTACAAGCTCTGTTTAGGTCGGTTCTTTCTCCAGGGAATTGTGATTTTGTTGATGACACTAGTCATCAGAGGGGGGAACTGATAGAGCGCAATGATATTCTGAAAATTGTAGGGGTACATTATATTCATGGATAGTCCGTACCCGCATATATTCTTATGGGTGTGCTAATATTAGTTAGAACTTATGTTGCAATAATCAGTGGTAAATGAAATGTTAAGATGAGTTGTGCCATTCAAGAAACGTAAGATGGCAGTTAGAGGGAATTATGTAACTTTCGATGTTCATTGCAAACGCATAATGAAGTAGTCATATGTAATGTAATGCATTAGATTTAAACCAGCATCATGATTAAGTTGCACACGCACAGGTGACTAATTGTGTTTAAATGTGATGAAATGTAGTGCTTATAGATGTAACATTTTAAATATGTGTTTAAGTTGATGTTAAAGGCCTAGATGGAGTATTTGTAAGAAAGGCCTATTCGTTTTTATGTTAGCTGGTTTATGTAGGCCCGCAATGTATTTTCCCTTGGTGAGGCTCTCATTTGGAGGTAGTCAGCGAAATTCATGTGCGTGGAAGGTTGTTCTGTTCTCATGCTTCTGTTGCAGGTGCAAGGATACCGTCCTCGTTAGTTAGAATAATGCTTTTGTTTTAGGAGTTAGGTATGGAAGAAACCTGTTACAAAGTCTTCAGGAATGCCGATAATTGGGAGTTGTGCTTAAGAAGCCTGAGACCCAAGGACACACCATCCGTCGCTGCACCGAGTACAAGTTTTGGTGGAAAGTTACCTACAAGAGGTGCCTGGCCAGAGGAAGTGTTTCAAGAGGCGTGGTTATTAAGTGTACATTTTGTATTAGGGATAGTGCCCCGAGGGAGGAGGAGGCAGAAGTAGAAGGAGAAGTCAGAGGACAGAGAGCAGAGAGAGACGAGAGCTGGTAGAAGGAAGGGATCGATTCTTAGAATGAAGACTTAGACTGGCTCTTACAACGTGAGTGTACTTCTTAGGAAGTCTTCATGAGCTGACATCTTTTCTTGATCTGGCTTGGGTAATGTTAAGTAGGGATGCCACTTTAGGATAGGGTAGGGATAGATTAATGGAATTTCCTTTACAGCTGCTAATGAAGACCAATATAGATGTTGGTGCAGTTATTGTTTGTTTAGTATTCCTGGAAATGCTTATTCTCTTTATGCTATATCGGATTAGATTGGTTCGTAGGATGGACTTTGTATTAGTGCCTTTGTATTTTTACAACCTCGTCCTGAGGTGTCTGTATGTTCAGTTATTTTTGGTTTTGTAATAAACCCCTAAAACTTGGAATTTGAAGTCAGTGATCTTTTCCGAGATTTTCTTAAATTGATTCATGTCAGTTTGGAACTAATGTATTGTTTCTCCCCTTTACACTTCTCAGCAGGTAATAAAGATTCAGTCGACCGAGGGTTCCTAGTAAGTTGTACGGTGGAATCCGGCCTTATCAACCGCCTCCTCGGATTCCCTCACTACCACCGGGCATAAGTGTCCCTCATCTCTCCAATCACAAGTTATTGATAAACACAGTGCCCCCCCCACCCCCATGAGGCCAGCACCCCCTCCACAGGTCAGTGCCCAGTGCGACCGCACCGGTCGCACTGCCCTAAAGCTGGTCCTGGTCCTCAGTTCCTAGAGAGAACTACCAGGCCTAAGAGGGATGGGCAGGAGCGTAGTTTCAGCAGGGTGTTTGGGGTATGACACCCCTCAAATGCATTATTGGTTTGGTAACAGGGTTGGGGGCCCTGAGTCAGGTCTGCCAAATCTGTGTCAGTTTTTCTCACCCTCATTTTACTAAGAGATTTTAACTTGTTAATTTTTTTGATCGGAATATTAAATGTATATAGTGATTGGTTTACTAAAAAGTAGTAAATCTGCACCCATATAAGTACTCCTTAAATGGGTGCAAATTTAGTACTATTTGAAAATCACAAACATTGGCATTGGTAGGCTTGGAAAGCTTGCCCACTGTGCCACAGTCAAAAGAGCCCACCTACTGCAAATCAGCACTGACGCTGTTCCTCACGGAAACAGTCTATCCCGAACCCTGGTCATCTCACCCCTCCATGCTGCCGCCCACTGGTTTTTAAGTTGGGAAATTTGAGATTCACACCCTCTGAATCCTACTGACTAAGCTACACCTCTGCAAATTACACTTCTCTAAGAAGGATATTTTATTGCAAGCAATTGTGGACAAAATTAATGCAGTAGCACTAGCCATAAAGACTGTAGTATAATGCAAGAAAAGGTGTCATCATCATCATCATCATTCATCTTTATTTCGTATTAAAATAAATGCATAAAAAGTACATAGAATCATAAAAAATTTAATTTACAACATATAAACAGCAATTCATTTACATTAACTGTTAAAAAAGACGGTGTCAAGTTCATAAAACAGCTGTTAGAATAGGTTAAGAAATCAATAAAACCATATGCATAAACACAGATTGTACCCACTAATGGGTAATAGTACGAGTTCTAAAAATGTGCCCCATGTGGATTAAAATGCATCTTTATAATTTTAAGGGCGGCAAGTAAACAATTTGCAAGCATAAAACATATGTAAGGGGTTTCCAATAATCGAAAGGTTTCGAGGGCTTGTTGATGCAAGCAGATGCAAACTTTTTTCAGCAATGGGATGATTAATTTTTTCCTCTCTACCTTATAGAATGAACAAAAATATAAAAGGTGGAAGATAGATTGGTGGGAGAGGCCATCACAGGGGCACAGAGATAACTGGTTTGTCGAATATACTTGTGCCGGATAAGCGGCCATTAGTGGTATATAATTCAGTCTAAATCTGGTCAGTACGAAGCGGTGTCTGATGTTCGTGACAAATGAAATGTAGGATAAATGACCAGTGCTCACAGTTGGTGATGCTAGATATGCGGTCACTGTGATTTTATTTAGATTTTTTTGCCACCTGTCTGAGTTGCATTTATCGTCAAAGAGTTTTTTTAGACACGATTTAGAAAAAGCTATGCACTCAGACAGTGAATTAAACAGGAATTCCAGGTCTAATTCTCTGAGGGACTGTTTCACATAAACTAGCCAGCTAATCGAAGAACACGATCCAAGGTTAGGATATCCTTTAGTACTAATTGGTTCAAAGGGGCCGATTCCCTTTTCCAGATTGAGAGCCAGGCTAGAAGCGGGGCAATTTTCAGGGTGTTGGATATGAACGGAAAATCTAATTCCTTGTGGATTAAAATGCTTGGGCAGGAGGTTGGGTTAGCTAATAGTCTCTTTAAAACAAAATTTCTATTGCTTGTAGAGAATCGATATTTGCTATTCCCCAAACAGCTGCACCATATGACACTATAGATCTTGTTTGTGCGTGATAAATTTCTAGCATTTCTTTTACTGGTTTATTCCCTATTTTTGCTGCAAACTTTCAGATACAGGCTATACTTTTAGTCATCAAGAGTGCCCTATTCCTCACCATAGTGGACCATTTTAGTCTTTTCTCGAAGAAAATTCCCAGGTACATAAAGTTGTCCACTCTATCCAGTCTTCTGCCATTAATATGGAAGCCCATTGGTTTCTGCTTCTTGTCCCTGCCCATGTCCATCACATAGGATTTTGTTTTGTTGACATGTAGGCCTAGCTCTGCCATATAGTTAGAGTATGTCTCAATCAAGAGCTGTAAGGCCATTGGAATTCTGGCCAGTAGGACGGCGTCATCTGCGTAAAGCATGACAGGTAAAGGGTGTGTGCCTACCACTGGAACGTCCTTGCATTTTTCAGTCAGGACTTCGGAGAGTTTATTCGTATAAAGAGAGAAGAGGAAGGGGGCAAGAACACAACCCTGCCTTAGTCCCTTTATCAATCCTGGCGGCGGAAAAACAGAAACCTCATCGGGAAACACAGTGGGGCCGAGCGTGTCCTTTATTTTTCAAACCGCACACAAAAATAATATTTTATAATCCAGAGTTGCCGGTGCTCCGCGGGAGTCCGCAGCTTTCGTTGGGTTGAGGCGATGTGTTCCCAGCTGCAAAGGAGGAATGAGAGAGGGCGGACATGTCAGACATCGTACAAACAACAGTTTCCGCAGAGGCAGGATCGCAGGGAGTTACTGCTGAGCCTCCTATGCAAATCACATAATCATTTGTATATAGCAAATCCGACCTCGGGGTTCCTACAGATCTACGCAGCAAAGGGTTAAACTCACCGAGCTGTCCTGACAGCAATTAGAGCATCAACAAAAATAACCTATCTTCATGATTTCAGAACTAGCATCACATCGCTTGGTATTTACCTACTCATTGTGTATCCTTCTGTACACAACTCCTGTTAGAATTGTAAGGTAAGTTTATTTTCTCACTACTAACTGCTTCCGATGGCAAAATCTTGAGTAATGCCTGGACAGACAAGTGGTTCCAAACAGAAAACAGTCACATTTTTGTCCAAATTGTCCAACCACTTTCGCCTGTAACTTTCGCAAACTTGAAATGTCTTTGTTTGTTGAAATGACAATTGAGTTATCGGCAGCTATAAGTGGCTTGCCCTAGGTCACACAGCTTGTATAGTGGTGTCCAGGACTTGAACCCGGTTTGGCTAAATACGTACACAAAAATAATGCCCATCAGCTCTGCTGCAGGGATGTTCTGGGACGCTGGCGAAATTATATTTTGCCTTTTGCGCGCTCCCATTCTCCAGTAACGAGGCCATTTTGAGGTAATTTACTATAATCTGCACCCTCTTACGGCCCTTTGCGTTATCAGCTGCCTTAAAGTAGTACCAGCCCTTCGATAAAGTAATGAAGACCGTCCTGTTTCAAAAGAACTTCCTAATGAAAGAGGGATTTGCATTGCAGGGACCCGAGAAATGCTAGTGTTTTGGGGGTAGATCTCCATCCACTAACCCCCCTCTCGCTATCTTTTCCCTCTTTGCATCTCTCCTTTTCCCCTGAGCGCTTTTAGGCGCCCTCTGAGTAGCACAAAGCGCTACACACATAAACAACAAAACTCGATACCGCCCACAGCTCGACTTCTTGAGAATACTCATCCATAGACAGCAGCCAGGCTCGTTCTGCCAGTGGCCTGCTCAATATTTGTCCGCTGTCCCCTCTGTCTTTGCCCTGAGTCTCTGATGCAATCCTTACTCCCCCTGAGTTTGCCCCAAAGGTGATGACCATTGAAAACAAGCATTTGCAATGCAATAGGTCTCGCATTTACGCGAGTTTGAGCTATTGACATTGCAAATAACAATGCCTTTTATTTTTGTTTTCATTTTTAAAACATAAATAAAAGGCATTGTCATTTACAATGCCAATAGCTTAAACTTGCGTAAATGCGAGACCTATTGCATTGCAAATGCTTGTTCTTTCCTGCCTTGTGGATTTATAAGCAGACCTGAGACTTCTGATAAGATTTTGGTCTCTACGTCATGAGTTAAGTGCTTTGTGAAGATCCGCTAGAGCTTGTGAGCAATTTTTCCCAAACCACTTTTGTTGTGAACATGTTTTTGGGGATATTTGACAAGTAAGGTGCTCCTTTATGGAAGTTAAAATACTGCTAAATGCTTCCATGGTTTGGTTAACCTTGGAGGATAAATTTAAGCATAAACAAATCTCCTTATAGGAGGAGGACACTATTTTTGGTAACAATGTTGAGGGGTCAATGTTCTCCCATTTTAAAGTAAAGCCGTTTTTCCTGGCTAATATTGGTCTAGGTAAGTAATTGGTGCCCAGTTTTTTGGGTGAGTGCCAGCTAAACGTAAAGTACAAAAAGGAGTGATCGCTAAATTCAGACTGAGTGACCTCAAAATTCTTAACGTTTCTGCTTGAGGGCATAGGGAACAAAATAAAATCAATACATGAGGAGCCCCCTACCCGATGAAACGTTGCAGTCATTTGCCCCGTGATGGAGCATTTTGGATTGGCGATTTCCAGGTCCCATGCCATCAGTAAGCTATTTAGGGCATTGCCATAATTATGATGGTTAAAATGAGTCAGAGGATGACCCTTTTCATCAGTAACCCTACATACGTTAGGGTTGGTGTGATTACAAATATAAAAGTTAAAATTCCCAACCCATATAATAAATGGCTGTCTGGTATAATTGGAAAGCAAGCCCTCCATTTTATGCCCCAGTTCTTCTGCTACCTCTTCTGGGTTTATGAAGTTATTGTTGTAGAAATTTATCAATACTAAATCAGGGTTTTTCCGTCCCCTGGCTACTATGATGTAGAAATAATTCGAGGTGTTAACAAATTCTATTTTGTCAAACAAGATAGTATTGGAAATGAATGTTATTAGGCCTTCTTTATCTCTGCCTGCATTAGAAGGGGTGGCTGGCATAAAAAGGAGCGATAGCCATTTAGAAAAAAAGGTTTCTGTGCCCATGTCTCCTGCAAACATATAATGCTGATGCCTCTCAGCTCTGATTCCCACACGAAGGTGCCTTTTTCCTTTTTAAAACCAGCTATGTTCCATGAGATGAGTGAGATAGCTCCTTCATCAGGCTGGAATGGAATCTCTCCCCTAAGAGCAGTAGATGGATGGGCTTAGTGGATCGTATAAGGCCTGTGTGGTAGTAGGCGAGCCACCCATTCTGATAGAGCCTCCTGTCACGAGTTGTGTTCCCTCAGCCTCAAACTCTGAAATACTGGGTGAAGATGGTGAATTAGGGAGGGGGCTGAGTCAATCGCAGTTATCCAGATCCTCAAGTGCGGCGTATCTGTTTCCAAACAGTGGGTTGTGCTCCAATAACTGGGGAGTGCGGGTTGGATTATTACGTGCCAGAGATCCTACTTTATTGGTGTTAATTTTAAGTTTAGGTGGTTGTTGGACTTGGCCCTTTTTGCAGGGTGATCCCTAAACTTTTTGCCTTCCTCCTATATTTTTTCTGACCTGTTGTTGGCTGTTTTATGACTCTGGGCACTTTACCACTGCTGATCAGTGCTAAAGTGCATATGCTCTCTATGATAAATTGTGTTATGTATTAGTGACTCCATGATTGGATGATTGGTTTACTTGTCAGTCCCTAGTACAGTGCACAGAGTGTGCCCAGGGCTGGTAAATCCAATGCTGCTGGTGGGCTTGCAGCACTGGTTGTGCCACCCACAGAAGCAGCCTTGAAAAATGTGTCTCAGGCCTGCCATTGCAGAGCCTGTGTGCAGCCTAGGGCTGCCATGTCGACTTGGTGAGTGCACCCACTTACCAGTCCCTAAACCTTCCCTTTTCTTCATATCAGACACCCCTATGGTAGGCCCAAGGGCAGGGTGCATTGTAAGTATAAGGTAGGACATACCCTGGTGTGTGTGGCATGTCCTAATAGTGAATTACAGCCATTTTCGTTTTTCACTATTGCAAGGCTACCTGCTCCCCATAGGCCAGAATGGGCAGTTTTGATTATTACAGCTTATAATCCTAACTGACCCAGGGAACATGGTAGAAAAACGAATTTAGTATGCCTGAACTCAGAATGATAAAATACATCTTTTAGTGAAGTTGGTTTTAACATTCTGTGTTTGAAAATACCACTTTTAGAAAGTAGGTATTTTCTTGCCTAACTATCCAAGCCTGCCTCTGCTAGGTTGTGTATTCCTTGTCTGGGTTTGTGAGTGACAGGGGCTGGGGGACTCCAGGAGACCGGGTGAGTCAGTACAGGGCTGAATAGAGAGATCTGCATGGAGATAGGTGGGAGGAGTTGCACCTGGGACCTGAATAGGGCTGTGCCTTCCCTCCACAATGCTGGCTCCACCTCCTGTGGTGTGTCTGATTTCCCTGGCCTACTCTGTGAAAGGAAAGCAGGAGTCCTGTAAACAAAGTGCTCCAGGACTGACCAGAACTGGTTTTGGACTAGGCCAAGGCCTCTCCGCCTTCAGAGAACAAAGAGAAAAGGTGTATAAAAAGGGGACCCAGACCCCTAGGAAATTAGATCACTTTTGGGAAACAAGAAGAAACCTTTGCTGAGGAGCGGAACCAAGAAGAAACTGAGGAGAAGACTATCCCTAAGCTAGAGGGATCTGCCTGCAGTGGTTGCCTGATTGCCAAAGAAAGGAGAAGGGAACTGTGTGTGTACTTTCATCAACTTGTGAAGGATCTCCAAGGGCTTGATTTCAGAGCTTGCCTCCTGCTGAAGTCTCAGGAACAACAGACTTCACCCACCAGCTCCCCTGTATTCCCTTGCTGGGAATTTGGACCTTCTGACACACTTGCGTGTCGCTGGGAGCTAGAAGCGCAACTCAAGACGAAGAAGTGTGTCGCCGCCGCAGCCGCTGCTACTCGCATCGCCAGAGAAGAGTGTCGACGTCGCATCAGACACCGGCGCATCCCCGAAGAAGCGCGCCGCTGACACCCTCGCATCCTTCGAAGCGCCTCACAGCACCGGAGAAAAGTGTCGCCGTCGCATCAGACGCCGTCGCATCCCCGGGGCAGAGCATCGACCTCGCATCAGACGTCCACGCATCGCAACACGAGGCGCCCCGCATCGCAGGAGAAGATCGTCGACCTCGCATCAGACGCCGTCGCATCGCCAGGGAAGCGTGTCGCAGGGCTTGTCGCGGCTCCAAAGATTCATCGAAATCGCCGCACAGCCCTCGGGCGTGCACGCATCACCCCTTCGTTGTCGCAACATCAAGAAGACGCCATTTTGTTTCTTTGCACTAGATCTTCATCGCATCACGGCGCTGCTTGTCGCATCGCCACAGAAGCGCAGTAAGAAACCGACGCATCACCTCCCCACGCCGAGAAGAACTGACGCATCACCGTCCCCTGCGCATCAGTAGGGAACCGACGCATCACCGTTCTTGCGTGTAAGGAACGGACGCATCACCTTCCCTACAGCACTTTTTGTTGTATCGCGTTACGCATCTCAGGTACATTGAACGCAAAGTGTCGCATTTCCATTTTAAGAGACTCAAGCTATTTCTACCATCTTTAAAGTACAGTATTGTGGATTATTTTTGTCGTTTATGGTCTTGTGGTAAATCTATATAAAAGATACTTATTTTTAATATACATCTGGTGTGGTGCCCATCTGTAGTGTTGTCACTTGATTACTGTAATCAAGTGACAACACTACGGTCGGTTCACAAATGCTTTACACACTGCCTCTGAACTAAGCCTGTCTGCTCGTGCCAAGCTACCAAGGGGGTGAGCAGGGGTTATTTCAGGAGTGTACCCCCCTTACCCTGACTAGACGCAAGGGTCCCTATTTGGTCAAAGGTACCTACCTCTGCCAACTAGAGACCCCCAAATCTAACAGTGGTGGTTTGTAAAAGAAGCCCAGTGGGATTGTAAAGATCTGGGAGTGAATGGAGAGAGCTGACGGTAATTGGCATAGTAAATGTCTCACCAGCCCACGATTGTCAAAGTTAAGAACAATGCAGTTGTTATTAATTAATTTAGGCCCATAGCCTAACCAAGGTATTCTTCTGGCCATTATCAAATGATTTTGGATTAAATGGCCTATATTGGCAGCATTAGATAGCCAGTGTCTGGCCTTCGCTATCAGTTGGATGGTAGTTTCATTTCGGGAAACTCTGAGTGATGAGACATTTACCATAGTGATCACAAAAGGGCATGCCGCGGGTGGTAGTTTGAGAGTGGGGGGGTCATTACTCTGCGGTGTGACAGGGAGACATGTACTAAGTATGTTAGCATTAGAGTTGACATTAGGGTTAGAATTGGGAACTACAGGGGCTATGTGCGCATTAAGATTGGTGGCTGCGAGATCTGCCTGGGATGTGCTTCTATTGGCCCCAGAAGAAGCTACGTTGTAACTCGGTCAGTCTCTATAAGGTCAGTGTTTGCTATGATAGAATTTTCCTTTGCTTGACCCAGATGCGGATTACTACTTATAGCATCCTGATTAGAAAATGCATGACCTGGTACCACCGATACCCCCACCCCAACCGGTAGTTCATGTTGTGTCCTCAAGTTTTTTGCCACGAGGTCAGCAAGAGTTTGTTCAATAGTGTCTAGACGAGTGACAATCGGGTCTATAGATGTACTTCAACCTCCTGCCAGCTGCAGGTCGAGCAGGATTTGTTCTGTGGGGGAACCGGGGTTCTTGTTTTATCCTGCATGGGGTTGCTCTTTCTTGTTTTTTTGGCTGAAGAGCTTGAGCTGCTTTAGGTGGGCCTCTTTTCCTTTTGGGAGTAAAAACAACTGCCTCAGGCGTTAACTGACCCCCGGCTATGCAACCAGGGGGGGTGCCGAAATGGGAGGGGGTTCGCATACTGTAATCTCACCAGCTACAGGAGTTGTAGCGGGTCGGCTAAGAGGGTGTGAAGCGTCAGTTAAAAGCCCCCCGGCTCCCATGGACAACATCCTTTTTTGCATTCGCTATTTCTTTGTCCAAGACTCCTGTAGCTTTTTCAAGAAAAGTATCAAGTGCAGTTCTCGTTACCTCTTCAGAAGCTGGCTGGGTCATTTTCTTCTTCCCATTCTGCTGATATTCGTGAGGCAGGAACTTTAGAGGGGGGGGGCCCAGCCCTGCCTCCTGCTGGCTCTGATGGGCACAGACGGCCCTTGGCCTGGGCTTTGCCCGGGCGCAGCCAAGGCACACCTGCGCACCGCGGGAGCCCTGAGCAGCCTTTAAGCGCTTCCTGGCGCGAACGATGAGCAATGCCAGATGGGGGCTGTGGTCCCCCGGGAAAAAGTGCTTCATGCAGTGAAGGGCTCCCACGCCGCGGGAGCCCTGAGCAGCCTTTAAGCGCCTCCTGGAGTGAACGATGAGTGTTGGCAGCTCCTGCCACAATGCCAGATGGGGGCTGTGGTCGCCCGGGAAAAAGTGCTTTGTGTAGTGAAGGGCTCCCGCGGCGCGAGAGCCCGGAGCAGCCTTTAAGCGCCTCCTGGCGGGAACGATGAGCGTTGGCGGCTCCTGCCGCAATGCCAGATGGGAGCTGTGGTCCCCCGGGAAAAAGGGCTTTGTGCAGTGATAATCATAAGCGCAGGACTCGGGAGAAACTGGCTGGAAACCAGAAGGCTGCAATGACCACAGAAGGAGGAGGACCAACTCCATGAGGACTTAACCCCAATGGCAGAGATAGTTACCGGAGTTGAGGGTACAGACACCACTGAGCTGGAGTATCTATTGCTCAGGGCAAGTGTCAAACAAAGTCATTGTCCATAAACAATCATAATTTTTTATCTTAAGGGATTTGATGTTTTGGCTCTCACCCTAATGATTTTTTTAAAATTACGTCTAAATACTTTGATTCGTTATTCAACCTTTCAAATATCTCTCATAAGATATAGGTTTTTAATACACTGTGTTGCATATTTTTAAAATATTTCACGCAACGAAACACAGCAAAAGTATTGTTGGTGGAGCTGTGTTGCATGAAAGGTAGAGAGCAGAACTGGCCCTTCCATGCAAAGATACAGTGCAGTTTTTCTTTGTCCTAACACTGGTGCATATGTGGTGTCCTATTGGGAATGTAGCCACCTTAGAGCCATGGCCAAAGGGTGCCAGTGTTGTGTTTAGGATAGTTTATGTGCCTGAAGGTTAGTATGTGTGCTAAACAAGGCAGCACACATGGAAACTGTTAGATTTGGGGGTCTCTAGTTGGCATAGGTAGGTACCTGTGACAAATAGGGACCCTTGCGTCTAGTCAGGGTAAGGGGCTACACTCCTAAAATAACCCCTGCTCACCCCCTTGGTAGCTTGGCACGAGCAGGCAGGCTTATCTCAGAGGCAGTGTGTAAAGCATTTGTGAACACATACAGTAATACAGTGACAACACTACAGATGGACACCACACAGGTTGTATTATAAAAATAAGTATTTTTATATAGACTTAACACAAGACCAAACGACAAAAATCCACAATACTGTACTCAAAAATAGACTTTAAAAGGTTATAAAATAGTTCAGTTCTCTCAAGTTGTAGATGCAACACTTTACTCTCAATGTACCTTGAATGCGTAACGCAAAGAAAACAAAAGGGTCGCAGGGAAGGTGATGCGTCGGTTCCTTACACTTAGGGAGTGGATGCGTCGGTTCCTTACTGCTGCGCAGGGAGTTGATGCTCGCTTCCTTACTGTGTGGGGAGGTGATGCGTCGGTTTCTTACTGCTTTCCGGTGCGATGCGACAAGATGGCACCTCAATGCGATACTCTTCTCCGGTGCGATGCGACAAAATGGTGTCTTGGTTGCGATGCGACAACGTTGGTGAGATGTGTGCACGCCCGACGGCCCTGAGGCGACTCGATGATCTTTGGAGCCGCGACAGGCCTGCGACGCGCTTCTCCGGTGATGCGACGATGTCCTCTGTGGCAGCGTCCCGCTTCTCCGGCGATGCGCCGTGCTGCGCTTCGGCGATGCGATGATGACAGCGGAAGCGGCGTCTCACTTCCTCGGTGATGCGATGACAGCGGCTGCGGCGGCGACACGCTTCTCGTCGTTGCGTTGCGCTTCCAGCTCCCAGCGACACGTAGTCTCTCAGAAGGCCCAGCACAACAGCAGGCACTTCAATTCCCAGCAAGGGAATTCAGGGGGGAGCTGGTTGGTGAAGTCTTGTATCCCTGAGACTTCAGGCAGGAGGCAAGCTCTAGTTCAAGCCCTTGGAGATTCTTCTTCAAGTTGATAGAAAGCACACTCAGTCCTTTTCTCCTTTCTTTGGCAATGAAGCAACCACTGCAGACCAACCCCCAAACACACAGAACAGGGGTAGTCTCCTCCTTCAGCTTCCTGGTTCTTCTCCTCAGCAAAGGTTCGTCTTGATTCCCAGAAGGGATCTAAAGTTCTTGGGTCTGGGTCCCAATATTTATACTACTTTTCTCTTTGTTCTCTGAAGGCAGAGAGGCCTTTGCCTAGTCCAAAACCAGTTCTGGTCAGTCCTGGAGCACTTTGTTGACAAGACTCCTTCTTTCCTTTCACAGTGTAGGCCAGGGACATCAGACACACCAAAGGAGGTGGAGCCAGCATTGTGGAGGAAAGGCACAGTCCTATTCTGGTCCCAGGTGCAACTCCTCCCACCTATCTGCATGCAGATCTCTCTATTCAGCCCTGTGCTGATTCACCCTGTCTCCTGGAAGCCCCCAGCCCCTGTCACTCAAACTCCAGACAAGGAATACACAACCTAGCAGAGGCAGGCTTGGATAGTTAGGCAAGAAAATACCTACTTTCTAAAAGTGGTATTTTCAAACACAGAATGTTAAAACCAACTTCACTAAAAGATGTATTTTATCATTCTGAGTTCAGGCATACTAAACTCGAATTTCTACCTAGTTCCCTGAGTCAGTTAGGATTATAAGATGTTATAATCTAACTGCCCATTCTGGCCTATGGGGAACAGGTAGCCTTGCAATAGTGAAAAACGAAAATGGCTGTAATTCACTATTAGGACATGCCACACACACCAGGGCATGTCCTACCTTTACCTACAATGCACCCTGCCCTTGGGCCTACCTTAGGGGTGACTAATATGTATAAAAGGGAAGGTTTAGGGACTGGCAAGTGGGTACACTTGCCCAGTCAACATGGTAGTACCAGACTGCACACAGGCTCTGCAATGGCAGGCCTGAGACACACTTGACAAGCTGCTCCGGTGGGTGGCACAACCAGTGCTGCAAGCCCACCAGCAGCATTTGATTTACAAGCCCTGGGCACACGCAGTGCACTGTACTAGGGTCTGACAGTAAGCCAAACAAGCCAATCATGGAGTCACTAATCCATACATCAATTTACCATAGGGAGCACTTGCACTGTGGCACTGAACAGCAGTGGCACAGTGCCCAAAAGCATCTAAAACCAGCAAAAACATAAGAGGCAACAGCAAAAAATGGAAGGGAGACCCACGCCAATGGTGCCAGGTCTAACAGAAACTTGTGAGCAAATCCTTGCTGACTAGTTTGTGATGATGTGTATGTCTGAGGGAGAGGAGTGGCGCAGCAGCCAGGGCAGCTGACTCTGGGGTTTCACAGTTCGATTCCCGGCACCGGCGGCTGCTCAGCCCAGCACCCTGTGACTCTGGGCAATAGCTCGCTTAATCTCCCCGATGGCCCCCAGCTCCTTGAGACCCTTAGGGGTAATTAGTTCGCGCTTTACAAATACCGGGTTATTTATTTATGTGTCTCTACATTACTGAGTGAATGCATGCGAACATACAAGACCCATCCATGGCATTCCATAGGGATATTAAGTACGGGTATACAGCACCAATAGAATGTATTTTTCAACAATGTTTCAAGCCATATAGTACAATGATAATTTGCATAAAATTAAACCTATTTTTGACATATTTAAGTGTTACTAAATATAAGTTAAACTCTGAGAAATGTATTTGAAATTTTTGCCATCATTATTTTTTTTAGTTCATCTTAATATTTATTTATACTAAGGCCCATTTTACCAAAGAAATATGCAACACAGAACAGCAATTGTTGTGCTGTATTGTCTCAACAGGAGAGCACAGATTTAAGCATTAACTTATAAGATGTGGCGTTGTTGTGCTGTGAGCTTGCTCTTGCTGCAATGTGCCAGCAAAGACATCCTAACATCACAGTACAAGTGTGTCTATCTTGTGCTAAGAATAGCTTAGTTGCCGTAAATTGTTTCAACCTTTACAAAATATAGCATTTATGTTGTTTCACTCTTTGTATGTTTGTTGTGGAATGAAGCATTCATGCAAAGATGTACAGGATCGGAGAAAATAACATTTTCAACTTTTTACACCAATCTTGAGGAGGTGCATCATTTGTTTTTATAATCCCTGCATATAAATATTTGGAGATAGGTATTTCTGACAAACCTCATGGGTGGTTGATTGTGAATATCCATGCACCATCCATGGAACAGGCCCTCCTATGTCTGCTCCTCAACCACAACGTTGAGGGGCATGAAGAATCATCAGAGTATGAGGATGTAGGACCAATTAGTTGGTGTTGACAGGCTGATCAATAACCATTAGTGAGTTGGTCTTGACCAGTTCCTTTCTTGGTCATGTTATTGTCATCATGCCATTTCTTCTACAGTCCACTGTTTTTATTTTGAATATTTATCGGTGCCACAAGGCATCCTTTTAAGATAATGTTAACTTCTATCATTATTTATCTGTTATATTTATACAACATTTTTGTTTATATTGTAAAATTATGCATTTGTGTACTGGTTTCCCTTTTCTGTAAAGACGAGTTTCCTTTATGTGTCAAAAATGAGACTCGTCTATAAAGTTTAATTTAACACATTTGTTACACACGCACATTGTTGCTTTAGCATTATGTCTAACCAATATTTTGTTTAACACATTGTCAGAAGTGTTTTTGGGGTGGCCCCTAACGGATTTATAAGCCCATTTGTTTTTTACTAATAACATTCACAAATATGAGGAAAATTACTGATTCTAAAAGGTAGGTAGGTCAATGTCAGATATTCTCCCAAAATTACAAACAAATTTACTGGTTAAGGCACGTCAATCTTCGGTAATAACATCAACATAACAACAATGCTATTTTTGTTTACATATATTCACATATGTTGAAGCTCTGTCTAAAACAAAAAACAATGATTCCGATCTACATATTAAACCTCTCAAAATGAATTCCCATATTTTAAAGGCAAAACAGCAAAATATACTTTATTTGTGCTAATCAGTAGTAGAATGCTCGTGCTGCACCTTTAATAATGTGTCCATCAAAAAACATGTGACAGCCATTTGTGAATGATCTATACTTAAACATATATTTCTCAATTTGTTTGAGCTGGGCCTGTAAGTTTATTATCTACATGGTTCATCATTAGCCTTTGTGGAAGTCACAGCAGGTGCATCTAAAACATGTATCCTTCTGCACCATAGTAGGTGTCATTACCATCTTTGTTACCACATTGAACATGTCTGATTCTATTCTTGTGTCAGTTAGAAACATCATTTTTTAGGTCGAGCCTATAGCGGCAGCGCGTATGCACTGCTCGCTTTGCGAGGCATGCAGTAATCGGGTTTGGAGTGGAAGCTCCGAGGAAGATCCGCCCACTCTCCGCCCATGTTTTTAATTGGCTCTTGTCATTGTCTTTCCTAAATGCTGCTAACTTATTGAATATGAGGCTTGTTAGTCCCTCCTTATTTTGCCCATGTCGTCATGTGTACCCCACCCATGGCTACTGGCCCCTTTACTTCGAGTGTTACACAGTACTTAGACTGTGAGCACTACTTCTAATCCCCACCCCTCCCGTTGTCCGTGATGCATGCAATGCAATAGGTCTTGTGTAAATGCGAGTCCTATTGCATTGCAAATGCTTGTCTTACACAAGTTGCTTTAGCTTTAATACGGCGCACTCGCGCCTTTCTTTTGTTGTGCACCCGACACGCAAACATTGTTTTTTAAAATTGAAATTGACAACACAGGCGCCGTTCCGTGTAGCCCAAATGTGCCTCCCCATTACTTGGGCCACAGCACTAATTATTTGCTCTTGTCAGTGCTTGTTTCCCCTGTATCGGGTCAACCCTCATCCTCCCTTACGCCATCCCCCGGTGGTTCTCCTGGCAGCTGCTTTTGCCTCTTTCACCTAGCCATGGAGGAGGAAAAGGAAGGATCCGTCACTGTGATCATCCCCGTGGCTCGGGTGAGGAAATCAGTCCCCATTATAATAACTGTAGAAGGCTGTAAAACGTGTGTGTTTGTTTAATTAGCGCTTGTGTTTTCAGCTGATCCTCGTTAATTGCTTTAAACTAACGAGGATCATCTGAAAACCCAACCGCTTGCAGCTTGTTTTCAGCCTATCCTCGCCCCTCCCCTCCAGCCCCTCTATCCTGGTTTACTTTATCAGCAACCAAGCTGAGCATAGTCCCTAATTCACCCCTGCCGTTGCTGCTCCGTCTCGTGTTGGTTCCCTTCCTCCCCCGCCTCCTCCCAGCTGTTTCTGCTTGCTTTACCACCCCCTGCCACACCACTCCACCCTCTGTCCTGCTTTAAATAACCCCAACATTCTTACCTCGTGTTTCTTGTTTCCAGCATCTCTAGATGTTTCCTGTTTTAAAAACACTTCCTCCCTGCTTTACAGCCAGGCAGCACGATGTGCTTCTTGGGACCCGTTCCTAAGGTTTGATTTTTTTTTTTCCGTCTTGGAGTCTCGTACGGGCACCAAGCATTTCTGGGTGCTTGTTCAGAAACCTTAGTGCTCAGTGCGTGGCCTATAAAAGAATCTTTCAACTACCAAAACACCTTTCAAGGGCGAGACTTAGACTAGAGCTCGGGTTAGTTAAACAATCACTAAACGTCGAGGCCGACTTTCTAAAATACTATATCCAAATTTTTAAATCTTCAGGGGATACCTTAAAAAGCTGCCTCAGAGACATATTTGAAAAAACTGGTTCGCCATGGAACAAGCAGCTCATGAAAGCTATGGATTCCCTTGAAATAAATAAATCAGCACTTGTTCTGACTTGTATTTCCTATATCATCTGGAAAACGCGCATCAACAAACAAGTACAAGTTTCTTATCAGCAAGACCAGGCAGCATTAAAAACACTACCCTTCCAGATACCACTGAATGATTCATATTTAATAAATAAACCTCAGCCTTATTTTACCGCCCTGCTCAACCCTAAGGCCAGAACAGAGATTATGTATATGCGACTGCTGGCACTCCCAATCACGGACTTCTGTCGAGCTTGGGCAGATCAAAACACAGGAGGAGCATGCCGCTTATGTGAATATAAACGAGAATCATGGCTGCACCTTCTGTGCTGCTGCCCGACTTTAACAACCGAAAGGAGGCTTCTCCTTAGAGACCTTTGCTCGAAAGAAAAAGTAACCACCTGCCAGGGAGCCTCTGCTCTATGCTTTACACAAAATTAACCTTATATCCTGGCTCGCTGTGGAAGATTCATTCAAACTATCAGGGGTGCTATGTACCTTGGCTTGGCCCCCCGACCCAGTCCTCGAACCGTTCAAACGCTGATACTGGACTATTTCAAGGCGATACAAAAGGGGATGATGGACGGAACGTTTGAGCCAATCAAACACTCACCCCCAGTCAACTGATCTGGGTTTAATCCATCATCATTCTTTAGCTCACTCCACCACCCCAGTTCAGACATGGCCATATGCAAATCAGTCTGACCCTGTGCCTCATGGGAACAGTCCAGCCTGAACTGCCAAGCCATGTCTTCCCTGGACCGGAAACAAGCATCCTAGGACCGGTTTCTGGCATTTCAGCCGTCATCAGCCAGGCTTGCTTGAATCCAGTGGCAAAGTGAGCAAGGGACCCACGTCTGGGCATACCCCCGCCAACTTAGGGCGACCAAAGCGATACAAAAGGGGATGATGGACGGAACGTTTGAGCCAATCAAACACTCACCCCCAGTCAACTGATCTGGGTTTAATCCATCATCATTCTTTAGCTCACTCCACCACCCCAGTTCAGACATGGCCATATGCAAATCAGTCTGACCCTGTGCCTCATGGGAACAGTCCAGCCTGAACTGCCAAGCCATGTCTTCCCTGGACCGGAAACAAGCATCCTAGGACCGGTTTCTGGCATTTCAGCCGTCATCAGCCAGGCTTGCTTGAATCCAGTGGCAAAGTGAGCAAGGGACCCACGTCTGGGCATACCCCCGCCAACTTAGGGCGACCAAAGCGATACAAAAGGGGATGATGGACGGAACGTTTGAGCCAATCAAACACTCACCCCAGTCAACTGATCTGGGTTTAATCCATCATCATTCTTTAGCTCACTCCACCACCCCAGTTCAGACATGGCCATATGCAAATCAGTCTGACCCTGTGCCTCATGGGAACAGTCCAGCCTGAACTGCCAAGCCATGTCTTCCCTGGACCGGAAACAAGCATCCTAGGACCGGTTTCTGGCATTTCAGCCGTCATCAGCCAGGCTTGCTTGAATCCAGTGGCAAAGTGAGCAAGGGACCCACGTCTGGGCATACCCCACCAACTTAGGGCGACCAAGCGATACAAAGGGGATGATGGACGGAACGTTTGAGCCAATCAAACACTCACCCCAGTCAACTGATCTGGGTTTAATCCATCATCATTCTTTAGCTCACTCCACCACCCCAGTTCAGACATGGCCATATGCAAATCAGTCTGACCCTGTGCCTCATGGGAACAGTCCAGCCTGAACTGCCAAGCCATGTCTTCCCTGGACCGGAAACAAGCATCCTAGGACCGGTTTCTGGCATTTCAGCCGTCATCAGCCAGGCTTGCTTGAATCCAGTGGCAAAGTGAGCAAGGGACCCACGTCTGGGCATACCCCGCCAACTTAGGGCTGACCAAGCGATACAAAAGGGGATGATGGACGGAACGTTTGAGCCAATCAAACACTCACCCCAGTCAACTGATCTGGGTTTAATCCATCATCATTCTTTAGCTCACTCCACCACCCCAGTTCAGACATGGCCATATGCAAATCAGTCTGACCCTGTGCCTCATGGGAACAGTCCAGCCTGAACTGCCAAGCCATGTCTTCCTGGACCGAAACAAGCATCCTAGGACCGGTTTCTGGCATTTCAGCCGTCATCAGCCAGGCTTGCTTGAATCCAGTGGCAAAGTGAGCAAGGGACCCACGTCTGGGCATACCCCGCCAACTTAGGGCGACCAAGCGATACAAAGGGATGATGGACGGAGCGTTTGAGCCAATCAAACAGTCACTCCCAGTCAACTGATCTGGGTTTAATCCATCATCATTCTTTAGCTCACTCCACCACCCCAGTTCAGACATGGCCATATGCAAATCAGTCTGACCCTGTGCCTCATGGGAACAGTCCAGCCTGAACTGCCAAGCCATGTCTTCCCTGGACCGGAAACAAGCATCCTAGGACCGGTCTCTGGCATTTCAGCCGTCATCAGCCAGGCTTGCTTGAATCCAGTGGCAAAGTGAGCAAGGGACCCACGTCTGGGCATACCCCCGCCAACTTAGGGCGACCAAGCGATACAAAGGGGATGATGGACGGAACGTTTGAGCCAATCAAACACTCACCCCCAGTCAACTGATCTGGGTTTAATCCATCATCATTCTTTAGCTCACTCCACCACCCCAGTTCAGACATGGCCATATGCAAATCAGTCTGACCCTGTGCCTCATGGGAACAGTCCAGCCTGAACTGCCAAGCCATGTCTTCCCTGGACCGGAAACAAGCATCCTAGGACCGGTTTCTGGCATTTCAGCCGTCATCAGCCAGGCTTGCTTGAATCCAGTGGCAAAGTGAGCAAGGGACCCACGTCTGGGCATACCCCCACCAACTTAGGGCGACCAAGCGATACAAAAGGGATGATGGACGGAACGTTTGAGCCAATCAAACACTCACCCCCAGTCAACTGATCTGGGTTTAATCCATCATCATTCTTTAGCTCACTCCACCACCCCAGTTCAGACATGGCCATATGCAAATCAGTCTGACCCTGTGCCTCATGGGAACAGTCCAGCCTGAACTGCCAAGCCATGTCTTCCTGGACCGGAAACAAGCATCCCTGGACCGGTTTCTGGCATTTCAGCCGTCATCAGCCAGGCTTGTTTCCGGTCCAGGGAAGACATGGCTTGGCAGTTCGGGCTGGACTGTTCCCATGAGGCACAGGGTCAGACTGATTTGCATATGGCCATGTCTGAACTGGGGTGGTGGAGTGAGCTAAAGAATGATGATGGATTAAACCCAGATCAGTTGACTGGGGTGAGTGTTTGATTGGCTCAAACGTTCCGTCCATCATCCCCTTTGTATCGCTTGTTCGCCCTAAGTTGGCGGGGGTATGCCCAGACGTGGGTCCCTTGCTCACTTTGCCACTGGATTCAAGCAAGCCTGGCTGATGACGGCTGGAATGCCAGAAACCGGTCCTAGGATGCTTGTTTCCGGTCCAGGGAAGACATGGCTTGGCAGTTCGGGCTGGACTGTTCCCATGAGGCACAGGGTCAGACTGATTTGCATATGGCCATGTCTGAACTGGGGTGGTGGAGTGAGCTAAAGAATGATGATGGATTAAACCCAGATCAGTTGACTGGGGTGAGTGTTTGATTGGCTCAAGCGTTCCGTCCATCATCCCCTTTTGTATCGCTTGTTCGCCCTAAGTTGGTGGGGGTATGCCCAGACGTGGGTCCCTTGCTCACTTTGCCACTGGATTCAAGCAAGCCTGGCTGATGACGGCTGGAATGCCAGAAACCGGTCCTAGGATGCTTGTTTCCGGTCCAGGAAGACATGGCTTGGCAGTTCGGGCTGGACTGTTCCCATGAGGCACAGGGTCAGACTGATTTGCATATGGCCATGTCTGAACTGGGGTGGTGGAGTGAGCTAAAGAATGATGATGGATTAAACCCAGATCAGTTGACTGGGGGTGAGTGTTTGATTGGCTCAAACGTTCCGTCCATCATCCCCTTTGTATCGCTTGTTCGCCCTAAGTTGGCGGGGGTATGCCCAGACGTGGGTCCCTTGCTCACTTTGCCACTGGATTCAAGCAAGCCTGGCTGATGACGGCTGGAATGCCAGAAACCGGTCCTAGGATGCTTGTTTCCGGTCCAGGGAAGACATGGCTTGGCAGTTCGGGCTGGACTGTTCCCATGATGCACAGGGTCAGACTGATTTGCATATGGCCATGTCTGAACTGGGGTGGTGGAGTGAGCTAAAGAATGATGATGGATTAAACCCAGATCAGTTGACTGGGGGTGAGTGTTTGATTGGCTCAAACGCTCCGTCCATCATCCCCTTTGTATCGCTTTGTTCGCCCTAAGTTGGCGGGGTATGCCCAGACGTGGGTCCCTTGCTCACTTTGCCACTGGATTCAAGCAAGCCTGGCTGATGACGGCTGGAATGCCAGAAACCGGTCCTAGGATGCTTGTTTCCGGTCCAGGGAAGACATGGCTTGGCAGTTCGGGCTGGACTGTTCCCATGAGGCACAGGGTCAGACTGATTTGCATATGGCCATGTCTGAACTGGGGTGGTGGAGTGAGCTAAAGAATGATGATGGATTAAACCCAGATCAGTTGACTGGGGGTGAGTGTTTGATTGGCTCAAACGTTCCGTCCATCATCCCCTTTGTATCGCTTTGTTCGCCCTAAGTTGGCGGGGTATGCCCAGACGTGGGTCCCTTGCTCACTTTGCCACTGGATTCAAGCAAGCCTGGCTGATGACGGCTGGAATGCCAGAAACCGGTCCTAGGATGCTTGTTTCCGGTCCAGGGAAGACATGGCTTGGCAGTTCGGGCTGGACTGTTCCCATGAGGCACAGGGTCAGACTGATTTGCATATGGCCATGTCTGAACTGGGGTGGTGGAGTGAGCTAAAGAATGATGATGGATTAAACCCAGATCAGTTGACTGGGGGTGAGTGTTTGATTGGCTCAAACGTTCCGTCCATCATCCCCTTTTGTATCACTGGACTATTTCAAACACAGGCCTACGAAAGTCCATTTCCCAACGCAGCCGCCAAGTATAACCACTTGATAAGAAAAAGAGTATCAGCAAAAAGAAAAGAAATTAAAGCAGCCTTGGTGATATGAAGGCGCCAGCAGGGTGACACTTTCTTATGGGTCTAGCCAAAAAGCAACGCCCAATTGAAATCATGATAAGAAGCCCTTAAACAAACGCTGGCATTTTAATTATTGCACTTTCTCAGATCCTGTTTTATTTCTATGAATTGAGATGTTCTTACTTTTTTTTAATGTTTTATTGTAATGCAATCGTTTTAATTAACTTATGCAATTAAATAAATAAATACCAAATACCGTCTTGGAGTCTGCAATAATGATTTCAAAATGTTATTTTAGTAAGCTCAAATGTTAAATGTTAATGTAAACACTCTAAGCTGAACAGCGTTTCACGTTGCAGAAACGCAAACAGATAAACACTTCCAAAGAATCGTTGAGTTTGGGGGCAGGAGGTGAGTGGTGTAGGACTCTGTGGCTTCCTGCAGCAGGTTTGTACGATCGAAGCGTTGTCTTGGATGAGTAGATGTGTTACAGGTAAGAGGAGGGTTGGTAGCATTTACATACAGTCTGTTATATTGCTAAAACCTAAATCTTTGTCACCATATGCCTTTTTTTCGCTACGATTATCAATTTTCCTCTGCCTATTGAGGTTTTTTCTGCTTAATACATTTTCTAATATATAATTACTTTCAGGCGCTTTATCTTTACACAGCACCCATATTTGCATTATCTCATGAGTTCAATTGAGTAATGTAATCAATACCGGCGGTCAGTTCACCTGCTTAATTATAGCAGCCTTTGTCGTCCCCCTCGCTAATTTCCAAACATCCATTGTTAGAGCTTGGAGAGTTTTCAGTGAGAAATGCAGCATTACTGCTACAAAAGGGTTGCAGAAAAAGTGACAAGCAGTCTGTTTGGGTTTGCTACTGCACTACTTTTAAATCCGGGTCTTCATAAGCCTATTGTTGACCCTAAATAGGAAAATTCCAGATTTATGTCCTTGTTGCATGGGCTTCAGCTGGTGTCCATGGAATTCTCTGGTGTTGCATTTCACCAGCAAATATCCCACTGTTTGTTTCACTGGCCATATAACATTGGATGTCAGACAACTGAAATGCTACATTGGATCATGTGAAAACAGTTTTAAATGTGGCCCACTTTTTGTGATTCCTGCAAGTCTTGGCAAAAGGAGGCTGGACAGTTTCCTTCAAACATGCGTGAATATTGCTGTAGACAACGAGTACGACCAGGTCCTGAAAAATGGCATCCATGCGCAGGTGTGTTACATACAGAGTAAAAAAAATAAATCTATTTAGAACTGATCTTATGAATCTAACAATGAAGATGCAGTGGCCTCACTTCTCCTTCTTGCACTGTTAACACAGGACTCATCATAAAGCTTTTCCAGTTCATAGCTGCAGATTCAAGAAACAATCCAAACAAAAAGCTGAATATATTCGACAACACTTTTCCTTCTGTCAGCAGAAACATATTAATTATGTCCCACAATCCACAAATCACAGCTAAGCTGATGTTAGTGCAACTTTTCCATTAACATATTAAAGACCTTCTCGTGCTGAAGTAGCACTTTTATCAAATATGCACTAAATGAGATTGGTTGTACATGATAATTGTTACTCAGTACCAAGGTGATGACTGTCCTGGACGATGCTCACGTCTCATAAATTGTCCAGTGCGGTTGTCCATGTCTAAGCAACTCACCGTATCAGCACAAAGCTGAGGTCCTAAGAGCAATTGGCATTAACTGCCATTGCTGACATGTTTTTATTAACATCTCTGCAGGGTGTGACCTGGTGTGTCATGCAGTTTGGTGCTTACTTTCCCTCCATGTTAAAGAACAGTAGATGTTTCAGCACCCAGGCTAATGTGCTGCATAGCTAAATACATATAAGGTCCCAAAGGCGAGACCGATTGCATTGCAAATGCTTGTTGTAAATGTGTAGTCACCCCGAAGTATTGTTATTTATTTACTCACAAATGCTCTTGCTGACTATTCATACATATTTATCTGTCATCTGACTGATGAAGGCATCCACTCTGTTGAGTGGTGAGTTGTTAACTGTTCCAATGTGTTATTCTTGTGGTTAGGTGCTGTTGTTCCATTGTAAGGATGGATTGGGGGATGATTACATGAAAAGACTTATTAAAACAAGCTTCATACACAGCCAGCATTTGATCAGACCTGGGACTGGAACATTGTTTGAGTCCTCTACTCAGGCTGGGTCTACTCTCACTGAGAATGGCAAGTGACCCTAACCTGCTTTAAATTTTACACAGAGGACAGTTAGCACATCATTAGCACTACTGTGAAGCGCTCTGACACCTTTGGGTAATGTTCGTGCTATATAAAATCGCATTAAATAAAAATAAAAATAAATAAAATGGCGGGGACTCAATGCCCCACACAGTATCATGCCAGGAGGCACCAAACCAGAACAACCCAGCGCACACCTGAGCTCTAGGGGAGGAGCTGCATCATCGCGCTTAAAACACTTCCAATTCCCCCCAGCACTACTGTGATGGTGGGTTCTCCACGTCCCACACAGCATCACATCAGGACGCACGAAATCAGCACAAACAAGGGCACACTTAAGCCCTAGGGGAGGAGCTGCATCATTGCATTTAAATTGCTTCAATCCCCCCGTAGCATGGGACTCATTAGTGCTACCATGATGGCGGGGAATCAATGTCCCACACAGCATTGCGCCAGGAGGCGCCAAATCAGCACAAACCAATGCACTCCTGAGCCCTCAGGAGGAGCTGCGTCATCGTGCAGATGGCCCAACCACACCAAAATAATAGAGAAACTGAGTCCCCCCCAACCAAATCCAAGAGACAGCCGACTCACTAGCCAGACCTCCATTTCATTGAGCTGCCTGGCTCACAGACCCTAACGAGCTCTAAACCTCTATCCTCAATGGAAGTAGAATTAATCTGGGAATCATACAGCACAAGAACCCCACAAGTGGACCCCAAGCCTCCATCCACAATCCCAGTAATCATTGGCACAAATAGAATTCCTCGACCTAACATATCCCCCAGACACCCCGCTCAATACACCATAGTCCAGATACTACAACCTATCAAGAAAAGTCCTCCCTACCAAACGTGCATGCTCCTGAACTGCAGATCAGCAGTTGAACACGCCACAGAAATAGTGGAAACTATACTTGCTGATGGAATCGACATTGCATTACTAATGAAAACCTGGCTTAATGATCACTCAACCCCTATAATAGACCTGCTCACACCACTTGACTATTCCATCATTAGAATGGCCAACCTTACTCTGCAGACTCTGTGGCCAAGGAGAAGAAACTTTGACTCATTTCTTGTGCATCTGTCTGACCGTGAATAACTTGAGACGCTATTATTTATTACAGGCATTCCGCACACATCAAATCAGATCATGTCGGCCAGCGGTAATGTTAGCACTGAACAGTCAACTGCTACAGGTAGCATGTAGGGCCACCAAATTCTTGCAGAAAATCAGCTTATTATTACAGAAAGCTGAAAAAGAAGTACTCTTGAATTCCTGAGCCCTGGCTACAAGGGATGCCAAACCGATTGGATTTTATTCTAGGTTTAATCATGCAATTGGTATATTGTTATTTTAGAATGTAACATACTGTAGAGCATGAAATTTAATGAACATAATTTTAAAATTGAGGAGCAAATCCCAATATAGAATTTTCTTCAATGCTAAATATGTAAATATGATATCACAAGCCATCATGTACACTCTTTTTTACTTTTTAATATTATCTGGATGATTTTTTAGCACAAAAATTGTAATGGTTTTAATTAACTATATACAATAAAATTTACTTGACTTGACCATCATTAGAGGGGACAGTCCAGGGTGAATATAGGGTGGGCTTACGACCACCCACAAAGAAGAAACCCAGCTTAACCCCCAGAGAACACAAACTATTGGTCTTTTGAACATCAAAAAGTCGAAACCAAGGCTAAAGGCTCCACTACCACCAAACTCTACACCATCTATCAGCCATCTGTCAATCACACATTTTTTACTAATGAAATAAGTGACCTAATAACACAGCTCTTCCTAACTTACTCCAGTAACGTGTTCCTAGGAGACTCCATCCTGCATTGGAATGATGCAGAAGACATCACAATCCGTAAATGAATAAACCTTCTTGAAATCAACGACCTCATGCAACTCTGTAACAAACAGACTCACAATAAAGACTCGACAATAGACATGATAATTACCTGAAATGAGTTTGTCTCACTTTGTTCCATCATGCACATCGACTGGTCGGACCACCACCTAATACTGTTCTGTCTCAAGATTCAGCCCATATCCCACCCATCCCCATCCAACAAACCCACGCATTGGGCAAGGAATATCAAGCATATCCCACTAACAGAGCTAGAATCCAAGATCAGTGCCCAATTGCAATTGCAACCTTCCCGTCACACAGTAGATGACCTCACCGCCCACTGTAGCTCAGCGATGACTGATATTCTTGACCAAGTGGCACCACTCAAACTAAAGCGATCCATAAAAATTCAATTTAGATTTTGGTTCAACTTAGACCTTAACAACGAGAGGAGACAACTAAGACAGACCAAAAGGTTATAGATACAGCACTCCTTACTCGCACACCTCTCATACCTATGATCCGAACTGCTCTCCCACAAGAAACACATTTTCAGGGAAAAAGCCACTTTCTTTCACAATAAACCTGTCTGTGCGAAGAACAGACCAAAGAAGCTCTTCAACATAATAAAACAACAAACTACCCTTACCTCCCAAATCAAAACAACAGCCGCCAATGAACGCTGTGAAGAAATTGCCAACTTCCTCACTGATAAAGTTCCAAGAATTGAACAATCTCTGATCCTTGACACTAGTCTGAAATCCCAGCCTGCTCCACAGACACTCAGGCCACCACGGACATTCACCCCCCCCAAGTCTGAACTAAAGACCAGAGTGTCTCAACTAAAGACCAAGAAAAAACATAGACACCAATAAACTCTGCCAACTGAAAATCAATGCTAAGTGGACAGACTTCAAACCTATGACAGAAGAAGTCTTCAAAATAATCGCAAACTTGAAGCCCACATCGATCCCCTCCCTTCCACCCTAATACAGAACCTCAACCATATCATCTCCCCGTTTTGGACAAAAATTATCGACGCCTCACTCTCATCAGGCCATGTACCTGACTCCCTCCAACTAGGCCAAATCACACCCATTCTCAAAAAAACAGGGACGGCCTCAAATGACCTCTACAACCTCAGTCTCATCACCAACCTTCTGTTCCTAGCCTTAACAATGGAGAAGTGTGTCCTACTACAACTCAACCAACACATAGAGGAATTAAACTTCCAAGACACCTTCCAATCAGATTTCAGTAAAGGCTATAGCAAAAAACTGCTATGCTCAATATAACAGATGACATTCACATACTCCATGTCCCATACAGCATAGAGCCAGGAGGCTCCAAATCAGCACAAACCAGCGCACACCTGAGCCCTAGGGGAGGAGCTTCATCATCGCGCTTTAAGTGCTTCCAATCCCCCTGCAGCCCTGGGACTCATTAGCATTACTTTGACAGCGGGGACTCCACTTTACACAGCATCGCACCAGGAGGCACCAAAACAGCACAAACCAGCGCACACCTGAGCCCTAGGGGAGGAGCTGCATCATCATGCTTAAAGTACTTCCAGCATGCCTTGACCGCGCTCGGGCCACTCCTTGGCTTTTCATTCTTATTGCTGGTTTCAGCTTTTTTCCTGCGGTAATAATTACTAATAAAACTCTGAGCTATTTTTAACACTACATTAATGGTATTAACTGCATCCTTTGGACTATCTTGCGGTGGGGCTTTTGACATGCTGGACCCAAGCGGAGGGATCACATTTTGTCGTCATTGCTAAAGAAAGAACAAATGAATGTGCCATAATTATTACTAAAAGTTGTGTATAGAATTAATATAAAAAACATTATAATTTGTTATTAAAGAATATGGTTACATTAGTTATTAAATTCAAAATAGGTTATTAAAAGATTTTATTAATAAATAATAAATAAGCACTATTTTTATAAATTATTTTTACCATTCATTTTAATTTGCACTTTGCCCTTTTGTACCTGCACGATTTCCTGGTCTGAGCCATTGCACTGCCCCACTGCCTGGGGAGACACTGCGCAAGTATATATTCACAAAGGGGCAAATGTATGAAAGAAAGGTTTTGCGATCTCCAATTAGCGATTTTGTAGAAATCACTATTAGGTAATCCAAATAAGAAATTGCACGTTAGGAAAAGTCGCATTCTGGATGCAGAATGATGATGTTAGACCAGGAAGTTTAGAAATACGGTGTGTAGCCACAACCCAAAGGCCTAATAAGGTCATGAAGCAAGGAGTGCTCTTGTGTCACTACTGGCAGCATTTTGTACATTTCCTGGAGAACACCATATCCAAGGAAGATGAGGACAAGGATTATGGTTGCAGGAAGCGCATTGTAAAATTCTCTGGAAAGGAGTTGGAGCTTCTACTGAAGAATGTGCAGCACACATGGACCAGCTGTTTGGCAAGGCATCATTCACTGTTCCTGAGGCCCAGAAGAACAAGATATGGAACAGCATCCTAGAAAAGTCAACTCCCTTGGTGTCCCCCAGAAGACCATTCCAGAGATCAGGAAACTCTGGTATGACTTAAGATCCCGCACTAAAGAAAATGTGGCCAGCAAGATGACTGAGGCTCATGGTACAGGTGGTGGACCATCAAAAACACCCCCTCCCACACCAATGGAATTACTGTTTGAGGGGACCCTTAAACCAGAAACTGTGGTGGGAGTGTCAGACATTGACACCTCCAATCCAGCAAGCTCCAGCCAAGGTAAGTCATCTTCTCTTTAATTACTTAACCTAAAAAAACATTTGAAATTCCTCCTGTATAACATCTCAGCTAACAAACCTCCATTGAAATGCTATCTGTACTTCGGCAATGCATTATAGGAGTTATAGTACATCTATGTTACATACTGTACTGTGGGCTGATGAATACACTACACATATCTGTACATTACCTACATGTCACAAACACCTAAATCACAGTTTACAACAATATTGTGAATGAACGTTAACCATTTATTTACATTAACTATGTACATACATTTCGAACAGATCACACCCAGGACATTTCAGAAACAATTGATGCTGATTAAGCTACTAACACACACATGGAAATGGAGGACAGCACAATTGCAAGTCATAGGCCTATCAATCCAACCCTAAATACTAGGAGAGCAAACGTGGCACCACTACTAGACTTTGAGGAAGGTGATGAGGACCAGTCCCAAAGCAGGAACACAACTACATCAATGGGTAGGACACAAAGACACTATAGAGTTAAACAAGCACCAGTCCATAATGATACTTTGTCAGATGACATGGCAGACAGTTCTGCTTTGTTTGGTGGTTTGGAGAAATCCATCATCTCAGTACAGCGCCTGCAAGCCAAACAGATTAAGACTGTTAATAGGCATCTGCAAAGCATGTCAAAGTCAATGCTGCAAATGCAGAAAGGAAAAGACCGTTGGTTTGCTGCCATGGAGAAGGAACACCATCTGCAAAGACACAGGCACCGACAACACATGGCACGCTATGATGCCTTCACTCGATCAATAAATAGATTGGCAGGGAGTACTGTAAACTTACAGAATGACATGGAGCACTGCTGTCAAGTTGTTGTATGTGGGCTAGTACATATAATCACAGCCCTTGAAAACATACAGACACACAACCTGTCTGTCCCCTAATATTTTTCCACCACCTGAGAGTAAAGACGGCGAAAGCATTAGTGCCACATCTGTGCAAGAAGAAAGCTGTACCAGGCGTACATGCTGAAACACATCAGGAACTGACATATCCCCTCCTCCACAGCCCAGTCGTGCTGAGAAGGCATTCAGCGCCAGAGGACTTAAAAAGTAAACAATGTGGACACTGAATTATGAGGCTACTTTGTAATGTTTATGTTTATATACATTGTGGATTTGTTCACACAATAGTACATTCCCTGTGGGTACAGTTGAGGATGAAGATTTACATTTTTGCAACCTAATTAAAAGGTGATATTTTAGCCATGCACAAAAAAAGTACCCTCATGTGTGTTGTCTATTTCTAAGATGTGCTCATCATTCTTACCTTAAAAATAGTTGTTGGTAATCTCTGTACATTGAGATCCACACACTACTGTACATGTCGTGTCTTGCTGAATTTGTAGTGGTGGTAGTTCCTCATCTGAGTCAGAATCTGGGTCTATGTTGATGTTGTGCAGACCCTTACTCATGACAATGTTGTGTAGAATGGTACAAGTGGCAATGATTTAGCAACACATACCAGGTCTGTAAAGCAGCACTCCACCAGTCTTGCGTAGGCAGCGGAATCTGGACTTCATGATACCAAAGGTACGTTCAATTATGGACTGTGTTGTCTTATATGCTCTGTTGTAGTGCCTTTCACTTCTGGTTCTTGGAGTCAAGTATTGTGTCAGTATCCAAGGACACAAGGCATATGTACTGTCTCCTTTAAAAGCATGTAAATGATAAATCATTAGATCACATTACACATAAAGTTCTGGCCACTGTATGGATTGGGTCAGCAATTCTCTTATCAAGAAAAAAGCCATCACCAAATTCAACCTGAGACAGTCAGTTATGTATTCTACTGTGATGGAATATGAAGGAGTCATGAGTGCTTCCTGGGAATCTGGCCTCAAGGTCTGTTATGATGCAAGAGGCATCACATACTACCTGTGCACTGAGTGAGAGTGAGCTTTTCCTATTTATGTCTATGAATGAATCTGCTGAGGGGAGACATATGGCAATATGTGAGACATCAACAGGGCCAATAACATTGGGGAACTGTGCGACCTGGTAAAACACTCATTTGGTCTGATGCAAATTTTGGGGGGCATTTGCAAAAGATATGTATTGATTAACATTGCTAACCATGATGTCCAGATACCTTTGAAAAAACCTGGAAAATGCACTTTGTGACCCTCCCACCGTCACTGCTATGACCCCCCTTGTAACTGCCAAAAGCTAAAAGGTGTAGACAGCACAATACCTGCACATGTGGTGTGACTGCATTGCTTCCGAGTGTTTGGGTCTTAAGCTGAGGTCGTAACTCAGCAATTAATCCCAGGATTACCTCACTACTGAGTGTGACTTCTCATATATCTCCTCCTCTGTCTGTTCAAACAGGGAGGCCCTGACCCTAATATTCTCTCCTCTCTCCTCCTTCTTTTCTGCCTGGCAGCCAAAATCCTCATACTCCTCGCCATGACATACAGAGCCACCATCCGGAAAGAGCCAGATGTATTTTGAGGGCCTTTTTTTATAGTTTGCACCTGGTTAGCACCTGATACAGACTGATCGTAACTGCATTTCCTAAATTGCCATTTTGCGGCTATTTGCGATTAGGAAATCCTTTGTACATGGTGTTGGCAAACTGCTATTTGGAAATCCCTATTTGTGATTTCCTATTTAGCGATTTCCAAAATGCAATTTCTACTGGATAGAAATGACATTTTGCACCATCAAAAATGCCTTTTGTTCATTCCGAAATGGCATTTTGCATTTCCTAAGGGCCTGAAATTGTGAACCGCACCATTGGGAAATGCAAAATGCCTTTGTACATATGGCCTAAGGTGAGGAGTTATTTACCTTTGGTAAAAGTTCTTTCTAGTGGATACTATATCTAGCCATGGGTTCCTCACCAACCCACCCTCCTGCCCTTTCTGTGGAATGGACTGTATTAAACTAATTTGTTCATATTAAAAAGAGTCCAAATTACAGATCTGCACACTGGCCCAGTCTGATTACTAATGGCTTTGTGCCTGGTGGTGCAGACAGGCAGAAGAAAGAAACTGATGTTGATGCAGTTATACTGTAGCACCATCACTTTCGGGGCGGGAAGGACCTGACATGGAGTCTCAAGACTCCGATGTGCGAGAGAATTGCTAAGAAAAAGTCTCTGGATCCAATCTCGTGCCTGAGGGATTCACAACATGAGGAATCTACAGTTAGATGAAGTATCTACCGGAAAGAGTGTTACCGAAGCGGAGTAACTTGTTCGTCCCTGCAGCTTCAACCACAGTCTTGCTTGTGCTCTTGCTCAGGATAATAGAGAGATGAGCATCACTGTTAGGGCCAAATTACGAGTCTGGTGGTCCATGGTCTGCCAGACTCGTCGGGGCACGGTGGTGGCAGTTTCCCGACGGCCCTATTACAATTAGAGCAATCGGACCGCGACTCCCCCCTCTGCAGCTGCCAGGCAACCACCGTTCCCTGGGGGTGTTATGGCGGTCAGGAGGCCGCAATATGCTTGGCAGGACCGCCACGGTCCCGTCAAGCAGTTTCTGGTTTTCATGGTGGTTCCTCCTCCATGAAAACTGATGGGGAGAGGTAACTACAAGGCCCCTTGTGCCTCTGCGGCATGCGGTGCATGCAGGGGGCACAACATGTGCCTCCTCGTGTGCATGCACCCTAGTTCCTGCACGGCATGGACTTTACAGTCCAAGCCGTGCAGGAACTGTTTTTGGAGTTCCCATTGCGGTCCCCATTTTCAGGGCTCCACCGTGGGAATGTAAAAAAAAAAAGCCTGCCAGACATGAGAACACAAGAAATATTAGCAATTTGGCAGGCGGCTTGACCACAGGTATGGGGGTGCGTTGGTGGGGCATACCTGGCACCGCACCGCCAAACTCGTAATCAGGCCCTTACTCTTGTCACTCTCTCCTCTATCAGAAACACTCTGTTCTGTGAAAGATCAGCCTGCACTTGTCTAGATTGTTCAATAGACCATGGCATTGTAGACACTCCTTCAATATCTTACAACCCTCCAGAACCTCCTACTTTGATTAGGCATGGAGAAGCCGGTCATCAAGTGATGAAAACATCATTATCACCCTGAAGATGCAGAAGTGCCACCAAGCGAGCCATCCTTTTTGTAAATACTCTTTGGGCAGGCTTGATCCTAAAGGACAACACCTGGAACTGATAGTGCTTTTCAGCACAAAAAAACTGCTATTTTTTACATTACTTTGTGATCGGAATAAGGAAAAAAACATCTATCAAGTCCATTGTGATCATGAAAGAATCGTTTAGAATCATTGTAATTGTCTTCCGAATGTTTCTATCTTTGATGGAATCATCTTTATCCATTTGCTTACTCCTCTTAAGTATATTATGAAACTGAATTGTCTTGAAGGTGTGGGGATTAAGGATATTATTAAGCAAACTCCCCTGTCCCTCTACTCTCTTGGGACATGAATGATGGCTCTTTTGACCAACAAATTGTGAAGTGCTGACCTCAATGGCTTCTTTAGATTCAATCCTGAGGAGTTGGAGTAGGAATAATCCAAGTTTCTTTTGGAGGTTCCAAAAACTCTATTCCGTATCCTTCCTCCACCACTTCGCGAACTGAGATATTAGGAGTAGATTCCTCACATACTGATTGGACTATTATTGTTCTACCTCCCACTGATTGAATTAAGATGTCCTTGGCATAGTCAGGAATGCTTGATTCTGAAGGGAGACAAATTCTTTTCTTTTTGATCTCCCTGATTCTTATGCCCTGTACCTCTGTCTTCTTGCAAACAAAAACTTGCAGTTGACCTGACCTTCTTGAAGGCTGGCAAAAGAACAATTTGATTAGGAACAAAATCCAGAACCAGCTGAACCAACATTCTGGAAAGATGAAGAGGAGTGATCCTTCTGCTTGAAAGTTCAATGCAATTTTTGCTCCATGTTTGGGCCAAATAACATGTTTCAGGGCGTATGTAATGCTATTGGTTTACGTGCTGCTTCAGTATGTCACTCCATAAAATAGACAATGATTCTAGCGGAAACTGTTGCTCCTTGCACCAACGCCAATGCTCTCACTATATCAAAATATTTAGGGGCATATTTACAAGCCCCTATCGCCACAGGAACGACGTTCCGGTGGTGATAGGGGTTTTGTCTTATTCATAAGGTGACATTAAGCCACTTAACATGGTTTAACACTGCCTTGTGAATAAGGCCCCCTTTCACACTACACTTAGCGTGAAAGCGGTGGGTAATGGGTGTTGCGGTGGGTGCTCCGCCGCAACACCCATTGATTTTGACGCTGTCCCATATTTACAAGGGTGGCCAAAATTAAGACCAGGGAAAACCTGGTCATAACATAGTGAAACGAGGAGAAATGCTTTATTTCTCCTCATTTGTGCTGTTTCTATGTGAGCTGCATTGTGTAGAACATATAGAAGCAGCAAAATGCCAATGATTGTTTATGTGCAGGAAGGGGCACCTTCCTGCACATAAACAATCTTTAAAAAAAAGTGACGAGTTGCAACTTCTATGTGTGCTGCATTCTGCAGCACACATGGAAATGACAAAACGCCATTACTGATTGTTGATGTGCAGGAAGGAACACCTTTCTGCACATAAACAATCTTTTCCTGAAACGCAGGCACCCTTGCACAATGGTGCAAGAGTGCCTGCCTTGGAGCTAGGCAGCTGCATTTAGCACCATCTCTAAGGGAAAGGCAGGAGTACACCGTATTCTTGTGAATGTGGTGCATCCATGCGTTTGGAAACTGTTGGAGCGTGGCGTTAGCCTTCTTGGCTTAACGCCACGCTCCGACAGTTTCTTAGCTAATATGCCCCATAGTGTATAAAAACTCTACTTGAATCTCCAACAGCCTTAAAGAGACTCTGCATTTAATTTATCAATAACTGTGCTGTATATGCTCCATATAGTCTGAGCCACATAGCTAAATGAGCTCCTGCATAAGATCTCTTCAATGCCAAATAATCTGTTCAGTCTGATCCTTTAAGATACTCTCCTCTACCATGGAAGTACACGCAGCCAAACTAGCCAAAAAGGAATCCACTGAGACAGATTCAGGCATTGTCTTTTCTACATCCTCCAAAAAATATCGCCTAGACATAAATCTCAGAACACTGATCTTGTTGAGATCCTTCCAATCTCTCTTTATGAGACATGCTAGTGAATAGGAAGTTCCATGCAGGGCAGTTGCAGGAACTGTCTCAAAACCTGCTCTGAAGTTGTCCCAGGCAACTCTTCCACTGGAAATCCCATCTATTGCCTTACTCTAATCAAAATGTTTGGCAGCATTTCTTCTCATTGTACTTCCCTCTTTTACTCTGAAGGAACAAGCTCCATACCTTCCTCCTCTGCCCCTGAGCTTGAAATACTAGAATACTATTCCTCATCTAGGGGCACAGCATATTCCAAAGATTGAATAGCAGACATAGTTGCAAGCACAAGCCTCCGAATTTCATCTGGTTGTATGTGATTTCATAGAAAAAACAATTTCATAGAATAGTACTAATGAGAAACCATTTCACCTAAACTGTTTAATGGAAATTCGCATGATGAATGGCATTTACCATTTCACAGAAATCAACACATAGACATGTCTTCTTTTTTAAAGTGTATTTTGTACGATAATTCGTTAAGGTGTAAATGCAATGGTTGCAGGTCTTAGTTTCAGATACATTTCTGTACAACTTCATTATTTCAGTGGCTCACTTCAGGGAACATTATTTCAAATTATTATCTTTTACATTGTCAAATAATTACTGAATGCTTTTAATGTGCTGACCCTTCCCTAAGCATCATTAAAAAAAACACTCATCAGCCCAAAACTCTGCCTAAACCTCTGAACACCCCTACACTTCACCCATCACTGAACCCCAAAAACTCCTTGCCGCCCTTTACACACATCTGTAAACCCAAAAAAGCCCTCACCACCCGTAAACTGCACCCATTCCTGAGTCCTAAAAAATCCTCACCACTCCAAAACTCCACCCACTCCTGAAACCTAAAACGCCCTTTCTATCCTTTAACTCCACCTATCCCTGACAAGTAAACATGCCTCATTAACCCTAAACATCACCCATTCCTGAACACAGAAAGCACTCACTAACCCTAATTCCACCCTAGTTTAATGTAGTTTTGGATTAAAATTATCTTTCCTTTAAAATGTTTGGCTCGAGTGATAACGCTGATTCTTATCTAATTATCTATAAAAACCTTCTGGTCGCCAAGATCTTTTTACCTGTTGAATAGTGTAAAGGAGAGAATCTCATCAGTTTATATATCAGCATTCATTTTGTCTGAAAGGACCACTGACTCCGAATTCAAGTTTGAGAATTTATTATCGCCAAAAATAACTGAACATGCAAGCACCTCAACACGAGGTTAAAGAAATAGATGGGCACTAATACAAATAATAATCTACGCAGGAATCTCATCCGACTCAGGATAAGGAGAATAGAAAGTTCTAGAAGGATCAACCAGACTATGATTGCTCCAATTTCTAAGTTGCTCTTCATTGGACTAAACAAGCTTAAAATCAATAGCTGTCCCTACACTAACGCTAAGTGACATCCCTTTACAACGATTTTCCCAGGCAAGAGTGAATAAAGGTGTCAGCTGTGAGGACTTCCTAAGAAGTGCAATCACATAATACCTAAGCTCAGCTCTGTCCTTCTCTCAGGTCTCCCCTACTTCTTCTCTGGCCTCCTCCCTCAGGGCACTATCCCTAATACAAAACCACAATACAATTGTACACGCCTTTGTCACGCCTCCTTGGCCAGGTCTTCTTCCTTGTGCTTTTCCATCGAAACGGTTACTTCATCCTGGACGGTTGCGATGACCTTGAGTCCCAGGCACCTTCTCCGCTGAAAGTATCATCCCTAAATTCCATTTCACTCCCCGTACCATGCCTCCCTCTCTCTAGCTTTCGAAAACAAAGAGTTAGTCTTACTAACGAGACATGTGTCCTTGCACCTGCAACGAAAGATACTTTCAACAGAAACCTTCTACTGTGCAAATTAAATCTACCGTTTGTGCCCAGAGAGCCTTACCAAGAGAAACTTTTCTCGGCCTACAACCTAAGCTAACATAAAATATACCAGGCCTTCCCCTTAGCATATATGTAGTCAGGCCTTTACATATGACTTTTAAACACACATCTTACATTTCCCTATCAGCATTTTCATTACGATTCTTATACAAACAATGAATTACATGTGCAACTTTAATATGGTGCACGTTTAAACTACTGCAATTACATTACACACACGAACTAATTCCTCTATGCATTATTTTCACACAATTCAATAAGCATTACATTGCATCATTATCCTAACACCATTATGCTGCTGATTCGCTTTGTCTCAGCAAACTATTCATTCTTTACTAAACATGCATTAGTATACAACTGAATATACGAGTATATGTCTGAATACATGTGGGTGCGGTCTATCAGTGATTATGATGCACCCCTACAATTCACAAGAACATTTCGCTCTATCAGTTCCCCCTTTGATGACTCCTGTCATCATATCTCATTCTACTCCCTTGGAGAAAGAACCGACCTAAACAGAACTTGTTGCCATCTTCCCTGATCTAAATTTCTCCATGCTCTTGAGCCTTTGATACTGACTGTCCTGCAGTCTTGCCAACCTCATGTCATTTTCCCTCAAAGCTCTCTTGACTCGGCCTGCTCGATACCACTTGTAGGCCTTGATCGCAATCCACAAGCCAACCACACAACCCACCAAGATAAGGAGGGGTCTCAGAAAGTATCCAAGGAATCCCTTTCCTAGGTTCGCAAACCAACCTCCCACTTGACCAAAACCCTTGCCGACCTTTTCCCAGGCCCCTTCTTCGGTCAAATCCGCTATCTTTGTGTGGATCGTAGTGATGTTACTTATATATTTCTCCAGATCCTTGCTTCGGTCTGGTATATAAGTGCAGCACTCTTGAACCTTCAACATTTTACAGACTCCGCCCTCTTTTGCCAATAGGACATCCAAAGCAAGGCGATTCTGCAAAACCATTCCCCTTATTGACAACATCTCTCCTTCCACCAACACCAACGACTTTGCTGTATTCATCGAAAATTCATCCACCACAGTCGCTAACCTCCGAATCTTCACATCATTCAAGACTACTCCCAGACTAGGTATCATAGCTCCAAAGATATCCCCCACAACGATTCCTGCACTTGCAGCTCTTCTCGTTCTTGAATGCTCTCCACCTTCCAGAAGATTTAAATCTTCCGTATGGTAAATCTTTGGAAATATTATTGCCAAATAACATGTTCCATACCAATTTGCAGGCAACCTCACATAAGCATTCTTCCCACATACGTAATACACCGTTGGTATCACTTGTACAGGACCTTGGAGAAAATCTTTTGCTACATCTGCCATGGTGAAAACGTGATCACAAGTACTTTGTCCCACAGCTACCTTCTCGTAGTAAGTCTGATAACGCCTTATACACAACTTACCCCTCTGCTCCTTATCTAACGCTATAGGACCATAGCTTCCCTTGGTCTTATGCAACTGTTCTTCCTCTGTCCAATCAGTCCTGTGATGTCCCAAATCTCGGGAGTGAGTCAGCTTTCTATACCTATCCTCAACCTGATCTACAAACTTTCTCTCTACATCCGACATCAAACAAGTCAGATTGTGTCTGTGTGCGAATGCTGTATCCAATTCCAAACTCGGTATGAAGTACTTCCTCAGTCTGTCCTCGGTCTTATAATAGTCATACTTATTCAAATGCTTGTAAGCTGGGACTTCAGGAAGCACTGCGTCGAAATTGGAAAATAAATATTCAAACTGATCTCTCTCATAAAACAAACTAAGCAAAAGACTACATGAAATACCATAAGTCAGTGGAAGATGGTGATACCTAATACCCTCATCCACTGAAGTAGGCAACTGCATACACACATAACAATCTTTCGCATCCATCACATCAACATACTCATACAACAACTTAGCATATGCATTCAACTTAAAGTCCCCTTTAGATAAATCTACATGTAATCTACGACTTTCTTCTAATAACAAAGCTCTATCAGCTGCCCTGTCTACCCCCTTCTGTCTAGGTGTGATAGGTGTCGGTGTCCCTGTCACTTCCTCTACTTCTTGCTCGTGCGAACCAGTATATGAGACTACAACTACTATGATTATAGAAATTATTACACTACTTATAAGAATGCCTACAATCCACTTTGATCTACGATTGGGATCTCCCGGCTCCATGGTTTCGAAAGTTCTCAAAAGTCTTGGTTATCGCAAAGAACTCTGAAAAAGTCTCTGTCCTTTAATTGTGACTTGCTTAACCAGCTCGAGCAACCATGAAATCTCCGGACTTTCCCTTACCGATCACAATCTTATTTACACAGTCCAGAAAAAGACTTCCCTAGTTTTCGTTCCTCTTCTGTGGAAAGTCCCTAAGTTTATTCTTCCTCCACTCGGACCTAGGTTATCTTCTTCTTTTGGACTTTTATTTACAGTTTATAGTTGATCCACTATAAGATCCTCATTGAGCAATACCAGAACGTGATACAAAAGTTCAAGACGCAAAATCAGCACTTCATGTGAAAACGGCTCAACTCCAAAAGGCGGGAATTTGAGTTGATGCAGAACCAAATTTCGGACTTCACTCAGAAGCGGGGATTCGGAACCGTGAGGGTCAGTGTTCCTTCTATCTCGAGCCCTGGCAGCTGCAGCACCACCTTCACCACCACATTCGGGCTCCGACGGACCACTTGCACTGACCTCAGCCTTCCCGTGCTCACCACCCCTGCATCAAACACAGTGTAAGTCCACTCAGGGGTAGAGTATCTGCGACAAGGCACTCTTGTTCTCTTTGACCTTCGCCGACTGTCTTGTGCTTGGTCTTCGTCACTTGCTTCCGTTTCAGATACTTCAGACACTGGAGCAAGGTCTCTTTCAGGTGCTAACCTCAGGTTCAGTCGCCTCTGTCTTTCAGGCCAACTTTCTGCACTTCTGTTCGTTCGTCTGCCTTCCCCTTCTATACCCAGTGCACTACTTCCTCTTTCTGCTGAATCTGACTCTTCGCCGCCCACTGCACCGTTTCTGTCTTCGGTGTCTGAGTCAGGGTTCGAACTGTGGAAACCCCCTTCAGCTTGCTCTAGTGCACCACCAGCTGTGTCAGCGACCCTTACAGCTTGACTTGTCCTCCCATGTGGCCCTGCCACATCAGCTGGATTTTCATTTACGAGAGGAGCTGTTTCTTCCAAGGGTGCTGGAACTCTGCGGGTATGGGAAGCATGCACCCAGTTCGGCAATCCTCCACACTTCACTGCTGTGTTCGTGATAAGTATCACCTGATACGGGCCACGCCAGCGGGCATCCAAGCAACTCTTCCTCACGTGCTTTCGGACGAGCACCCAGTCACCGGGACACAAGTCGTGGCACAGATCACTCGAGGCTGGGACCACTGCTGCTTGCACCTGCTGGGATACAGAACGGACCACATCAGAGAGTCCTTTACAATAATCGAGAATCAAATCATCAGTGATGCTTATCAAGGCTGTAGCTGGTACTGCTGGCAATCTCATTGCCCTCCCCATTAATATCTCATGGGGGACAACCCGGTCTTTCTGTCTGGGACACTTCGCATGCTCATTAGCACGAGTGGCAAGGCGTCGGGCCATTTCAGGGATGTCGAAGAACACATTTTTGCCATCCGGGCTTTTAAAGTTCCATTAACTTGTTCCACCATCCCAGAAGCCTCTGGTCTGTAACTACAGTGGAGTCTCTGGTCAATGTTCAATGCAGCTCAAAGCAACTTCATGATTTCACTATGGAAGTGCCCTCCTCTATCTGATTCCAAAGAGGTCGGGATCCCGAATCTAGGGATGAGCTCCCTCAACAGTAATTTAGCCACTGTGAGAGTGTCACACCTGCGTGTGGGGTAAGCCTCCACCCACCGTGAGAATACACATACTAGCACTAAAATGTACCTCAATCCATTGCACTTAGGCATCTCCACAAAGTCCAGCTGTATTCTATTGAAGGGCCCTCCTGACCTTCCAATATGACTCAACGTAACTACAGTTCTCTTTCCAGCATTCATCTGCTGACACGTAACACACCTCTGACATACCGTCTCCGCCATTGCTCGGAACCGTGGGTTATACCACGTCTGTCTAAACACTCTCATCATTGCGTCTCTACCCAGGTGTGCCTGTCCATGTATCAGTCTTGCCATCGGACTCAGCAATTCCTCAGGCAACACGGCTCTCCCATCGTTGGATACCCACACATCCACGTCTCCTTTCTCACACCCAGCTTTGATCCATCCCTCTCTCTCTTGATTTGAAACTTCATCCTGCAATCGCTTAAGCTCTTCCCAAGTGTCTGCCATGGTCAACATTATGCTGAGCTCGGTTCCTTCTTGGCTCTCCCCTATCTCTCTTTCCGTGAATATGCATCCTTGTTCTGCACAGAAACGGGCGACTTCGTCCGCATAATTGTTTCCCAATGACACAAAGTCCTCCCCTTTCCCATGGGCTGAACACTTTACAACAGCAATTTCCTTTGGATGCTGTAATGCATCTAACAATTGTCTTACATATTCTCCATTACGAATGGGTGATCCGGATGATGTAAAAAATCCCCTCTGAGACCATAACTGCCCGAAGTCATGCACCACGCCAAACCCATATTGGCTGTCTGTGTAAATCGTGATTCGAATTCGATCAGCGGCCAAACAGGCACGGGTCAAGGCAATGATCTCAGCTACCTGCGCGGAGCGTACTCCTTCTAGGCAAGCAGCCTCGACCTCTCCTGAAATGGTACATACAGCAAACGCTGCTCTCAATTGCCCCACACTGTCTCTTAAGCATGAACCATCGACAAAGAAAATTTCATCTGGGTCAGCCAATGGTTCATCGACAATGTCAGGGCTCGGTTTGGTGCAAAGCTCGGTCACATCGAGACAATCATGGTCCGCACAATCTTCATCATCCGTGCTCGGTGTAGGCATTAGTGTCGCAGGGTTCAAGACAGAGCACCTTTTCAGAGTCACATTCTCTGCGGCAAGTATGACTTGCTCGTACCTCGTTAACCTATTGTTCGTTAGGTGCTGGGTCTTGGTCCTGGTCATCAATAACTCAACCGAATGTGGCACATGTACAGTCAATGGATGTCCCATTACAATGCTTTCACATCTTTCAATGCTGACACCTGTTGCAGCAACGGATCTTAGACATCCGGGCAACGCAGAAGCTACTGGATCTAAAGTAGCTGAAAAGTAGGCAACTGGTCTACGGACACCTCCATGGTTCTGAGCTAGCACTGCTAATGCACATCCTTCCCTTTCGTAACAAAACAATGAAAAGGCCTTGTTGTAATCAGGCATTCCCAATGCCGGAGCCCTGCACAAATCCTCTCTCAGTTTCAGGAATGATATCAAGCACTCCTCATCCCATGGTACCGGATCGCTCACATCCTTGTGCGTAAGCCTCTGCAGAGGCTTTGCTCTCAAGGAGAAACTAGGAATCCACTGTCGACAATAGCCAACCATTCCCAGAAACATCCTAACTTCTCTCTGAGTCGTGGGTACTGCCATGCTCATTATTGCCTCAATTCGATCTGGTGACACCTTCCTCTTGCCTTTTTCCAATCTGTGTCCCAAGTACTGTACCTCTTTCAAACAGTACTGCAGCTTGTTCGGGGACACCTTATGTCCGTTCTCTGCTAAATGGTTCAACAGAGCTACAGTGTCAATTCTGCAAGCATCTTCTGTTTCTGAGGCAATGAGCAAGTCATCTATGTATTGCATGAGAACTGAGTTCTGTGGCAACACGAGACTCTCAAGGTTCTTCTTCAAGATCTGGTTAAAGATCGATGGACTTTCCGTATACCCTTGAGGGATACGACACCATGTTAACACGCGATTTTCTAGCCAGAACGCAAAAAGAAATTGGCTTTCCTCGTGGAGCGGTATCGAAAAGAAGGCTTGACACAAATCGATAACCGTAAACCACTCGGCTTCACATGGGATCTGAAACAGTATTACTGAAGGATTCGGTACCACTGGACAACAAGGGACAACTATCGTGTTGACCTTTCGCAGGTCTTGCACGATCCTGTATTTCCCGCTCGGTTTCTGTAGTCCCATTATGGGCGAATTACAGGGACTACCTCTGATCTCTTTCAGAATGCCTTTCTCAATGAAAGTCTCGATCACAGGTTTTATTCCTGCAATCGTTTCTGTCGACAGGTTGTATTGAGGTGTTCTGGGGAAATCAACATTCTGTTTCACCTCAATCCGCACTGGTTCAACCCCTCTGATTAGACCTATTTCGTCTCCTGCGAAATCCCACACCACAGACGACACTGCGTCTCTCAGATCAGGTGGAAGTTCTTCCACAGTCACCATTGGGTACAGATCTATACACAGATGCTGATTGGTAATTTTAAAGTCAGCATCATCATCTCTCGTCTGGACCTCCACTCCCCGTGGTGTACAATAAATCGTGCAGTTCAACTTGCACAACAGATCTCTTCCCAAAAGGCAAACTGGACTCGTATCACACACTACAAACTGATGTCTAGTTTGGAAGGAACCTATCTTTACTAGTATCGGTTCTGTCAAAGGGCTGCTTATTCTCTTGTTCGCTACTCCAACAACCTGGATTGATTGTCCCGAGAGGGGTAGGTTAGGGACTACTGCTGATCTTACAGTAGACCGGGTAGCACCAGTATCAACCAAAAGTGTGGCAGGATGACCCTCAATCTCTGCCTCCACAAAAGGTCCTCTCTGGTCTACCTCCAAGACCGCTCCAAGTGTGCAGTCTTCCTCCCCTCTCAGGCACCGTCAGGATAAAGGGTCTAAGCTATTCTCGTCGTAATCTTCGAACAGGGGCATCTGTTGGTACGTTCGTGTTCCTTGTGAAATCCTTGGAGCTTGGGGAACCTGGGCGTGAGAACTGTAAACCCCCCTTTTCATCGTCCTAGGTCTCGTTATTGTATTAACTACCTCTTGCGCAGGTGCCTGAGCCCCCTCTTCCTCTTCCTGCAACTGATTAGCTGGGTTCAAAGGACACTCGCGTTTCCAATGCCCGACCTGGCGACAAAGATGACACGCAGTGGTCTTCTTCAATGTGGCCACGTCCACTCCTGTCTTGGGGTCTACTGGTTTTCCCTTTCCCTGGCCTTGCCCATTCTGGTTTCCCTGGAAATTTCCTTGCTTTCTTCCTAAGGTCCCTCCACTAGGCTGACTCTGTGCTGTCTGCATCTGGACAAGCATCAATTTGTCTTTTAGCTTTCTATGTTTCGATTCCACCTCATCACTACAGTATCTCGCATACCGCAAAATTTCATCTAGTGGCTTGTTCTGCCAGCAGATCAAATGGTGCTGTATCATGAGGCTGATTTCCATTCTCAGACCCAGTACAAACTTTGAGACAAACTGTCCCATATCCTTGGGGTCGAAGATATCTAACCCACTATATTGTTTAAAAGCTTGCAGAAGTCTTTCATAATATTCATGCACCGTTTCCTTGGGTTCCTGTACCGTCCGATCTATCTTAACCCAATCTATATCCTGAGGTGAAATCTTCAGTTTCAACCATGTAATCACCTGCTCATACTTTTTCATGACTAGGGGCGATGGACCATTTGTAACCGCCTCTCTATCCGGTTCCAAGTCGGCCACTCAATAGCGACTTTACAAGCTGTCCACAAATCTCCCGGTACCACTATGTCAAACAAAGTGTTCAAATCAATCCACAGTACTTTTGAAATTTTCACAAACCGCTCAACCTGTTTGTACCACTCTACTGGTTTTCCCTCAGCCGAGGAAAATCATTTGTAAATGCAGCCAAGTCACCTCTATTCCACGGCACATGCACGTACCCTCCATTCTGTACTTCCCGTAAAGGAAAATTTCCAACACCCGTCGCCCCCCTCCTGGCGGCGGCGTTTCCCTTCTGCTCTCTTTACTGGTTTCTTCTTGGACCATCTTTCTTCCCATTTGTCCAACAAAATCCATATTCTCATTCCTATAATCAGGTCTCTGGTGTGTGTCCTTAATCCTGTGATTCTTTTCTCCTCCAGCTCCTGGTCACTGTAATGCAATCTATGTGGTCCCTGCAACGCTTTAGTTTTGTTCAGGTCTACCTCATATCTTTTGGCCAATTCCTTCAATCTATCATGTGCCATTCTAGCTTTCCGAGTCACATCTTTTGCTACAAACAGCAGCTCATCTGATCCATAAATTTCTATCCTTTCCAAAGGCAGACCCCCACTGATCATTTCGTCTACCTCTGCTTTCAGCCTCACTACATCTAGCAACCTTGCCTGTACTGTACTCCTCAGTACATCTCGACAACCCGAGCCATCCCGCTCATCACAGTTACTATTCTGTCCTTGTGACCTATTCCCTTCCATCATATTCCTGGAACTTGGTCTGTCTTCCGAGACGTTCTGTGCCCTATCTCCTTGCATCCTATCCTCTTGGTTCGTTACTGTTGGTGTCCACTCCCTCAAAGCTGACTTAGATTCCCGCAAAGACCTCGGTCTTTCTGGTCTCTCCTCTTCTCGCCTAAAGGAAGAGTCCGCAGTAGCCGGTAACGGCGTACTTGTCTCCATTGGTCTTGGGAAATGAACCACTCTTACTCCAAACCCATTCCCACTCTCACTGTTTCCTTCCTTCCTTCCCGTCGGTACTGAGCCCCCTTCTCTCACTCGGTCTGGGTCATATACCGGTACTATAGGGCCTATGGTAACCGGTACTGTCAAGGAGTCCGGTAATCTTGTGTTCCCCGCAGGAGGCTGTGTTATCATAGACGCCGTTGCCCCCTCCGTTCCTGTGGAAATCCTTCCCACCACTCTCATGCTAGTCTGGTTCTGGCTCTCATCAACTATTGCTACTGCTGGGGTCGTCTTTCCCTCTTCTGAATCTGGATTAAATGGTGGTGGCCTCTCTGCCAACAACCTATCTAACAAGCTGTCGTCTGTATCACTATCCTCTTCATCGATTCTTATAATCTTTCCGTCTCGTACTATTAGTGGGTATAACTTGTCCACTTCAACCGTTGCCACCCTCCACCGTTTCTCCAGTGCATCCCACTTTGCATCCTGAAATGCCCTGATCGATTTCTTCACCCTTTCCTGACTTTTGTCTCTATTCCTTTCGTGTGCTGCTCTAATCCACGCATGCAATGCCTCAAACTGTGTTGGTCTAGGTAGTGGTCGTAATGAAGCCATTACACTTTTTAGCTGGTACAATACCTCCATCCTGAAAGTACCATATCGAGGGAACGACAATTCTCCTTCTGCTTCTGTCATTTTATGCCAATTCTCAAGCCAAATTATAGTATGCAATCCTACATTCTTTGCCATATAATGTGCTGGTGTATCCTCGGGAGGAGCTTCCTCTCCCTCCCGAACAACCACATGTCTATCACCTCTACAAAGTTCCCGTAAAGCTTTAAAACATTTCATGATGAATCAACTTCGTATTTGCACTCAAAATGTCAGCTCTTGCTTCTCGATTTCACTCCACCAATACCAGCGCGGCTCACACCAACCGGCCTATCGCAGCGCAGCACTTGTCTGACGTCACTTTTCCTCCGCTCGCAGCAGTTCCCCTCCTTTCTAATTCACTCGTTCTCGCTCGCACCTGTCCCAATCATACTCTGAAATAATGTCCGTCCTACCGAACAATTACCTCTCTGACCGTCGGTCTTACCAATGACCGATCAGCCTCTTGAGCTTGTTGACCTCAATCTGGCATTCGTCTGTCCGCGAAACGACCGGACAATCGCCTTTAACACACTCGATAGGATTCAATCACTCGATGTTCTGCACACAATAACCTACGACCTGCGTTGGTTATTCACACACTCACTCATGTGTTCCCTATCTTCAGTGGGTCTGTCAATGACGTCTCGTGACCCCCACAACCTCTGATTTATTGTGGTGTATTCTACACCACAATAAATCTCCCGGTACCGCGCGCGCTCACAGTCCGTTTCTCAATCACACAACTCTCTTTCCAACTCCGCAAGACATCACACAACAATAAAACACCGCAATCTACCAAACATCACTCGTTTCATACTCACTCTACTACGAACTGCTACTTCCGCCGCACCGGCACTCTCCGTCAGTTTTCCACGACCTCCGACATCCTTCTCCCGCGGTCCTCTGGATCTGCGTCACTCGGGCTCTATGGGGCAACTTAATCTCCTATCTTGCTCTAGATCTCCCCTTACCATCAAAGGTAACCATCCTACTCTGCTACCAACTGATAACGCCGATTCTTATCTAATTATCTATAAGAACCTTCTGGTCGCCAAGATCTTTTTACCTGTTGAATAGTGTAAAGGAGAGAATCTCATCAGTTTATATATCAGCATTCATTTTGTCTGAAAGGACCACTGACTCCGAATTCAAGTTTGAGAATTTATTATCGCCAAAAATAACTGAACATGCAAGCACCTCAACACGAGGTTAAAGAAATAGATGGGCACTAATACAAATAATAATCTACGCAGGAATCTCATCCGACTCAGGATAAGGAGAATAGAAAGTTCTAGAAGGATCAACCAGACTATGATTGCTCCAATTTCTAAGTTGCTCTTCATTGGACTAAACAAGCTTAAAATCAATAGCTGTCCCTACACTAACGCTAAGTGACATCCCTTTACAACGATTTTCCCAGGCAAGAGTGAATAAAGGTGTCAGCTGTGAGGACTTCCTAAGAAGTGCAATCACATAATACCTAAGCTCAGCTCTGTCCTTCTCTCAGGTCTCCCCTACCTCTTCTCTGGCCTCCTCCCTCAGGGCACTATCCCTAATACAAAACCACAATACAATTGTACACGTCTTTGTCACGCCTCCTTGGCCAGGTCTTCTTCCTTGTGCTTTTCCATCGAAACGGTTACTTCATCCTGGACGGTTGCGATGACCTTGAGTCCCAGGCACCTTCTCCGCTGAAAGTATCATCCCTAAATTCCATTTCACTCCCCGTACCATGCCTCCCCTCTCTCTAGCTTTCGAAAACAAAGAGTTAGTCTTACTAACGAGACATGTGTCCTTGCACCTGCAACGAAAGATACTTTCAACAGAAACCTTCTACTGTGCAAATTAAATCTACCGTTTGTGCCCAGAGAGCCTTACCAAGAGAAACTTTTCTCGGCCTACAACCTAAGCTAACATAAAATATACCAGGCCTTCCCCTTAGCATATATAGTAGTCAGGCCTTTACATATGACTTTTAAACACACATCTTACATTTCCCTATCAGCATTTTCATTACGATTCTTATACAAACAATGAATTACATGTGCAACTTTAATATGGTGCACGTTTAAACTACTGCAATTACATTACACACACGAACTAATTCCTCTATGCATTATTTTCACACAATTCAATAAGCATTACATTGCATCATTATCCTAACACCATTATGCTGCTGATTCGCTTTGTCTCAGCAAACTATTCATTCTTTACTAAACATGCATTAGTATACAACTGAATATACGAGTATATGTCTGAATACATGTGGGTGCGGCCTATCAGTGATTATGATGCACCCCTACAATTCACAAGAACATTTCGCTCTATCACGAGGAGGTACCGATTCCAAATGTCTCCATTCCCAGCGCTGGTCTTTCCACTTTTATATCTCTTCTTTTTCCATTCATTTGCTTATTCTCTTATTTGGCTTTCACTCTTTTTCCTTTTTCTCTAAAAACTTATTTTTAATGACATATAGGTTCCATATACTACTATATACTTATGCTGTTTAACTGTATAGATGTATACTGTACCAATGTGTTGTATTCTATATCTTTTCTCAATAAAAATGTATGGACTGTGTTGGACTTGGCCCTTTTTGCAGGGTCATCCCTGAACTTTTTGCCTTCCTCCTGTACTTTTTCTGACCTGTTTTTGTTGGTATTATGACTCTGGGCACTTTACCACTGCTGATCAGTGCTAAAGTGCATATGCTCTCTGTTATAAATTGATGTATGGATTAGTGACTCCATGATTGGCTGGTTTGGTTTACTTGTCAGACCCTAGTACAGTGCACTGTGTGTGCCCAGGGCTTGTAAATCAAATGCTGCTGGTTGGCTTGCAGCACTGGTTGTGCCACTCACAGAAGCAGCCTGTAAAAGTGTGTCTCAGGTCTGCCATTGCAGAGCCTGTGTGCAGTCTGGTACTTCCATGTTGACTGGGCAAGTGCACCCACTTGCCAGTCCCTAAACCTTCCCTTTTCTGCATATTAGTCACCCCTATGGTAGGCCCAAGGGCAGGGTGCATTGTAAGTATAATGTAGGACATGCCCTGGTGTGTGTGGCATGTCCTAATAGTGAATTACAGCCATTTTCGTTTTTCACTATTGCAAGGCTACCTGTTCCCCATAGGCCAGAATGGGCAGTTTGATTATTACATCTTATAATCCTAACTGACCCAGGGAACATGGTAGAAAAACGAATTTAGTATGCCTGAACTCAGAATGATAAAATACATCTTTTAGTGAAGTTGGTTTTAACATTCTGTATTTGAAAATAACACTTTTAGAAAGTAGGTATTTTGTTGCCTAACTATCCAAGCCTGCCTCTGCTAGGTTGTGTATTCCATGTCTGGTTTGTGAGTGACAGGGGCTGGGGGATTCCAGGAGACAGGGTGAGTCAGCACAGGGCTGAATAGAGAGATCTGCATGTAGATGGGTGGGAGGAGTTGCACCTGGGACCTGAATAGGGCTGTGCCTTCCCTCCACAATGCTGGCTCCACCTCCTGTGGTGCGTCTGATGTCCCTGGCATACACTGTGAAAGGAAAGAAGGAGTCTTGTCAACAAAGTGCTGCAGGACTGACCAGAACTGGTTTGGATTAGGCAAAGGCCTCTCTGCCTCCAGAGAACAAAGGGAAAATGAGTATAAAAGAGGGGACCCAAACCCCAGAACTTTAGATCACTTTGGGAAACAAGAAGAACCTTTGCTGAGGAGAGGAACCAGAGAGAGAGACTGCAGGAGGAGACTATCCCTATGCTGAGTGCTGTTTGGGGATTGGCCTGCAGTGGTTGCCTGACTGCCAAAGAAAGGAGAAAGGACTTTGTGCTACTTTCAATTCAACTTGTAAAGGATCTCCAAGGGCTTGAGAGAGAGCTTGCTTCCTGCTGAAGTCTCAGGGACAACAGACTTCACCCACCAGCTCCCCAAGAGTTCTTTTGAAGTGCCTGCTGTTGTGTTGGGCCTTCTGAGGGACTGCGTGTTGCAAGGAGCTGGAAGCACGACTCACGAAGAAGAAGCGTGTCGCCGCCGCAGCTGCTGTCGTCGCATCACTGAAGAAGGGTGTCGCCGCTGCCGCTTCGCCTCGCAGAAGCGCCTCGCATCGCCGGAGAAGAGTGTCGCCGTCGCATCAGACGCCGTCGCATCATCGGAGAAGCGTGTCGCCGCCGCAGCCGCTGTCGTCGCATCACTGAAGAAGGGTGTCGCCGCTGCCGCACCACCGAAGAGGATCGACGTCGCATCAGACGCCGCGCATCTCCGGTAAGCGTGTCGCAGGGCCTGTCGCGGCTCAGAAGAATCGTTGAGTCGCCACACGGCCGTCAGGCGTGCACGCATCGTGTCGCATCAAGAAGAAGACGCCATTTTTGTTTCATTGCACCGGATCTTCATTGCATCACAGCGCTGCTGGTCGCATCGCCACGGAAGCGCAGTAAGAAACCGACGCATCACCTCCCCACGCGGAGAAGAACCGACGCATTCCCTACGCAGCAGTAGGGACCCGACGCATCACCATTCTTGCGTGTAAGGACCCAACGCATCACCTTCCCTGCAACACTTTTGTTGTATAGCGTTACGCATCCAAAGGTACATTGAACTCAAAGTGTTGCATTTACCATCTAAAGAGAACTAAGCTAATTCTACCACTTTTAAGTACAGTATTGTGGATTTTTGTCGTTTGTGGTCTTGTGTTAAGTCTATATAAAGAATACTTATTTTTAATATACAACCTGTGTGGTGTCCATCTGTAGTGTTGTCACTGGGTTACTGTATGTGTTCACAAATGCTTTACACACTGCCTCTGAGATAAGCCTGTCTGCTCGTGCCAAGCTACCAAGGGGGTGAGCAGGGGTTATTTTAGTGGTGTATCCCCCCTTACCCTGACTAAACGCAAGGGTCCCTATTTGGTCAAAGGTTCCTACCTCTGCCAACTAGAGACCCCCAAATCTAACAGAATGATACAATGTTCACTTTAATTTTTAATTCATTTGAATTTCCTTAATAGTTGTTATTTCCTTGAAATTGGTTTTCCATTAGTTGGTTTCCTCCACCATGTTTTAGATTTTCCATTGATTTACATCATCAATTTTATCCACCAAAGAATGCTCATCATGTTTCACCCTCTTATGGTGGATTACTGATATAATATCAATCACAACAATATTGTGAACAAAAATATTGTGTCAAAAATATCAATTACAAAAATATCACACTGATATCATTACAAAATATACACAAATATATATATATTTCCATGCAAACCAAAGGAACTCTCGGGAGGCGGTGCATGTGCCGGGGGAGCATGCCTACAAAATCAAAATCGCCCCCAAAGTAGAAATATATGCACTCTCAGAATCAGGCAGGATAGATGCAGAAATAACACGTTTCGGCTGCCCAGCAGCCTTGATCACAAAAGGAAATATATATATTATTGCGGAATCGTCAATGTTAGCACATTCTATCAGAATCGCTCGCATGCAACTGGCCCCCTGCCCGTCAGAACCTACCTCTCTTAGAGATATGGATAATCTCCACCGCAGAGCCACCGAATTAACCCTGAGCATCCACAAGTCCATTCTGGATCTAAAGCACCTCCTACACCTCACCGAAATCTCCTTCTCGAATCTCTGGCTCTCGCAGAACGCGACCCCCATCCCCTACACTAAGCCCCCCCTTCTCCACTACTACCACTATCCCTGAGACACTTGCGACCCCGCAAGCAACCCTGCCACCTCTCGGAGGAGGAAATTCTTGCCCTCCTCCATACCTACAAACCCACCCCTGGCACGCCTAACCCATTAGACCTCACGGAGGAAGAAGTGGTTGACCTCCTCATTAGCTATGATTCTGCCTTGACAACCCCATGCCCCTCAGACCTGAGGGAAGAACACCCTATCTGCACGATTGAAACCAACCCCAACAGATCTGCTACCCTCCGCATCAGAGGGGTGGTTAATAGCAACCTAACTAGAGTACCCATCTCTGCATCTACCCTTGACACTCTCTCCGACCCCTCCATAGCCGGCCTCCTAATTAACTGCCGCTCGCAGTAAAGCATGCATCTGATGTCGCCGATCTCATCCTGAGCCATTAATCGGACTTAGCGATTTTGACTGAATCTTGGCTCAAGGAATCCTCATCGCCCTACCTAGACCTCTTAGTCCCGCCCAATTACAACATCGTAAGGCTGGACAGGCATTCAAAGAAAAAGGGGGGAGGCATTGCCTGCATCTACCGCTCTAACCTCCTTGTTACTGAACTTCCTGTGGACCCTTCAGACTCCTGCGAATACCTCGCACTCTCCATTTCCAACAACACCTCCCAACTGTGCAGACTTCACATCTTTTACCATCCCCCAGGCAAGAATGACACCTTCACTGACCTCCTCATGGGAATCATCACAGCCAAGATTTCCCCTAACTCTAATGACATTTTCCTTGGCGACTTCAACTTGCATTGGAACGATCCTAAGGACCCTCAGGTCAGCGCCATCAGAGACTTCTTGGTCGACCAAGCCCTTACCCAAGCCTGCTCTCTCCCTACACATACGAAAGGCGCCACCCTAGACTGGATCATCGCTAAGGAATCAGCGGTCAAACTTATCTCTATTGACCCTTGTGATTGGTCTGACCACCACGCTATCACCTTCCTCCTGCCTAGCACCCACAAGACATGGACACCACAACCCGTGATTCCCAAACGATGGGTTAGAGACACCAAGAACCTTGATCAAGGGAAACTGGCTGCGCGCTGTGAGACCGACCGCCTCCCTCCCCCTCAGTGCACGTCGGTCAACAACCTAGCGGATCATTATTCCTCAACTATATCCGACATTCTCGATGACCTTGCTCCACTAAAGTTAAAAAGAACCCAGATCAAAGACAGGAATCCCTGGTTCAACGGATCCCTCAACAAGGAGAGGAGATCCCTTCGACAGACTGAACGAAACTGGAAACAGCACCTGTCAGCAGCCCATCTAAAACTTCTCCGCCAGGCCAGAAATGCCTACAATAAGAAAATCCTCAACTCTAAAAGAATTCTTCCGAACTGAACTTGAGAACGCCAAGAATCGACCTCGCAAGCTATTTGACTTGGTCAACCACCAATCCAACAAACTAGCAAAAACCTCCAAAGAAACACCTAAACCCCTAATATCAAGCGAGGAATTTTCATCCTTCTTCTGCGACAAAATCTCTGCCCTAGGAAATGAACTTAAATCCGCAACTCACCACCAAAATCAAAATCTGTCGGCTCTACCTTCTCTCTCCGCGCTGGCTTCCCAAACCTCACCCAAAACCAAGCGCACTGGTCCAACTTTAAAATCTATGACGAACACTCGATCTCGAGAATTCTAGCCTCCTTAAACCCGAACAATCACTTCAATGATGCTCTCCCTTCTAACTGCCTAGCTGCCGCCTCTCAGGCCATCATCCCTTCCTGGACCTCAATAATCAACGCCTCCCTCCTACAGGGTTCAATACCTGATTCTCTTAAGGCTGGCCAAGTCGTCCCCATCTTAAAAAACCTACGCTGGACCCTGCTTCCGCCGACAACTATAGACCCATATCCAACATCCCACTCCTAGCCAAAGTTCTGGAAAAATGTGTGCAACAGCAGCTGAGCCTACACATCACCAACTTCCACCTTCTAGATGACTTCCAATCCGGGTTCAGACCTGGACACAGCACGGAAACCACCCTCCTCCACATCGTGGATGACGCCCTCAAGCCCTCGACCAAGGCAAAACCTGTCTCCTAATCCTCCTAGACCTATCTTCTGCCTTTGATACGGTTAACCACGAAATTCTCCTTGAACGCCTCAAACTCAGGATGGGTTTGGATGGCACCGTCCTTGAATGGTTTAGATCCTTCCTCCAAAATCGCTCACAACGGTAAACTATCCGCTCCCTCTCCGATCACGGTTGGAGTCCCCCAAGGATCAACCCTCTCCCCTACTCTCTTCAATCTTTATCTGGAACCACTCACAGAGGTGTTACACTCTGCCAATATCTCCTACCTTATGTACGCCGACGATACTCAGATATACATTAAAATCTCTTCCTCTGAGGACATTTTCTCCCTGAATGAGGCCCTGAAGCTGACTGTCCACTGGCTCACCGCCAACCAGCTTAAACTTAACGCAAATAAAACCGAATTTCTTCTAATCTCCCCACCCAAAACCAATCCAGACATCCAGGAATGGATCAAGGCTATCACAGCACTAACCTGCCCTCCTACCATTGTTGACTCTGCGAAATCCCTTGGAATAACCCTTGACGGCAGCCTGAACATGCGGGGCCATATCAACTCGATGGCCAAAACTGCCAGATTCCACCTAAGTTACCTAAGAAACATAAAACCCTTCCTCGATACCTCTGACCTAAAAACGGCAATCCAGGCACTAGTCATTTCCAGACAAGAATATGGATGCTCTACTCTCGCAGGGCTACCCAAGAACTCTCTGGCCCCATTGAAAGCCTGCCTCAACGCCGCCGCCAGACTCCTAACTGGCTCAAAGAAATTCGACCACATCTCTCCCCACCTCAAAGCTCTGAACTGGCTTCCCCTAGAGGCCAGAATCCAACTTAAACTGGCCTGCATTACTCACAAAGCTCTCTACTCCAAGTCCCCTGCATTTCTCGCCCAAAAACTCGTGATATCCGGAGGAGCCAGAAACTCCCGATCTGCCAAAGACCTTTTGCTTCAACCAGCACGCTTCCGGAAGAAAAAAACCTACAATCGGGCCTTCTCTGGGGCCGCTCCTAGAATTTGGAACTCTCTCCCACCCGCCATCAGAAGACTTCCGTCCTTGGCACACTTTAAAAAGGAGACCAAAACTTTCCTAATGAGCAAATTCCTCGCCTAACGATCACCTCAGCGACACGTTCCACCCTCCACTTCGGCATTATCCATGGCTTTTTCGGATGATACCTATTCCTGCACTCCTGGGCATCCCACTCAAGAGTTGAGACTGGGTGCCTTCTTTTATAATGTATCTACCTGTTTTTTGTTTTTATCCCATATGTAGCCGGGACCTTAGACTGCGTGCTCTTTTTTCTTGTATAATGTATCCACCTATTTTACCCAATTGGTCCCTCCCTTCCTAACTCTTTGTATACCACTCTTAATCCTGTAAAGCGCTCTGATACCCTCACGGGTCTGGTTCGCGCTCTATAAAACTATAAAATAAAAAAAATAAAAAAATAAACGTTGTGTAGGTGTCCAAGAGACAGAAACAAATAAAAATAACTACGCCCTTGAGAAACTGATAATGTAAGCAACGGACTGTGTTGGCTACTGGCGGCCATGTTGCAAGGTATAAAAGAAGTATCACAAAACAGTCTATCATAATGTGCTAAGGATAATGATACCTTGCCAAAACCACATATCTATTAAATAAATGAGACAAGTACATAACTGTGTCGTTATAATGTGCATGGCACGTACAGAATATACATCACGTCCGTGAAACTTATTATGTCTCACGAAACTGTAATACTCAACCAAGAACCGAACGCTCTCCGGATGGTCAGGAAAACGTTCCAAAAGCAGAAATCTCATCTGAGGTGTGTCGGTGCACTACAGGATGCCAAACAAGGGCTAGAGGTATTTTGTGAGGATGAGGCTAGTCTGTGTCATCATCATGTTGTTAGTGGAAGCCCGGTGTTGTGTAGTTCCTATATTACCCATACAGGCCCTGCGCGTTCGGATAACATACACTGTAGGCTTGGTGGCAGATGGATTCTGAGCACCCCCACCGAGAATGTTAGCCTGTTTGCATAAGCTAGCTTACAGTGCCACTAGTGTCTCCTCTTATCGGGGAGAGATTAGTTTCTGGCAACCTCAGAACATGACAACCCTGATCCCTCAAGATCGTGGAAACAATGTACTACTTTTCGCTCAGTCACTCGTGCTCATTTAGTATATCTCAGAGGTACACAGAATAAACAGTCTGGGCGTTTCAATAAGGATTTATTGAACAGTTGTTATTCTCGTGTAAAATATATGAGCTGCAACAACCATTAGACAGTAGCAGAGATATATGATTAGCAGTACTATGAATATAAATGGATAGTACAGTTCTACCATCTTGCATTACGCATGAATAAATACATGAATATAAAATGCATTGATAAAAGAGAGTGCGTACTCCTACGATGCCTATCTAGATGTACCTAAGTGTACCTAGCATGTGAGTAGGTGTGAAGCCAAGAATCCCCCTAGGATTTAGTCGAACCCCATTACCTGAAGTGAGAATGTAGGAGCCCCTCTTGGTCTCGAACTGGACACCCCATGAGGGATGTTCAGACCACTGTCAGGTGAAGCGTCTGCATGCAGGAGCCTCAGAGTCTCTGGTCAGTGTGTCGCCTGGAAGTCTCGGTTCCCTCTAACCACTGATAGCAAGAGGTGCTGTATTTATACAGAAAAGTATATAGAGTCCCTTTGTCCCTTGTTCTTGTGTTAGCCATTGTTGGGTATGAGGATGACGTATGGGATGAACCTTGTGCATAGATATTAGGAAGGTGGTGTATAGCCCCTGCCTGGTTTCAAAGTAGCCTCATGAATATTTTATTCATGCAGTGTCAGTCTAAAGATGGAGTCATAGAACACTATTGTTCGGGAACAACCCTCCTTCTGTACCCAGGTCTAGAACTAGGTAAAAGGTTCAGTCCATAAAAGGCGTTCAATCCTTAAAAGGCTCGTTAGTGTGTAATGTAGGGGAGGTGATGTAGGTGAAAGGGGATGGTGGTACCCGGGCCTATATTAGGGTACCTATATGAAACATAACACCCACTCCTCTTCCGAACAGTCAACAATGAAAAAAATGATAGTGGACTATTCTCTTTACTAGATAGTAGTGTATAGAACATTTTAAAAGAACTTTGTTAAAATCCTGTTTTAAAATCATTTTAAAAACAGTTTAAAAAAGGTAAAATTTATAAAATCTTGCTTCGAAAATTAGTTGTTTGGAATTGTCACTTAAGCCACAGTCCTAATTGAGTTCATTTATATAAGTTGAATGTCTACAAGCGTCAAAAGGCCATGCTTTTCAGCGAGAAAGTGTCAATTTTTAGGAAATGTTCCAAATTTAGTTAATTTTAGAAAAAGTGAAAATCTGAATTCTTTCCCAGCACACGATGAGCCAATTACAGATTAAATGTCCTGGCTGGGAGATGCAACATCATCGCTGCTTGCTGCTGCAGGGGACGGTCCTTGTAACACCTCACAGAGTACGTCATTTGAGCACAGATGATATTCAGTACTGCCAATAGCTGGTGTAGAGGCAGCCGGTGCTGTAGTCGATACCTCGGTGCTAGTGGTGGAGCTAAAGCTAACCCCAGTTGTAAAAGGCACCTGCGGATTCTCGAGGAATGCAGCCATCAAGATGGGAATACGCTGGGGACATTGCCGAGCATGGGCCCTCGAGGGTTCCAGCCTAGTATTCAAGTCCGCAGGCGTGTCCGTTGCAAGTGTCAGACAGAGGTCCAACACGCATTCTTCACCTCAAAACAGGCATCAAAGAACAGGTAAGATGCAGTCCATCCAGACTGGTCTAAACGATAGGAACCAAGAGGTGCTTACTTCCCTCAGGCGAGGTGTGCCCAGATGTTCACGGTATTTCCGCTCCAGGAGCGCTTTTGCCATCTCGTTGGTAATTGGGCCGTCCATTGCGTAGTAGGTAAATGACAATCAGGACTCCCGCTATTGATAGCAGGATCAGAGGTAGACCTCCAAAAATGCTGCCAAATACGGAGTGTATAAGGTTCGGGATAACTCCGAGGATTGTCTGAAAGGTGCTAAGAAGTCCTGACCCTATGGTCTTAAATAGGTGTACAATACCACTCGTATCAGACATATTAAAGATACGACCCACCATTTCTGCAAAATGAATGGGGCAGTTTGTACATATAAGTGCCTGTATCTCACTCGAGGTCCTTGCAATTTGAAGATCAAAGGTCTCTGGAGCGGAGGTTAGGGGTACGGTCTGCTGTAAAAGCATGGCTTTCAGTCTGCTCAAAGTATCAATTTGTATAAAGGAAACATTCAACGAAGGCCATAACGGCGCCTCCCTGACTGTACTTGTTGGGGGAAACAATACTTGCATACAGCAAGTAACTCTGGAGTTCACAGAGACCAGATAGGCAATGCCCGGAAGCATACCACAGCAACCTTGATTGGTCAGCATCAAGTAACTCCCATTTGAGAGCAGCTCGAATACCGGTTTGACCACGGCAGCTGGAGTCCCTTTCATGTGGCAGGACAAGTTTGTTATCGAACCATTACACGCTCCATGCAATGTAATGTCCTGGCACATGAGAGAACCACTCAAAGCGCTCTTGCAGTTTGTATCACTTAGAAACACTTCTCGATCCCCACTCCGGCATCGAAATCTATACGGTAAATCCCAGTATTCCTTAATGTATTCCTTACCCATTTTTTCATATTTGCCCGCCTGCCGTTGTTCAAGGCAATATTGAAACTGAAAAGTAGTGACCGGTAGAGTTATGTGGCCATGGATCAGCCATTCAGTAGATGGGGCTTCCGCTACTGTAAATGGTAGTCGGTCCAGTTTTTCGATACGCAACATTGTATATCTAGCTCCCCTTTGTGCCATTTCAACCTGTTTATCTGTTAGATTATATTCAGAAAACAGAGACGTACCGTTTATAAAACGCCAAGGCATAAGGCCTGCACGCAACGATTGCAGCGTCCAGCTCAATAACACGATAGAACGTAATTGAGATTGCCTGTGTTGTAGTATGGCCAAATCTTGTTCTAGGATATCTATCGCAGAAGACACAATGTTGCCCAAAGAATATATTCTGGAGGACAAAGTTGTTAACCCATTAGCTACCACAGCCAACGATTTTTCTAAGTTAATATGGTCTATTTCCCGTATTCTCTCTGCAGCCTCTTGTTGGGATATTTTCCACTCTTCATTATAGGCAGCATAAATGCCAGCATATATGAAACGTTTCTGACATTTTTTCCTGGGACCTTGTAAAAAATTCCAAAGATCCATGTCTTGTGAGAGTAAGGCTAAGGGGCCGATTCCGATCTCGGTCGGAGGCGCACCCAATACTATTCGGTCGGGAAAAAAGCCATGCGAAAGCCAGTTTCCCGACCGATCCGTACAGCACACCGAACGAGCAAGTACGATGCGCACAACAGCAAAGAATCCGGCCGAGCCGTACTCACCCAAACCAGGTCCTGTTCTCCGACCGAGGCGAATCCGGAAACGCCGAATCGAGTCGCACGGAAGGGAAAATGCAGCCCCGTCCGGCCGGACAAGTACGATGCGCTTTCCGTACGCGCCGAACCCGTCGCTACGCACGGCACGTCAAAGCATCCGGGAGAGGCGCACATAAGCTCCGAATCGCGCCACAACACGATCCACGGCTACGAGACGAACACAGCACAGACGAGGACGACGCGAAGCGACGAGGACGAAGCGAAGCGGCGAGGACGAAGCCAAGCGGCGAGGACGACGCGAAGCAACGAGAAGGACGAACGACACGAACCAACCATGAATCCCTTCGTCCCGATCATACCAATATTCTACATCTACTACCGGAACAGGCACGGACGCGTACGGCGCAGAAGGTAAGTCAGACACCAACCACAAAACACATACAACACGTACACGACACATCACACACATACACTGGGAATCTGAATATACTTACACCAGCAGCACCATAGGGGCGGGATGCCCATCACCAATGCCACATATGCACACAGGGGCCTGAATGCGCGCCACCACCCCAACCCAGGGGGCTGGATGCCAACCACCACAACCACCCTTAGCCAGGGGGTGCCAGATGCCCACCACCACTACCACCCTTAGCCAGGGGGCAGGATGCCTACCTCTACTACCACCCTTAGCCAGGGGGCAGGATGCCCACCACTACTACCACCCTCACCCAGGGGGGCAGGATGCCCACCACTACTACCACCCTTAGCCAGGGGGCAGGATGCCCACCACTACTACCACCCTCACCCAGGGGGGCAGGATGCCCACCACTACTACCACCCTCACCCAGGGGGGCAGGATGCCTACCACTACTACCACCCTTAGCCAGGGGGCAGGATGCCTACCACTACTACCACCCTTAGCCAGGGGGCAGGATGCCTACCTCTACTACCACCCTCACCCAGGGGGGCAGGATGCCCACCACTACTACCACCCTCACCCAGGGGGGCAGGATGCCCACCACTACTACCACCCTTAGCCAGGGGGCAGGATGCCTACCTCTACTACCACCCTTAGCCAGGGGGCAGGATGCCTACCTCTACTACCACCCTCACCCAGGGGGGCAGGATGCCCACCACTACTACCACCCTCACCCAGGGGGCAGGATGCCCACCACTACTACCACCCTTAGCCAGGGGGCAGGATGCCTACCTCTACTACCACCCTTAGCCAGGGGGCAGGATGCCTACCTCTACTACCACCCTCACCCAGGGGGGCAGGATGCCCACCACTACTACCACCCTCACCCAGGGGGCAGGATGCCCACCACCACTACCACCCTTAGCCAGGGGGCAGGATGCCCACCACTACTACCACCCTCACCCAGGGGGGCAGGATGCCTACCACTACTACCACCCTTAGCCAGGGGGCAGGATGCCCACCACTACTACCACCCTTAGCCAGGGGGGCTGGATGCCTACCACTACTACCACCCTCAACCAGGGGGCAGGATGCCTACCACTACTACCACCCTTAGCCAGGGGGCAGGATGCCTACCACTACTACCACCCTTAGCCAGGGGGCAGGATGCCTACCTCTACTACCACCCTTAGCCAGGGGGCAGGATGCCCACCACTACTACCACCCTCACCCAGGGGGGCAGGATGCCCACCACTACTACCACCCTTAGCCAGGGGGCAGGATGCCTACCACTACTACCACCCTTAGCCAGGGGGCAGGATGCCCACCACTACTACCACCCTTAGCCAGGGGGGCTGGATGCCTACCACTACTACCACCCTCAACCAGGGGGGCAGGATGCCTACCACTACTACCACCCTTAGCCAGGGGGCAGGATGCCTACCTCTACTACCACCCTCACCCAGGGGGCAGGATGCCCACCACTACTACCACCCTCACCCAGGGGGCAGGATGCCCACCACTACTACCACCCTTAGCCAGGGGGCAGGATGCCCACCACTACTACCACCCTCACCCAGGGGGGCAGGATGCCTACCACTACTACCACCCTTAGCCAGGGGGCAGGATGCCCACCAATACTACCACCCTTAGCCAGGGGGGCTGGATGCCTACCACTACTACCACCCTCAACCAGGGGGGCAGGATGCCTACCACTACTACCACCCTTAGCCAGGGGGCAGGATGCCTACCACTACTACCACCCTTAGCCAGGGGGCAGGATGCCTACCTCTACTACCACCCTTAGCCAGGGGGCAGGATGCCCACCACTACTACCACCCTCACCCAGGGGGGCAGGATGCCCACCACTACTACCACCCTTAGCCAGGGGGCAGGATGCCTACCACTACTACCACCCTTAGCCAGGGGGCAGGATGCCCACCACTACTACCACCCTTAGCCAGGGGGGCTGGATGCCTACCACTACTACCACCCTCAACCAGGGGGCAGGATGCCTACCACTACTACCACCCTTAGCCAGGGGGCAGGATGCCTACCTCTACTACCACCCTCACCCAGGGGGGCAGGATGCCCACCACTACTACCACCCTCACCCAGGGGGGCAGGATGCCCACCACTACTACCACCCTTAGCCAGGGGGCAGGATGCCCACCACTACTACCACCCTCACCCAGGGGGGCAGGATGCCTACCACTACTACCACCCTTAGCCAGGGGGCAGGATGCCCACCACTACTACCACCCTTAGCCAGGGGGGCTGGATGCCTACCACTACTACCACCCTCAACCAGGGGGCAGGATGCCTACCACTACTACCACCCTTAGCCAGGGGGCAGGATGCCTACCACTACTACCACCCTTAGCCAGGGGGCAGGATGCCTACCTCTACTACCACCCTTAGCCAGGGGGCAGGATGCCCACCACTACTACCACCCTTAGCCAGGGGGCTGGATGCCTACCACTACTACCACCCTCAACCAGGGGGGCAGGATGCCTACCACTACTACCACCCTTAGCCAGGGGGCAGGATGCCTACCACTACTACCACCCTTAGCCAGGGGGCAGGATGCCTACCTCTACTACCACCCTTAGCCAGGGGGCAGGATGCCCACCACTACTACCACCCTCACCCAGGGGGGCAGGATGCCCACCACTACTACCACCCTTAGCCAGGGGGCAGGATGCCCACCACTACTACCACCCTCACCCAGGGGGGCAGGATGCCCACCACTACTACCACCCTTAGCCAGGGGGCAGGATGCCCACCACTACTACCACCCTCACCCAGGGGGGCAGGATGCCCACCACTACTACCACCCTCACCCAGGGGGGCAGGATGCCTACCACTACTACCACCCTTAGCCAGGGGGCAGGATGCCCACCACTACTACCACCCTTAGCCAGGGGGCTGGATGCCTACCACTACTACCACCCTCAACCAGGGGGGCAGGATGCCTACCACTACTACCACCCTTAGCCAGGGGGCAGGATGCCTACCACTACTACCACCCTTAGCCAGGGGGCTGGATGCCTACCACTACTACCACCCCCACTCATAGGATGGACAATGCATGACACAACAAGCACACCACAACCTAGGGAATGCAAGATTAAGACATCCCCCACCACCATGACAAGCGTGTGAGCAGGCTGTGTCAAATGCCTACAACACCGAACATGACATTGAACATACAATGTGACCCCTAGCACATGTGCCACACATATATGTGTGTGGCACCCACAATGCAAGCAGCCCATGACCATTGTGGCAATGGGGCCTAAACCCCCATCATCACAGTGACCAAAAGGCAAGTGTGGGGTCCATAGCTGAAGCACATTTTGACCATTGTGGCAATGGGGTCTAAACCCCCATCATCACAGTGACCAAAAGGCAAGTGTGGGGTCCATAGCTGAAGCACATTTTGACCATTGTGGCAATGGGGTCTAAACCCCCATCATCACAGTGACCAAAAGGGAAGTGTGGGGTCCATAGCTGAAGCACATTTTGACCATTGTGGCAATGGGGACTACACCCTCATCATCACAGTGACCAAAAGGTAATTGTTGACAAAGAAAGAGCTGCAACTGCCAAACTGCATGGATCATTCCTGGTCACAGAACCAAAAACTCATCTGTGGCAAAGTAGTGTATGTGTCCCATTGCAACATAAATTGGGGGAGCCAAATACTGCAGTGCAAATGAGACATTCCTTTGGCCATGTGCAGACAAACAACACCCATGGGGGCTGAGACCGTCAACAGTCATCAATGACACAATGACAGAAGTGACCATCAGAATGCAGACCCACATATTTGCACCAATGGGCACACAAATGCAGATACCCTGTGGAGACAGCAGATGTGAGGTGAACAGATACCATACCATGGCAGCAATGGGACACACAAACCATGATCACTGTGCTGACCGATGACCTAGGAGTCCCAGGGACAGCAGGGGAAACACACCAAACAACATACAGCCAATGGCACACCCAAGATATGCCAATGCAGTGGTGCAGATGCACAAACACAAACAGGCAGACCAACACTGTCATCATACACAGCAGGTGAGGGGTGGGGGTGCCAGTGTCCCCAGGCAACAACACAACACATGAGGAGAGCTGAATACCAATCATACAGATGTGCATACACTGCCACACTAAGGTAACTCATGGATCCAAATCCCCTATGTGGGCAAGCAGGCATTGACAGGTGAGAGGGAGCACAAAACACACATGTCACACAGGCACGTAGGAACAACAACTGACACAGCAAGTCACAGACACACCACAGCACCACCCCCAGGGCCCCCACAATGTGGTGACCCTGGGCTGAAGAAAAATACCACTGTGATGACAAAGCTAAATGTCGTTCACACTGTGAACCACAGTCAGGTGTCCTGAGCAACAAACTACCATCACACCTACACAAGCACAAATCAATCAGCATGGCCAGTAAGCCAAGGCCAACATGGAGGCAGGGGACTAGCTGGGCAACGACTCTCATCTGCACACACTCAAGACCACACCCCTCGACCTCCAACAATGTGCAGCAGTGAAGTACACATGCACTGGTGACATTGCACATGCACCCATGACTATTCCAGGGTGGTGGGTGGGAACCAAGGTGTAGAAACACATCACACATGGACACTCAACAAGACTCCTGAATGTCTGACACACTGCACACTACGCTGTACATGGACATGACGGCAATACCACACCGACCAATGGGATCCCAGCCACAGTCACACACCAATGAAGAAGCCAAGGTCACCCACAAAGAACACACATAGACAACAACCAACATTGCAGCCCGGACCCTAAGGAGTGCCAGCAGTCACACACACAACGTGTCACAATCACTGAAAGATAACACAAACTGGAAATCACATGACAGGGGCAAACAACAAGTGCCAAAGGGAAACCTGACTGTGACCCATCTGCGTCAGCACACAAACTCTGCCCTGACAGCAAACACACCTATGGGTGACACCCTGATGACCAGTAATGTGCCATGCACCCACATCACAGAGAACACAGGGAGAAGACTTTGGGGGAACATAGCTCAAGTCAGCAAGCATCACAAACAGGTACAACACTAGGGATCACAGCATGCGCAGATGAATGGAAGTGAACACACAGACATGCACATACAACACACACCTTGGGCGCAGGCAATGTCACACGTGTACACACTGCCATGAGGGGACTCCACTCCTGTGTGAGGAAAGCTGTGCCATATGTTGCCTCAGTAGGGCCCCATCATGTCAGCTGAGCACTTGGTCACACAATCAACAATTAGCACCAAATGAGGGCTCCCATCACATCAGCCTGGTCATGGATGTGCCAACGGAATCATCAGCACAGATCCAACACACTTGTATAGCAATGTTGCACTGACTACACGGATGAGTCCCTCCCCATTGATGCCCAAACCTGCATGTCCACTGGAGATGGCAACACGGTCAGGGAAGTAGACAAATGCAACGATGGCAGGCACAACAGATGTGCAGGGGTGGAAGCCACAGATATGAAATTGCCAATGTAAGTAGGAAACCCATTGCCAAATACTGAACACATGACACCCTCAGATGCTGCTATTGATGACATGGATACACCACATGATAGGACACATTCCCCCTGGACCACATGGGTTCCTGCACAGTAACACTTCATAATCATGAGACCAGATATCACCATCACTGCAGCAAGGGCATGGTTAGCTGCACCAACAACATGTACATCTGAAGCATGAGCACTAGAGAAAAGAAAGTTGCTTTATTCAGCATATGTGTTGAGGCCAAACGAAGTCCTGAAAAAGAGCAAAGGCCAATGGCCAGTCCATTGTCAAAGTTCAAACAGGGTGACACTGGCAGATGTCACCCTACGCATGCCTGCACAATACCAGGGACAATCCACTAGGAGGGGCAACCGGGGGGCAGGCCAGGCACCGCAGGGACAGGATCAGGGCTCACCAGGGGAGTCAGGGAAGGGGTGGTGGGTGCTGGAGAGCCACTGACAACTGCAGTGGAGGTGTCTGACATGGTGTGTGCCGGCACAACTGGGGGCATGACACAGATGTCGTGGGTGCCGGCACAACTGCAGTGGACCCTGCAGATGGGGTGGACAGGTCCGCCACTGCAGTGCCCAAGTCAGACAGGGCGGTAGTGGACTCCACTGCAGTGCCTACCTCCAGGGGAGGAGAATGGGGAACAGGCAAGGTGGGTTGGACAGAGGGGGGACACCCTCACCACATCAGTGGCACAGACAAGCGCAGCGGGGGTGTGGTGCTGGGAGAGCAAGTGGCAGGGGGAGAAGGCCGGAGCATCTTGGGGATGGTATATCTGTGGGTGGGGGAACCTGGGGCAGGGTGTGGTGGGGGCACCTGTGCAGTGGGGGCCTGAGGGATGGAGGACGGAGACCTTGTGCCTGAGCTGCAGGGCGGTGGCGGGGTCTTGCTCTTAGCACTCCGGGGGACTTGCGGGTGGGGGCCTCAGTCCGTCTGCGCCTGGGGGAGGGTGTCCGGGGGCGAGGGGCACTCTGCTCCGTGTGGGTGGGCTTCCTCTTCCCCCGGGATGCTGGAGCAGCTTCATCGGTGGGGAAGAGGCCGAGGTCACAGAGGAAGAGCTGCTGTGACTTTGGGGTTGCAGGTGAGGCAAGGGAGGGTGCTTTGGAGGGAGAGGGAACTGAGGACTGCGCAGTGCATGTGGATGCGTGTGTGTGTTCCAGGGCCCCATCCCCTGTGAGTCTGGCTTCAGTCCCCTGAATGTGCGTGCGTGTGCGTTTTGTCATTGGCGTGTGTGTCAGTGTGCTGGATGTGTGTGTGCTGGTGTGTGCCAGTGTGTGTGTGCCTGGGATGGGTAAGGTGCTGGGGAGTGTGGATGGAGCAGAGGCAGGAGGGGTGAGGGACCGTTTGAGGAGGGACACTGCTGCCGTCAGGGAGGAGTCCATGGACCTATTGCCCCTCTGTAGGTCAGACATGCCCGATGAGATGCCCTCCATGAACGACACCAGCTGAGTCAACAGCGCGGTGTGCGCATGGAGGACACTCAGCATGGCTGTCTGCCCTACATGGAGCTGGCGAAGGAGGTACACAGACTCCTCACTCAGGGCAGCAGGGGACACAGGGGCAGGGGTGCGGTGCCTGGCCCAAAGGAGACACGCTCCCGGACATGGGAGCCTCCACGGACCTGGGGAATGGGAGCCGATGGGAGGGCGGTGGTGGTGCTGGTGGTGGCGGGGACAGCAACACTAGCTGGGGTGTGGTGGCTGCTGACACCCGCCTCCACAAGGGAGTCATCCTCCGAGTTGCTCTGGTCCTCAGCTGAGGTGGATGCTGCTGAGGACTCCTCGGTGTGGCTCCCCTCGCCCTCCGTGCCACTGGGTCCCTCCGACCACTCCTCGGCTGCTGACCCAGTCTGGCTCTCCGGCTCCTCCTGGTCCGTGGAGCTGTCCCCTTCCGTGGCCGTGGATGTATCTGCAAACAATGGGGAAACAGACAGACATCAGTCACCTGCACATAACGCACACACCACTGTGAGCACAGCACATCACAGAGCAAGCCCTGGCATCATTAGTTGTGCATTGCTAAAAGTGCACTAATTGAACAGGAGAAGTCAATTGTCAGTCTGATGCCAAGCATGGCACTCACATCCCACATGGCCTTGCACCCATCTGTCTGGTGTCTGTTGGATTGCAACACCCCAGTGTTGACACATGCACCAAGTACACAGTAGTTGGACAGTGCAGAGGACACGGTGTGGACACATCACAGCTCTTGCCACTGAGTCAGTACAGGTTTACGGATGTAAGGGATGCCCAGAGTCAAATAGGAAATGCATGTGATGCATACCAGCGACAGACACCATGATGCACCCATGTCCTGATAGCCAGCGCCACTATGGTGTGCATGTAGCACATGTCACTCCCCTGCAGGATCACCAATCAGTAGACACATGCCATGGCGGAGGCATGACTGCAAAGTCATACATCACTGTCTCAGTGATGTATGACTTTGCAGCCAGACAACAACACTCTGCACTGTGTCACAATAGTAGGTCATGGGGAATGCAAGTCCTGGAGCTGCACAAGTGCACATGTACATCCCCCCACAACACATCCTCTTAACCCTCATCTGTCCAGGTCATACCTATTGGACATATGGGAGACCTGTGACACTACCCTCGGAACCTGAGCCCCTCACACTCTGCTGTGCATGGGGAACAGCTGCCTGAACTTCACATTTACATGCCCCAGTCTGCATGGGCAGCTGATCAGACACCTATGTGTCACACAAGTATCGTCTCCTATGGTCACATCTCCAGTGGCATGCTGAGCCCCTACCAAGAAACTCCACAGCAGTCCTGGCGACTAATCCACAGCACACTGACACAGAGGCAGACACCTGAGGGGCAAATCACTGTGCACAATGTGTCCTCTGATACACGGGAGTGGGAGTACAGAGTGTATTGTATGGCCTGGAGTAGGCATGACTGTCCAGCCCCACATGAATGAGGGATGAGCCCTGGACTGTAGGCAGCTGGCTAAGTATGTGTGACACACGTCATATACATACTCCTGGGGCCCAAACATTGTTCCCACCCGCAGCATGGGTGTGTGCCAGGTACCCCAGCCACATGTGGTTGATCAGCTCAGCAATTGGACCACAGATCAAAGTAACACGCTGAATACATGTCAGAATACAGGCATTGTGTAAGCAATGGACCCACCCATGATGCCCACCACAGAGTCAGGGAAACAGATGCTGTCTCCCACCTTGAGTCAAGCAAACTGCAAGGACACAGTCCTAAGTGACAGAATTCCCTGCATGTAAGGGCCACACCTGGGTATCAGATGAGGAGTGGGCAGTGCACAATAGAGGGACATGGCTCCTGGACAACATGACTGCTGTACTGTGGCAGTTCAACCTGGCCCGAGGAGGGCACATAACATGTTAGACAGAGTACACAGTGCAGTCTTTGACTCACCCCCTCCTTGCTGCTCTCTGGCCTTCAGCTGCCCATCCAGGTCTGGAAAGACCACCGCCAGGATCCTGAGCATGTGGGGGTCAGGGTCCGTGTTCCGCCCCTCCTGCGAGGAGGCGACAGCTTCAGCTGGACCCGTGCAATCCTCCGGGTCCAGCCCCGAAGGTCCTGCCACCTCTTTTGGCAGTTGCGGATCCGGCGCTTGTAGACCCCCACGGACCGGACAGCCCGGACGATGTCCTTCCAGATCTCATGCTTCCGATGGGCAGAAGCCTGTCAGGATGACAAAGTGATAAGGACATTACTACACATGCAACATATCCGTGCATGACACAGTTGCATATACATGTCGCAATCACAGGGGCACATGGTGTACCCAGGCAGTGCACGGCTGCCCATGGACAGTTTTCCAGAAGTCACTACATGGTATCATAGCATGGGGAGTAAAACCCTGTTCAGAAGCACTGTCACTGCACCATACCTGTCCAGTGCAAGTCACTACACACTATGGGGGTGACAACTACTCAGTGAGCCTGCTAGCCAGTGGTGTGCTGACTCTCAGCCTTGCTAGTCAGACAAAATGCACATTCAGAAAGGCAGTGCACAGAACACTCACCTGCTCCCCTGGTGTCCCATACAGCTTGCTGTACTGTGGAAGTAGGCTGTCCAGCAGGGCCTGGTTCTCTTCAAGGCTGAAGGCTGGGGCTCTCTCCACAGTACGTGCCATTGCAGGGTCCAGAGGGGCAGAGACAGCAGCAGTGCAGTGGCAGATGTCGTCCTGGAGCATGTAGTGCAGGCAAGTGGGCTCTCAGGGGAACATGCAGCAATATATATGTGCTGGAGAGGCAGATACTGTCCCTTGTGTCCAAAGTGATAGGTCCAAGTCGTTTGCATCTTCTGAATCTGGCCAATCCATGGAATAGCAGCACCAAAACACGCCCACAGCATCCTTCAAATCTTCAACTTCATGACATACATGATTTTGCAACATTGTTGTGGGTGACCAACTGATTTTCCAGCAACCGACTCGTTCGAATATTCGAAAACGCGTCCGTTGCCAGGCAAGCCCATTGTCAATGGGTGCGCACCGATCGGTCCATTGAGGTACAACGCGCACAGGGGTACAACGCGTACCCGCACACATTGAAAGCAATGGGCCGGCCGGAGGCACCGATCGGTCCATTGCTGTTCAACGCGCACAGGGGTACAACGCGTACCCGCACACATTGAAAGCAATGGGCCGGCCGGAGGCACCGATCGGTCCATTGCTGTTCAACGCGCACAGGGGTACAACGCGTACCCGCACACATTGAAAGCAATGGGCCGGCCGGAGGCACCGATCGGTCCATTGCTGTTCAACGCGCACAGGGGTACAACGCGTACCCGCACACATTGAAAGCAATGGGCCGGCCGGAGGCACCGATCGGTCCATTGCAGTACAACGCGCACAGGGGTACAACGCGTACCCGCACACATTGAATGCAATGGGCCGGCCGGAGGCACCGATCGGTCCATTGCAGTACAACGCGCACAGGGGTACAACGCGTGCCCGCACACATTGAATGCAATGGGCCGGCCGGAGGCACCGATCGGTCCATTGAGGTACAACGCGCACAGGGGTACAACGCGTACCCGCACACATTGAAAGCAATGGGCCGGCCGGAGGCACCGATCGGTCCATTGCTGTTCAACGCGCACAGGGGTACAACGCGTACCCGCACACATTGAAAGCAATGGGCCGGCCGGAGGCACCGATCGGTCCATTGCTGTTCAACGCGCACAGGGGTACAACGCGTACCCGCACACATTGAATGCAATGGGCCGGCCGGAGGCACCGATCGGTCCATTGCAGTACAACGCATCACTGTACATGTGACTGGCATATGTCAGCATGCCTGTCTCAGATGGACATATGCCAGCCACAGATAGCTCCCAGGGAGTGAGGGGCACACCTACATCACGACAGCCTGTCCAAACCTTATCATAAGGCATGTAAGGCTGCATTTCCTATTGTGTGTATGTTGGTGTACATGTTGTCCTGTGGGTGTCACCTGTGGGCAGCCACCCCCAGGCTGTGCACGTGTTAATGGGGACAGGATCCTGGGTGTTACGTGTACGTGACCACTGTGATGTGCAACTGTTCATATCTGTGCATGTGCCATGGTCACATTTCACAGTGGTGTTTGTGTATGTCATGTCACATACCCCGTGAGTCCCATGTGGGACGGTATGTTTGAGCCAGGGTGTCCCAGTGGCACAATAGTGATGGCCCTCCACAGTCTTTGTGCATGTAGTGTTTACAATGTCTCTGATTTCATGTGCACAATGGGAGACAGTCTCCACATCCACGTTGTGTGTGCATGGACTCTGATGTTGTGCGTGTGTGTCACAGACGTCCATGGCTCTCCTGCCATGGCAAGTGTGGCCACTACCTGTGGGGGTCATGTTTGTTTTGTTGTGGTGTACACATGATACTCCAGGTGATGCCAGTGTCCATGTGGCATTACAGGGTCCCTGGGAATGTGCCTGTCGTTGAGCTGTGGTGCCTGGGGCACATCTGTCCTCACATGTCACTGGGGGGTGACTGTGACACAGCATCATGATATCCAATGGGCCAACCTGGGACAAATTGATGCCACCTGTAGGACCGTGTTGACAGATGTTGGCCATGTATGTACCATAAATGTCGTTCCGGTACTGCACACTTCATGTAGTTGTGCCTCATGATGATGTATGTTGGGATCTTGAGTGTGTTCAATGCCGCATATGTGGGGTGACTGACGATCTTGCTTACTTCTCCTCTGCACTGCAGGGCTCCTGCTGTCCATCGGCCATTCCCAGACCTGGCAACGATGGTGGAACGGGACAGCATCCGACGGTACCGCTTCACCAGGCAGCTGATTGAGGATTTTGCAGTGCAGTTGTCCCCACATTTGCAGCCTGGCCGGCCGTATCCTACAGCGCTGACCCCCAAGGTGAAGGTGATGGCAGCCCTACACTTCTTTGCCACCGGTACCTTCCAACATACTGTGGCGTCTGCTGGTGGGATGTCACAGACCATGTTCAGCCGTGTGCTCCGCGATGTTTTGGCGGCAATGTTGCTCTTCCTGAACCGGTACATCTATTTCCCTAGACTGCGACGACTCACTGACGTGAAGAGTGACTTTTATGCCCTGGGGAGGATGCCGCATGTAATTGGCTCCATTGATGGGACACATGTGGCTTTGGTACCACCACAGGCCCAGGAGCAGGCCTACAGGAACCGCAAGCACTACCACTCGGTCAATGCACTGGTGGTGTGTCTTGCAGACATGACCATCACACACGTGTGTGCCCGTTTCCCTGGTTCAGCACACGATGCCTTTGTGATGAGGAGTAGTCGCATCCCCAGGTTGATGGCACAGATGCAGAACCAGCGTGCCTGGCTTGTCGGTGTGTACTGACTTTGTGCCATTGTGTGTGATCTGATCTGTAGTATTCCGCCCACTTTTCCAAGTCAGCTGATGTGCACTTGTCTGTCCGTAGGTGACTCGGGATACCCCAACATGCCGTGGTTGCTGACACCCCTCAGGAACCCTGTGACACCTGCCCAGATGCGCTACAATGAGGCACATGGTCGGACCAGGAGAGTGATTGAGCGGACCTTTGGTCTCCTGAAGAGCCGCTTCCGCTGCCTGGACAAGACCGGAGGGTCCCTCCCATATGCCCCTGCGAAAGTGTGCAAGATTATCATCGTCTGCTGCATGCTCCACAACCTGGCAGTGCGGAAGGAGTTGCCTCTCATCCAGGATGACGATGACCAACATCCGCCACCTGTGGAGGATCCTGGCCTGGACCACGATGCCAGTGACGACGATGATGATGATGGTGATGGTGATGTCCGCACACAGCTCATCACCAACTTCTTTAGCTGAATGTGAGTATCCTGAGGTGTCATGTGAATGATGTGAGTTGGCATGATGTGTGGGTGGTGCTCTGGTGCTGTTGGAGTGTGTCCATGGGCTACTTGACAGGATGTGTGTTGCGATGTGTGGTGACAGGTGGGCTGTACTCCCCAACAGTGTTGACATGCTAACTTGGTTCTGGGTGGGTATCTTGTAACATGTATTGTGCATGAGTTTTGCTGTTCTGTCCTGTACTGCATTGCTTTTGACTGTGTGTCATTTCTGTCCTTCACAGGGTACTTTCAGATTCGTTTGGTCAACTGTGTCCACCGACGACGTGATTGCACATCCAGGCTGGTAGCTGTTGTGTCCCTACAGGTGATGTGCGCCACACCCATGGACTTCCTTCTGTCTACAGTTGTTGACTGTGTGCCCGCTACCAGGTGGGGTTACCTTGCATCTGTAGTGGTTACGGCATGTTGCTACTGTGTAATAAACCTGTGCTTCACTTAGTGATGTGCGTTGTCTGTGGTCACACATTTGACTGCCATTTGCTTACTGCACCTGTGGGCTACTTGACTACAACTGGGAATGGGTGTGGTGTCTGTGCATTGCACCGTCTTCCCTGGCAACATCAGTGTAGGCAATGAGTCAGATGGCCTAGGTGTGTATGTGTTGTGTAGCCCTGGTGGTGTGTCTCCCTCATATGTGTCACGTTGCCTGTACTCACATGCCTGTGTTGTCCTTGCTGTTGCAGTTCGCATACACTGTGTAATTTTGCAGTTCATCATCCCCATAACAGCACCCACGTTGGAATCACGACAGAGGCAAGTATGGTGTATTAGTGTGTTGTGATACATCGTGATAATAGTGCATAGGATGGATTGTGCTGTACATGAATCTTGCAATCCCAAGTTCCTAGATGAATAGAAAGTCCAGGTAGACAGGATCCCCAGTATCGGGGCCACAGTTGTCTGACACATTGTTCCAACTTGTACTCCCCATGCTATGTGTGGGAGTAGTGTTGCCATCAACAGGGTGAACAGTCTGTGCACAAAGGCGAAAATCCAGAACAGGTTCAGGCTTCCTGGGAGTTGCGCTTGGCCATCAGCCTCTCACTTTCCCCTCCTCGGACGACCCCTCTTCTTGGGGGGGCCCTCAAGTGCAGGCTGCTGCGGTGCAGGGGACTCTCCGCCAGAGTCCTCCTCCCTCCCTGTGGCAGTTGCTGTTTGTTCGGTACCAGATGTTGTTGGCACACAGGGAGGTGTGGACTGGTTGCTGTTCATCTGGCGGAGGCATTGTAAAATGTCCCTGTGCACCGCCGTCATCTCATGTAGTACATCCCACTTGGACTCCACGCGGGTCATGTGGGAGTCCACACGTGACATGTGGGAGTCCACACGTGACATGTGTGACTCCACTTGGGACATGTGGGAGTCCAAGCGGGCATGATGGGCAGCCTGCTGCTGTTTGATGTCTCTGAGGAGCCCCACTACCTGGCTGAGCTCTCCGGTGCTGGACTGGTACGCATCAGCTATGCGTACCAGTTGTGGGTCTTCATGCACACCAGCAACGTCTGCAAGCAGCGACCTCTGTCTCCCACCCCTCCCACCACCCCTGCTGACATGTGCAGTGTGTGCAGTTGCACGCACAGATAACCCTGGTCCACCTTGGGGGTTGGTGGTGGTGGTGGTGTCCATGGCCCCAGGTTGGTCCAGGGTCACTGCGCTGGTGTTGTTCCTTATTCTGTCCATGTCGGCAGGGATGGTATTCGTGGTGACAGTCGTTGGAGGGGTGGGTGCAGGGGGTGCAGCTGGTGGACCTGCTGGTGCTGCAGCTGGTGGTCCTGCTGGTGCAGCATGTTGACTTGCACCGGATGTGCCAGGTTGTTCTTCATCGTCCGAGGAGGACAGAGGCTGTACGACGCCAGTGAGCTCGGCATCCTCTTGAGCCTGGGACTGGGACTCCTCAGCGTCTGCTGCTGTGTCCCTATCATCACCTGTTTTTGGGAGACACAAACAATGTATGTCATGTTTCTGCAGGCATCAGTGGTTGACACACCTGACAGTTGTGACTGTGCCTCGGGGTGCAGGCCTGTACATTGTATTGTCCTAAGTCGTCACAGTCAGGGGTTGATATTGGTGTGGCACATTGTCCTGCATTATTTGGGCATTTCTATGTATTCTCTGGGGTGTGAACATGGTCTGCATTGATTGTGTTTGGTTGTCAGCCAGACCTCCTTCCCACCCACCCACCCACCCAGTCAGTTATCCCACCATGGAACGTGCTTGCATTGCAGGGAGTGTAAGTTGTCTCTCAGGATGTCAGTCAGTGGTGTCCTGCTGTTTGTTGGTGCACAGTTGGCAGCAGGGCCTTGTGCTCCCCACAGCAGTAGCCAGTGTCAGCCATCTTGTGAGTCCTTCTCCACTCCCTGTGATGTGAGCATGGTTCAGGGTGGTGTTGATGGGACAGTTGTGGGGCTGAGCTATGTCTGTGACTACGACTCCCATCATGCTATTGCCTCCACCCCCTTCCCAGCATGCCCATGCTTCCTTCCTTTTGACTCTGCTTCCCTGTGGGGTGGGCTGGCTGTGCTGACAGGATGGCTGGGAGTGTTGTCCTGGCAGTTGTTTGGCTAAGAGTCCCAAGAGTGTCCCTGTGCTTCACACAACATAACCCAGGGTGGTGGTGCTTTGTGGGATCTTGTGTTAGGATGGAGGGCATTGCATTCTACCAGGTGGGTACTGTGGAGTTTGTGTTGGGGGGGTGTGAGGGGAGGTGCTGGTGACTATAGTCAGTGCTGCAAGTCCCCCTTCCCACCCAGCCAGCCAGATATCCCACCATGGAACGTGCTTGCATTGCAGGGAGTGGAAGTTGTCTCTCAGGATGTCAGTCAGTGGTGTCCTGCTGTTTGTTGGTGCACAGTTGCCAGCAGGGCCTTGTGCTCCCCACAGCAGTAGCCAGTGTCAGCCATCTTGTGAGTCCTTCTCCACTCCCTGTGATGTGAGCATGGTTCAGGGTGGTGTTGATGGGCCAGTTGTGGGGCTGAGCAATGTCTGTGACTACGACTCCCATCATGCTATTGCCTCCACCCCCTTCCCAGCATGCCCATGCTTCCTTCCTTTTGACTCTGCTTCCCTGTGGGGTGGGCTGGCTGTGCTGACAGGATGGCTGGGAGTGTTGTCCTGGCAGTTGTTTGGCTAAGAGTCCCAAGAGTGTCCCTGTGCTTCACACAACATAACCCAGGGTGGTGGTGCTTTGTGGGATCTTGTGTTAGGATGGAGGGCATTGCATTCTACCAGGTGGGTACTGTGGAGTTTGTGTTGGGGGGGTGAGGGGAGGTGCTGGTGACTATAGTCAGTGCTGCAAGTCCCCCTTCCCACCCAGCCAGCCAGATATCCCACCATGGAACGTGCTTGCATTGCAGGGAGTGTAAGTTGTCTCTCAGGATGTCAGTCAGTGGTGTCCTGCTGTTTGTTGGTGCACAGTTGCCAGCAGGGCCTTGTGCTCCCCACAGCAGTAGCCAGTGTCAGCCATCTTGTGAGTCCTTCTCCACTCCCTGTGATGTGAGCATGGTTCAGGGTGGTGTTGATGGGACAGTTGTGAGGCTGAGCTATGTCTGTGACTACGACTCCCATCATGCTATTGCCTCCACCCCCTTCCCAGCATGCCCATGCTTCCTTCCTTTTGACTCTGCTTCCCTGTGGGGTGGGCTGGCTGTGCTGACAGGATGGCTGGGAGTGTTGTCCTGGCAGTTGTTTGGCTAAGAGTCCCAAGAGTGTCCCTGTGCTTCACACAACATAACCCAGGGTGGTGGTGCTTTGTGGGATCTTGTGTTAGGATGGAGGGCATTGCATTCTACCAGGTGGGTACTGTGGAGTTTGTGTTGGGGGGGTGAGGGGAGGTGCTGGTGACTATAGTCAGTGCTGCAAGTCCCCCTTCCCACCCAGCCAGCCAGATATCCCACCATGGAACGTGCTTGCATTGCAGGGAGTGGAAGTTGTCTCTCAGGATGTCAGTCAGTGGTGTCCTGCTGTTTGTTGGTGCACAGTTGGCAGCAGAGCCTTGTGCTCCCCACAGCAGTAGCCAGTGTCAGCCATCTTGTGAGTCCTTCTCCACTCCCTGTGATGTGAGCATGGTTCAGGGTGGTGTTGATGGGACAGTTGTGGGGGTGAGCTATGTCTGTGAGTACGACTCCCATGATGCTATTGGCTACACTGACTTGGCCAGCATACACAGAATTCCTTCCTTTGAGTGGTCTTCACTGTGTGTTGGTGTTGTTGTGGTGGCTACATGTGTGGATGTGTGTGTTAGTTCTATTTGTGCCACTGCCTAGCTGTAGTTGTGGTTGTGTTTGTACATGTGTTGGCACAGTTGGATGTGACTTTTTTGATGGCATGTGTTGTGTTTATCTGACTGACATACACATTTTGGGATGATTCTGTTCTAGTTGCTGTGTAATTGCTATGAGTGCATGGTTTGACTCTCCCCTTGACAGTGATGTGTGTGTTTTGTGGCAGTTTATTGTGTACATTTGTTGTGTACTCACCAGGCTCTGGGATGTCCTCTAGTCCATATACGCTCACTGGCGGAAGGATGGCCCGCACCTTCTCCTCCCAGGGCCTGAGGTATACTGGCTTGGCAGGAGGGCCACTGCCGGTGTATTGGCTCAGGTGGTAGTCTTTCTTGAGCAGCTCCCGGACCCTCCTGCGCACGTCATACCACCTGTTCTGGATGTCGGTCTTTGTGCGCCGACATGGTGATTGGGCGTTCACCCTGTTGATGATCCTCTCCCACATCTTGGTTTTCTGCGACATGGGGGTCTGTTGGACCAGAGTGCCAAACAGCTGTGGCTCCACCCTGAGGATCTCGTCTACCATGACTTCCAATTCACTATCTAGGAACTTGGGATTCTTCTTGGGGGGCATGGTGATGGGTGGTGATAGTGGGTGATGTGTGTGTTGGTGTGCAGGTGAGGGTGTGTGGGTGTGTGTTGTGCTGGGTGTATGTGAGGTAGGTATTTGTTGGTGTGCTGCTGGTGTGTGGCTTGTGTGAGGGATGAGCTGTGGGTGTGTGGTTGCTTTCTCTTGGGTGCTGGCAGTGGAATGGCATTTGCAAAGGCTCATGGTAGTGATTTGTGTCCTTTATATAGGTGGAGTTGTTGGTGTGTCTTTGTTCTCTGTCCCCACCCCCCCAGTATTTATTGGCTTGGTAATTGCTTGTTTGGCCTTTTTTGGTTGATTTTTCCTTTGTGCTGTTTGTGTATGTTGGAAACGTTCTTGTGACCGAGTCGGACCCTGCATTGGTCTCGTACGGTGTTTTCCGTTTCGTTCACGCTGTGTTTGTGCAGTTTTGTATGCTGCGTACGCGTCGGTCGCGGTGTATTGTGTTGCTTCGGCTCGGTTTTGTATGCGTGTCGGTCGTACGGCTTGTCCTCCGTCCGACTCGGTCGTGTTTTCGCGCCTTGCATCGTACTTTGCAGGTTGGAGTTGGCGGAGTACGATTCGGTCGGATTTGTTCCGGGTGCGTGTCGGTCGGTTGGATTCGCGTGTTTTTCCGGCCGGATTGCTATTTTCCGAGCGGGTCGGTCGGTCGGCTTGGTTTCCTGACGTGTCGGTCGGATTTATCGCGGCTTGCATCGTACTTGGCGTGTCGGGCGCCACTGGTACGTGTCGGTCGGTATTTTTCCGGATCCGAGTCGGTCGGTGCTTTTTCCGGCCCGAATCGGAATCGACCCCTCTGTGTCCATGTGATTCTTCTATCAGACAAAAGACCAACTCCACATATAGGGAGGGCCTTATTACGAGCACGGCGGTCTTAGGACCGATGTACTCGCAGTGGCGGTCCGACCACCGCCACAACTGCGGGTACACCTGCAGTATTTCAAGTGTGGCGGTCGGACTACCACAGCATCGCCGAGTCCACCTGGATCCAGGTTCCCGCGGCAGTGGCACAGCGGAAAAGGGGAGAAATATGCTGGGGTACCGCCGAGCATATTATAAGTTGCTTTTCCACCGTCCATTTCATGGTGGTGAGCCCACCATGAAAAGGGTGGCGGAGATGCAACTGGGCCTAGGGGTGCATGTGGGGGTGGCACATGTTGTGCCCCCCTGGAATTGCACCCCCGTTCCTTCATGGTGTGGCATGCATGACATGCTGCATGCCACACTGTGCAGGAACGTGCTGCAGGTGCTGTCATGGTGGCGGTCTGCTGTTAAGGCTCTCCTATGACCCTAACACAGCCGCCACCGTCAGACTGCCGCAGCACCACCCGCCCGCCCTAGATTAAACTCATAATCCGGCCGGCGGGCGCATATCGTGCTTGGCGGTCCTCCTGCCAGTGCAGTGGTGGTGGTGCTGCAGGAGGACAGCCAAACTCGTATTACGGCCCATTGCATATGTATGAAGAAAACGCTGTACAACTATTTTGATTTACCTTTGCCAGTACAATTAAATTATGCGATGTGGTATTTGGCACACAGATACACTTTAAACTGTCCATTTTACATTGTAAAGTAGAAGTGTACAGCAATTTGTTGCACATTCCATGAAAAAATGTATTGCCGAATTCAGAAGAAAAAATAATTCTTATAAACTATAATGTCACATTTACAAAAAAAAAAAGAATCCGTTTATCTAGTATTACCTAGAAACCAATCTTTACATCCACCTTCCCCAGGACATATAAAATGTACTCTTTACGTAATGCAACTGAAATGTGTATTTAGAGTGGATGCACAATAGACTACATTACCATATTGCAATACTAAAATGCTCGTTCAATTCACTTCACTCGAGTAATGTGCTCCCACATGTTTATAACCATAGTTTCGTGCACCGGTGCAAGGCTTAGATCATAAAGTGTAAAAAAAGTGCAAAATAATGAATAACTACCACTTGAAAAGCAACTGATCGCCAAAATTATTTGAAAGTGGTAAATAATTCCACCTTTTAAAAATCCCTTAATAGTCCTATAAAGTGTTATAATCATCTTAATCCATGTGCTCACCAGAGTTTCTTAGTGGAAAGGAGTTAACACGTGTATGTATTCATTCCTCCTTCTTTTCTATTCCTTTCAACTGTTAGTTTAATCAATACATTCCTCTTTCTATTTAATGTTTAATATCAACAAAAGGGATTGTTGTGCATCACAGAATTACCAATACCCATGGTATCATTAATTCTAGGTGTGAAAGTCCTGCATTACCAAGGCCCCAGTTTAGAAGGCCAATAGGGACAGTCTTTCTTCCAGTCATACGGGTTGGCACATGGAAAATGATTTAATGGAGTTCAGCCCCAGGCAGGGATTCGCACTGAATTCAGGTTGGTATGGTAATCAACTACTGGAACTCTGGCTCTGTAAGTTACCCTTGAGTTACGATTTCTTATAGGTTCTACTCGGTCTCTCCCATTTTGTTATTTTTCTCTCCTAACTTTCATCAATTTTTTTGTTCTCCTGGGCCATGTTGCCCTTGAGACTGTTGCGTCTGTTGCACAAGCTCTCAGCACTATAAGGATTACATTCTAATCCCTCAAGCCTAGCAAATGCGATTAATCTCCTTCTCCCCCCTCTCGAGTTTCACCACTGGTGCCAGTAGCTGTTGCCAACGATGAAACGTTTGATTTTCTCTGCCTGCATGCAGGGTCTTTGGCTACTCTCTGATCTTGAATGCTAATACAATTGATTGGTGAGATCCTGGGCAGTCTATTTTACCCTCAAGGATTTTGCTGCTGATCGCACAAGAAGGATGTGGTTGTGAGGAAAGATGGCGGCCAAGTTGTAATTCAACAGTCAGCAAGAACAGCCCTCTCTGACTTTTCCAATGTTGACCTCTAGGCGCTGTTGGCAATCCATATCAGAAGTGTGGACAACACCTTAAAGGACCATCTAAATGAAACATTCCCTTATTTGCAGGATTTTTTTGTGTGGTATTGGGTGAGCGAATTAACACTCCTGCACTAAGCCTCTCTGCCGATCAGTGCATTGTGCATTTTGCTTATTTTTTCTCCCGATTCCCAGTGAACAGGTCTTTAGGTATGAACATTCTGTTGTAACATTGGCCTCCAGTGTTGCTATTGAATGTCTTTCCCCCATTTCTCTCCATCAAAAGCTTCAGACTCCGCTTAGGACAGAAGGTGGAGAGAAGCGACAAATGGTCGTGGTAGTCCCAAATTGGTCATAGATGGTCTTGTTTCCCCTCCTTGAGCAGTAGGTGTTCATTGTGGGCCCCAGTCCTCTCACTTATCTTGACCTTTCTTTTCAGAGTTACCACCAGCTCTATCTACCAGCATGGATGAGAGGAGGGCTCCCATCCTTAGGCTTACTTTGGAGGGGAGCTATTTCTATAAAGACTTCCCCAGGTTCTCAACCATATTGTTCTGTGCCAATAAGTAGGCCTCATTTCTCATGCTTTGTATGTGGTGGGCCACAAGCAGGGCTTGTTTGGATCTTTGGGCAGATTTGGCCGTCATACTAAACTACGCTGTTTGGCTCTTTAGAAACATTCTCTCTCTCTCTCTCTCTTGCTCTGTGACAAATATTTTTCTCATGCCTGTGATGTGTCCCGGATAGGTTCTCTGCATAATCCCTTACTTGAACTTCTGACGGATGTCTCACTTAAGCACCTTTATCTATAGGATTTTTCTTGGTCACCAGTGTATTATCTTGGCATAGTGGTGAGTTTGGTTTCTTCCAGACCAGAGCCCCAAATAACAAGGTTTTTCCAGATTTCCAGTTGGCAAGATTTGCTATAAATGTATTGTTATGTACAGAAGGAGATTTCCCTTCCTTCCTTTTTTTCCTTAACCTTCTTCAGACAAGGAGATTCATCTTCATTCTTTAGTGTGATGCAAGCACTTGATACCTAACAAGCCCTGGTAACTTACTTCAGTAAGAGTGACCGCCTACCAGCCAGTTAGTCAATAATGGCAAAGAAAGTCTTGAAGAATTTCACAGTGACTGTTAGTCAATGGTTAAATCAATGATTTCACTCGCATAGTCACTGGTTCAAACTGAGTTGCCAACTATTGAGGAATTGGCTCTCAGTAGCATGTGACTCAAAACAAGAAATGCTTCGTGACGTGATATGAATGTAAAAAATGCTATATTTGAAGTCAATTCTAGTCCCAAGCAACACAGTAAATCCGGGGTAAAAACAAATACCTTCAATCAATATAAACTCTCAAGTGTAAATTTTCTTGCAATTTTGTATTATACCATTTCTTCAATCTTCATGTTTTGTAAAATTCCTTCATGCTGTGCTGACTTAAATACAGTTATTACATTGTGGCTCCCAATGCATTTCGGACAGCAAACCCTTCATCAGGGGAATAGGATTTTGTTTCACCTTAGAGCAGTGATACTCAAAGTACAGCCCGGGGGCCGCATGCGGTCCTCCTGACCTTTACATGCGGCCCCCTGGGCAGCAGCAGCACTGGGCTGCTGTTTACTCAACTCAGCACTATAATTAACTTTTTTTTAAATATACAGCAGGCACTTATTTAAAGGTTAATTTACAGTTAGGGAAAGGAAGTAACTAGGCCCTTAATTTTAGTAACACCTTCATTTTTAAAGACAATCACTAGATATACATGCTTTGCTTCCCCTACACCCACTTTACACCCCCCGCTGGCATCAGGGCGGCCCTTGGTCGCACCATAGACCAAACTTTGCGGCCCCCGGAAAAATGTTTGTGAGTACCCATGCCTTAGAGGAAACAAGACCGATGACTAAAAAATTATGCGTATGAAAAAAGATAGTCCACCACCTTCATGCATTAATAAAGAATAACTAGCTCTGTGAGCACTAACAAAAGTCAATATAGGTCAAATGAGAAAGGTGTCTCATGCTTCAAGATTATACCACAATGAATTCTTCTTAATTCAGGAGTAACCGGATGGAACGCACCCGCACCCTCAACGAGCACCCTCACTGGAAGAGATGCCAATACAAGCTACTCACCCAAGCATACAAGGCACTACACAACGAAGGACCTGTATACCTCAACCAACGTGTGACGTTTCACCAGCCCACCAGGAAACTCCGGATCCCTCGCCCTGGCTGCCACCCGTCACATCTGCCGCCGGACAAACAGTGGAGGCCGCTGCTTCTCCCATCTGTGGCCAAGACCTGGAACACCTCCCCCTACACCTCAGAGCCTCACCATCGCTCCAGCAATTCAGGAAGAACCTAAAGACCTGGATGTTCAACCAATAGGAGAACAAGCAGCCTGATCCAACAGCGCCTCGAGACCCTCATGCGTGAAGCAGCCGCGCTCTACAAATCCTGATTGATTGATAAATGAGATACGCACTGTAGCAAGTGGCATATAAATAAGATAGACTCGTTAGCATATGTCACATAAATAAGATGTCATGCTGCTACAAATACAACATATCACATAAATAATAAGATATACTCAGTGGCATGTGCCACGTAAGTGAGTCATACTCTGTGGCATATATCACATAAATGTAACCGAATCTGCCCCGTGCTCAACCTGAATAAGTAGTAAGATTAGTAACATACCCTGTCTGTATCTGACACCCTACGACATGCCGTCATGAGCCGCCGTCATGCCGCTCCAGGCACGCCGCATGCCTGAGAGTGCCGCTGCCTGCTTAAAGTAAATGCTGAAACTTTCTGCACCCCCGGGCTGGGCTGACAGCAGCGGCACCGCCTCGGCATTCTGCGGGTAGAGGCTTCCGCATCCGCCCGGGGAGAGGGGCGGCTGCAGCCGGGGACAGAACGTGCTGAGTGGGGGCTGCAACTGGCCTCGCCGTACCCATGAGAGGCATGGACATAGAGGCGGAAGCCTTGCTGCAGGAAGCCCAGGAGAGCATCGAGGCTGCACAGAACTACGGACGGGAGCTGCAGCAGCGGCTGCATGGGCTGCAGCAGGCGCGTAGACAGGTCAGAACTGGGGGCGCGGCGCCCGGGTTACGGTGACGTTATTAGGGTACCTCGGAGTGAGGCAGGCACATCACGTGCCACGCATTCGGATTCCAAGGTATGGGACGGGGTCAGAGGCAGACGTCAGGGTCGCTGCCGACAAAGTATACGTGAGAAGAGGACAGAGACCAGGGGTCATACAGGAGCGAGGTCCTACACAGGGGGTGTTAGAGATAAGAGGTCAAATATAGTAGATGGAGGCGAGTGATGGTGTGATCCCAAAGGCACGAGATGAATGGCCACAGTGAAGGAAGGGGTATTGGGAAGGGGGGGTCAAATGCAACAAGAGGGGCTGGCCACATGCACGGATGTGGAATAGTTACAGGCCAGGAGGGGGGCTAGAACTGGAAAGGAGGGTGGCTGGTCAGTTGCTTAGAGGCAGCGTGGGGGTCTGGTCACGGCAAGGAAGGGCACTGGGCTCTGACACTGAGGACGATCGGAGGGAGTCTAGGCTCAATGAGGAACGTACACTACATAGGAGGCAAGAGAGGTGGGTGGTCACCAGAATAAAGGGCACTTCTCACAGGCAAACCAGGGTGACTGGTCAAAGGCGAGGAGCACTCGCAGGATTGCACAGACAGCGGTTTAGGCTCCAAATGATGCGTTACCTATGTGTAGTCCAGTGTCCCCTTAAAGGAAGTAATCTCTCAGGCATGATAAGTAGGGCTGCTAGTCAGGAGATCGCATGCATTCTGGCAGGGACTATTTTCCGGAGCTTTATCAATATGCATGTAGGAGTCTTTTGAACAAGTATTTGGGGCTTTTCAAGCGGGTCAGTGTTTCAACCAGCCTTTACCGCCGTGCAAGCTGCACGGTCTTTACAGACTCTCAGCAGGTCACAGACAGGAGTCAGCCAGCACCCTCCTTTCACAGTCTTTAAATCAACCAGCCCTTACGCTGCCCCTTACTTTTACCAGCCCCTCTACTACCCTTTCCCACCCCCTCTGTTGCTTTTTCCCTCTACCTGCCCCTCTGCTGCCTTTTCTCTCTTTCACCCTCTCTGCTGTTTCCCCCACCTGCCCACCTTCTGCCCTTTCCCAGTACCTGCCCCTCTGCTGCCTCTTCTCTATTCCACCTCCTCTGCCGCCTTTTCCCTTTACCTGTGTACCTAGTGCCTTTTCCTTTGCATGCCCATCTGCCGCCTTTTACTTTACCTGCCTCTTTTATGTTTTTTCTTTACCTGCCAATCTGCTGTATCTTCCCAGTCTATCACTGCCTTCAGACTGAGTTTGGGAACTGTTTGTCAGGGGTTTTCCAAATATTGGGGTTTGAGTCAATTCTGGTTCATTCAACAGAATGTAGCACATGGTTCACACATTCTCGTCTTGCACCTTATGCACCCTTCCTCCTGGCGGATCCTTATAACTGCTTAGATGTCAGCAACTGGACAGCTCGGTACAGATTTTAGAAGAAAGTGGCCCCATACTATTGATTTTGCTCTGCCTTTCCAACATCTGCATTTCTGAAATTAGTTTTTGAGCTTCTATGCTAGTTAGGCACTATGGAGCTGATCCACTAGGGAAATCTAAGTGCAGAGGTCTCTTCGCACTTAGATTTCCGCTTATGCCTAAGCAGAGCTTTCCACCCAGATGGTATTCACCAATTCTCTGTGAAAATCTCTACCCCGTAGTAGGATTTATGGAGCCACCTACAATTTAAATTGCAGCCCTATAGCAAATTTATTGTTGAATTCCTACTATACTTCTGCTGGGGAAGTTCTCTGCCAAGGTGGTGGAGACTTCTGAATGGAAGAGAATGAAGAGAATAGGGAAACACTATATACATGACCTGCATCTCAACCACCTGACATACATAACACTCCAAACACATAAATACAGCCCACACTCTAGGCTCTGCACTCTTTCCCTTGGAGTGTCTAACTGGATGCTGCACTACACCTTCATATTTCAAGATGCAGAGAGACCCACTGCAGATGACGAGGAGACAGACCTTGCAGTTACCTTTGTTGTTTATCATTACAAGAAACTACATGGCCTGCCTCTGTACACCCACGAGCAATGGAAAAGGCGGCCACGTAGCAGGAGTTGACAGACTGTGTCAATGCATTGGGGGAGGAGGCTCGCTTCGTGGGGACCTAAACAAAAGTATGAGAGAAAGCAGATGAAGGAGAACTTTTCCAGAATAGAGGTGGCAAATGCTTTTCCTAGCGGTGGACCTAGATTTCTTCTCTGTCTCAACCCCCTCGAGGAGCATGTCTTCACCACCAATCACCCTCATTTGCTAAATGACCTGCCTGTTCGAGGAAACCCCGCGTAAGGCCAGGTATGAACTTAACACCCTCTCTCACAGGTAGTTCTTGTATCACCACCCCTGCCATGCCCTTTCCTCTATTCTTTACAGATAGGCAGACATCACACACATGTCTGTCTATCTAACAACATATTACTCTAACTAACATTACTTTCCACTTAGTTATGTCAACTACACCTAACCAGTTGACTTAGTAATACATATGTTAGTAAATCTATCTCTCCTCAAATAATAGTTCCTTAAAATGAGGGACAGAGCAACAAAGTTATTCACCAACATGTATGTATGTATGTAAGGGATTTGTAAAGCGCTGGAATCACCCCCGTAGGGGTATCTCCGCGCTATCGTAGAGAGGGTACCGGAGATGCAAAGATCAGACCTGGAATAAAACCGTCTTCAGGAGTTTCCTGAAACGCTGAAAACTGGGGCATTTGCGCAAATCCTCCGGCAAGGTGTTCCAGTATTTCGGGGCAAGGTAGGCGACTTATGGGCGAGACAGCAGAGCTTGAATTTAATTCTCTGGCGGATAGGGAGCCAGTGGAGTAGTTTTAACAACGGCCCCGGGGAGGTGCGAGGCAGCTTTTTGAGAGCTAAGCGTGCGGCAACATTCTGTACAGTCTGTAACCTGCTCAGAAGGGATTCATTAGCAGATGCTAGTAGAGCATTACAGTAGTCCAGGCACCCAATGATCAAAGCCTGAGTCAAAGTCTACGAACAGACAGAGGCAACCACTGGAACACTCTGCGTAATAGCCTCAGAGTATGGTAGCAAGTCCCTGCAGTAGTCATGATTTGATCCCTCATTGATAGCGTAACATCCAAACGGACCCCTAGATTTTTCACCACAGTAGAAGGAGATGGGGCGGGGCCTAACTCAGCAGGCCACCACTTGGGGGACCACGATGCTTGAGCCGCGCCAAACAACAGGATTTCGGTCTTGGCCGCGTTCAGCTGGAGAAAATATTCCGTAAATGTAGGAAGTGGGCTTCTAGTAAAGATGAGAAAGCCTTAAATGGTTTCTTTAGAAGAGTTCTTTATTCCAGTAGTACAGACCCACGACAGCTCCCGCAGGCATACAGCAAGTAATATGACATAGCTTAACTAAAGATCTAGAATCTCTGGAACAGTGACCTAGTAAGTTCCAATTACATCACGTAGAATGAGAACAAACTTTATAGACAGTAAAGATAAAACACTGAGAACAATAGTACAACTCTTTACACACCCCCATCTTATAATACAAATAAATAAATAAGAAAATAAGTATTAATAATACACAAAATCATTTGATCGAAAAGGAGCAGTTCTAACACGACAACTACTCCTTAGTTGTCTGCAATCTCCAGACCCACTAGTACCACCATCATTAACATCAGTCACATTCCCTGAAGAAGAGATAACACTGCCATCGCCTCTGTCCCTTAAAGAAACAGAAGGACAAAAACTGACATCACCAGAATTGTGTACATCTGTAAGATCACCAAAATCAAACCAATCAGAATCAGATTGTATTTTGACTCTATGGTGAATGATTTTGGCTTGTTCAGGACTCAATCGAATTAAAGCATTGCGGTTCCACCATCCACGATCTTGTAATAAAACTGCCATTTTAGAAACTTTGAGTACTTTGACAGGTTGTGTGAATTTGGACTGTCCTTTACAAACCTTAACAGGCTTCCTAATGAGAACCCAGTCACCAGGAGCTAAAAGAGTTTCTTTGACATGCATCCGTTTGTCATAATTTGTTTTGTACAGAACTTGTTTCTTTTGCACATATTCTCTTACTTTCTGCAAATCCAAATTATGTGCTGTATCAACTCTATCTATTAACCAAGAGGGATTTAAAAGCGAAATGGGTTTCCTACCTCGAAGCAAAACATACGGGGAAACACCAGTGGTGGAATGAGGAGTAATATTATAATTCCACACTTTGTGACTCACATACTTGAAAATGTCCAACTTGTTTGCTATGGCTGTTTGTACTCCTTCTTTCATCAATTTGTTAGCTCTTTCTACAAGACCATTAGAAGAAGGGCTATATAAAGGTGCTAAAATATGTTTAACAGCATTCTCTCCCAAAAATTTTTCAAACTCATCTGAAACAAAATGACTCCCATTATCAGTAATGATCTCCCTAGGCAATCCTTCTATCAAAAATACTTTGCGTAAGAAAGAAATGACAGAGCTGGAATCCGCACTTTTGACAAAGGAAAAGTAGAGCCACTTTGAGAAATAGTCAATGACTACAATAAGAAACCTGTTATCTGAGCCAAGCAGGTTGAATGGACCAGAAAAATCCAATCCTAACTTCTGCCATGGACCTTTAGGCCATTCCACAGGGGACAAAGGAGCATTAGTAGTGCGCCAATGTTTATCTGAGCATAAACACTCAGGACATTTATCCACAAAGGATTTGACTTGTCCATCAATCCCAGGCCACCAATAAGTTTCTTTAATTTTGCGAACCGTGCTAGAGATACCTAAGTGCCCTTCGTGGGCTAGGGAGACAATTTTGCTTCTCAAACCCTCGGGTGGAACAAATTTGTCTTCCCTAACCAAAATATCATTAACTAAAGATAGTTCAGAAGCCACTTGGGCAAAACATCTATCTTCAATGGACATGCTTCTGTCACATGGCCAACCATTGACTAAAAATTTCTTTACTCTATTTAAACACAAGTCCTTATCACAACTCTCAAACCATTCTTTTTCCGAAAATTTAACACTATGCATTAAGTCAGAAATGGAAAAAACACATTCACACTCATCATGCTTACTAGAATCATCTAAATAACTCCTCATTAATGGCATGCGCGAAAGGCAATCAGCTCTGATATTCTTGCCTCCAGGAATATACTTGATATCAAAATTAAATTCCTGTAATCTTGCCAGTAATCTGATGAGTCTAGATGAAGCTTTGTTTGAACAACTGTCACCAAGCATGTAGATGAGAGGTTTATGGTCAGTAAATAACTGGAACCTAGAGCCCCAAATGTACATCTTAAATTTTTCCACCGCCCATGAACACGCCAAAGCTTCTCGTTCTATGGTGCTATAGTTTACTTCTGCACCGCTTAGAGTTCTTGAAGCAAACGCTACTGTGCTTTCCTGTCCATTGATTATTTGGCTAAGTACCGCTCCCAACCCTTTGGAACTAGCGTCAACAGTTAGTATGCACAACTCACCATGCGTAAAGGGTCTGATGGCAGGAGCTTCCAAAATTAATTTCTTCACAGAATCAAACGAAAATTGAGATTCCTCAGACCAAATATATTTAGCATTTTTTTTTAAAAGATTCCTGAGCGGTTGCACAATAATGGCATACCCCTGCACAAACCGGGCATAATATTCACTAAGACCTAAAAACGCCCTTAATGAGTCTTTATCTAAAGGTTTTGGTGCATCCTTAATAGCAGTGAGTAAGGACAACTTAGGTTTTATGCCTTCAATAGAAATGTTGTGTCCCAAATAGTCAACTTCTTGAGAAATAAACATGCATTTGTTTTTGTTAACAGTCATGCCAAACAATTCTAGTTTTTCTAATACCTTTTCAAGAAGGGCATATTGTGATTCCAATGTCTCAGAATGAATAAGTATATCATCCTGAAATGCTTGGATTCCTTTGTGATTAGCAAACATTTGGTCCATTAATCTTTGAAAAACACTTGCAGCGGATGCCAAACCGAAAGGCATCCGCTTGTACATGTAGACTCCAAAAGGAGTGATAAACGTGGTCAACAATTGCGATTCTTTGGAAAGGGGAACCTGGTGGTAAGCAGAGCGTAAGTCGATAGTAGTAAAGAACTTACTCCCACCAAGCATGGCCAGCATCTCTTGAATCCTGGGTAGGGGATGACAATCTACTACTATATTGCGATTAAGTGCTCTTAAATCCGCACATAGACGGATATCCCCAGAACGTTTGCGTGCAACGACAATGGCGGAAACCCATTCTGAAGATTCCACTGGTGTAATGATATCTTGTTGACACATGTCATCTAATAATTTTTTTAAATCATCTCTGGCAGATAGAGGAACTGGTCTGACCTTCTGAATAACTGGAGTGACGTTTTTTTAATTTAATGGAGTGTTGGAACCCTTTAACCAAACCTACTCTATTGCTAAACACATTGGAAAATTTAGAAAGCAAATTACTTAAGATCAAATCACTATTACCAGTAGGTTGGGGAACACATACCTGATTACGATCAACAGAGAGAATCGGTAAATCTCCTAAAACAACAGGTTCCGGATGACCAGGTTTCAATATGATACCTAAATTTGCCTGATCTTGCCAACCCAAGATATCACGACCATTAAGTGCCACATAAATCTTGGTAAAAATCTCTCTCCCTTTGAATCTGATTGAGTCAGAAAAATAACCAGACATAATAATATCATATTCTCCGAATGCTTTAGGATTAACATCGGTAGGTTTGAGTAAAACTTTGGACCAGAATTTGTTAAAGGTTCTTTCATCTAGTATTGTGATAGGAGAGCCAGAGTCAGCCATGACATTTATATCAACAGAGCCAATGGACACATAACACAAAGGCCCTTTACATCGTTTAGCATCATTACTTAAAGTGTTAATTTCAATTGTAGATAATGCATTGCTCATGGCATCACATAATTCCTCCTCTTCAACTTTGAGAAAATTGATTCTACCTTTTTGTTTAGTAGACCTGCAAACAGTGTAGAAATGTCCAATTTTTGCAAGTAACACACTTTTTACCTTGTGCAGGACAATTCGCATAGTTACCCAAGTGATATTGTGAACCACATCTATAGCATACTACCTTTTTTTCAAAACTTTTGTTAACTTTAGGTCTAGTAGAAACAACATTAACATCAGTCTCTGCTGATTTACCAGAAGTAATCTGCATAACGCTAGTACCTTCTGCAGGTTTGCAAACAGAATCTTGTGTTATGATCTTTGAAGAAATAACAGAACGTTCGATACTACGTGCAATGTCCATTACTTCTTCTAGTGAAGGATTTTTGCATGTAAGAATGCGCTCCTGAATTTTTTTATTAAAACAGTTAAAAACTAACTGGTCACGCAAAGAGATATCCAAGTTAGTACCAAATAGACATTTAGAAGCCAAAACGCGTAACACAGCCAAGTAATCTTCAATGGATTCATCTTGTGTTTGTTTGCGTTTGAAAAACATATGTCTTTCAACCATGACAGATGGTTCGTCCACATAATGTTTGCCCATGCGTGCTAAAGCTTCTGAAAAGACATTCCATGTCTCATCACCAGATGGTGCTGGAAAAATGGGCAGATTGTCGAAAACTTCTTGACCAGCGCTGCCTAAATGGTTAAACAAAAGAGCTCTTTTTCTTGAAGCAGAATAATTAGTCGCGTCAATGGCTTCCAAGTAATTATCAAAAACCCTATACCATTTATGCCAAGGCGTAAGAGGCTTGCCTGGGTTTTGTAGAAAAGGAGGCGGTTGCATGACATTGTTGGAAGAAGAAGACATATTGAAAGGATTAGTTCTAAAAAGCAAGAAAAATCTAAAATAAATTGATTTCAACAGTAGCAAGTTAAATAAACCTTGTATAACGCGATGAAGTTGTTGAAGTACTTGTTGAAACAAGAGTTGTGAGGCTGGAGAAGTAAGCGCTGTAAAACATCCAAGTAGAGGAAATGATGGTAAGAAACACTGAAAAAAACGAGCATTGAAAAGACGAGCTCTTTTTTTTTTTTAATACAAAATGTTTGCTTGTATGTGCTTGGTGGTTGCTATGGAAACAAGCAATAGAGGAAATTGCAAAACGTGTGCCTGTCACTGAAATAAATGACAGACAACAGCCACATCGAGCGCTGTACATACACAGGTATGTAATGAGGAGTATCCCAAAGTCCGAAAATGGCCACAGCTGACGTCACGACGTGTGCGTGCAAACGTGCAGGACGTGGATTTTCTTGGTGAAGTTGGGCACAAGCAGTAAAGAAGAATGCTGAAATGACGTGGCACAACAATGGTGGATGCTGGCAGTTCGATCGGGCGCTGTAGAATGCAAAGTCAGATCGGAAGAAAAGAAGGCCCAACCGATGCAGGTAAACCGTTAAGAGTAGAAATAACTCACAGTTAAATGCCAGAAGATCCGTTTAGTGCCGTTTTTGTAGATTTCTTGACAGGAGCATGCAAGCAATCTTGAGGTGCTACACACGAATATATTCTGCTGAATTCAAGAGTGTGGTAGTTTCCAAAGATAGAATAAATAATCCAGATGGTCGGTGGGTCCGTGGAATAGGAAAAAATAAATCGTCGCCAATAAATGTAGGAAGTGGGCTTCTAGTAAAGATGAGAAAGCCTTAAATGGTTTCTTTAGAAGAGTTCTTTATTCCAGTAGTACAGACCCACGACAGCTCCCGCAGGCATACAGCAAGTAATATGACATAGCTTAACTAAAGATCTAGAATCTCTGGAACAGTGACCTAGTAAGTTCCAATTACATCACGTAGAATGAGAACAAACTTTATAGACAGTAAAGATAAAACACTGAGAACAATAGTACAACTCTTTACAGTCATCCACGGCGATATGGCTAGCATACCCTTTGCAAAGCGCTGATCGATTAACTCTGTGTCCTTATCAAAGGACAGAAGTAGTTGTGTATCATCAGCGTAGGAAAACGGAGTAAAGCCGTACTCCCTTATGATCTTGGCAAGGGGGGCCACATAGATATTAAACAAAGTAGGGCTCAAGCAAGAGCCCTGGGGCACCCCCTTGGCCAGCTTCAAGGTTTGGGAACGGTAGGGACCCAGATTGATAGTCTGGGTACGCTGGTCTAAAAAGCTGACGAGCCAATTAAGAGCCTGTCCTTGTAGACCGGCCTCTCTAAGTTGAAAAATCAATTTCTGATGAGAGACCGTATCGAAGGCTGCCGTCAGATCCAATAAGACCAGCAGCACTGCTTTGTTATTATCCAGAGCCATTTTAATATGGTCCGTAACCCCAATGAGGGTAGTCTCTGTAGAGTAATTGGGTCTAAACCCAGACTGGGAGGGGTCAAGGATGCCTTGGGATTTGAGGAAACCCATTAGCTGAGTATTGACATAACCCTCCACCATTTTACTCATAAGCGGCAGAAGTGAGATGGGGCGATAATTAGAGAGCACTTCGGCAGGTAACTGAGCTTTCTTCTTAATTGGTAGCACTTGAGCGGCCTTCCAATCAAGTGGCATGACTCCTTCACGTAAAGAAGAGTTGAGAATCTCACAAATGGAGGGGGCCAGGAGAGGTGCAAGTAGAGCGAATATGTGTGCCGGCATCACATCTAAAGGTGATCCAGATTTCGCTCCTGTAAGCATGGCTTCCACCTGAGAGACCTGGATGGCATTAAAATGTGTAAGGCCTTCACTCAAATTTCTTAGAGTTGAGAGTCCAGAATTAGAAGGCTCAGAGTGACACGAATTTTGAGAGAATTGATTGTAGATTAAATAAATGTTATCGTCAAAATACATAGCTATACTATCACATAGTCCCTGAGAAGGGAGAATCTGCTGAGAGCAAGCCGTGTGGTTGGTGAAGGAGTTAAGAATTTTATAAAGTTCTTTAGTTGAGTTTCCTGCCTGGTTGAGTTTACTTATCACATGATCTTTCCGTGCCTTTTTTTATAAAGTTTTTGTGATAAGCGGTGAGGGCTGCTTTATAGTTACATTTATCAGTTTCCGAATGGGATTTGCGCCAGATTTTTTCCAGGTGTTTACATCTGGATTTTTCACTGCGTAACTCAGCAGTATACCAATCTGCACTTTTTTTCAGAGTGTTACTCTGTTGATGTTTCAGGGGAGCCAAAATGTCTATCATTGAAGTGATGGCATCATTAAAAACCCTAAGCTTCTTTGTACTGTCCATATGTTCATTGAAAGCAGGAGGAACAAATATTTTGCTAAAAGAGTCATACGTGACCTTATGCCATCGCCTACGGAGACTACTCCGATGACATACGTCAGTTTGGTTTCTAAGGCAACTGTTGATCCGAAATGGAATCAGAAAATGATCCGACCATATCAGAGGGCAAGGGGGATCAGAAAGTATGAAGGATGAGTTCGTGAGAATGATGTCCAGGGTATGACCTGCCGAGTGTGTAGGGCCAGAATTGATCTTCACCAAGCCCGGGGAGGCCATATCGGCCAGGAAGTTAACAGCATCTGTGTTCTCACTATCTTCACAGTGAAACAAATGTGGGTTTTTTTGTGTGCGACTTCTTATGTGGGCAGACTGTGTGTGATTGGTTGATGTTGTAATGACTTTCACCTGTTGTTGATTGTGGCAGAGTTCTGATGTTTCAAGCCCTTCCCTTTGCAGTTGCAGGGGTGCTGCATGCGTTTGAAACCTTGTTGAAATATTTGATTTATATAATTTGGACCTAAAGAAAGTTAAAATGTTTAAAATGACAACAAAATAATAAAAAAAAGTATACAAGTATAAAATGTACTTTTATTTGACAAATATTTTCTATCTATATTTGGATTTCTTCCCTACGCATTAATTTTATTTCTTTTTTCCATTGACTTCTGTGAGCGTGTATTGCAGTACGAGTAATTGCCCATGCGTGGTACTTGATTTCCTTGAAGGCTTGCCTTAAGTTGATTCAAGACTGTTTTGTTAGCAGTAGTGTTGTTGTAGATTGAGGTTTAACATTTGTGAATAGCAATTGCCTTTCTCTTTTGTGGCTGTGTTTTATTATTTGCATGTTCCTCCCTAAACCCCACCATAACAATCCCTAAACCCCACACATTTAGTAGTAAATAATCCCATTTTCCATCAACCCCCCTTGATGCTACTAAATTTACTACAAAACATATACCTACCTCCTTGTGAGATCCAGTCAATAAATAGACAGAAGTAGCAGAGAAGAGATCTCATTTGTGAGTATGGGAAATTGCACTACTGGAGTACTAATTCCCCTACTCAGAAATGTCTTTGTGAATAGGCCTCAATGTGTACATATAAGATGCCAAAAACTTTAAATCAGGTTTCATACAATGCTCCACTTTCATCTACAATATTCAAACGTCCCATATTCTTTACTATACCTTATTGTGCTTTATGAAAGGTTGGTAGGTATAGCTGGGCCATGGGTTTTTGTTATTGTACCACTTTTTTGATGAGCCGCCTCACAAATTGCTACTCATTGCTAGCCCATTCCTTTAAACAAAATCATCAGTCTGTTTTGGTTAGCGGTACACATACTATAAACTGTATATTCCTACACATAAAAATACCCAATCTAAGTATTGCCTTCTGTGATGAGACGTAAATGAATCCACTTTGTCTGCTGGCACAAGATGCAATATACGCAATATGGCTTTATTTACTTATTTAGTAGGTTTGTATAGTTCATACAGGACCCACAGGTGACAGAGTGCTTCACATAGGAGAGGGTAATTACAACAATGAACACATTTACAAATAAGCTCAGTAAAATAATAGACACATTACTGACCGGCGGTTGCCGGTAAGTAGTTATAGTTAAGACCTAGTTTCCTTAGGAAGAGCGTTTTTTGTTTTGCCAATAACTTTGGCGCAGCTTGACGAATCTTCACGAAATATTCAAAACGTATACTTTAGTCGGTTCAGCTGCTGTGTTGAAAGTTTCGTGGTGATCCGTCTAGTGGGGGCCGAAAAAAAAGGGGGATCCCAAGATGCATTTTATCCATGCATTTTCCAATAGGGATTTTGAACACGGCTACAGCCCGAAACGCTGAACGGAATTGCAGCAAATTTGGCAGAAAGCTAGATGTTGGTCCAAAAAGCATGGTTTTTGTGATTTGGTGTAAATATGTTCAGTAGTTTTAGAGATGTTAAAGGGCAAGAAATATTGGGACGCGGATCCTTACAGTGGATTCGCGGATCCGCACACCAAAGAAAGAATGTGATTGGCTGGCCACAACCTCACAGAAAAGTTGCGCCCGCCATTTTGTTTGTCGCATCGGCTGAAGCGTGGGAAAATGAGAGTGCAAAAACACATAAGGGGTCCGGATACGGGTATCCTGACCCCATGGGATACATAGAGGGGTCCATTAGGGACCTCTTGTGGGCAAACAATTGGCCAATTTTTTTTTTTTCATCTGATCAGCGGTTCCACCCCTGAGACTTAGTGCGGCCCCCTGTGTAAATTCTGGGATCCAGAAAAAAGATCTGCAGTCAAGGAAAAAAGTAAAACACTTGTGTTTGGGTGCAAGTGGCAGGGTAGGTCACAGGGCCTGGCCATAGGCCAGGCCCTGCTGCCAAACCCCGCCACGCACGGCCAAAGGCCGTGAGCGGCGCTGGTTATATTAACGTGCGTGCTAAAAACACCATAGAAATTCAATGGGAAAAAAAAGGTTACAGGGACATTATAGTCAGAAGTCACCACCTTCCCCATCCATTACTTGAGCATATAGCTATCATTATCTTTATCCTTGCTGGTTCTCTCACTGTTTTTCTTTACTGCGCACACAATTCTATCAAAACCTTTGTTTAAGACCTGGGCTCTCTCCTTGACTCTGCTCCTTTTCTATCCCTCATGGTTTTCTCCAATTTCAATGTAGATCTGAAACAATAGGTCACTTGAAAAATGAAAATGATATGAAGAAGATTTGTAGAGAGCACTATACCCTAAGGTGTCAAAGCGCTATCGGCAGGCACCCTGAAGCAGTCGGAAAACGTCCGGAGATGCCTAAAGGATAGGAAAGGAGAAAAGCCAAGGTTTCATAAGGTTTTTTAAATATGGCTAGTGAATCATCTTCTCTGTCTCGCCATATACTTCTGTGCTCCCCGTGTCTTAATGTTGCGTGTCTTGCTATGTGTCACCCCTGAGATGCTTTTTCTTGCCATCTCGGATCAATAACTAAAAATTAAAAAGTGCCTGCATCATTTTGTGGACTTGCGCATGCGTGGTGCGGCTACATACAAAATGACGTGACTGACATTTTTTATCTCATTCTTTACCCATGCTGCACAGCATGGCTAAATCCCATTGGCAAAGCCAATGGGTCCCAGAGGGCAGACCTATTGGCTTTGCCAGTGCTCGTTTTAGGCGAACACATTGTTTATAAAAGTGGCAGATTTTGCATCTTCTGTCTGCGATGTTCAGCTTACAATGGATCACTAATTTCTGGAAGAATGTTCAGGTTTGTTTACCATTGGAGAATGTTTTATTTTATGTTTTTGTAATATATTTTTGGGGATCAATTCCGATGTCGTTTGGAAGGACTCCGAATCGGATTCGGGTTTGCTAAATCCGATCCGGAGCCCTTGTTTCCAACCGATTAAGACACACTTCCGAACTACCAAGTACGATGCCTGGAAACCGTTAGGGCTGTCCGAATCGGTTCCAAAAGGCATTCGGACAGGTCGAGCCTTTCCAGAAGCCAATTCGTTTATACGATGTGAAGACGTTGTTATCTGCATACAGTTATTAGCATGGTACAGTAAAGTGCATAAACATTTAATAGTATATCTGCAAAGCTATTTTGAATTCTAGTCCTCTTGAATGGAGTGCGGCAGAGATAGAACATTTTGAAATAATAATTCAGTAATCACAAGCATCTGAAATATATATATTTAACTATTAAAGTAACACAGAATAGAGTACAAACATAAGAGAAAGGGAACAAAATAAAACTTTTAAATGTATCTAATTCCAACATGAAGTGAAACCATTCCAAAATGACTGCCATATTTTTCACCCCCAGACAGCACAATCAAGAGAGAGACACAAAACAATCATTAGATGCTGTACGTTGCAGTTCATAAAATTACATTTTTATTCTGCCTAAAAGGGACACCATTTGACGTTCAGTATTTAAAAATTTCTTGAGAGAGTTTAAGCTGGCAGTCAGTTCACAAAGGAATGCAAATTATTTTGGTGCGTCATAAGAAATTCAAATTTTCACTATCAGTGTTTCCTTGCAAGAGGTACCTGGTGTATAAACATTAGATCTTCTTTGAAATAAACATCCCTGAAATTCATACGGTTAATGGTGGAAACAGCCTGGGCCATCATCCCTGTACTGGTGACTGGAGAGATTAAGTACCCAGGAAGTGCATTAATATTTTCCTGTTTGTTGAATTCATCAGAAGGGCCTGCGATTTAGATTACCCGTTTGTCAGTTTCAGTTCACTATCCAGTCCTTGCGCCAAAATGCGTTTCTCCTGTTTTCATAAAGGTGCCTGTATCTTGAAAGGAACATTCTGATTCATCCCTACCTGAATGTCTGGTTAGTCCACGCCCCTTCGATTCATCATGTGCTGATGGAAAGTTGTATTGCACAAGATTTGGGGGAAGGGTGTACAGTTTATGAATAACAATAATTTTCATCTGCATTCTTGCAAGGTCCTTGAGTCCATCAGGGCAATATAAAGTAAAGTATGAAGCCGATAATGCCTTCATCCTTCTCATGTTCAGGAGCTTCCTGGTTATCTGTAGGCATTGTATATTGTTTTGCCAACTGTAATTTTGGTTATATATGCACAATTTTTTGACTGTTTGTTTTATCGTTGTCTTGAGGAAAAATTTGAGGATGGTGACAAGCCAATGATCAATGTTATTGTCCTGGTTTGTTCATTGGAAATGTCATGTCTAATGTCACAGGTCTGACCTGTTTCTATGTAAAGTTACTACATAGGTTTGAAGCACTTATTGTGAAAAACATTTATATAGCCAATAGACATGTAAGAGTGGACCTTTAATTACACTGTGTTAAAGCCTGTAGACAGGTATTTTGTTACAATAAATCCCACATATTACTGTAGTAGGCAAGAGTTTTGATTTTGTTTACCCTCTCTGAAAAACCGTTGGCATTGAGTATTTGCAGTGTGATAATTCTTGTTAGGCACTTTTGAGAGGGTTTGTATATTGTTTTGGCAACAGTAGTTTCAAACATATTTGTAATTATATGACTGTATGTATGCCTGATGGTTGCTGGCTTACGTGCACCACAGCAGGCCTGACTTTATGGCGACAAGACAATGATAAAGGCAATAGCCATAATTGGTTCATTGGGAGACTTTGTGTCAGATGCCTGAGCTCTGATCTGTTTATTATGACAAGCTATAATATAGACAGAAGGCCTTACTTATTGTGAAAAGCCTATGTTAAAGCCAAAAGTCCTTAAAGTGTGACTTGGTATTACACTTCATTAAAGGCTTTAAACAGGTATTTGTTTTATGGAATCACAAAGATTACTGTATTAGGCAAATGTTTGGTGTTGGTTGCCCCTTCTAAAAAGTCTTTCCGTAGAAGATTTGAACCATGTTAATCCTCTTAACATGGTTTGTACATTGTTTTGTCGACTGTAATTTTGTTCATAGTTATAATATTTATTAATGTATGTCGGATGTAGGAGAGGGTTCTGCAGCTCTCCAGACAGTGCTACTGGGCTGCTTGCTTACATCTCATTGTACCTGCAGTGAGCCACATCCCACCTCTCCACTGCTTCTACATCAGATGTCCATCTTGGAATGATACATTTTATAGTGCATCATCGTTTTACTGTTCCAAGGTGGCCAACACATTGCTTCTAAATGTGGTGGCCATGATGAAACATTAAAGAATCTATCAATATGCAAAAAAGGACCCCCTTACTTCGGATCAAGTTCCTAGGGCAGGGCAAAACTCTCAGTAGAGACTAATTCCCCATCAACCTTTCTTTTCAAAATGAGATAACCAGTCTCCCATATACACATCACTGTGGGGCTCAGAAGGTTATGTTTTTTTAGATTGTATTATATTCAATATCATATGTACAATTTCATCAATCTTTATCAAAATATTGACATTGATTTCATAGCTCCAGGCTGTCTATCCTGGATATTCTCAATGCAGGTCTACTGAAAAACATACATATTAAATCTTAAAAACACTTCACCCTGTAAACATTCTTACTTTCAAACACTTTTCATTCATCCACACACAAACTAAAACAGATCTATATCAACATTGGTCTTGAGTGTGTTCATTATATCATTTCATACTTGAACACTCTTGAATTTTTATGTATGCATATTTCTTTCTTTGTCTTCTGTGTATGTTGCAATATGATGACACAAGTTCAATTTTCACACTCTGTTGTGGCTTGACTTAAATCTCTTCGACTCGCGTTTCGGCGTGAAACACCTTCTTCAAGAATGCCACAAATCAAGACCCTACTGTGCTTCCAGCAACCTGCAAAATTCAACATAATACTTTGTTGAGCCGCACATATATTTATATCAACAGATTTAAAAAACCTATATTATATAAAGGGGAACCACCACGTACCATAAAGCCTTTACTAGACAATTCACCTTCACTGCTAGTGAAAGATTATTGCAAACATAGTCGAAAAATATATATAAAGCTCAATCAATCTTATTTCCCAGAGGACTCCAGATGTCACCTCCAGTGCAAGCATACTATAATGTGACTAGTTATAGCCCTTGTGTTGGCTATCACCTTCATACATAATGGGACCGCCTACCATAATCAAGGGGATGCAATGTGAACGGTCCTCGAGAAACAATGTACTGCAAAATAGCCAACGGGGAAAGTCCTTACTGTGGAACAAAGCAAACCAAGCAAATTAATCAGGCTCTTACGGTCATATTTTTAAGAAGGGAAGAAGTACTGGGCAGAAAAACACTCTAACTGTATGAATCGTCAAAAAGCAACACAATGCATTCTTAAGATTTCCTTATTTGTAGAGAGAGCACCCTAAAATCGATGCAGAAGGTTTAGATATATATTCCTTTATAAGCTGCAAAATATAAAGGGATGGTGGCATGAAAGTTCTGTCCCAAACTTTACTACGTCCAGTGTTTAGTATTTCAATTTATCTTTGGACTCAAGAATTATTAATCCTTCTCTGCCCTGGGTGTTACATATCGCTCCCTGACCTTCAAATCATTGTTTGGACCTACTGTGTACCATACTTATCTACACCCATACTATGTCCAAAATGTTATGGGGGTACCAATGTCTAACGTACACTACTTTACGTTGTCTCAAAACTTTTACATACATCAAGACAAACAATCAAGACATTTGACGGGTCTTCTTACTTCCACTAGCTTGGACAATCTCTCGAGGACATGGCATCTGTAGCTCCACCAGCAGCTGTTTGCACCCTCTTCCGGGACACCAAAAAACTACGTCTTAAGTACCCAGAAATCACTGTTGTACGAGACCGCACCTTTCTCCTTATCTTGCTTCTCTCTGGGGGCCATCTTCAAACAGACCCGAATCTCTAAATCAGCGATTTTTATGGTAGCCCAATTAACACTTAATGGGCAGAGGGCAGATTTAGATTCATTGATGGGCCTAAACATGCCTAGAATGGTATGCTGTATCTATTAAATAGTCTTATATGTTACGGGGCAACAAACTAATATCATAATGGAGCCTAATTAGTCCCTATTTCGCTGGTTCTCTCGCGGCGATCTTGTAATGTGCAATCATCGATCTCCAGCTATGTTTTATGATGCTGAATGTAAGACTTCCATACTAGATAACCACTCGTCCATAAGACCGAATGTATTCTTGGTGGTTCCTACTTGACATATCGCATTATTGGCTATAGCGAATCGCGTTCTCCCAAGGGATTTTGCTATTCAAGCCTCGGATGCGGGTGCTTAATGTAAAGATCCAAAAGACCCCCTATGAGTTTTCTTATTTCTGCTGGATCCATCCCTTCCTTAACGATGACCTTTTCGATAATGAGCCACTTAATTTCCTCAGATCGATGTCCATTCTCTACATAGTCTTTAACCATGGGTGCATTTAGTTTCTGTGTCTTGAACGCCGATCTATGTTCGTTAAGACGAGTTGAAAGGTTGCGGCCAGTTTTACCTACGTAGCCATAACCACAAGGACGTAATAGTAAATAAATGACATTCTTCGTCTTACAACTTGGTGAAAGGACCTAATTGCAGCGTGGATCCATCCATTATGAGTACAACTATCAGCCCCAATTGCACTGTTGCAGGCTTTGCACTGACTACACTGATGGTTCTCCTTTACAGGATCCTTGCCATCAATAGATTTTTGAATGAATATAGCCTCCCTTGGAAGGTGAGATCTTACAATGCTATCTATCCTTCAGATTTTTATTTCTCCGGTGTGCAAACATCGGTTTGTCAATTTTGGCATTATTCTTCAAATCCCTATTGAGGATGTGCCAGTTCGAATTTATGATTTGGTGTAACTTTTTATTCAGAACTGAATGTCTGGTGACACATATCAATTTAGGGTCACTTTGTTGACGTTCTTTCTGCAATAAATGTTCTCTGTCATAGAATCTTGCATGTTTGTCTGCCTCTATGACTAGTCATTGTGGATCTCCCCGTTTAACAAATGTTTGTTCATAATCATTGCTTTCTCATTGTAATCCCCTAGATTGATGCAATTGAGCTCTTAATCTTAGGAACTGGCCGAAAGGAATACTTTGTTTTTGGTTCCTGGGATGGAAGCTATTGAAGTGGAGAAGAGTGTTACGTTCCTTACATTAAAGAATCTATACACTATGTACAATAGTATTGCAAGATGACCACCCCTTCTTAATTTAGTTTTTTTTATTGCAAACATACGCCCGCTAGCCTAAAAATCTTAAAAATCGGGCTGTTCCTGCTGCTAATCCCTTAACTACCACATACCCTTTATACCTGGTACTGATTCAGATAATACCATTTAACAAGTACTCTGGGAAACAAAATAAGAGAGGAGTTAATGTAATCAGAGGCTGATTGACGAAAGGGGAGAACTAAATGAAGGTGAGAGGCAGTTGGTGACCATTGCAAGCCCTGGTTATGTAATGATCTGAATAAACAAGTTTTAGTGACATCATGAAGTGCACTCCCCTTTCCAGTTCTGTCAAAAGACAAAGAAGCAGAAAGAGAATGTCTCCAGGCACTATTCAGGGCAGCAGCAATTCACTAAGTAAATGCAAAGGACAAAGACAGCACAAGAAAAACTTCAGAGCAACCCGAGGAGGAACGTGAAGGGAAAAAGAAGAAAGGTGCTCCATGGAGCAGAGGGCGGATTCGAACTCCACAGAAATTGAGATAAACTCATCAACAGGTATTGTTGCCAGACACAGACTAAATGCAATTGTCACCTCTTATACGGCTGTGGCCACTGTGATCTGAAAGAGGAAGTACTAATGATGTGAAGTAATGTGCGGCCATACTAGATAAGAATAGAGTTGTTTCTAAAACTATAGTATGTGGTAATGTCAACATAATCCAATATGGCCGACCCACACAGAGAAAGCTAGTTACAGGCACATCTCCTGCACAAGATCCTCCCTAGTGCCTCTGGCCGGACCAGCCACTTTTGTGCAACCATATTAGCTTCCTACCAAGTATGTTACTCTGAAACATTTAAGGAAAGTGGTTCTTATGTGTGCCAATGCAGTCTCTACAGTGTGGCATAGGGTAACAGGGGGTACTATTACTAACCCTCCTAGTGTTTTTCCTGACACCTCCACATATATTCTACTTTTAGTCTATTAATTTTTCGTGCATAGCCTTGTTTAATTTGTGTGTTTTATTGTCGATGGGTAAGTGGGTGAATGGAAGAATTAGTTGATGGGTGGTTGAATAGACGCATGGGTACGAGGATGAGTCACATTCCACATATGATGACTTATTAAGTGCCTAAACTCACCAGTGATTGAGGAGGCATTTTCATTTTTCTGCCAGACCTATTGGCCTTGCCAATGCTTGTTCCGATTAGAGGGAGCCACACTGTTATTGTATATGTGATGCTTTGGTTTGTATCACTAAAGAAGCTTGCTTACTTCTTCTCTTTGGTTATCGACGAGATTGGCAGTGTGTAATCTGGTCCTGAAGAAAATGTTAAGTATAACAACTGAGTATGTAAATTACTTCCATTGAGATTTATTGTTTATTGATTTATCAGATGTTTATATCCTGAAAAGAATGGCATGGTTTCCACCCAGGTGAAACAAAGTTTCTATCAGGCATTGTCTAATGAGGTGCGCTGTATTTCAGGTGAAATACTTGGTTAGCTTGGGACTGGGAGCAGTGTTAAGTGGGGATGTCAGTGACTCTGAAATACATTTGTTTGCGTTTTCTTTTGTTGTTTTTGTTTTCGCGGAGGTTTGTTGCCATTTTATTTTAAGTGTAGCTTTTGTTTTTTATTTTCTTACTTTGTATAGTCTACGACGTAAACTCTGCTACATGGCTTGCTCTCTGCCAGTGGATGCATCTCTCCACAAGGAGCTTAAGAACTCCTCAGATAAAGAGGAAATAGTTTAGTGCTTCGAGGTGGGCGCTTGAAAAATGTATGCACGTAATGCAGTTGCAGATTTGTGAAAACGGATGGCCGACCTTCACTTTTAAGTGTGGTCAAAGAGAGCCAGAGCTGATACCTGTATGCCAACGGGCTTGTTCTGTTCAGCTTTTTTCTGTCAATCGGCTGCATCACTGCTTGGTACGTGTTGTGTACCTTCACCAAAAAAGTATGCACCGCTGAACATGCAACCTTTGCGATAGAAAGTAAGGCATCTAACCTGTACACTCACAGTTGTCTGTCAATATATGTGGAATGGTTTGTTTGGGTTACAGCTCCTGAAATAGTCACTTCAACAGGGCTTGGGCCGTCAGAATTCTGTGTTCAGGTCTTGCGAGGTACACTTTCCCTGCACTTCTGTTATAGCTTATTGCACCTTTCTTATTCCCTCAGCCTTCCACACCCTGTAGATCACCAAATGAGTTGCTCAGGAAGAGATTCGGGTGGTCTGTCAGTGGGTTTCAATGCAGTGCTGCTGTGCTTTTTTCCTGTGGCCTAATGGCCACTGTACCCTCACTCGTGGCCCAGTGGCCGAACAAATGTTTGTGGCTTGAGAGAATGGCTGTGATAGTGTTCACATCCCGGCCTGTCAGCAGGCTGGGACTAAAGTTGTGGGGTATGGATGGCAAAGGAGGGACAAAGGCAGTTGGCGCAGCGTAGCGCTACCATCAAACCATACAGGCCTATTAAAAGTTCTGCCCCACACCCCCATGCAGTTGACTGACAGGTAGCCACGAGGGAAAGGGTTGGTATGTAGCTGTTATTATTGCATATCTAATATTTGACACTGTTTTTACATCACAAATGTTGGCCACAAGGGTTTTGCAAGGTAATAATCACTGTATTTTATTCAATAAAAACTGAAAAATGCAAGGATCATATATTCTCTGTTTGTTTCTCTGTCTACTTTGACACACAAAATTCTTGTATCCTTTGAAGCATATGTGCAGCTGTCAGTTTCCTTATTCCACGACAGCATGAACATGGTGGTGAACTGTATGAGCAGGAACTTACCTAACACCGCTAAAATAGACGTTCGCATCATACCAGGCTCTTGGGCCTGTTTAACTTGGCGCTTCTACTCCAGCGTCCTGTGTCTGGGATCTTGGGTTTGTGCTAGATCAATGGCCTTTCTTTAACAGCTCAGGTGATCAAATTGGCTTCCCATTGCCTGTTTTTTCTGCAAATAACTTCACAAAATGTTCCCTTATCCTCCCAGTTCTTGCACACAAGTAGGGATTTAGGCAGCTATTATTAGTTGCATTGATTATTCCAATTTGTTTCATTTTTGGGCTTTCCTGCGTCTGTCCTCTATCATCTTCTACGTCCACAGAATTCAGCTATCCGCCTAATGCTTGCCTTACCTTCCACAACCTCTGCATCTAAAGCACTCGAGAAGCTAAACCTGGCTTCCCATCTGTAAAATAATCACCGTCAAATTCTTTGCCTTGACTTTAAAGCCCATAAGGATCTAGGACCATCGTCTCCCCGCCATCTCTTAATCCAGTATCACCGTCTGCGCTCTTTAGGCTCCTCTTCAGCTAACCTTCTGACTGTACCCAGGTTTCGTAAATCCAGAGCTGGAGGCTGAGCTTTCTCAAATCGATCACCACAATTATTGATTTACTGCCAGTCCACCTTCGATCGCTCACAAACACCATGGCTTTCAGAAAAGCAGTGAAAGCTTGGCTATTCGCTCCAAGTTAGTTGAGTACGGTGCCTCCTCTGCCGCCTCTCACTTCTAGCTCCAGGACACCTTCGTAGGTAAACGCAGGCGTTACAAATTCCTTACATATGCACATAGTTTCTCAAACAGACCCGAGCATGCTTGTGGTGAGGTTCCCTCTCTGCTTAAAGGCCCTCATTTTAAATGCTCGCGCTGCACTGGGCTATCTGTGTGCTGGGCCCTAAGATTTGGAATGTCCTACCTTTGAAAATGTGCCACCACTGTGACTTCAGCCATTTTAATCGAGCCTTAAACATGCACCTGTTTTTTTTAGTCTGTTTAAAATGTTATTGTTGTTTTCTGTGTTTCTTCCTAACACAAGGTGCCTTCGTGGTGCACTTACCCTTGACAAATTAATAAAATCCATACATGAACCGGTGCCAGTCCTTCATTGCCCCATCGTGGGAGCAGTGGAATCTGACTTGTGCATAATGATATTTCTTTTGGCTACAATCATCTTTTGGTGGATTGCGGTCTTGCTAAAATGTTTTTTTTCTCTATTGCTGCATATTTGTAGGAAAATCAATTTTGGGTCCAGGTTTATCTCGCAGTGCATCATCACAGAGAGAACATCTAGTTTATCCATCCAATACATTTTATGGGGGAACAAACACATTAGTATACAAAAAGCCATCTAAATTTGTTTTGATAGGGCCCTGTGTAGGTACTTCACCTGAATTATCCGGAGTCCTAAGGTAATGGCCACTTTGCTTGGGAATGTGACCCCTCCTCCATGTCCCAGAATGCCATCCCACACCCTTCTCTGCAGTTTTTCCAGTGGCTTCATTGTGAAAGCCATAATGGCCATATGCAGTGTAGAAACTGTCTTGCCAAGATTTGACGCAAGGAGTGTTAAAATGTAAAAAAAATTAAATCTGTATTTGTAAAGCGCGAACTACTCACCCTTACGGGTCTCAAGGCGCTGGGGGCCGTCGTGGAAATTAAGTGAGCTATTGCCCAGAGTCACAAGGTGCTGAGCTGCCGCCGGAGCCGGGGATCGAACCGTGAGCCCTGTGCTCCGAAGTCAGCTGCCCTGGCCGCTGCACCACACCTCTCTGTTAGCTTAAATGGATTATTTTTCTGGGATGAGCATTTCCCAGTGTAGTTGTCTGTAGAGTATGTGCCACACCTGGCGTTAGGGAAACGAATCCTCAATTTTCAGATTGTGCTAGTTTCTTAGGTGATCAAAGGTTTAATGGTAATTCTTTTTCATAAAATCAGTTGCTTTTGTCAGAAACCTGTGATCAGCTGCCTCTCATCTCATCCATTAACCCTCCTTCAAGAGACTTAAAATTGGTGGAAGATCTTTGGGAATCCAGGGTCATAGACTGTGGAATAAACTCAGCCCTCGGCTCAGAATGAATATAACTATCTCCAATTCAGGAAACTGCTACAAAATTCTCTTATCTGAGAAGGGCTTAACTAGAAATAACTGCACCAGGGGGAGCAACTGAAGAACTTTGTTTCCTGGCCCTTCCCTTAAATCTGGTTGGACTCTCACCTAGTTTTTTGTCTTTGCTTAAAATACCATTCTCCTAGCGCTCTGAAGTGACCCCGGGGATATGATGGGACTTTATAAAGCTCATCATAAAACTGATGTATGAAGTTCAATGGTGCACACTGTCCTGGTGCCGAATGCTGCACCTTGAGCCTAGTCTCATGCGATCAAAATACTTGAAGTGTTATAAAGAACCTCGCTGATGCTAGGAGATGGCCGCTGGAGTCCAAGATGCTTTGCTGAGAAAGCGCCGAAATCTTTTGAAGAGGACCATCCTGGGATCAAAATGAGACCTAGTACTGATGAAGCCTTCTCCTGCATATACCAGTCTGCAGCACAGAGTGTAAAGTTCAGAGCAGGGAGGTCGCCTGTAGGTTGTGGACAACAATAGCTGAAAGAACACCCTACTGAGGACTGCAGGCGATTACCACAGCACCTGCAAAGGAAGCAATGAAGGAAAACCTGCCCAGCCAGCTCTGCCTGCACCAGGCTACCAGGGAGATGTTTTGGGGGTGCATAGGTCAGACTGAATTATCTTATGAAACCTGCCTTTTCACATTATGAAGAAATATTGAGCAATTGCTTGATGTTTAGATTCGAACCGTATTTCGGGAAAATACTTAAGACCTGATGTGTCATTGGGCAGGTCGCAAACCTGTATGTGCAAATTGCAAACCAACTGGTTGTGACCTGCCTAGCTATTTGTGACATGTCTGATGTACCGGTCAGTCACCTATGAAAATGGATATTCGCAGGAGATCAAAAATCTTCCAGCTTCATGAATATTAATGAGAAATAGGGCATTTTGCAACCCCCGTGAATGCCTGCGAACACAGAGATGGAGGCCTACAAGCGACAGCAGAACTCCATCCGCGGGTTGGCATTCCTTCAAGGTGAACATTTTTTATTGCTGTCTGTATCTCTTAAATGCACACGGAATTTAAAAAATATTTCACTTTGAAAGACCGACATGAGAGGGAGTATGCAGTGATTACCAAAACCACCATCTGGGACTCCCTAAGGCTGACTCAACCAATCCGCGAGGAGGAAGGTGTCCTGCCGAGACAGCCTCTCTGTTACTGTGGAAACCATCCCAACTCGGGTACCAGTGACTGCAGTGTTGTGAGACCGCAGTTGTGGTCGTAAACCATTGATATACACCATAACAACTCTCAAATAGTGGGATCGCGATTCTGAATGCATCATAAAAGTCCACTTGTGACTTGGAATGAATGTAAGACTCGTAAAATGACTTTTATACATTGCACAAAGGTTTTTTGCAGTCACAAGCCCTGAGGATTTGCGAATCACGGGCTCTGTGGCCACAAAATAGCTTTGTACCTTAATCCAAGAGCTCTTTATAGGCCCTCATATATTTGCATTGAGAAGTGCTTGACTCTTATTGACGTGTTACAGCAAACAAATGATGGACGGAATGCTGACAATGCAAACATTCTCCCCCAGTCAAAAGATCTGGGTTAAATCCATTGTTCTTTTGCCCACTACGCCACCCCAGTTTGGACCCAGCCATATGCAAATCAGTCTTGACCCTGTGCCCCATGGGAACAGTCCAGACCGAACTGCCAGCCGAGGTCCTCCCTGGACTGGAAACAAGCATCCTGGGACTGGTTTCAGGGTATGTCACCCTTCTTCAGCCAGGCTAGCTTGAATCCAGTGGCACAGTGAGCAAGGGACCCACGTCTGGGCATACCCATCCCACTTAGGGCGAAAAGTGTTACAGCAAACAAATGATGGACGGAATGCTGACAATGCAAACATTCTCCCCCAGTCAAAAGATCTGGGTTAAATCCATCGTTCTTTTGCCCACTACGCCACCCCAGTTTGGACCCAGCCATATGCAAATCAGTCTTGACTCTTATTGACGGCTTGAGCTGGGAGCTATGTCTCTGGATAGCTGTCCGCGTCAGCTCGAGGCGAAGTAGCATTGCAAAGATCAGCAATCGTTGGTATTAATGCAGAAATGTGATTTCAGATCGTGCCCATGCCCCCTCCTTTCTTTTCCAGGCATCAGTCTTATGTCTGTAAAGTGCTTTATGTAAGTTCACTGCGTGAGCGTGGCCCACTGCGTGAGCGTGGCCAGTGTCTAACCTTCCTGTTTGTAAAGAAATTCACAACACAAATTTAGACAAAGCGTGGTGAGAATGAAGGCAACTTTCAGTCCCTAAGGAGTATAACCTTTACATTTTTTAATCAAAAGACAAAACGTAAAGGGCATATATGCTGCACTGCACAAAAACCACTGACATCATGTATGCTTCTGAGAAGCCTTCGAGGAGGAAACTGTACTGTTGATGCGCTGCTCGTCATTGACTTACAGTGTCCGGTTTTCAAAGTTAGAAATGAACTGCAAACAGTAGCAGGAAAACATTTATTCCACAGAGACCAGGAGGGGAAAGTGTTTTCTGGTGTCCGGGATGCCTATAATCGGAGGAAGCGGACATGCGTCCACCCTGTTTAGCTTCTTCACAAAGAGATGTACAGCTGCTCTAGAAGTACACTTTTTAACTCGAAAGAAATGTAGAATGATTCCAGGTAGACGCCTTCCGATACCAATAGTGAATCCTTATTCTGCCGAGCTTGTTAAGACAATAATGGATGGTTCGGGCAAATAATACTGTTTGCAGTGGAGGACGCTCAAGGCATAAATAAAACCTGGAATTAAAACCCAGCTTAATGGTTACTCCTCTTAGACACTATTTCTGACAATAGTGCTAAAATGTCTTTCCGTTCAGCCTTGGCTGGCGGCTTCTCCTCTTGAGGAGAGAGATGTTGGCTCGGGAGAGAAGGCCCTATGTGCATTGACATGGCCTAGAACAGCAGCTTGCTGTAATTTCCACAGATTGGGGCCTGGGGGCTTGGACTGGGAACTAGAGGTCTGATCTCTAAGACTATCATTCAAACAAACTTGGATGCCTCACCCTTAAACTGTACAACACTTAAGCCACCTACACAGCTCAGAAATGTGGTCAGGTTGGAAGTTCCAAAGCAAAAAAATGTCCTTGTAGCATTCCAAATAAATGTCAAAGGATAGTATTCCAACAGTTGTTAAGGCTCTGTTGTAGAGTTTTTATTCAGAGGATGGAGTTAATTTTTAAAAACTGAGATACAATGACCTACTCAAGAAGATCAGCCAATGTGTTTCACTCTCGCAATTTATGCTATGCACATGGGTTTTCTCAAGGCACAGTAATGCCGAATCGGAAATATCTATGAGAACAGAAGTGTTGAGGGGCTGTGTTCATCCTCAAGGGGTATCAGGAATAACATTTGGTTTCAGTCACCCTTGCATAAGGACTTGGTGTCTGCGTCCATCGTGCTCTGATCAGTGTTGCATGGACTCGTACACGCCCTTGCCAAACTGCTTTCATGGACGATCCTTGAGAAAGCTCATGCGCATACGTTGCCCAAGTGAAGCACCTGTTGGCTGATTGTGTTGAATGCATACTCACACCAGATTGTTGAATTAACTTCCCCGACCTCAACAGGGGTTGGAGTATCACCTTTTCTGAGAGTTGCAAGTTCTCTTCCCTGTTTGTATTGCTTAAACTAACTGGGTCGGAGGACAAATCCTAAGACGCTACCAGCATCACTGAAAAACACTTCTAATTAAATCCTTGCATTTGGGCCCACTAATTCTCCTCCTGTTTACTTTGAAAATCAAAAGTCTACAAAGGAGCAGTTATGAAAACAGCATAGGTACAAACAGCATAGTTACAAACAGCATAGGTACAAACAGCATGGGTACACACTTGTTGTGGCACCCAGGGCCAAGCAATGAAAAGGGACTGGAGAGTTTGGCCAGGACTAAGACATTTGTAGGTGCATTTTAAAATTGTTGTCAGGCTTGCACTGGCTGCTGGAACAGGAAGGAGTCTGTGTCCAGCTCTATTGTGATCCAAGGAGAAGGAGATGCGACATCTGATAAAAAGGCTTTTTATCTTTGGTACAATTGACTAATGCCAAATGCCTGCCTTCTGAAATAATTAGAGTCACGAACAAAGCTAAAGGCTGCTACTGAGATACCAGTCAGGCTGCAATTGGAAGTCACCTCTCATGCTTTTTTTACTATCACCAAGCCATTCTTGTATACAAAATACACCAAAACATTTGATTTACTCATGTCTTTTTTAAATGCATCCACCCAGCTTACCTCCCCTTTGTTTTGAAATGTTGTCAGTTTTATTTACTTAACTACCAGTTGATGTGTGGCAATGTACATGTGATTTGCATTAGGTAAATGTATTGTTAGGTGTTCACTTCTCCGTGTGTGTTAATAACTGTTGTATTGGTTGTTATTCTATGGCACTCACACAGTCAGGAGACCACTTAAGAGCACCTATAAAAATATAACATGACCACTGTCACGGGTAGACAGGAATCACACGGCTGGTTATGCTTTATAGATGCGTTTATTGTCAATTGACGCTATTGCAACAAAACAAAGTGTTCCTCTTCTTCTCGGGGAATAGTGCTTCTCCTTATGACTCAGAGGTTCTCCAGCAGGAATGTCGTCGACCCAGCTAGCAGACAGAGACATATAAAAGAAAATGAAAACAAGGGTCAGCGCCACGCGCTATACTCAGATATGGGAAAGGGAGTGGGGGAAATGGTACACCCGATTTACTAGCTCGAGAGTGTACTGCCAAAGAGAGACCGCCACCGAAATGCAGAAAAAGAGCAAGCCATTACTCAGACGAGCTCATGAAGGGCTTCCCTTCTGAGCAAACCGGGACTCCTCCCCGCCTCCCACTCCCCAGAAATCGTGCACGCACCTGTGCGAGCCACGCTTCTCCTGGAACGCGGCTGGGCGACTCGTGGGGTTGTTGGCCTCCTGGCCCTCCTTCCTGCGGTTCACGGCCGGAATCCGGTCTCTGCAGGTCGACTTCGCTCGTCGTCTTCCCTTGTGGCTGCTGCACAGCGTCTCTTGCTTCCATGTCAGCGGACCCTCCTCTCCAGTTCAACGCCAGAGAATCCTCTTGCCCGAGACGCTCTTCTTCTTCCGGCGTTGATGGATCACTCCTCCAGGGGGCGTGGCTTAGTGACGCCTCAGCGTTAGGCAGTCGGGACTTAAAGGGGCCATAACATAACATAACATGTGTATTTGTAAAGTGCACGTTCACCCGTAGGTATCTTGGCGCTGAATAACAGATGTTTATTGTTACCCAACTCAATGGTACTCATTTTATCGACCTCAGATGGATGAAAGGCTGAGTGGACCCGCCGGGGTTTGAACCTGTGACCATGAGGTCGGACACAGGTCCCTGCAGTGGATGCATTAGTCCACTAAGCCACCAGACCGGGCTAACAGACATAGTCAGGATCATTCAGGGTATACCATACGTCATGGGCTGGAAAGGAAACAAAGGTGCGGGCCAGTGAGGCAGAGTCTCTTCTTCCTCCTTAGTTTCAGGGGCAACGGGAGTCAGAGCCTGACAACCACAAACCTCTCTTACGGCCCAAAGCATGCATTCTTCAAAAGACCACAATTGGGTGTACTTGATATGGTGCGCAATGATAAACATATGGACAAATGCATAAGAGTGCATAGCTTTTAAAGCTACCACTGCATTCCTTAAATAATGTTTCATGGCATGTATGCTTGAACGTCTATGAATGCATGCATTATGTCTTTAACGTTACCTTAGAGTAACAGATAAGCAGATGGATGCAACTATGTAATGTGTGTATATACATATCTATATCCAATATATATATATATATATATATATATATATATATATATATATATATATATATATATATATATATATATATATATATATATATATATATATATATATATATATATATATATTCCATAACAGGTCCCACCAACTTGTTCCGAACACACAACAGGTGCAGCTGCTGATGTGAGGGTAGGCTCACAAATACATGCCTTGCAAAAAGAAATTGCAGCACACTCACGGGGTCAATTGAAATGTATTTAATCACAGCATACGGGTGGCAGCTACATTGCCTTGCTCAGTGCTGATTGATTGAAAAAAACACTTGGCACAGAAACAGCCCCGATCTTTAAAAATGTCCAATCGTCACTCCCATTGGAGGATCACATTTCATGAATATCGGCAAAAGACTACAGTTATCTCCCATTCTTTGTAGTTACCCACGGGAGCCATGACAGCGCAATGTTATCTATTCATTTTCCAGATGGCAGTCCCTGTGTTTTTCCTTTTGACTTTAGTTCTCACTCAAATGCCTCAATACTCCATCTTTCCTCCATAGGTAAAAAACACACCAGGGGATTGTAGTTGACACTTTCGCTGACCATGGATCTTTGCGCATAGTACTGCCGCCATACTGCGTGCCGATTTGCTCCATGGCTCCCATGGGTAACTACAAAGAATGGAAGATAACTGTAGTCCTTTGCCAATATTCATGACATGTTTTGAAAACCTGCAAGTGGTGCGTAAACACGCACTTTGTACTTATAGTCCTGCTTACGAGAAGCAAGGCTGGCAGTAAAAGAGGCTCAATTACTGCCAGCCTTGCTTCTCGTAAGCAACGAATATAAGTACAAAGTGCATGTTTACGCACTGCTTGCAGGTTTTCAAAACACATAAATAAAAGGCATTGTCATTTACAATGCCAATAGCTCAAACTCTCGCAAATGTGAGACCTATTGCATTGCAAATGCTTGTTTAAAAGGTATTTAATTAAAACTAGGACGCACTGAGGCAAAGTCAAAGTGAAGGGGACTCCTGACTATTAGGATAGTTGTTTCCCTGTGTTAAGTTATGTTAGGTTAAAATTCATTTCTAGAGCGCACGTTCACCAAACGGTTTCTTGGCGCTATGGGCAGAACGGTAGCAATTCCAGACAGTAAGTGGGTGTCAATTGTAAGCGTGGGAGAAGAGCCAAGTTTTGAGTGATTTCCTAAATTGAGTGTAGGAATCCGCCATGCGCAAATAGAGAGGGAGGGCGTTCCAAAATTGGGGGCCAGGGACGTGTATCTAAGGCCACCATGTTTCTTCCGTTTAAAAGAATGGGAGACCAGCACGTTCTTATTGGAGGAGCGTAGATCGCGAGAGGGGAGATACCGCTGAATGTTTAGAGCAATAAAGGCGGGACCACGTCCTGACAGGGCTTTGTGGATGGTGCAGCCCAGCTTAAACAGACAGCGTTGGGGTATGGGAAGCCAATGGAGGCTTTTCAGCAGTGGTTTCACATGGGAGTGCTTTGGCTGTCCAAGAATGAGTCTGGCTGCCTGGTTCTGGACCCGTTGCAGGCGATGTACTTGGTACGCAGGTATACCAACGTACAGGGAATTGGCGTAATCAATACGCAAAATAACTAGGGCGAGAACCACTTGGGTCAGGGCTTCGGTGGAGAGGAATCTGCTGATTTTTCGGATTCTGCGAAGATGGAAAAAGCATGCTGAGACCACTGAGCTGACCTGGGCCTTCATGGTAAGATCATTGCTGATCATAATTCCCAGGCTTTTTACTGACGAGACCGGGGCTGGGGGGCTCCCTAGAGATAGGGGCCAAAAGCTGGAATTCCATGGGTTAACCAAGCCACCAGTGAGAATCAACTCTGTTTTATCTGGGTTTAGTTTAAGTTGATTAGCATTCATCCAATCACTGATGAAGTTCATTATGGATTGAAAGTTTGTGATAGATGAGGCAGATGGATCGATGTTAAAGATCAGCTGGAGGTCGTCGGCATAGTTGTACACAACGACCTTTCTCTTACGCAAGGCTAAAATCAGGGGAAGAATATACAGGTTAAAGAGTAGAGGTGAGAGGGAGGAGCCCTGTGGGACGCCACAGGTCAGGTTCATTTGTTCTGCCCTGAAGCCAGCAAGGCGGACAGATTGGGAACGATTACTCAGAAAGGAGGCAATCCATTTCAGTGGCAGACCCTGGAGCCCAGCGCTGCCGGCACGGTCGACCAAGAGCTGATGGTCAATGTAACAAGCAGTCTGAGAGGCTACAAACATTTTTTTTTTATGATTTGTTGCTGCACTGTGGTTTTAAAATGGAATTTGACCCCTACACTCTACCAATAAATGTGTGAATGTGTGTTTATTAGTAGGGTTGCTATAAATTCCATTTTCACAGCTTAAGCAGTATAATTGCAGACGCACAGTGTGATATGCTATGTATTACCGCTGCTGAGTCTGGGGAGGGTCTTTGAATCACAAGAGGCGAAGCCTTGAGTAGGCCATGACGCCCATCCACACAGAGAGTACTGTGCCATTTATCCTCGTGCATATGTGATACACATAGCACGTTTTTACCCCTGCATTGACTGGAGAATAGAATAGCTGCATGTGCATGAAAGTGAAGGGAATGATGGATTTGTGACATCGATTCCTGTCACGTTGATATGAGTGTGCTTTACCCGTGCTAGTTAGTGCCCTTCAGGGTTTCACTGTGAGGCTTGTTCCTTGCTTTTCAAGTTCTAGGAAGGGCATCTTGGGTGTACTGCGATGTTCAGGTAGCACAATATATTAAAACCAATACCACAATCACTGGTTTATGCGTGGTTCAGAGGTTTAAGGGCATGTGGTCATTGCAGAGTCTTTTCCATGGGACACAGGGTATCCCACAGGCACGGCACAGGATCTGACAATGACTGAGCAGCTCATGTGACCTCGGTCCTATGAATAACTAGGTGAACCTGATTGCCTCAGGAAACAGGCCTGTGCTTATGCTCCAAGACCATGGATCGACCTCTCAACCATGGACGTCATTTAGGGGTCGCTTGCCCCTTGCTACCTTTTGCGACCCCTGGCCTCAGTGGTGGCAAAATCAGTGCCTGGATCACAGGGCAGCTCTTCCTAATGGACGCTGGTTAGAGCTCCACTGGCCTGATTTCTGTCAATTTTTTTATTATACAAATAGTGAATAATATTATTTACTATTAGTGTAATAAGAAATGGAGTACATTAGCTGGAATATGGCCCTATCTGAAAGCTAAGGTCATTAAAAAATGCTGTTAAATGTATGTTGTATGCATGCTTGTGGGTGAGAGTGTGTTTGTGTGTGAGAGTGTGTGAATGTTAGTATGTGTAAACATGTGTGTGTGAGTCAAAGTAAAGGTCAAATTCCGTGCAATGTCACTTCCACTACCCCCAGCATAATGGTGAATTGACGTCCATGCTCTCAACACACATTAGGTCAGCAGTGGTCCTCCTGCACGTCAAGTGTGGTCTCAGCACTCACCTCTTCAGTCTGCACCTTCAGCCCAAAGACTGATTTCCCTCCCAACTTCCTGGTGTGCAGTGCGCCTACAGTTGCTCTGCTCTGTGCATTCATGTAGTTTCATAAATATATTGTCGTTCATCTTCGACTGGACTAATCTCTCCTCCCTTCCTCCCCTTCGCTACATGAATTGTAATTGCCCCCACCAGTGCTAGGTAAACATTACCACATTCCCCTGGGACCACTCTCCCATAATTTGCAAGGTCTCAAACTGCTTTTGGAATCTGGGCGCTCTTTATGGGTCGGGAATTCTTGTTTACTGGATGGAAAGTGATCTGTTGATATTGTAGTTGCCTGTGTTTCCTACTGTTTGGACATGAATCGCACTGGCTAGTTCAGTTGGCTAACATATGATGGAATATGTTGGATGATAGTCAGATAGATTAGGTTATGGGTCAGTGGGGGGTATTATGTGCATGGATGCATCTACAGAGGAACATTGATGTTTGTTTCGTTTTGCTGGTGTGTACATGTGCTCATTTCTTGGCTTCAGGTGGCTGCTGTGTTTCAAGTCATCTTTCCTCATTATGTGGCTTTGATACCATGTTATGCAGGCTCTGGACATATGAATGTACAGTTGAGGTGGCAAACACTTGGACAACTAATGGCACAGAGCTGCGTTGTGCGCATGAAAGTGCTAGAAGTGGTCTAATTTCTTCTGTTGAAGGTTGTTTAGTTCCTTTCTGGTCCTTTGATAGCCATTTACGGTATATCTGAGCTATGCTGGATGCATGTGTTATGAATTGAAAGACTGTATCATGTCACTTGCTCCTCCTGTCACTCATCACATTTTATATAATCCTTAACAACATGTTGACACCACATGCAGTGCTTCTGATGCTCATTAACTTCAAAACCTTAAACGAAGGAGTTCAATTCTTGCATTGAAAAAATAACGCAATACATGATGATGCCTGTAAGTATAATATATTGCTACCTGCCTCTTGTACCATTTATTGGCTGCTGTACAGTTGCATTTTTGACCTCCAAAATGAAATAATTCCCCATATGGAACATTGTTTTTTCTATCTAGATCTACCTCTAGCAGTCAGGTTACCACAAGGAGACACTCCATTGTAGGCGTTACTCGGAGTATGCAAAGTAAATGCTCTGATTCATGGGAAGCTCTGAATCTAATTATCTCCACAAAAAGGATCTAGAGGGATCTGTAAAGCCAAAAGTGTACCGATCCCCAATACAATAACACAATCACACCTTGTACACCTGGCTATAGGTGAAACAGAATTCAACTATATAGTAGTAATGATCTATATGTCATGAAAATAGTCAGAGCGGAAGAGAGGGGGAGAATCCTTTCAGGACGAAAACCCTCACTCACCGTAAGGTGACATGCTTCATCATATGGGTTCCCTCCTCACATCTGGATTGAGAGGTCCGTGGTGTGGGCTGCGACTCCCCTGACGGGGAGAAGCTGAGGTGTTTTCTCAGAGATGAGCGGTGAAGATAGGTGGTGAGGGGCAGAGTGCAGAAAAGTGATAAATGTGATGGTGAGTAAAATATCTCTAAAGGTCCACTTAAACTTTATTTGGTGGCCCTAAGGATAAGGTTAAAAAGAGGACTGGTGATTAACCAAATATATCCCTCACAAGGGTCAACATGTTTCTGCCTTAGTTAGTTCCCATACAGGGATCCACGGGCATTTGTCAGGACCTCAGTGTTAGGTAGTCACTCTGCAATTATACGTATTTAGTGCCAAATCAATTAGAAAACATATATACAGGCCACCACTGGATCTGAGCGGACAGTATTGGAGACGACCCGTATTGTTCTGTTGGGTTCGTCTTCCTGAAATTCATAGGCAAAGAAAATTTAAACATTATTATTCCCCTTCTTGGCCTGACATTATATTGGCAGTGTATGCCTTATAGCATCTCAGTGCTGTCTGTGTCTATGTAAGCGTAGTAAAGCATGCTTACCTATTATCTGGTTTGAGAGAATCCACTATCCAGCCTTAAGGGTACGTCTCGTAGTGCCCAGCTAAAAAGTAAAGTAGAATGTACGGCAATAACAGATAGCATGTACATGTGTCGTCTCAGTGAACACATTATGGCAGAAAGAAAAACATGGATATACTCATGCGTGTAGCTGTGGATTTTTAACTCAAATACAAGTGATTTGAATTCACTTGGTGGCTCCTAGAGTATGTACACCAGTCTATCGGCAGAAATGTATGTGATTTTCTAATTATATGTTGAAAATTTTATATGCTATATCTTTAGTAAGTTTACTTCCAGAGACAACAGTTCTAGTGAAATGTGGGTCTTAAAAAATGAAGAAATCAGCAATTATCTAGTGCGGGGATCGGATATCGGTCCCATATGTAGCTGGTAAAATATGGGTCAAAATGCGAGCAGCAGAGGCGTGTGCGCTTACCTAGATGGGTTTGGTGCACCTCAGTTAACGGACGTCCTGACGAGAGTGAAACTCGTCTGTTCCAGGCGTCCAATATGGAAGGAAGTGGTTCTTACGTACAGGCGAGTGGTGCGTAAGGCGCATGTCACGTGTATAGTTTAAAAACGGAGTGTCTGGGATATGTAGTCCTCATTATAATCGCAAGAAGGTATCTGCAGTGTTGAAACCTCTAATGTGGTTGTGTCTTTGTAAAAAGACACAAATCCGCTTACCGTCAGAAGTTCGGTGCACCTTAGAAACGGATGTCCTGGCAGGAGTACCAGGCATCAAGTATACGCGTCAAAAATGCGGGTAGCGCGTAATGCGCATGTCACGTATGTTGTTCCTTGAACTGGGTGTATGGGACATGCAGTCCTCGTTCTAATCTTAAGGTAGTGCTAAAAGGTTTTCAGAAATCCTTTAAGGCGGTCATGTCTTTTTTTTATATAAGACCGCGCTTAGTTTGGCGACATACAATGTTGTGTCTATATATTCAATTTTATAAATGTTGAAGAGAAAGATGAAACTAGTCATCTCAAAGCAAAATTATAGGGAGTGTTACTTCATGTATCTATTTGTCTTATATATGTAAACTATACATGTGACATGCGCCTTACGCGTCACTCGCGTCTTGTGCGTAAGAACCACTTCCTTCTATATTGGACGCCTGGAACAGACCAGTTTCACTCTCGCCAGGATGTCCGTTAACTGAGGTGCACCAAACCCATCTAGGTAAGCGCACACGCTTCTGCTGCTCGCATTTTGACCCCTATTTTATCAGCTACATATGGGACCGATATCCGATCCCCACACTAGATAACAGCTGATTTTTTCGTTTTTTAAGACCCACATTTCACTTGAACTGTTGTCTCTAGAAGTAAACTTACTAAAGATATAGCATATAAGATTTTCAACATATAAATAGAAAATCACATACATTTCTGCCAATAGACTGGTGTACATACTCTAGGAGCCACCGAGTGAATTCAAATCACTCGTATTGGAGTTAAAAATCCACCTCTACACGCATGAGTATATCCATGTTTTTCTTTCTGCCCAAATGTGTTCACTGAGACGACACATGTACAGGCTCTCTGTTATTGCCGTACATTCTTCTTTACTTTTTAGCTGGGCACTACGAGACATACCCATTAGGCTGGACAGTGGATTCTCTCAAACCAGATAATAGGTGAGCATGCTTTACTACGCTTACATACACACAGACAGCACTGAGATGCTATAAGGTATACACTGCCAATATAATGTCAGACCAAGAAGGGGAATAATAATTTTTTTATTTTCTTTACCTTTAAATTTCAGGAAGACAAACCCAACATAACAATACGGGTCGTCGCCAATACTGTCCGCTCAGATCCAGTGGTGACCAGTATATATGTTTTCTAATTGATTTGGCTCTAAATACGTATAATTGCAGAGTGACTACCTAACACTGAGGTCCTGACGAATGCCCGTGGATCCCTGTATGGGAACTAACTAAGGCAGAAACCTGTTGACCCTTGTGATGGATATATTTGGTTAATCCCCAGTCCTCTTTTTAACCTTATCCTTAGGGCCACCAAATAAAGTTTAAGTGGACCTTTAGAGATATTTTACTCACCATCACATTTATCACTTTTCTGCACTCTGCCCCTCACCACCTATCTTCACCGCTCATCTCTGAGAAAACACCTCAGCTCCTCCCCGTCAGGGGAGTCGCAGCCCACACCACGGACCTCTCGATCCAGGTGTGAGGAGGGAACCCATATGATGAAGCATGTCACCTTACGCTGAGTGAGGGTTTTCGTCCTCAAAGGATTCTCCCCCCTCTCTTCTGCTCTGACTATTTTCATGACATATAGATCATTACTACTATATAGTTGTTTTCTGTTACACCTATAGCCAGGTGTACAAGGTGTGATTGTAAAGCTCTGAAACTAAGACATCTAAAATTCTCAAGCCTGTCTTGTGCTGCTTTGCTATAGGACATAGGGACTTGCTGACGTTTGACACCCATCTCCAGGTGACACGCCCTTCCCCCCGCACCCTCTCCCCAACCCCCACTCAGCTCTGGTGTAAGGATTTTTGGAGCCCCAGACCAAGTGACATGAGGCCTTCATTTGTAGTCTGGCGATCACATGTGGTGGTGCCCTAATGGGTTGACTAGAATCGTCTTCATGTAGCACTGCATCTTCCCAATATATGTTCTCTTTCAGTAGACATCTGAAGGCACATTCCTCAAATCATAGCTCACTAAAAGGAAAAAGTGGTAACCCTGACTTGGCACATTTCCACTGATTTCTTTCTCCCAGCAGTCCTTGTTTTTTGGGTGCTCTTTGAGACACTACAGTGTTTCCACTCATCAGCCTGAGTGTTGTTGTATATTCAGCATTAACCGTCCCTTGTGCTTCTTCTATGCCACTGAAACACCATGCACACCACCTTCCTCAGAAGAGTATCCGGGCGGAAATCGCTGCTTTACTTCTCAAGATCATTGCATATAACCACAAAAACAGTGTGCCACTTCCGGAGCCAGGGCACGTGAACGCCCATCACACTGTATGTTCACTAAAATACCCTGTGGCATCAGCTTTCTCTACAACACGCTGCACAGCTTTCAAAGTTGACTCCATGACAACACATTGAGTGAAGGAAGTTCCATAGCTCATACCTCAAACAGATCACCTCCACCATCTTCAAAACCATTTTTATTACCCCCCCAAAAAAAATCAAAGCGAATCCAGTATTCCAAGTAGATATAAAGAACACAGGCAGTCTCACCTGTTGCTCCGCATTTCACTGGCCCATGCTGGTACAGTAACTAACAAGGTACCTTGGTGTGCAATCAAAAAGTGAAATGTCCAGAAGTGACAAACTTTTATACAGGTGTTTTACTTCTATTTTTGGTTTTCAATTTGAGCAATACGATCAGCATTGTATAGCATACTTCGTCTATATGTATGACCTCAGCTGAGTGGGGTCCTTTTGACGTGGACCTGGGGTTTCTGAGACTTTGCTTAACAAACAATACTGATCCTATGTTCCCAAACTTATTTGGAACCACAACCCAATTTTAGAATGACAAACATTTGCGAGCCACCTACCTTTAATGGACATGAGGTGGGGACATTTTTGGGTTTAACTAAAGTAGCGTGTGGTAGAACATTGTCATTTATAGACAGTACAATTCCCATTGAAATGGCCACTAATTTTGCAGAGACCTACAGTTTTACTGATAAATCCACATAGCACACAAATTATAATGTATGGAAATCTGGTTTCTGTGAATATTTATCATTTGTGCATCACCAAATAAAGTGTATTGATTTGTTTTGACCCTATTAAAGTCTCTGTTACCAGTACACTTCAGAATTACAAAAAATGTGCTTCATTTTTGCTTTCCTAACCGCTGAATGCATACAGTTCATTTACAGGTGTTTATATTTTTGTTGTGTGTTGCAAAAAAATAATATCTTACAGCCTTTCCTTTCACACTCTAGGTACCCTGGCAAGATTGTCACATAATTTACTTTAAAAACTCCTTGCAGTCCGAGAAAGAAAAGTAAACATCAATCCTCATGTTAAAAGAATAAGCAGCAATTTGTCAAAAGACATGGCCTGACAATTGACCTCTCTGTTTAAAGCACCACAAATGTGACAAGATAAACACAGAATTAAAAGCATCTTTGTTTATTTCCAGGTCTTTCGACCCACCCAAAATCGGGTTTCGACCCACAGTTTAGGACACCCTGTTATAGATAGATGTTTTAAAATCCTAATGCTGGTTGACTGTGTTCCCGTGCATGAAACCGTAATGGACAATTTACTTATTTCACTACACAAAGAAAGACACATTAACTGAATACACACCTAAGCATCCTCAACATGTTTCTCATTTGTATTAGCAGTACATAGACTAAACTTTACTCAACTTTCCGAATTAAGCATGTTGACAGAAAGTGGCAGGAGACAGCATCTTGGTCTGTGTCATCGGAGAATGCAAAGAACTAGAAACTAAATTCTGTACAACCCCTGATTCCCATAAATAGATTCAAGGGTTGTAAACCGAGAGATCTATCGAAGGCAGCAGATTTCAGACCCTGGGTAACCCATAAACTGATTGGATCCATGCATTCTACTGCATGAATTTACTATTCAAAGTACATACAGTATAGGAGATTTGGAATCGCTTTGCACAGAGTGATTCACAAACCTATTTCTGCATTGAGAAATATATTTTTGCTGGCACAAACCTGGGACCTACACATGTTTGCTTAAAATGAAATTGAACTGTTTGCATGATCAGTTGGTCAAAGTGCAACGGGCATTAGTAAATCCTCAAAATTGTAAAATGTCAAAAATCCGCGCTCGGTAACATCTGCATTGAATTTGAGCTTTAGCCAAGAGAAGACGCCGTTCTTGATTTAAGTGGTTAACCGGTCTGATATGCCTCGCGGGATAAGAGAGCATGGGGACCTTCACCATAACGTCTGTCTCTGACCTGAGAGGAAGTGTCGATGAGAAGCAAAATTAGAAATGTCTCTGTGGGAAGAGCTCCACTTCATCTGTGGATTATCTCTACTACCCTTTGAAAGGGAGAAGCTACTTTTGAGGTGGTATTTGCACCCCCACTTCCTCTCATGCTTCGGAATCCTCCAAAGCAAAGCACTCTGCAGCTGGGATAGGTTAAGTCAGGTATCTGATGCTTCTCCTCTCCATGCCCCTTCCCCCTCCTAGTTACCATGCACGTGAGCACTGAGAGACCGGAAGTTAGCCCACTTCCGTGGCGTACCAGATGGAGCAGAACTGCATCTGTAAACCCCATAGTCCCCTCCCCTTTCCTCTGATATTCTTCATGTACGAAGCCTTCTTGCAGATCCTCACTCCCCCTTATGTAAATAAACAGGCATCACCCCCTTACCCCCCTCACGGTTCTTCCCGCCCTACAATCACTTCTGCCCCAGTCAATTCTAGGTCGAAGCCTATCAGACAGTGCAGCTGTCTTGTTTGCTAATGACATCTGGGTACATTCGGAAAGCCTCCCTGGGAATGCATTCATTGCTTACCATTGGCTTTGTTGTTTGTAACTCATATTTGATTCATTTTTATTTGCTGACTTTATTTGTTTTAGGCTGTCCAGCATGAGTTTGTTTGTTCCCTTGCCCAAACCGTATTTACTGTATTCTTCCACCACTACTGGATTTCTGAAAACAGGCCTTTAAATCTTCTTCTTATCTTGTCACATTTGCTGTGCATTCAAAGAAAGAGTTCAAATGTCAGGCTTTGTCTTCCAGGGAGCTTGGTGTTTACTTTTCTTTCTCTGACAATCATGCTGGCTACTGCTGGCTTGAGGAAGACTGTACAATGTTATTATTTTTCTATCATAGCACACAACAAAATGTAAATGTCTGTAAATGAACTGTGCAGATATTTCAGAATACATCAGACTTGGGACAGCACAAATGAAGCACATTTTTTGGTAATTCTGACGTGTGGAGGAAACCAATATTTTAATATGATCAAAAAAATCAATACACTAAGTAATGACATTTCCACACATTATCGTTTGTGCTGTATACTTTTAGCAGTTAAACTGTAAGTCTGTGCAAATGTAATGGTAATTTCAATTGAAGATGTGTTGTCTGTAATAGCAGTATGCTACCACACCATGCATACTCCACTTTACACTACTGCACTCTACCCTGCATCACTCTACTCTATGCCAGTGCACTCTACACCACTCTACTATGCAACTCTGCACTCATCTCCACTGCTCTCTACACCAATCCATTCTAGGTCACTCTACTCTGCACTACTCCTCTCTACGCCACTCCACTCTCTGCCACTCTACTCTGCAGCACTGCACTCTATGCCACTGCACTGTACGCCAGTGCACTCTGACACTGATCTATGCCACTGCACTCTACCATGCACCACTCCACTCTACCATGCACCACTCCACTCTACCCTGCACCACTACGCTCTACACCACTTCACTGTACTCTGAAACAATCTACTCTGTGCCACTGCAGTCTATGCCACTTTCCTCTATGCCACTCTACTACACTCTGCGCAACTGTACTCTATGCCATGGCGCTCTGCGCCACTCTACTCTGCAGCACTCTACGCCACTGCACTCTATGCCAACTACTCTGCACCACTGCACTCTATGCCACTATACTCTTCTATGCAACCCTCTACACCACTGCATGCTAGCCACTCTCTGCCATTGTGCTGTACGTCACTGCACTCTATGCCACTCTATTCTACTCTGCCCCACTGCACTCTACGACTCTTTTCTCTGCAAGACTGCACTCTCCGCCACTTTACTCTGCACCCCTGCACTGTATGCCACAGCTCTCTACTCTGCACCACTCGACTCTACGCCACTCTACTGCACTCTACGCCACTCTACTCTGCATCACTTTTCTCTACCCCACTCTAATCCATTCTTCTCCACTGCACTCTACTCTACACCACTCCACTCTACCCTTCACCACTCCACTCTGCGCCACTTCACTCTACTCTGAAACAATCTGTTCTATGCCCCTGCACTCAGCGCCACTCTACTCTGCACCACTCTGCGCCACTGCACAATATGCCAACTACTCTGCACCACTGCACTCTACGCCACTATACTCTTCTCTGCAACCCTCTACACCACTGCATGCTAGCCACTCTCCACTATTGTGCTGCTCGTCACTGCACTCTACCCCACTCTATTCTACTCTGCCCCACTGTACTCTGCACTACTGCACTCTGCACCACTGCACTCTACGACTCTTTGCTCTGCAAGACTGCACTCTCTGCCACTCTACTCTGCTCTACTGCACTGTATGCCACTGCTCTCTACTCTCCACCACTCAACTCTACACCACTCTACTGCACTCTCTGCCTCTCTACTCTGCATCACTGCACTATACCCCACTCTAATCCATTCTGCACCACTGCACTCTACTCTACTCTACACCACTCCACTCTTCCCTTCACCATTCCACTGTGCGCCACTTCACTCTAGTCTGAAACAATCTGTTCTACGCCCCTGCACTCTACACCACTGCAATCTACTTTGCACCACATTACTCTATGCCACTGTACCCTACGCCACTCTACTCTGTCACAGCACTCTACATCAATGCACTCTGCACCACTTTACTCAAAACCAATGCACTCTACGCCACTGCAATTGACAACAATCTACTCTGCACCACTGTACTTTATGCCACTTGACTCTAGGCCACTCTACGACACTACACTCTATGACGCCCTACTCCACTAAACTCTACTCCACTCTATGCCACTACACTCTACTCCACTCTATGCTACTCTGCAACACTACAACAATCTACGATTCTCTACGCAACTCCCTCTGTCACTCCATGCCACTTTACTCCACTCTATTCTATGACACACTACTCTGCTCCACTAGCCCAACACCCTCTATGCCACACCACTCTACAACACTCTACTCTACTCCACTCTGACACTCTACTCCACTCTAAAAACATTCTACTCCCTCTGTGACACTCCACGCCTCTCCACACCACTCCGTGACACTCCCCTTCACTCCATACCACTCAACTCTACTCTACGCCTCTCCACGACTTTCTTCACCGCTCCATAACACTCCACTCTATTCCACTTTACAACACTCCACTCCCCGCCATTCTCCTATACCCCACTAACTTTCATCCATGCTGAACAGCAGCCATCCTGGTGTTCAACATGGCTAAATCATGTTGGCAAAGCCAACAGCTCTTGCATTGGCGAGACCTATTGGCTTTTTCAATGCTTGTTTCTTTCAGTTTGGGCAGAAAAGGCTATTTTAATAAAAGGGAACATAAGCCGTCTAGCTGTTGACAGCCAATAAGTTAGCCTTACTTCCGCTGCTCTGAGGAAGATTCCGACATGGTACTTACTGGCTTAACAGAAGGTCCTTTCTTTAATGTTATTAATTAATTTTTTACTCTGACTTTAAATTATATATGTCTCTGTGTGTTTCCTTTTACTTTTTTTTAACCACTCTTCTTGGACTCATGTCATTCAGTCTTCGATCGGCCGACGACAGCAAATGCTCCTCCTAAGGTGTGCAGTTTGCTATTCTCACGTGTAACTTATTTTAGTCCAGTCTTACCTTTTAACAGTGTTTGAGGTAGGCCCAGGAGGGCCGGATCCATTCCAGATTTTCAGGATATCCACATAAATGTACATAGAATTCATCTGAATGAAACTTAGAATTGATCCAGCCCTCCTGTGCCTTGCATTGCAGGAACATGCAGCTTTCCAGCTGCTTTGGAGCACGCTGTTGCCATTGAGCAACACAACCAAACAACAGCACAATTTGTAGAATAAAAAGAGCTGCAGAAAACGGAGTGTTTGTGGACACTGAAATCACTCACAAGATGAACACCAATCCAGTTTGCAAATATGATGGCGTGACTTCAGGAATTCAGCTCGCTTTCCAAATAAACTATCACCAACTCGAAAGGGTGAAACACCTTTCTCACCAAAGGACGGTGGACGAAAGCAGGCCAAGGGTTCTGCCATTTACTTAGTACTGTAATAAACATTTAATTTTGAAAAATGCCATTTGCATCAGCCTTACTAAGTTTCACAAAGTGTTAAGTACATGAAGGAGGCGGACAATGCAGCCACATACCCGCCTTCCACAGCTATTTGTTCCGTGCCTGCGCGCCCGCGGGCGGAGGTTAACACCCACCACTGCACCGTGTGCGCCTGGCAACGCCTCCGCCGCAGGGCGAGACTGGACTTTCAGCTACTCATCTGGCCTTCCAGTTGCTAATACCTCTGTTGCCCCCCGCTGGAGACAAGCTACAAAGGCAGGTACGTCGGATGGGCCTGATAACTACAGGGTACTGGTACCCGGGCGGGCCGGGAGGCGAATTCCCACCCCTTGGAGACTTGCAAGGCCGGGCGCTGCACACCCATAGACACCTTCTTATGTTATCGATTGCGCAGCGCATGCAGGGGAGCACACCCCTCTTTTCCTCACGAGCCCCAGGCGTTACATGCCTTGGACTGTATCCTAGACGCACCCACGCCAGGGAGACTGACTACCCTCTCCACTGTCACGCCTAGGAGACTGACTACCCCCTCCACTGTCACGCCTAGGAGACTGACTACCCCCTCCACTGTCACGCCTAGGAGACTGACTACCCCCTCCACTGTCACGCCTAGGAGACTGACTACCCTCTCCATAATCACGCCTAGGAGACTGACTACCCCCTCCACTGTCACGCCTAGGAGACTGACTACACCTCCCGCCCCTATACTCCACTGTCACGTCTAGGAGACTGACTACCCCTATACTCCACTATTCAGGACAAGGCTCCAATAATTGAACACCGGAGCTCTGGTGGAGTGGCAGGGGACTGGGGACCGACCTGACAGCAGAGAAAGGGAGGTGTTGCTGCTCCCAAATGTGTATGCTGCTGTTGGCCAACTACAGATTGAGGCTCATACGTGTTAACTTCCTCTGTTGTATACACCGCACTGCAGTGATGCTGCTACTCGCCAGACGTCACGTGGCGATGCACTGTGGAGGGCGCAGCAGCCCTCAATGGAGAGATGGCCAGAGATGGGACCATTGCCTGGATAGGCTGGACGAGTGCTGGGTGCTGCAGCCGGCCACCTCCCGCCCTCGGGGCTGAGGGCTCTCAGCAGCAGATATACGAAATAAGAAGAAAGTTTGTTTTACAGAAATACATGTTTTTCTAGCCTAAATATGTGATCAAGACCCCAATTCTTAAACAGCTAATTTCACACAGCACTTATAGGATGGGCATTTTTTCCATAATTATTTGTATTAATAAGTAGCAGGGGGCGCTTCTGTTACCTCAGAAAGATGAAAGGTAGAGTCGCCAGGTTCGCCCCTGCATGGAACAGAACCATTTGCAAGAGGTGCGTGGACCCCCACGCTTTTTTGCAGCGTCTGAGATTGGAATATGTATAGACGCCTTCGTGTGTTTTTGATTCTGAACAATGCATATCAGTCGTGTTTTGAATAAAAAGCAGTTTCAAACCCAGAATGTGCCATCTTCTCCCTCTCTGCAGGCTGCAGAGCTTGGTTTACTCTCTGAAAGTGCACGCTTTCTGCATGAATGGATTACAGTGGAACGTGTGGTATGCAGAGCTTTGCTGTTGCTCCTCTTCAAACAAACGCACACCCACACTTCAGGACCCTTCGGGTTGAGGGTGGGGTGGGGCGGGGGGGGGGGGGGTGGGGGCACTGCACTGTACCCCCAGGCAGAAGTGGTAAATTGGACAGGTTTGGACTGGCCAATTAGGATGAGGCCGATGTCAACATGACTGGGCTGAAAGAGAAGCGTTTGCAGTTCTTTTTGTGATGATGTGGGCAGGCTTTGCTTTATTAGATCAGGATGGCAGTGTAGTTAGCTACCTGCGACCTATTGTTACAAATGCTTTAAAATATACATAGAATGGGCTTTGACTCCGCCCAGAGGAGTATCCCTCTCTCCCCCTCCCAGCTCTACGTCGCTCTCTCTCTCTCCCCCTCTCTCCCCCTCCCAGCTCTACGTCGCTCTCTCTCTCTCTCTCTGACAGTTTGCTTTTCCCTCCACGCGCATGGTGCAGGCCCCACGTGTTGCTTTCTCTCAAACATATCCCTGCGTTGCTTCCCCCCTCGAGCACTTCCATGTTGCTTAACTGTGTTGATTCTGCCCTCGTAAGCCCCCCATATGTTGCCACCCTAACATTAAAAAAAAGCCCAAAACGTGTTTGCACTTTTATTTTCCACTGTGCGCCACTTCACTCTATTCTGAAACAATCTGTTCTACGCCCCTGCACTCTACACCACTGCAATCTACTCTGCACCACATTACTCTATGCCACTGTACCCTACGCCACTCTACTCTGTCACAGCACTCTACATCAATTCACTCTGCACCACTTTACTCAAAACCAATGCACTCTACGCCACTGCAATTGACATCAATCTACTCTGCACCACTGTACTTTATGCCACTTGACTCTAGGCCACTCTACGACACTACACTCTATGACGCCCTACTCCACTAAACTCTACTCCACTCTATGCCACTACACTCTACTCCACTCTATGCTACTCTGCGACACTACAACAATCTACGATTCTCTACGCAACTCCCTCTGTCACTCCATGCCACTTTACTCCACTCTATTCTATGACACACTACTCTGCTCCACTAGCCCAACACCCTCTATGCCACACCACTCTACAACACTCTACTCCACTCTGACACTCTACTCCACTCTAAAAACATTCTACTCCCTCTGTGACACTCCACGCCTCTCCACACCACTCCGTGACACTCCCCTTCACTCCATACCACTCAACTCTACGCCTCTCCACGACTTTCTTCACCGCTCCATAACACTCCACTCTATTCCACTTTACAACACTCCACTCCCCGCCATTCTCCTATACCCCACTAACTTTCATCCATGCTGAACAGCAGCCATCCTGGTGTTCAACATGGCTAAATCATGTTGGCAAAGCCAACAGCTCTTGCATTGGCGAGACCTATTGGCTTTTTCAATGCTTGTTTCTTTCAGTTTGGGCAGAAAAGGCTATTTTAATAAAAGGGAACATAAGCCGTCTAGCTGTTGACAGCCAATAAGTTAGCCTTACTTCCGCTGCTCTGAGGAAGATTCCAACTGTGTTGATTCTGCCCTCGTAAGCCCCCCATATGTTGCCACCCTAACATTAAAAAAAAGCCCAAAACGTGTTTGCACTTTTATTTTCATTTTATTTACCAATCAAAACTGGGATCTGTAAATAAAGCACGCCGAACTATATAATAAAAATGGAGCATTCCATCCACCACTTTGTTGTATACTTCAGTGCGACGGGTGTGTCTACAGACATGGGTCCCGTGCACACTGTGTAAATGGAACCAAGCTACACCCGACTGACGAGCCCCAATCAGGGTGAACCCGGTCTTAGGTTGCCTGTGTTCTGATTCAGGGGAGTATGGTGCTCCTTGATTGTGAAGTTCATTCAACTAATTCTTTAATGGCTGCAATCTGGTTATAAACCTAGTAGTTAATCTTATACAATGTGAAGCTGTGGGCTGTAACGTCTCCGCTGAGGGAACATCCCATTTGTTTGCATCCATTTCATTGTTCTGCAGTTTTCTTGTGGGCTGCCTAATCATGGTATATGGATAATATTTTTAGGAAAGGGTAGTGATGAAGGAGTAACCTAAGGGGTTAAAGATAAGGAGGCAAGAGGATATGGGTGAGGGGTTGTAAGGTTAACAGTAAGGAAAGAGGTTAAAAGGGTGTAAAGGTAAGGATCTAAGGGTTAGGGTTACAGATATCGGGTAAGCTGGAGGGGTTCTGGGTCCATAAAAGAAAGATCCTGGTGGGTGATTGTAAGAACAAAATAATTCAGTAGTCTGTTTAAAACCAGCTTAGGCAATTAAAGTGGAAGCAGTAAAACTCCATCTTCCCTGAACCCACTTTCCTTTAAACTGTTCACTAACTGCAAAGCATATGCCAAAGATTAGCACAATTCCACTCATGCGAGATTAAAGCCGGAAGATAGTGGAACGTGGGGAAGAAAAACATCTGATTGGAATATTCACAGGAATTGCAAAGCAGAGAAACATTGAGGAAAGGCATAGGTTCTCTTTGGTGAATGTGATTTTGTTTGAAACCAATGACACAAGAGCAAGAGGGCAGGTTTGAGTTTCCATTGTGCTCATGCGATAAAAGAGGTGCAAGATCATTGTCCATCTGAACTGGCCAAGATGGAAGTCCTGGAGAGAGGAGATCATTGGAACAAATCTGTAAGTGCATAAAGGGAATATAGGGCATTTTTCCTAACAGATCAGTATTTGGAGGTATTCAAAGAGATAGTAATTTTCTTAAAGAAAATAATAAATCAGGACAATCCGAATATGCACAATACGAAAGGTAAGTGTTTACCACCCTTACGTAAAAGCAGAAAAAAGGCAAAATATGGTACGGGTAACAGAGGAGGACTCATGGAGGGAAAAGACATTTCCACACCTCTGGGATGTCTCCTCTCACCTTCTTGTGTGCCTGTGGGTTGGTGACAGCTTTCTTTGGTGGGCTTCTTTGGAGGGCCCCTGGGCTTGTTGCAGTTGATGATGGCTACCTGTAATATGTTCAGTTCAGCATTGCTACAATCTCACTTGGTAAACAAGGGCAGAGGAAGACACGATGAGGTAATGCCCCAAATATGTGCCAGTGTACTTCATTACCAGTGGCAACTGGTGATCTTTGTAAGTGGTCGAGCCTAATACTGGCCAGGAGTTCACCCCCTTTGTTTTTCAAAATTTGCCTCACTCATACTCACTCCCTATCACATTTACTCTTTTCCCACTCACTCACTCTGACATTCTCTCACTCACTCATTCTCACTCACACTCACTGTTACTCACACACAGACTTACTCATACTCACTGATTCTCATTAACACACTTACACCCAGTCACTGACTCTGGGCCCTGGTGCAACTACACCTGCTGCAACATTGATAGCTACACCCCTGGCTCACTTCCACTCCCTCTCACAGCCTCCAATCAATCACTCGTTCTAACACACTCCCACTCCTTCACCCGCTCCCTCATACTCACTTTCACTTATTCATAGTCACTCTCAAACTCAGATTCTCACTCACTCTCAAACACACACACACACTTTTACTCAATCCCATTAATTCTTAATCACTCACAAACACTTACCAACACATATGCATAAAGAAATGCATTTTTCTTTTACATACCTTGCTTACTTAGCTGGCAACTCGGAGATTCCATGGCAGCAGCAGATCTGGAATCTGGTGCTGGGCATTGGCACCAGCAAGCCATGATTCCCAGCCAGGAGCCAGGCGGAGCAGCAAGGGCAGGTTTGAAAAGGGGAGACCACTTCTGTTCCTCTCCCAACTCCTAGAAGCACTATAAGAAGCTGGGACAGTGCTGGGCATCCTACCTTTGCTGCTCTTTGTGGCCTTGCATTGTCTTCAGGGATGCCCCAATGTGCGCCCTGACAGCCACATTTGAGCAGAAATCCTGTGCTGCCTGAGGCATGTGCAGTATGCCTGCAAAATTAAATGGATTGTGCCTGTGTGAGGGGATTGTAGTTGAACTGTATCCCTCAGACATGCACAATCCAGACATCCAGCCACAGAGTGCTGTGTGTTAATAGCACTCTGTAACTGGATCATGCCTCCCACCATCAGCAGCCTGCAGATGAGGCAGAGGGCTGACCTGCCCACCATGTTTATGAAAACTTAAAGAATGCCTGGGCAGGGGCCTCGCAAGAGGAGGGTGGAGGGGCTCCGCCCTGAAGCCGCTGATAAGGAGCTGCTGCTGTTCAATACTCTCAGCCCTAGTCTTCCTTGGCGGGGGCTGGGAAAAATAAGATAATTTTGCAATATAGTAAAAGTTTTTGTAAGTAACCTAATTAAGGGCATCCTCTGTGGGGAAATGTTTCCCAGCAGTTTTGCAGCCTTGTCTGTGCTAGCTGAAATGGCTGCCATATTTTCAGGTCTCTTCTTTCGTAATTCCCTTCAGAAAATAATTGCCTCCAGGGCGAGTTTGGGAAGTGATTAAACCGAAGCAAGGTCCTGGTGGTTTTGTGGGGAGGTGTGGTTGTGTTTACATGGTGCACCTGGGACTCGAGTGAGAGTTTGACAATTGAGCGCTGTGTTTAGAATGTACTCCACAGCCAGGAAGAGTGGGAGAATTTGGGAAGCGCGAGACGTTCTTTTCACAGCTGCTGGTCTGAACTACGGAGAGAGAAAGGTCCCGTCATTACGGATTTCCTTGCGTTGCTGCCGTTGTTTTCATCTGTGCCGGTAGCTGCGGAGTATCGCTCTGCATTTGCTTTCAGGGGGCAATGGTTGTTGTTCTATAATCTTTTGGTCTTTGTTTGGCAATTGTTTGGAAAGTGTTGCAGTGATTTCTAAGAAGTGGTGAAATGAAACTGTTTCAAGGCTTGTTTGAAAGATGGGGATAGGCCTTAAAAGGTCATTTGGAAACGGCCATTTTCGGACAGGTTTGTTAAAGACTGCAGACATTATTTTGTGAAAGCTCAGAATTTCTCGGATTAAGTACCATTTACTTGCATAAGCCATTCTTTCTTCAACGTGCCTGGGTGCATATAAATGCATAAAGGCCAAATTGCACGCATGCACAATGTCAGTTCAGAGTATTTGCAGTTTAGCAGCCGTAAAGATCTTGCAATGGCTTTTGCGAACCTGTCTGTCGTCTTCCCATGTTATTTTTTATTGCATTGCATTGTATTGCAGCATTTGAATAGCTTTCACGAGTCTTCTGATGCCTTCCCATGTTGTATGGTGTTTCCTTCCCATGTTGTATGGTGTTGCCTTGCCATGTCGTATGGTGTTGCCTTGCCATGTCGTATGGTGTTGCCTTGCCATGTCGTATGGTGTTGCCTTGCCATGTCGTATGGTGTTGCCTTGCCATGTCGTATGGTGTTTCCTTCCCATTTTGTATGGTGTTGCCTTGCCATGTCGTATGTTGTTTCCTTCCCATTTTGTATGGTGTTGCCTTGCCATGTCGTATGGTGTTGCCTTCCCATGTTGTATGGTGTTGCCTTGCCATGTCGTATGGTGTTGCCTTCCCATTTTGTATGGTGTTGCCTTGCCATGTCGTATGGTGTTGCCTTCCCATTTTGTATGGTGTTGCCTTGCCATGTCGTATGGTGTTTCCTTCCCATTTTGTATGATGGTGTAGCACAGAAAAGCTCATCTTGCTCCTGACGAGGCCTCGAAGTGCTAACGTTTGCATTGAGTTCCAGAGTCCCTAGTGGTGATTTAAAGTATGTTGTATGTCTGACAAGGGATACATGGGATGAGATGTGTGAGGTTCAAAGACATACTTCAACCATGGTGTGGCATACATGCTTCCTATGGTTGTTCGGACATAAGCCAAGCCGGCTATATCCGGCCCAGAGCCCTTGTGATTCGAGCATGCAGTCTGGGCTATTTCACTGGCAGCTGCCTGCATTCAGCGAGTAGATAAACTGTAGGCAGATGAACAGAACATGATATTCACCCTTTCTTCACCTCCATCTTTGTGTCCAGTTGTATTTGGAGAGTCGGTCTTAGTCATTTCTGCAAAATGTAAGGGTACCAAGATGTTTAATACATGGCTCTGACATCACGGGCTAGATACATTGCTCATTACGAGGCTGAAAGGCCTTTGTATGCGTCACATTCACCCCTTTTTAGGTCTCGCCTATGCAGCGCATGCGCTGCGTAGGAGGAGACCTCTTGGAATCGATTAGCTTTTTCGCCCAAAAACTTGCACGCTTTGCATTGTTTTCAATGGCAACGCGTGCACGTTTAGCGTTTCCCTTGCGGGAGCGATCTTTGGCGACATCTGTTTGTAATTATCTTGCAAACAGATGGTGCCCCTGCTCACTCCCGCAAGGGAAACGCTGTGTGTGTCTGGTCCCTGTTACCATGCAGAGACTGCTTGTCATTCACATTCGGCGGCTCTCTCGCTTTCCTTCGGTGCTTACGCTCTCGCTCTTTCTGCTTTGGTGACTCTCCCTTCTCGTTTTCTGCCTGGAGGTCACCTAGTCAGTGATAAAAGTTTGTCATTGGTGAGCTGTCTCTCAATGATGATCTTTGAAAAGCGTCATTATGCACTTTTAAACGAACAGAGTTAAATGAACCCTTCCGTAGCAGGGTCCTCTTTTAAGTGTGGGCTTTGTGCGTGTGATAGCTTGCTTTACTCCAGCCCGCACAGATATTCTTTTATTCCTTAATGCACAATGAAGTTCCTGAAATAACTGCGTGGAAAAGTCCGTTCTCGTGGTCGGGGTTAGATTAGCGGACATTCAGAAACCACCTTAAAACATCTCATTTCGGAGCGCGCTGAGAAGCGGGGGCATTTTTTATTCCCCGTTGATTGCATCATCCCTCTCTAACTTTAGTTTGTTGGCAGCGTCGAGCACCAGTAGGCCTCACTGAGGAACAAAGTGCTTCACACTTACCAACCCTGTTCAAAATGCTGATAAGCGGTGTTGGAGTGTTGCACAGTCATTTTAACTAACTTCTCGTTGCTTAACAAACCCTGTCTACCCAGGGCTCATCCTTCCTGATCTCTTAATTTAGTTTGTTTGGGTGCTTTGCAAGACGTGTTGTGTAAGCAGCTACACCTCATTTAAAAGTTTCAACAAGGAAGGTCGGTGATGCTTCTTTGTTTTGTAACTGTTTCATTGTCTCAAGAAGCAACAAACCTCGTCAAAGGGCTCAAGTTTTTGCATATTTTACTGGCCGTCCCGCGGAAATAAAATAAAAAATCACCTAGACGGCAATCACATATTACATCTTTAAGTGTTATGCTGTTGCATGTTTTTATTTCAACCTGCCAACTTTAAAATGAGGCGGGTCCTCTGATGATGAAATGTGAGTACTTTTAGAACTTAACCGTGAACTAAACTTCGCGTTTTTGTTAGCAGTTCTGGAAAGTTGCCGATTTTGACCTCGTAAAGGTTGCAAAGTTGCCCCTCACCCATGCAAGTGTTTTTTTTCTGCATAGCAGCATAATTTTAACTCTGGTCTAAACCACTCAAGCTGGAAAATGTATGCAGACTATTTATGATGGATGCATCTAACCATAGATTCCTCACCTTTAGAATTGGTGTTATTCTGACGTTATATCTTTTTATGGCTGCTTTTAGCAATAATGAAACTCCTACATCATAGTTCCATGGCAAACTTTGCAAGTTAGCCAAAGTTGCATTTTTCACTTTACCACTTTTGCATAGAAAAATTCAGAAACGGACAGTGCTTAATGTGAGCCGGTGGTTTCCGGTGCTTCCTAAATGCATATTGGATTAATCAGTTAACTGTCTCCTAATAATGTTTAAAGCGCTTAAACTTCTTATAGCGCTCTATTGGAATACTTGGAGACTTCCAGAAAGATACGTTTCCCAAAACGACCACACAGGTTCCGTCTATTAAACAAAACAGTAAATGTGGTCAGATTTCCTTGTTCTTATAGATTTGGGCTGGAATGGCTCTCCAGAGAGGTTAAAGCGTGCCATGACATTGTAATGTCCTTCAGTCGGAGAAGCGAGTGGGTGTGCAGAAAGCTCTCCAGAACCCCCATCCAGCCAGTGACTGAAACCTGTCAAGCAGCACATCATAAAACACAGTTTTACAATAACTTTACTCGATGTGGTTTGTTAAAAGCTTCCACTTAAGCATGTTTATGTGTTGATCTTAATAAACACAAGCATTGGCATAGCCAATAGGTCTCGCCTTTGGGACCTTATAAATGTTTAGCCATGCAACAGTTGATGTTGTTGCACCAAGGATATTGTGCTGGATAACTAAACACTTATAAGGTCCCAAAGGCGAGACCTATTGGCTATGCCAATGCTTGTTTCTCTTCTCACAAAGTGATGATGAAATCGAGATTTATAAGTAAGGTACTAGTGGTTGTTCTCGACTGGCGCAGCAGGTGTGGGTTCCTTTGCTTTGCTCACGGGGCGGATGCTGCTTTGGTCCTCCTTGCACCTGCCTAAGAACAGTGAATTGGTCATTTTGGAGGTTGGTCCAGAGGGTCTGCAGAGTCTTGTTTTGTCCAAGGAGTTATCCGTTGCAGCTCGCCTAGCCAGCATGCTTATTGAAAATCTCTTCTTAAATGGTGTGCAGAGAAGTCTTGTCCTCTTTTTTGTGGTGCTGTGGACACCTACAGGTAAGGCTCACTTCAGGCTGCAGTCCGAAGCGTCAAGAATTTTAGATTATTATGAATTGGTTAAATGTTGAATTGTTAGTCGTTTGATACCTCTTGTCCTCTAGTTAGACTGTAAATGCTGCACTAAGATGTACCTTTTCGTCGTGGAGGCACTAACAGGGTCCTCTGTTCGAACCACCATATTTGGTGGATGTTACATTTCTGATGATGAAAACAATTTTACTAGTAGCACTAGCATCAGCCAGATGTCTGAGAGAGGTTTAATGTCCATTGTGGAGGGATGCTTTACTGGTAGCTCAGCCTTGGGTACTAGTGTTAAGGTCAGATCCACCATTCAGGCCTAAGAATCTCTCTGCTTTTTTCAGACCTAAGGAAACCATATTGCCTTTGTTTTTTCTTGCAGAGTTGGTTTATTTGGAAACAATGAAGGGGATTCAAGTAATTCCTTCATTTCGTTTGGGAACTTTGGTCAAAGCAGAAAAGCAACAGATATCTGATCAAAGTAGATTACGCCAAGGTTTCATTAGCATGGTCAATGTTCCTAGGGTGCCACGGACATGTGTACCTGTTTAGCAAAAGGTGCAGCAGGCGCATGTTTGGCCATTTATGTAATACAGATAGCGCTAGCACTCAAATAGTGCCAGCATTATATTAAGGTGGCTTTCTCTCAGTTGCATGTGACATGGTCACTTTTCCTCTGCCCCGTGCCATATTATGAATGCAAGTCCAGAGGCAATAAGGGTGTGAGGAGGCACACTGACTGTGCTGCACTAACATGTGCTTCCGGTGCTTAATTTGAGGCGGTTGTTTCCCGTGCTGGGCACCAGCACTTAACTGTCAGCACCGGCACTTATAACAGTCTACCATGTGGTGGGGCTGTTTGTCCAATTTAAAAACAAGCACAGCAACAGTTGTTTATTATTTCAATATACAGTAAAAAAGACTAAAATCTGCTGCCACAGCCATTCTTATAGCTGTGGTACCTGGAATAGTCATAATTGAAACACTTGTAGGAGAATGATAGTAAGCCGTTGTGCTGGTACAATGATAAGCAGCACTGGCAGGGGCAATGAGTGGTTCACATTGCAGTGCTCCTGATGAGGGCCCTGGCACTTATTGTTTTATAAATTAAGCACTGGGTTGTGCACAATCAGTGCACCCCGAGGGCGACCTCTGCAGTGGGGGTGAGGAGGTCCCATGCACCCACCATACATCTCCCTGCAGGCAGGTGCCATGACTAACTGCACACACCTGCAGGATAATCTCTGTTCCCATTTGTAAAGCAGGCTGAGTGCTACCTGCACTGTGAAAGACGCTGCTCTGCCTAACATTAATCTCCTGTTCCAAGTGCAGGCGCAAGATCACGGATGCCCTTGGGGTAGTGCATTATTCCTGTTTGCGACCAGCGCACCGATGGACAGTGCTCCCTTCACATTATACCACCCCTGGTGTCCAAGAATGATCAGCTGAAGGTGGGGTCCCAGCATCCTAGGCAGAGGCCCATGGTAGAGATCTTAAGAAGGTGACATGAGCTGCGCTGCATATATTTGCATAGCATTACTTTTGCTACTACTTTTTCTAGTCACATTTCTTATGATAGATGGGAGTATTCATAATTAGCAGGAGTATTTTATGGGGGTCTTTTTTAAGTTCACACACCAGTAGTTAGGGGTCATTAAAATTAAGATGTTGGTCTGCTTTTGTTTTTGGGAGGTGTATCCATCTCATCTTGTCCTGCGGAGGGCGTGTACGTTAGCACTGTTTCCTGCTCGATGGAGTCCCGTTTGCTGGTTACCTCTCCCTCTGGCCTCTATGCTCTGACTTCATGGGAACAGTTACTTTGTATTGCACACGTTTTGTCTGCAGAGACTTACAGCATTTATAGTAGTATTACCCCAGATTATTTAGGTTAGTGCGTGTGATTGTTTTACTGTGTTTGCACCGGGCTGTCATATTGACGAGATACGTCTTTTATTGCTCCTGAGCGTACAGTAACATACAGTGATTTTAGAAATTCACTTATTGACATGAAAATGCCACCACATCTTATATTGCTGGTCGCTTGCCTTCATGAAGGGAACTTTGCCCAAATAAGGTGGGGAACCAGGATGAGATGACAGAAAATATCAACATGGACAGAGGTGTCCGCCAGGGGTGTGTGCTGGCCCCTACCTTACGTTCGCGTTATGTCAATGACATTGTGCCCTTTTAAACCCAAATGGATTCCAATGCACCCATGTTGACTCCTATAAAAACCCCAATTATTTTTATTTGCTGATTATACCCTTTTGGTCCCCATGACCCCCAGCGGCCTCCAAAAGCTTTTGCTACTCTTCGAAGAGTTCTGTGCCACTAGGGGACTGGAGATCAACAAGGATAAGACGAAGCTAATGACGTTTAACCCCCATAAATCTTACAGAAGTAGTTTATTCCTTGGGGGTGGGGAGGGTGGGGGATTTATAAGAAACTGTTCAAAGCTTCACCTATCTGGGTATCCCTTTTAGCAGTAACATGGCATGGAAGGCGCATCCCGTCAAAGCGGCTTTGAAACTTAAGCAAATAACGGGAGCAATTCACAAAGAATAAAGCCTCTAATTCTAAACTTATTCGGCCCGCTGTCCAAATATTTGAAGCCAGGGCTCTATGATCAGTCTGATATGGGGCTTAAATATGGTGCCATTCCAATCTTGCACTATTAATTACTGCCGAAAACAAGTTCTTACAGAATTTGGCTTATCTTCGTCCTAGCACGCCCCTGATCCCTCTCTTTAGGGACCTGGGCCTACGAAATCTATTGGACACAGCCAGACTCCGTCCATTATTTTATTGGAGGAGGCTAAGGTCTACTCCTGAACTCCTGCACTATACCACAGCCCTTCAGGATGTCATTCAAGCTGGCCATTCGGTATCTATTCCCTGGCTTAAACCCATCAAACCGTCATTAGAATTCATTGGGGCCCCCGAACTTTGGACCCAAGAACCCCACTATTTCTTTTCCTTCCAAAACTATCCTAAAAACGCTATACTGGTCAGCGGTCGAGGCAAAATTCGCAGCAAGAACAGATCTTCCTGCCCTAACACAATCATTTCTAGACATCAAACCCTGGAACAGCTATGAGTCCTATTGGGATCTCGTGACTGTGTCCTACGACAGGAATTTATATTTCCAGTTTACAGTGGGTGCGATGCCATTAAGAGCTTTTCAAAGAACTGGTCGGGCGAAGCAACTGATATTTGTCCTGCTTGTCAGTCGCAGGCTGAGAGTGTCCCGCACGTCGTCTTTGCTTGCCCTGCTTATGCCCATCCACGCAGGCTCCGGCTGGCTCCCATCTGTAGAAGAATAAGTCACCCAAGCCATTCATTGGCCCTTCATATTTTGAGGTCTTACTGCTCCCCAACATATGCTATACCTCCTGCTAAAGTTTTAGGTGCCTTGTGGATTTTGCGTAGGAAATTCTTATTTTCTGTTTAGCAATTAACTTATTTGAAATATGTAATTGTACTTTTATCCTTATTTATTGACAATTGAATACTTTTTATCTGGGGAGTTTTATGTAAAGCTGCACACGTACAGACTTTTAGCATTGTATTTTATCTTTATCCTAATTATGTTTGTACTGTACTTTTATGGCCCTGGTGGCCGAAAGAAAGTTATTCTAGCAAGCAGAGACAAGTCTTTTATTGCTCCTGAGCGTGCAGTATCATAGAGTGCTTTTAGAAATTCAGTGATTTCAGAAAAGCCTTAAAAGTAAGATATTTGTTGGTTTACTGTGATTTGTGTGCGCTTTTCCATCCTTTCATTGCCTCATAAAGTAGTCCTTAGCACGTCCATCCAGCCTTTACATTCTCACTGAGAATCTCTGGTAAGTGATGGATATCTCCGATTGCGTTCTCTCTGAAACAGTGGCGGTTTTTCACCAAGGGCGTCGGGGCTCCGCCCCCGTTAAATTGAACAAAAGGGCTCGCTGCTCAAATTGTAATTAATAAAAAAAAATACCCGTTTTTTTATGTCTGCTCTTTAAATATAATCATTACAGTGAACAAAGGGCACTGTCTGCCCCAGCAGCCCCACTCACCGTATTGCCGCCGTGATAGTGGGCGTTGTGGAGTCTGGATGTCACGTGACGTGACTGACTCTCCTTGCAGTGTTTGCCGGGCTGACAACCTCACAGCCCTGAAGGCTGTGATGTCATCAGCTCGGCAAAGACCTAGCTTCAGGGCCTAGACTCCACCCCCTGATGGCGTGGAGGCAAAGTTAGCCCCGGGCGTTTTAAGTCCAAGCCCGGTATCGCTAACCCTCCACGTCAATCAGAGAGTGGAGAGCTTGTCACCCAGCCCTTTCCCAACTCATTACAGGGCGTGGTGGGACCCACCCTGTGACGAGTTGGGAAAGGGGTGTGGCAGGCGGGAAGCAGAGGATTCGAGTCTGCGCAGACTCGACCTCATACTGCTTCCCGCGTGGCGTGTGTCTGCACTCTGTGGTGTAACTTACTGGAAGAAGGAAGCCGTCATCAACTCCAGCAAGAGCTAGACGGACATGGACTGCAAAGACGACTCTGACTCGAGTCCCGAGACAGTCCAGCTAGTCAGGAGTGAGTGAGTTGACCAGGCAGCCCAGGTAAGGCCCAGGCGGGCATTAATTAAAAGACATGTTCGATCCTGGCCTGGACCCCTGAAACAAATATGCAGTTTCTGGCCCTCAGATATTCCACAGGGATAGCAGTAACGTCATGAATGGGGGTAGAGGCATGGGGAGGGACAAGAGTGATAGATGCAGCAGCGGGTTAAAGGCTACGGCGCGCGGGCAGCTGCAGGTGAAAGCAAGGACAAAGAATGGAAACGAAGATCGGACTGGGATTGCGTTAATTCATTAATCATTCATGGGCTAAAAACGGACTGACGTGCGAAGGGTTACAGTAGCAGACAGAAGAGCGGAAAAAAAATGAACTCACTAAAATATTTGATTCATTCAGTATGCGCGCACTTACTGTGTGAGATTGCTTTACATACTGATGTAAAAGCTGTGAATAAATACGTTTTCAACAGTGCAATGGTGGGCGCTAAATGTGGGCCACTATTATTTTAGTACCGGTTCTATTTTCTGTCCTAGTCCAACCCTGGGTATTATTATTTGGGTATGTAATCAAAAAGGACTAGCCTATTGTGACTGTTTTAAGACTCAGGACTGTATGAAGAAGGGGAAAAAACATATAGTTTTTGTAAAGCCCTCACCCACCAACCTAGTTGGTGGCATGCTTCATCATCGGGCCCACCCAGTGACACCGAATGTGTCCCGGGTGTGCTACAACGCCTGTGTTACAGCGGAGCTGGTATATTGCTGAGTGTGCACTGTGAGTGATGTGAATGTGAAAAGTTAAAAAACTATACAGGGGTCCCAGTGCCCAAGGGGGCTTATAATTTAATATCTGGGCCACTGTTAGTGTTTAAAAACAAGGCATAGGATGCTTAGTGGAGCAAATTTAGGAACTCCTACATCCGGGTTTTGGTCTACATGTTTCAGCCAGGCCTATCGTTAATACTGGCTTTCCTCAGGACCGAATAGTATGTGTAAGTGCGTCTTACACTGTAAGTGAGTATGTGATAAAATGTGTTGCACGCACTAAGGTGCCTTATAAATGGGAGGGGGATTCCCTCTCCAAGCAATTACTGGACGTACAACATATAAGACAAACAAACATACAGAAGAGAGTGTGAGCATTGTTGCATAAGTCACATTTAGACACATTTGCCGGCGATAAAGTGCATAACTGGCGAAAAAACGCGGCAAAAGTGGAACCGTACTGGTAGATGGGACATATTGCCTCCTTCTGTGTAATTCAATGTTCTGGAAACTACCATAAAACCATTACTACTTTCTCGATTAAATTGCTCGTGCAAGTTTACCAACATGTTTCCTCAAACCCTTTGTGGCGTTATAATAAATATAACCCCATGTCTACCTTGGAGTGGGCTAAGTCATAAGTGGACCGGATGCCATAAGGACTGTGCCACTTGAACATCAACAGGGAAGACATGCATTTAAGTACATGGAAGGGAGGGGCCCTACCAAGTCAGTTGTAAACTAGTAGTGCTGATCGACAGTAAGCAACATCCTAAACATGCCCGTCATTCATTACCGGTATTGATATGCAATGTGGGTACAAGAAGATTTGTTTTATATAGGAGTTGCACATTGCCTCATCAAGCAAGGTACTCTCCAAAAACGTTGTGCACATTTGTTGTAATATTTTGTTTAACACCCAACAAAAAGTAGCATAATTCCAGCCACTTCTTACATATACATCCCGACATTTAGTAAATGTATGGGCTTCATGTGATAATCACTTACTATAACTGTTAATTAATGTATATTAGCCTTCCCACATTCACCACATTCACCACCCATCAGACAGGCTGTCATCAAAATTAATAAATGACTTGCTGCTTACTGGCACAGCATCACTGCTTACAGGAGGCAATCTGCAGCAGACAGATGAATACGCTCAAGACAGTGTATTTCCTCTCTTGGGCCTGGCCCTGCAGTTCTAGACTTTGCTGGGGCACAATCTTGTATTTGCAACACTTCCAATCTATTGTTTGGGGGACTGTGAGGTCAGCTGTCTGTCTAAAGGCAGGTGAGCAGCTAGGTGGAAAAGTAAAGTAAATGCTGTCCAAGCAGACCTGTTTGGCTGCATGTGTGCAGTCCTAGACTGGAAGATCAGGGTGAAAAGAGAATTTCATGAAGGAGAGGCTTTCATTCAAAATGGAACTCAAGCCTGGCTGTCTGTATCCGTATCCTGATGGACCTCTTGTAGTTAATGATGGCCATACCATCTCTGAGTTACAAAGTGTGCAAAATCCCTGAATGCACTCGTTAAGCTGAACTTAGCATACTTGTGCGATTAACCTCCATCAATGCAGTGGTGCAAAAAAAATTACTATTGTGCTTTACTCTGACTCAAGATACGTGGTACTTAGTAGAGCTCTATTTTGCTACAACTTGAGAGCTCCGTTATTTTTCCACTAACTCACTCTTGCGTATACCTTCAGCACGCTAACTGTTTATTCCACCACATATCCATTGCAGATTGGTAACTGAGAATATTATGACAGTGGTCAAGGTTTGTCGTCTATCCAATAGCATCATCTAAGCTACTTTCCAGTAGTATCATACTTTCCACTTATTGAGTCATTATCACAATGATATTGTGCACATATTACAAGAAAGATTAATTCTATTATATTTGCATTTACTGTTTGTATACAGTTATATGCATAGTTTATTTAGAAAGGCAGCAGAAAACAATTTGAACCAAAATGTACAAGTCGTAGGAATATAAGTAGACCCCATGTCACCAGTGACAGTGTTGTAAACCTCAGCTTTCATTTAACAACTGAATACATTCAGGAGTGTAGTCTTCTAACTCATCACTGCTAATGAATCACCAGATTACTGTGGTTTGTAAATAAAAGCCCATGATCTGAGCACTGTGTCTTTGGTGACATATAGTTTCAGGTGGCCCTAATTAGGCATCTACATAACCACATGCACTTTACTCTTCACAGTCAAAAAGGAGGTGAGCGTTGGTCTAGACTAATTATTAATTAGTTTAGGCCAACCCGCACCTCGTTTTTGACTGTGAAGAGTAAAGTGCATGTGTTCTCAAATTTGCTTGAAAATGCACCATTTGCCCACTCATTTTTCAAAATTTTCTCGGGGGGAGAACCCCCCCGAACCCTCCTTAGGTAGTTCGGGCTACGCTCGCTCGCCGCGGTGTGCTCCACCACTAATTTTACGCCTCACCAGTTTCAAATGTCACCAGCCGCCACTGCTCTGAAATAGTGTTCTTCTTCAAGACCTCACACAGTTCAGCAGAGTGTGAGTTCTAGTGGAATGGCACCACTGAGCTAAAGAAACTGAAACCACACGGCAGCTCACGGGGGATTAGTATGAAGTATGAGATTTTGACTGTGTTAGCAAAGTTTGTAAGTGGGTATGTAGTTGGTCAGGCGTTTGGAAGATATAGTAAAAGTAAAGGGCAGTGCCAACGATAGCCTTAAATACCCGCTATCAGTGGTCTGTACGGATCCCTCTTTTTGTCATCTGGCATAGTGACAAAAAGATTGTGTGTGCGCACATGTTCATGTGTGTGCACTCTTTCTTGGTTCCTTAGCCACATACCATGGGGCATATGGCCTGGTTTGAAGGGAACCTTGCCTCTTGGTTCCCTTTTGTCGCCCACGCCCTGGGTTCACGTTTATAGAAGATGCTGAATTTGACGAAGAAGTCTGTTGCAGTCAGTGCTGGAATCATTCCTAGTCCCCAGCACAATTTGGATTCCTCACATTTCTCAAAATAGCCCTTGATTACACATGTTTACGAGTTTGGGACACCCAGAACAGTGTTCACATCGATCACACGCCAGCGAGTCTGTTGTTTCTAGAATACACTGGTAGCTGTTAGTATGCGGCTGCTAGACTTTTTAAAACCAGTTTTGCCTCTCTCTGTTAATGCACCATTCAGGAGAGCGAGGAAAACATCTGTATGCACTCTAACGTGGCCAGTAAGGTGCCCTTGCGGTATTTGATATAATTGTCTCAATTAAATCCTATTAATTGGTTCCTCATGTCAGAATTGTTTTTCTGCTTCTGATGTGGCCTGTTTAAAATGTGGGTGAATTGCCTCACAATTTAATAACCGTCCCCGCAAATTGCTGCTGCATTGCACCATTCCTCTGGCATTGCCAGACACGCCTTTCCCTTAGACAAATTGTGAGAGAGTTAAAAGTCTACAAGTTTGGACATTTTCTTTCTCTCTGTGCCTTCTAATCACAGCCTGTCCTCGAGTATTAAGTGCTTAGCGCTATGCAGGCCCGGTTCAGGCCTGGTCTAAGATCACATTATGGACACCTTTAGCTTGCCTCATCTGCAAGTAGCATGTTAGCAATCATATGTTTGCACTTTTAAAGGAGGTAACTTTTCTTGTGAAATTCCTAGCATTTTAGTCACATCCACATTGCATTTTGGACTTGTGTTTTCACAGGTTTAACAGTGTAAACAATTCCAGCATGCAAAGTGCTTTTGGCGAAAAAGCCAAGACTGACTAAAGGTGTTACACTTCACATTTGGTTTGATAATTTAAAACAATTAAAGGCACGATTGAATTGTTGTCAAAATTTATTTGAGACGCTTGAAAGTTCAATGCACATTTTTGGCTCTTTTACGTATAACATTTTTTAGTTTAATTTAAAGAAAAAAGCAACCTAGAACATTCCTTTTGGACTATTCTTTTAATGCGTGTCTCTGCGCCCCACAAATTCAGTTTAAATGTTTAGCTTCCTTGTTATGTTTTACAGTGTCTATATCTAGTGTAACGTTTAAACTGCAAACATTTAACCCTATATTTTTAGGGGTGTGTCCTCGAGCCCCAACATTTCTTTAGCTTGTCTGCAGCATTTAACATTTTATAGAATAATTTTGAGAACATATGTTTGTCATTTTAGGGGCCCCAAAATTGAAATATTTTGCATGAGGTGCACATAAAGGAATGAAAATAATAGCTATTCAGCCTGATAGTGGGTTGCACTCTTCAGCAACTGACTCTCTTGCATCATGAGTTATGGCATTTTCACCTGAGCACATGTGTTAATCCACCAAAAAAGAAGTGCCCCTCCGTGCCAGAGCTTGTGAGCTAATACATTACATTCTGAATGCTTTTTCTCTTTCCATTCTTTATCCTTTTTATTTTTTAGTCATCCTGTGTAGTTAATGTCTTTTTACAGTAAATCAAATCCAATATTTTTCTGCAATGTACATTAAAACTTTACCTGCCTATTTGGAGGCATCTTTTGCCCCAGCTTGACAAGACCAGACCTATTGGCTTTGCCAATGCTTACTATTTATGCAGATATGTTACAATGCTGGTAAATTCAAGTACATATCAGTCAAATACTGCTTGTTTTCCATCGGCCAAACTAGCAGACCTGGAGACGTCGCTGTGTCACCTGAAAGCCCTTCAGATCATAGAATCTTGATCATGCGCTGCAATCTCTTTAGATTGGGGATAAATTGACATTGGAAGAACCAGTGCAGCTTCAGTGGGGCATTGATAATGCACATGTACTTGCAGTGGTAACTGGAACATGGAAATCTTCTGGTGACACTAGTGTTCTCTTGCGTCTCGCCAACTTTTAATCCTGGATAAGAAGTACAAACCAAATATTATCTGGTCTACTTTGGCGCGAGGAAACAACTGTTCGATGCATGGAAAAAGAACGCTTTATAAGTGAGAAAAGGGGAAAGATCTGCTTCTTCTTCTGTCAGGTAGAAGAAATGAGGAGGAAGAGCTTGAGGGGGACCTACGAGAGTGTGACAATTGTCAGAGAGTGGAGGGACATTAGTGCTGCAGTAAGTATTCCAAATGTTGGAATGAACTACCAGTGCGATTATGCTGATCCGAAGAATGACTGGGTAGAGGTGAGCGCGGAATCAGAGGAAAATGCATGACTTGGTTAAGGTGGGCCACATTTCTTCCAGGTCCAAGTGCTTGTTCCTGGAGGCTCAGGCTACTCTAAAAAATCTTGTGATTCGACCAACAAAGAGTCTTTTTAAAATCAAGCATGTGTACATGGTTTCCGTCTACAATTTACGTGGATTAAGAAAATAAACTAAACTGCAGCATCCAAGGAAATCTACAGAAAATCTTGATTTCCTTCCGTACTTCTCCTGTCCTACACCTACCCTTGAGGATTGTCCACATGGCAGACACTCAGCAGGAATACCTGTGACAGAAGTGTGAATTGTACACAGATAACTTCCGGTCTGTTCTTTTGCCAGGTGATGGATATTTATCTGGTTAGTGAAACCCCTCCCTCTGCACCCCCACAAAATATAGGGCATACATTTTTCCATCATGGAAACGCATGAACTCCTATCTTTCATAGGAGTAACTCTACCAGTGTGTTTCCAGGGCGTTTTTGTTGAGTTTGTAAGTATTGGAAGTGTTTTGCAAGGCCACCGCGTGCCGGTCTCCTATGAACCCCAAACTTCCCAACCCAACACCTGCAATCTTAGGTGTGCAAACTCTTCCATGTTAACAAATATTCTCAAGTAGTAAGTGGAATCTGCGGAATGTAATTCCACGAATCAAATTCTGTCATTTGCCATTTGGAAATTCTGACCAAACATTCACATTTTTGCACTTCTGTAACAGAAATATGCTAAAAGTTTAGCGAATTGTGACCTTAGTGATAAAGAACTTTGGGCCATATGTATGAAGCCAATTTGCGATCGCAAACGCCGAAATTCGCAGAATTTCAGCGTTTGCGATTGCAAATTAGCAGTGTGCAATGTAGCACACTTAAACCCCCTCGCAAAATAAGGAATCGCAAAATGTGCGATTCCCTATTTTGCGATTGCATTCAAGGAATCGCAAATTGCGATTCCTTAAATGCAATGTAAGAAGCACAAAAGAAAGTGCGATTTGGCCTTAAGGAATCGCAATTTACCACCAACTTCAAGTTGGTGGTAAATTGCAATTTCACTTAAAAATGCAAATTTTTGCATTTTTTTAAAGTGCCATGTGGCGCACATACATGCCCTTAGGGCATGTATGTGTGCCACATGTGCACACATGCACATTTCAGGGGTGCAACAGGGTGTCCTTTTGACACCCTGGCACCCTTGAAATTGCATTCTCATTTTGCGATTCTCTAATTGGAAATCGCAAATTGAGAATGTCTTCCCATTCATTCCTATGGGCCTCCTAGCCCATAGGAATGACTGGGAAGGTATTCCTTATTTGCGAATCTCAATTTGCGATTCGCAAATAAGGAATATGTGAGATTCGCAAAATTATTTGCAAATCCCACATACATTGCATTTGCGATTCTCAAATTGCGATTTGCAGAAAATCGCAATTTGAGAATCGCAAAACTGTATTTTGTTACATATGGCCCTTTTTCTGATATTTTAAGTAATGGCAGTAGAAGGAGCACTTGACCTGCTTTTCGCTGCGAGGTTTTGCTCATTGTTCACTTTTTGAATTAAAATGAGTTTTCATGAATCATCAGAGAAATAATTAATAGAATATTTGATCATTTTTACCACAGATGTTCACATTTAGTGTCAAGTGACATTCTGGGCACTAGTCTATTATACTGAATTATTTCACTAATGTGGTCTGGCATCATCAGCATCTTGGTATAGGCCTTGCGTGTGATGCAAAACCACGCCTAGAGTGTAGTTTTGTAAAGGAGGGAGTTTCTGGTGTTGGTGCTTAAGGTTTTCAATGGTTTTGTGTTATCTTAAATTCTTTTTGAACAACATTTCAGGAATATACCTGTGGTCACCTAAGGCTGTGACGTGAACTGCTTGGTTGAAGGTTGTATTTTATTGTTTGAACCACATTGGCCTTATGCTTTTTAGGTCAATGTGGTGCTGTGTATTGTGAATTTAAAGAGACAAGGAGTTTGAAGGTATGGGGGTGGGGGGTTACTTGGAGAGAGTTGGGTCTGCTTCTCAGGTATCGCCTGTGAAAATAGGGTGTTTGGAACTGTAGCATGCTGGCAGAGTGGAGGGGCCAAGAAAACATGTATAAATTTGCATAGACTGATGAAAGTCACACTGGTTGGATAGAAGACCACCTATGCTGTGCATAGGACGTTGAATTGCACTCTTTTGCGGACAAGGCACCGGTGAAGAGGATTGTGAACCAGAGTATTGTGATCAGCTGGGTTGTGTAGTGACTTGCATGCGTGTTGTGCAAGGGCTGCAGCCTTCTCACTGCCTATTTAGGAAACCGCAAATATAGGCTGTTTGTATAATCTAATTCGGATTTCGGATCAAGGCCAAGTAGTCGTAGCAAGGGACAGATTATAGCCTGGGCACAATGAGTATCATCACATGTTACTTAAAGGTACAGCTGAACGAACTTCCTAGGTTTACCAGCGGGTGAAGATACACACTGAAAAGCAATAGCAACAAGGCTGACACCTGAGGGGCCCACCACTTGAGTGTGTGACGTGTGAAATCTTGGGCGCTTTTCTGCGGGGAGGAGTTGTGGTTACGCAGGCCGCTGGCTGAACATCTGGCAGGCAGTGAACTAGCAGAGCCGGGGGTGGGAGCAGATGGAGGCTGAATGGGGAAGCTGTCAGGCTGAGGCAGAGTGCGTTTGTAAATAGCGCTCGGGGAGATGTTTGTAACCAAACCAGAGAGTTTCCTGTGCTTCCTTCAGCCGTTATGACTGAAGTTCTGCAGTATGACATGCGTTGCTCAATTTCCTTACACCGTACATGTCAGTGCTGTGACATCTTGAGTTTGTTTGCTGTTTTATGCTTAGTTTGTCTCGCTCAGTTTGCTGCGCGTTGTAGTTTTCCAGATAAGTAGGCAGGGACGTAAATGCTATTTTTTCAAAAATATCGGGCCCGATTCATAAAGGTAAACCTACAATTTTGTGTAAGCTTACTACTCTTCGGTATTCACAAAGGTAAGTTATTACTAGTAAAGTTAGACTTTTGGTCTAAGTTTACCTTTGTGAATAACTAAAAGTAGTAAAGTTAGACTTTTGGTTTAAGTTTACCTTTGTGAATACTGAAAAGTAGTGAGTAAACTTACCTTTGGAATTAGGCACTTCCTTTTTAAACGAGTGCTAAATGTACGTGGTTGTGTTGAGACGTTGACGGACCAGGTCTGTGTTTATTTTTTTAACACATTTTCTTGTTTTATAATAACTTTTGATCATTGCGGCTAGTACACTTTTAATAGATGTGTCCACCCCGCATCCTGGGTGTAATATCTACATCTATATTACCAGGGCCGGACTGGGCACCAAAAGCAGCGCTGGTAAAAATGTATAAACTTGCCCAGTGATGTCATGGAACATGTCATGAGTGATGTACTATGTGAGGTCATATGCAGTGCATGGTGGGGGGGGGGGGAAGGGAGTTTTATTTTGTTGAGTAAACTTTGACTGGTGAATTTCAGTGTTTTAAAACACTAGTTTTGTATTATTACAAGGCCTAACTACAATGTCACTTTATCCTTTAATTTTTTCATTTAATATATATTGTTAGAAATAAGGGTCTCTAGTTGGCAGTGGTTTGCACCCTGTCCTAGTATGTACCCTTATTCTAGTCAGGGTAAAGGGATTACACAGCTGGGATAACCTCTGCTCATCCCCTTGGTAGCTTGGTGCGAGCTGTCAGGCTTATCTCGGAGACAATGTGTAAAGCATTTGTACATACACACCCAGTAACAGTGAAAACACTACAAATGGACACCGCACCAGTTTAGAAAAATAGCCAATATTTTTCTGAATAGAACAAGACCAAAACAGCAAAAATCCAACATACACAAATCAAGGTATCACTTTTAAAAGGTTAAAAATGGTTCAGTCCATAGGAAACTATGGATGTGTCACTTTTATCACAAAGTACCTGGGATGAATCAAAATGAAAGACGAAAACAGGAGCAAGGGAGGTCAGGTAAGGGGCCGCCCCAGGGAAGTTGATGCTTCGATTCCTTACTACCAGGGGAGGTGATGCATCGGTTCCTTACTGTCAGGGGAGGTGATGCGTTGGTTCTTTACTGTGAGAGAAGGTGGTGCGTCGATTTCTGGACAAGCGGCCTCGGTTCCTTACTGCAGGGCCGCATCGATGAAGAGCTTGGTGCACAGGGACGATGGAGCAAAAATCCGGATGCGCTGTGTCGATTTCCCAGCTGCGAAGCAGGTGATGCGTCGATTTCTTCAGCAGCACAGCAGGGCCTGCGTCAGAGTGGGAGCGTGCACCACAGACATCGGTGACACAGTGCTTAGGACTCGGGCTGCGGTGATCTTTCAGCCGCATGGCAGGCGCTGCATTGATTCTTCAGCCCCAGCGTTGCATTGGTTTTTCAGCAGCATGACGGTTCTGCATCAGCAAAACAGGCGCTGCGAGTCGATGCAGGAGTTTTCTTGGTTCTTTGCAGAAGAGCCACCTGCAAGGTCCCAAAACTGGAATTGGTACCACTTGGCAGATCGGAACTCCCAGCAGAGGAGTTCATGGGCTGCAGATTAAGTCTTTGAGGTTACCGAGACGTCTTAACAGGAGGCAAGCACACAGAAGCCCTTGGAGAACCTTGGCAAGCACTATGTAGAAAGCAAAGTCCAGTCCTTTCACTGCCCAAGGGAGAAGCAGCAAGCAGCAGGCCAACACAGCAAAGCACACAGCAAAGTGGTAGTCCCTCCTGACAGCTACTCCAGCTCTTCTTCTTAGCAGAATGTCCTCTTAGTCCAAAAGTTAGGGTGTCACAGCTCCTGTACTTATACCAGTTCTGCCTTTGAAGTAGGCAAACTGCAAAGGAAAGTCTTTGTAGTGCACAAGACCCTGCCTTTCCCTGACCTGGCTCCAGACACTCTACAGGGGGGTGGAGACAGCTTTTTGTGAGGACAGGCACAGTCCTGTTCAAGTGTCAGTGATAACTGCTCCCACCACTCTAGCTCAGGAAGACCCATCAGCCTGGTGATGGGCCATCAAGATATGCAGGGCACACCTAAGCTCCTATTGTGTGACTGTCTAGGGTGAATGCACAAACAGCCCAACTGTCACCCTCCCTCGGACGTAGATTCCACAGGCAGGCAGAGGCACAGAATAGTAAAGCAAGAAAATGCTCAGTTTCTAAAAGTGGCATTTTCCAACACGCAATTTAAAAACCAACTTCACTAAAAGATATATTTTAAATTGTAAGTTCAGGGACCCCCAGCTCCAAATCTCTATCTTTTCCCAATTGGAAGTTACACTTTTAAGAGGTTACAAAGCAGCTCCAATGATAACCTATGGGGAGAGATAGTCCTTGCAATAGTGAAATTTGCTTTTATTTTACTATCAGTACATGTAAAACACACCCAGCACATGTCCTACCTTTTAAATACACTGCACCCTGCCCATGGGGCTACCTTGGGCCTACCGTAAGGGTGCCTTACATGTAGTAAAAGGGAAGGTTTGGGCCTGACAAGTGGTTGCACTTGCCAGGTCGACAGGGCAGTTTAAAACTGCACTCACAGACACAGCAGTGGCAGGTCTGAGACATGGTTGCAAGGCTACACATGTGGGTGGCACAAACAGTGCTGCATGCCCACTAGTAGCATTTGATTTACAGGCCCTGTGCGCACACACTGCACTTTACTAGGGGCTTAGCAGTAAATTCAAATATGCCAATCATGGATAGCCAATCATAATCACAATTTACACAGGGAGCGCTTGCACTTTAGCACTGATAACTGTGGTAAAGTGCCCAGAGTTCTAATTCTAAGACTAGCAAAAAAGGATGGCATACACGTCCACACAGTGGGATCAGTGCAAGCTCATGGGTGCAGGACCTGTATTATTTCCAAAAGAAACTGGAATCCAACCATCAAGGAATTCGAAAAGAGGGCGTGGCCTGCAGGGACAGCATGGCGGACGCGTCTTAACATCGCTTAATCCGGCATATTTATCCGGCATCGTCGCAGTTTGTTGCCACAGGGCTGAGCCCGAAAACCCTGTAAGGCCCCTGGGGGCTCGAAGAGGGCGCGAATCATGCTGTACCAGCGAGTTTGCGGCCATCAAGGTGGAGCGACAGAGAGCGGCCGGAGGGCCCCGGGCGAAATCGAACAGGCGAGGTGCCTGCAACTGGGCCACAGGTGGACGTGGTTCACGGAGCACGACTCCTGTGGATGCCTCGTTCCAGCGGGAAGGTGGAAAGTAAGTCAGAAGCAGAGGAGCTGGTTCCCGGGACGCCGGAGGCAACAAGAGGTGACAGCCACGTGGATCCTGGGAGCGCCGCAGGCGTAGGAGACTTACGGGATGGGCCTGGTCCCGCAGCACGAGAAGCGGCGCATGCGGTGAGGTAACGATCGGCAGCCGGACGGAGGAAGACTGCGAGGTGTGAGAGCTCCGCTGGCCTACTACAGGCTGGGAGAGAGAGGACGGAACATGGACGCGACCTGCTGCGGAAGGTGATCGGGGCTTAATTCGAGGAGCGGCGCCCGGCTGAGAAGGCACCGGGCGTTCTGAACATCCAGCCGAAGGTGGAGCGAGGTGAGGAGTGGTGGCACTGGCCCGGGGTGAAGACAGGGAGGCAGCTAAAGTAGGGTGCGGCCCCTGCGGAGAAAACAGCCGCGCACTGGCCTGCTGTGCCGGGGTGCAGGAGAGACACACAGTGAGATGGGGGAGCTGCGAGGCGCCCCGGTGCCCCTACGATCGCAGGGGAGAGAAATCAGCCAGAACTGGTGGCTACAGAGGCAGTGAGCGGCGGAAAGCAGCGCACGGCCCACGTGTTAGGGCCGGTGAAGAGTGAAATCGTTTGAGGCCGGTAGGCCCGGAGAGTCGCGTGGAGGCCTCTTGGTATGGGGTGATATCAGCGCTTGCCCCACGGACAGTAGAGGAACTGCGCTGCATGATTAACTGGCGCATACGAAGGCCTGAGGGCTTGTATATGTGACGCCGGGGAACACCGGCCGATTATTGAGGTGTTTGGCCCACGCACGTTGCCAGCCAGGAGGACGAGGGATCTGCGTCACAGGTAGTGCACGGGCCGCGCCTCTGTAGGCCTGTAATCAGGTGACGACCGGGATCGCTCGTGGCTGTACCCCCACACATCACACGCCTGGGTCGATTCACGCGCCTGAGGTGGTGCACTGACCTGCTACACTTGTGAATTTGAGACCCTGGTGGCAATTTGAGCGAGGCCGGGTGGGGCGCACCAGAGGCGCTGGATCGAGGGCCTTCTCGCAAGCTGCAGGCACAAGCGAAGCGGATCAACCGCAACAGGTGGAGGAGCAGAAGGCCTCGGATGACCGCCTGGACGCTATCCTGAATGCAATTTAGCGCTCTCGCTTGCACGCTGATCACCAGAACTTAAAAGACCGGGTCACTGCTGTGGAACAAGAGGTAGCAGAACTGAAACCGGCCACAGAATTTCAAGAAAAGCAACAAAATGCTCACGAGGTCAGGATCAGATACCTTGAGGAGCGGATGGAGGACGCGGAACGGTGCTTCAGGAGGAACAATGTCCGGCTGATTGGGCTGCCAGAAGGAGCGGTAGGACAAGATGCGGTTACCTTCATGGAGCAATGGCTCAAGACCATACTGCCACATACGGAGTTCTTCCCGTTCTTCACCATAAAAGGGTGCATCGCGTCCCAGGCAGGAAGCCGGCACCCTGGCGTCAGAGCACGACCGCTCATCTTTAAAATGTTACACTTCAAGGATCGTGATGTGATTTTACGTGAGACGAGGAAGCTGGACGAAGTCAAATTCGAGAACACTAAGGTGCTGTTTTTCCCCGATTACACGAATAAGATCCAACGCCAACGTTGGTCCTTCCTGCCTGTTAAGCGACAGCTCCGGCAGCTGAATATCTCTTACTCACTGCTGTTCCCAGCTCGACTCCACGTAGTCTTTGATGGGCAGTCAAGGTTTTTTGATACACCCCAGGATGCTTGGGACTGGCTTGAGACGTCGGGACAGTACTCGGGCCCACGGCCTACGGGCACAACAGCTGCATGGTCTGGGGAAGCGGAAAGGGGTCTCGACGACGGCGACCTAGGAGGCGTTTTCTTGGCTTATCAGCGGCACCTGACCCGGACCAGATTCGAAGGGAGCGACAGGCGGTGGTTCGCATCGCGGAACAGATGGCTGACGCGGCGGAGCCAGAGGACAAAGCTGACACTTCCCCTCAACGCTCAGGGAATAGGGGCTCCTCGGTGGCAGACTCATCGGACAAGATCTCGCAGAGAATGCCAGACGTCACGCCCCAGACGGGGGATGGTATCATATGAAAGAGAATGAGCCGGACACTCATTATAAGTATTGCTACTCGAAATGCTGTGGGTGATACTACTGCATATTGTTAACTGCAAAAGATAAGTTGGATATGGGGTGGTGCGCTGAGCGCGCCTCTGCGTCCCTTGGGGGTGCCCTTCGTTACACTTTATGGCGATGTTTAATTAGATGACACTGGGGGATTCATAATGGTACATCCTGCATGGTTACACAACTCTCTGCCTCTCCCGTATATTGGGAACCAGTAGGACACACGGTTGTGCTGCTGTATTTCAAGTTTGGGCGACTCCTCAAGGTTGCGAGGGTTGCTCTTGTAATGTTGTTCCTTCACCTTGTTGGATTATCCCTTTTCCTCTTTATGGCAGGAGTCTCTCAGGGGGGTATTGAAGATGTGGCTGTGCATATCCGACTGCTACCCAAAGGGGTTTGGGAAGGGCGGGACATCATTTATTGTTTGCTTTACTTAACTCTAGGATGGGTCACGTGATCCTTAACTGGAATGTGCGGGGTCTCCAAACGCTATTCCGCAGGTATGCGGTGTACTCCTATCTTAAACGACATAACGTGCGAATAGCACTCTTGCAGGAGACACATTTAAATGTGGCAGAGACTGCCAAGTTGCAACGCAGATGGAGGGGTAAAATACACGCCACGGATTACTCTCTGTTTGCTAGAGGGGCTCTCGTTTGGATATGTCCGGAGACGCCTTTTGCAATGGATGAGGTCCTTACTGACAGGGAGGGCAGATATGTGTTCATAAAGGGCAGATTGGACAGACGACACATACTGTTGGGCAACGTGTATGCCCCAAATGTGAATCAGGGTCAGTTCTTCAGTCAGCTGTCGATCGTAATGAGGAAATGGTGCGAGGGCCCGTGGTTACTGTGTGGGGACTTTAATAGTGTCCTAGACACGGGGGTAGATAGATCCTTCCCCCCACTTCGGGGTGCGGCTGCCACGACTAACTCTATGGTGCTGAATGGCTGGGCAGATGGATGGGGTCTAGTTGACGTCTGGAGACATCGGAATCCTGTGGCGAGGGTGTACTCCTTCTTTTCAGTACCTCTTAACCTGCATGTTTACTTGGATAGGTTTTTAGGGTCCCCCTCTTTACTTCCTTACATTTCGGGCTCAGACTATTGGAGACGTACGCACTCTGACCACAATTCACACTGTCACACTGGCCTGGGAGGGTGAAATTCTTGAGGTCCCTACCTGGAGGCTACAGCCAGCAATGCTTGAGGACTGAGTATTTCAGGAGGCAGTCGGGGAGGCTAGAGGGGAATACTTTGCGCTCAACTCAGGGACTGTTTCATCTTCGTTAGTGGAATGGGAAGCCATGAAGGTCACTCTGCGAGGGAAGTGTCTGGGACTATGCTGTGGGCTGCGAAAGCAGGTAGCATCAGATTTACTCGGCATAGAAAGGAAGCTGTTGACGTTAGAGTCCCGAGCGGTTGAACATGCTGCAGAAATTACCTCCCTGTTAGAAGCGCGCAATAGGCATGCAGAACTGTTAGATCGACAACGCTGTCTCAACTTTGCGGTGCATTCAGCATCTGTGCACGCTAAGGCGGACCGGTCGGGGCCTCTTTTGGCCTGGTTAATCAAACAAGAGCAGTCGGTTGGGCCCATTACCGCTCTTTGGTCTCAAAATGGGAGGCTGAAACTCACACAGCTAGAAATACACGGTGAGCTGTCCACACATTTTACACAACTATACAGGTCTGCCCGGAAGGTCCCTGAGATAGCGATGCAGGAGTTCCTAGACAGTCTTTCTTTTCCGGCCCTAACGCTGGAGCAGCGGATGGAGCTGGACTCCCCGCTCACGCTATAAGAGGTTAGGGGTACGATGAGGGCCCTGCCATCTGGAAAGGTTCTGGGACCCGGCGGGTAGAGATCCTACTTCTACAGGTACATACCGCCCCTTGGTGTTACTGAATGGGGACTACAAGATTTTGGCAGGCATACAAGCAAACAGACTAGCACCTGTTATCCCGCAATTGGTCCACCAAGACCAAAATGGATTTGTACCAGCCCGGAACACATTGCTTAACATCCGACGGCTGTTCTGGGTGATGCGCTGTGCTGCAGTAGACTTGCCTACAGCTGGTTGTCGTGTTAGACCCGGAGAAGGCGTTCGACACGGTCAAATGGCCATTTATGTTCACGGTACTCCATCGCTTTGGCTTTGGGTTTGGGCCATACATATTAAGCCTTATTAAGTTATTATATGGTGCTCCTACGGTCCGGGTGCGGTTGGGAACTCTGTTCTCCGAACCTATATTGATAGAAAGGGGAACCCGCCAGGGGTGCCCCCTCTCTCCATTGATTTTTTCCCTGGTAATAGAACCACTAGTGATGGCGCTGCGGAACTCAGCACCGGAATGGGGGATACACCTTGGGGATGGCCTACACGCAGTCTCGCGATATGCGGACGACATTCTACTATATGTCAAAGATCTCCAGGCGGTCCTGCGGGTCATCCCAGACACGCTGAGATCATTTGCTTTATTGTCTGGGCTGGGTGTGCACTGGGGTAAATCTTTTTTATTCCCCTTTACCCCTGGAATGGATGATCCTCGTTTGGAGGTGGACGGGATGGTAGTACATTGGCAACCGGTGGCGTTCAGATACCTGGTCATACGCGTTTATCACAACGACCGAGATCTCATGGATGGCAACATCACTAGAGCAGTCACAGCACTCAAATCCCAAATCGAATTCTGGAACACGCTTAACCTCTCAGTTATAGGTAGGGTGGAGTTGATAAAGATGGTAATGTTGCCACGTCTTCTTTTATTATTTTGCTAATCTCCCGCTTTACCTGCCTGCGTCCTTCTTTCGTTCCCTGGAGGGGGTTATAAGGGATTTTATTTGGAATAACACACGGTGCAGGGTAGCACTGACGAAGCTATACCTACCACGGTCACGGGGAGGGCTGGCTTTACCCAACCTAGCGCACTATTTTCTGGCATCTCAGATATTGTGGGTGGCAAAATGGGTGGAGGAACTACACTTGACAGATTCGGCGGAACGGGATCCTCCGTACTCCCTGGACAGGATCCTCTTCTTATTCCATCCCTGTAATAGATCGCACGAATCGGTTCCACTATTAGTTCAGATTGCACAGAAATGTTTCTGCAGGGCACTGCGCCTTACTAGGCACGTCACGCCGTATGCGCCCGTTATGCCTTTGCTAGGTATGCCGACAGCGAGAGGACGAGTCCGGAACCTTACAGAATGGGCGGGGGCAGGCCTAACTACACTGGGAGATCTGTATGGAGAGGGTGCGCTGCGGTTGTTCCTCACCTTTTCGGAGGAGGATGTAGTTCCCCCCGGACCAATTCCTGAATCATGCATCCTGGACGGCGATGGTGGAGTAACATTTCGCAGGAACCCCCAACACATCTCCTAATGCAATATGGGCACAGGGCGTCATCTAGTGAAGTGGTTTGCAGAGTCGATCCGGGAACACACCATGGTGGACTTACCGCCGCTGCGAACCAAATGGGAAGCGGACCGGGAGAGACCATACTCAGATAAGGAGTGGCCCATAGTTTTGGAGAGCCCCAGACTGATCCCTAGAAATGCACGTTTTAGACTGATTCAATTTTACATTGGTCACAGGGCATACCTGTCCCCAGACAAGATCAGCAGGTATTTTAATAAGCTAGATGCGTGCTGTCCTCGCTGCAAATTATTGGATGCGGATCTGTTACATATGCTCTGCCCCGAATTGCACTTGTACTGGGATGGGGGGATTTGTGCGTTGGCCGCTAGTACTGATAGGGCGTTGCCGCGGACAAGGGAGGCATGTATTACAGGGATTTTCCCAAGAAGTAAAAAACACAAAGCCTCCTCTAGGTTTTTAGATCTGGGCCTAGTTGTGGCCAAATGGCTCATTACACGCCGGTGGAAAGCAGAAGAACCCCCACCGATGAAAGCATGGTTTCATTCAATATTGAATTGGGTTAAGGCCGAGGCGGTCTCTTTAGTAAGGGAAGATACGTTGGGACTTCGCAAATTCCCCATTTCAACGGCATGGAATGCAATGCTGTGCACGATACAAGGGATGCTGACTCCGGATGACCCTCCAGGCATTCCTATCACTGATTAATATTGTTTAATACATGTGTTGTAATGTGGCCCGTACTGTGAACTGGACAGTATGGTGTGTTCCATGTACCCCAAATTGACATGTATCAATTCCAAGTAGTCTAAATATGTAAATGTTCGATTGTAGAAATGATATTTTTCTGCAATGATCGAGGTCAATGTTTTTACCCTCCTCTATGAGTATCCTGCTCTCTTCCCCTACCCCTCCTTTTGGTTGTGTTACTGAGTTAGATGTTATCAATAAGATTGTTTGATTGATTAGCTAATTGATGTGACATGGCGGAGTGAAGCCATACGAGCTGTATATATGTAATTAATATGTACACGTTAAGTATATTTATACTGCATCACAACCAGAAAAAAACACTTAACCTGAAGGATTCTTAAGAGTATGGGAAACCTGGGGTTTGACATTGGTTGTTAGCCAGGAAGAATTGATGACAGTTACGTTTTCATGCTATTATGATGCTAAGCTACACACTCTATCTCGTAGATTGCCTACTGGTTCCATATGGAAATATATATGCTTGTCAAATGTTTTATTTCGTGGAAAAAACTTTTAATAAACTGATCAAACAAAAAAAATCAAGGAATTCGGAAAGACTCGCACACCATAATTCGGATTCCACAAAGTTTTATTGATAAAACTTTGTGGAATTTGAATTATGGTGTGCAAGTTTTCCGAAGTCCTTAATGGTTGGATTCCGGGTTCTTTTGGATATAAATATATATATATTTATTTCCGCCTCAAAGCAGCCCCTCTCTGGTGTGGCTGGTGCTGCGGCTCGCAAAGAAGGTCTTGCGCTTAACTCGTTTTTACTCCCCACAGGACCGCCGCGCATTCGGGGGTGATTCCTTCAAGTATTATTTACTGCACAGATTCTATGAAAACCCAATTGATTAAGCCAGCTATCAGACAGTTCTCTCTCTCCATTAATTTCAACCCGGTTAACTTATTGTACTTGCCAGTTAAAACGGAAAGGCTATACATTTCATGATTGGTTTTTTCACACAAGCCGAAAATAAAATTCAAATCATATAGGACTGCCTCCAATGTGTGTACTCATTTAACTATGTTGCCCTGAAGGGCTATATGGTCATATGGGGATGCATTTAGCCTGGTACTTCAATCCCACCCTGAATGGGCTTATACTTCCGACCAAAGCCTCCATCACACACAGTGTCCGTGCCTACCCATCAAGTAACTATGTGCTCTGTGCAAATCCATGCTAATCGAAAAGCCCTACTATATACACCCTACCTAAATCATGATATACAAAATGTAAAAGTCTGACAAAGGTTACAGTAAATATTCCTGCAATGGTTTTAGCCTATGTATGTCCACAGCTCTTCATCACTGTTTAGGCTCCAAGGGGTTTGGGTTCTCATTTCAAAGTTATATTGTGACTCAAGTTGTCTCAGTGTTTTAACTCTGTCTCCTCCCCTTTCTTTCTGTGCTACCTGGTCTATACAAAAGAAACGCAGGAGACTGCTATCACTGTTGTGTGCCAAAGCAAAGTGTCTTGCCACGGGGTATGACTCATCCTATTTAGTGATGGCCCGGGTGTGTTCTAGTACTCTTTTCGTCGCTGGGTGGACATATATTTTGTCGCACGGGCATACAAGACAATATACCACAAAGTTTGTTTTACAATTCAAGAGCTTAGTTATTTGCTTCCGCTCTTTATTCCCTGGGACTTCAAATTCCTTTACCTTTTTGCCGTTTCTGCACGCCTTGCATTTAGTGCAAGGAAAGTAACCTACCACCATTGCTTTTTCTGCTCTTTTTTCAGTGTAATGACTGTGACTAACAGATCCTTCAACGAAGTACCTTTTCTATGTGTGATTCTGGGTCTTACAGGAAGAGTAGGACCAATAGTAGGGTCAGCCTATAAAATCTCCCAGTTATTTTCTATTACTTTATGAATCTCATTGGATTCTACTGAGACGTTCAAAATTAGTCTGGTCACTGGCTTCCCTTCTGACTCCTTTGTTTTAGGAATCAATAGGCTCTGCCTATCTATTGCATGTACCTTATCAGCTGCTTCTTTAATAACATTCCTAGAATAGCTTCTACTTGCAAACCTCATGATGGCTTCATCTTTGGCATCCACATCGTTCTGTAGTGTGGAGCAGTTCCTCTTCAAATGCAGCAGCTCCCCATATGGTATACTATTGACCAAACTACGCAGATGCTGACTTTTTGCATGCAATACCGAATGGCCAGCTGTGGATTTCCTAAGGAGCTGGTTATTTTTCACATACACTAGCAAGTCCAGGAAGGCTACCTCTGTGCTGCTAATACAGCTGGTAAACTTCAAATTTAGATTGTTTACATTTAAGGCTGCAATGTAACACTCTGCTTTTTCCTGTGTCCCACACCACACAATAAACAAATCGTCAATATATCTGACCGATATGGTCAACTTTTCCACCCACTGCAGCAGTGGAGAGGTGTGGTGCAGCGGCGAGGGCAGCTGACTTCGGAGCACAGGGCTCACGGTTCGATCCCCGGCTCTGGCGGCAGCTCAGCTCAGCACCATGTGACTCTGGGCAATAGCTCACTTAATTTCCACGACGGCCCCCAGCGCCTTGAGACCCGTAAGGGTGAGTAGTTCGCGCTTTACAAATACGGATTTTACATTTTTTTTACATTAGGTTCCGCCCATGCCACGTGCTTCTCCCACCAGCCCACTAATAAATTTGCGTAGCTGGGGCCGAAGCACGTGTCTTTGTAGATACAGCTGCCCTGAGAACAATTTATTTTTATTATTGAGACAGAAGGCTATCAGTTGCAACACCATCGTATTATGTTTTTCTTTCAAATAGAATTCCACTGCATGTAACCCCTGCTGGTATGAAATATATGTGTACAGACTGATAATGTCTAGAGTAATGAGTCAGAAGTTTTCTTCCCACACAATGTCCTGAATTGTTCTTATAAAATCAGTTGTGTCTTTGATATATGAACTCAAATTTTTGACAAACGAAAACAAAATGGAATCCAAAAAGATAGAGGCATTTTCAAGTAGGCTTCCCTTCGAAGAAACAATTGGATGCCCTGGATGCCTGTCTCTGTTCTTGTGAATCTTTGATATATTGTAATAAGTGGGAACCACCGGATGATACACTTTTAGAAACTGGTATTCATTTTTGTCCAGGACGCCCTTGTCCTGCCAAACTGTGATCAAATCATAAAATGCCAGTATTCTTGTACTGTATTGCTCCTTCGTAATGGGCAAATAACATTGATCATCACTCAAGAGCCTTAAAGCTTCCTCATGGTAGCTGGACTTGTTTTGCAACACATTTCCTCCTTTATCTGAAGGCTTTATAACTAAGGATGTGTCATTTTTGAGAGACAACACCAATTACCATTGATCCTTAGTTAAATTATATTTCCTCTTGCCCAATCTTGGTCCGATGGATGTCCTTAGTTGGTCCAACTCCTTGATTACAGTCTCATGGAAACAATCAATTGCATCGGACGGAGTTTGAGGTATATACCTTGATTTGGCTTTGAATGTGCTCTTACCACTTCTTTGTGTAATTCCCGCTTGATCCAAAAGCTGTAGAACCCTCTCATTGCTTTCTTCAGCTGTTACTGGAGCCATGCCTTGGAGCTCATGCAATAATTGTAAAGATTCTAAGTCACGCCCTGTTAGAATATCAGTAGGCTCCATCGTATTCACAGGCTCATTTGACCTCCGTTTGGGATCTGACATATGGATTTTCCTAAGTTTCACATATATATATCTATATATATATATATATATATATAGATATATATATGTGTGTGTATGTATGTATATATATATAGATATATCTATATATATATATATTCACTGAAAAAACCATAGGTTTCAGGCACGTTATAGTTAGAAATTAGCATTTAAAAAACCTTTGAAATTCACAGAAAAAACCATAGGTTTCAGACACGTTATAGTTAGAAATTAGCATTTAAAAAACCTTTGAAATTCACTGAAAAAACCATAGGTTTTAGGGACAGTTATAGTTAGTTGGACATTTCACTCGTACAAAACCCGTGAAATTCCCCCGTTATAGTTAGTTCAGCTAACTATAACTCGCGCCCCGCAATGCACTGCTGATGACGTCACATATTACATCACTCATGACATGGTCAGTGACATCACTGATGACATCACTGATGACATCATGCAGTGACTGTGTGTTTCTCTAAAGTCTAAATATTTTTAATATATATCGGAAAAGACGTATTGAAGAATGAGTGGGTGTATAAGTGTCTGTATGGATGATTTAGTATGTGCGTGACTGACTCTATAAGTGAGTGATTTAACGTATCTTACTGAATGCATGGGTTAGTGACTAAACTGGGTGAATGTCTGTATCCGTCTGTCTGTTGCTGTGTAAGTGACTGCATGTGTTTGTGAATAGCTACATGAGTGTGTATATGAGTTATTGAATGGTTGTCTGAGTATCTGTATGGGTGCCTGAGTGTTTGTGTGGGAGGGGTGTGTGCGACTCTGTGTATAGATGTGAGTGGGTGATTCACTGGGTGGATGGTTTCAAGAGTGCATCTGTGATAGACTGTATGGGTGGGTAAGTGTGTGTAAGAGTGTGTTAGTGAGTGAATGTATGTCCCAGTGGTACATGTGTGAGTAACTACATATGTGAAAGGCAGTATATATGTGTGTTGGAGTATATAAATAGCTATAAGCGAGAGTGAGTGATTGTGATAGTGGCTGTATGGATGAGTGTGTGCTTGTATCAGTGATTGTATAAGAGCGTAACAATGTACTAGTATTTGTATGATTAAGTGAGCTGGTGTGTGTATAACTGTATAGGTGAGTAAATGGCAGTGTGTTTAATTATTTGCATGACTGACTAGGTGTGTGAGTTCCTCTATGGATGAGTGGCGGTGTTTGAGTGTCTATATAGGAGTAAGAGTGCATATGATAGTCCTGTACTGAGTGACCATAAGTATGAGTGACTGTACGGGTGAGTGAGTGGATGTGTGTGTGTAGACCTAAGAATCAGTGAGTGGGTATGTAGTTATTGGTGTTGGAGTGTCTATGGTTTTGCGAATGGCAGTCTGTAATTTAGAGTGGGTGTATCAAAGGTTATATTAGGGTGTGAGGAGGTGCATCAGATTATCACGTGGATGATGTCATCAGTGATGTCATCAGTGATGTCATTTGAGATGTCATCAGTGATGTCATCAGTGATGTCACTGACCATGTCATGAGTGATGTAATATGTGACGTCATCAGCAGTGCATTGCGGGGGCGCGAGTTATAGTTAGCTGAACTAACTATAACGGGGGAATTTCACGGGTTTTGTACGAGTGCAATGTCCAACTAACTATAACTTTCCCTAAAACCTATGGTTTTTTCAGTGAATTTCAAAGGTTTTTTAAATACTAATGTCTAACTATAACGCCCCTAAAACCTATGGTTTTTTCAGTGAATTTCAAAGGTTTTGTAAATGACCATTTTTAAATGTATTAATTGTTATATTTATTTTTTTGATACTGATTTACTACATTTTTTAAAACTATTTATTTTTAGATATTTTATTTATTAAATTACATTGTAATTACATTATACATTACATTACAAAATATACTTTCTCAGAATGAATTACTTTAGTTTAAATAGTTTGCAAATAGGCAATAGAGTTTTAAGTACAGTAGTTACAGTTGTTGCAATGGGCAACACAATTTCAAACACAATGCAACATTGACCTCAATGTGAATTTCTAGTTAAATGCAATTAGTTACTTTATGGATTACTTTTCTAACCACAGGACTGGATCCTAGATTCAGTCCTGGGGCATCTCCTGTAAACAGTTGAGTAAAAGCGTTTTGGTTACAGTAGTGATTTTTAAGCAAATTATTGTATTTTAAAAGTTGACACTTAGAAACTTTTTCACATAGAATCACCAATGTTATCCTATGGGAGGAAATTCACTTAGCAGGTAAGTAGTGTTATCGTTACTTTTTCTTACTCGGTGTTGGATCCTGGATCCAGCACTGGTGCATCTCCTGTAAACAGTTGAAAGAATGCGTTTAAGTCATACAGGCGATTTTTAAGGAATATTTGTAATTTGTGAAAATCGACACTTTGAAACTTTTCTGCTGAAAACCAGACAATGGATTCCTATGGAAGGAAATATAAGTTACTGGTAAGTACGGTTAGAATTACTTTTCAGGGTCAGTGCTGGGCTAAAAGATGCAGCACTGGGTTCTCTCCTGATAACAGGTGAGTAAATCGGAATTCGTATTTCGGTTGATTTTAGAGGAATATTATAAAGTTCCAAAACTCCACACTTAGAAGAATTTCCAAGTGAAACCAGTCAATGTTAGCCTATGGAAGGAAATTCAAGTTGCTGGTAAGTACGGTTAAAATTACTTTTCAGGATCAGTACTGGGCTGAAAGATGCAGCACTGAGGTCTCTCCTGATAACAGGTGAGTAAATCGGAATTCGTATTTCGGCTGATTTTAGAGGAATATTTGCACAATGGTGAAGGGAGGGGGCGGGGCCTGAGGTGACATCTGTGCAAACGCGCCCGTGGCGCGTTTTAAGTTGGGGGATTAAGTCCCCTTGAATCATGAGGGTCCTGGGGCCAACTAGCCCACCAGGAACCTCCAGTATGCGCCAGGGGCTGCGTTGCAGAGACGTGTACAGAGGCCACACCCCTTTTACACCTCTCTGCAACGCAGCTCTGTGGCGCTTTTTGGACGTACCTGTTGGGCTAGTTGGCCCCCAGGGACCCTCAGGATTGAAGGGGATTTAATTCCCCATCTTAAAACACGCCACGGGGCCTGTTTGCACACATGTCACCTGAAGCCCCGCCCCCTCCCTTCACCACTGTGCAAACGCGCCCGTGGCGCGTTTTAAGTTGGGGGATTAAGTCCCCTTGAATCCTGAGGGTCCCTGGAGTCCAACTAGCCCACCATGTACTTCCAAAAGCGCCACAGAGCTGCGTTGCAGAGAGGTGTAAAAGGGGCGTGGCCTCTGTACACCTCTCTGCAACGCAGCCCCTGGCGCATACTGGAGGTTCCTAGTGGGCTAGTTTGCCCCCAGGGACCCCCAGTATTCAAGGGGAATTACTTCCCTTCTCAAAACGCGCCAGGGGCGCGTTTGCAGACTGCTGCAGGGAGGGGCGGGGCCTCCGGCACGATGCCGGTCTTTTTTTTTTTTTTTTGATTGGGAGGGGGCTGCGTGGCCCCCTTCCCTCAGCCACTTTTTGCCCCGGGGACCCCATCCCCCGGGGCCTGAGGAGTTTTTTTTTTTAATAAAATTTAAAAAACGGGAAGGGGGCCGCGTGGCCCCCTTCCCTGGGCCTGTATTGGCCCCGGGGACCCCATCCCCCGGGCAAGCCCTCCTTTTTTTAATTAAAATTTGGAGGGGGCTGCGTGGCCCCCTTCCTCAGGCCATTTAAGGCCCCGGGGACCCCATCCCCGGGGCCGGCCTTTAAATATTTTTTTTAATTTTTTTTTAGGGGAGGGGGGCTGCGTGGCCCCCTCCCTGGCCACTTATGGCCCCGGGGACACCATCCCCCGGGGCCTGGCCTCTCGTTGGGGACTGTGGGGGTCCCCAAACCCCCACAGTCCCGCCGGCTCCCCGTGTCCTACGGGAGCCGGCATTGCTTTCCACATGGGGAGCAGCTAAGATGCTGCTCCCCATGTGGAAAGCAATTTGCTTTGGATATTGGAAGCGAGAGCAGGCTTCCTGCTCTCGCTCCAATATCCAAAGCAAGTTTGCAATGACAGGACAGGAGCCGCGAGGCTCCCGTCCTGTCATTGCAAACAGCAGTGTCCCGGGGGTAGGCACCCCGGGACACTGCAGGAGCTGGCCCTGGGGGTGGCGGTCCCCAGGGCCACCACAGGCTCCAAGAGGGGGCCGCGCGGTCCCCCTCCCCACATCTAGAAAGCCCCGGGAGGTGGTGGTCCCCGGGCTTCGGGGTCCAAAACGGACCCACATTTTAAATTTCTTAGTGCCCCGGGAGGTGGCGGTCCCCGGGGCATGTGGGGCGCTGGAGCCCCCACACAGGTTAAAACATTTAAAAAAGAAGCCCCGGGAGGTGGCGGTCCCGGGGCAGCGGGAGGGCAAAGAGCCCTCCCGCACCATTATTTTTTTAAGCCCCGGGGGTGACGGTCCCCGGGCTTTGGGGGCCTTAGAGGCCCCCCACATATTAAAAAGAAACCCCTGCATGCCCCCGGGACTTGGCCCACCCGGGGCCATTAACAACGAGCGCGGGAGACCGCGCTTCGTTTTTTCTCGGCGGGATCTGCGCACCCTGAGCGCATCCCGCCGATTTAAAAATAAATAAAAAAAAAATGCTTTTTCTGCCCAGGGGTCTTTGTGGGACCCCTGAGCAGACCTAGGGGTCAGGGTGTTTCTACCCTGCCCCCTTTGTGCGTTTTGCGCACTTGTTTCTTCTTGTTTTTTTTTCTAATCGGCAGGATCCGCGCACCCTGAGCGCATCCTGCCGATTTTAATTTTTTTTTTTTTTTTAAATGCTTTTTTCTGCCCAGGGGGTCCTTGTGGGACCCCCTGAGCAGACCTAGGGGGTCAGGGTGTTTCTACCCTGCCCCCTTTTTGCGCTTTGCGCACTTGTTTCTGTCCCTCGGTTCTACCGAGGGACAAAATGGCTGCCAACACTTCCTGATTTGGAGTGTTAACAGCCACTTGAAAGCCAATTAACATGCAGCTCGTGATCGGGACGGTGCGCGCAGGGTGCGCTCAGGGTGCGCGAATCCGACGCGGCCATAGATATCTATGTGATTTTCATTTTGATTTTCACAGGAACTACTGAACGGATTTACACCATTTAACAAAAAGGGTTCTTTCTGAACCAAGAACTACCTCTTTGCCAAATTTGGTGTAATTCCGTTCAGCAGTTCGGGCTGTAGCCGTGTCTAAAGTTTCCTATGGGAAAATGAATGGGGAAAACACGTTTTGGGACCCCCCTTTTTTCTCGGCCCCCGCTTGACGAATCACCCTGAGACTTTCAGGGTAGGAGCGGACCGGAGCGGGCCATAAAGTTTGAAAATTTCGCGAAGATTCGTCAACCGACGCAAGAGTTATTTCAAATAGAATGTCGCGGATTTCCTATGGAAAATAGGTCCTAACTATAACAATCTACTGGCGACCGCCAGTAGATAATATATATATATATAGATATATATATATATATATATACTGCACACTGGCAGTTTCCAATGTGTAGTTATACGCAAGTCAGAATTTCCATATGAAGCGCATTTCTTGTTTTGTTTATAACCGTTTAACGAATCTCCACACAACTCCCCACCCCCTCCACCCCCAAAAAAAATGTATCGATCTCTGCTCCTTCTTTGAAAAATTCGGGGTCATCCGTCAAGCAGGGGCAGAGAAAAGGGGTAGGGATAAAACACTTTTTCCTCATGAAATTTCCATACGATACAGAAACAACGTCTGAACAGAATGACACCAAATTTGGTAGACCGCTAGATTTTTTCCCCCTGAAAACATGCTTTTCGTGGTTTGGTTTTTTTGAGAAATGAAGAATAAAAAATATTGATATTTAGTGCTGTAGGACTCCTGTGGGAGCTCTGCGGGACTGGAATACAAAATAGAGTATTCTGATTGGTTGGTCTTGCCGGACAGAGAGCGGAACCATGGGAGTGAGAGCTCTAATTGGCTGCCCACAACATAAGGAGAAATATTGTGGCCACCATTACAGAACTTGGGGACTCAGTCCCTGAGTCCTGAAAAAGACATTTTAAAGACATAGAAGGGGGCAGGATCAGGATGTCCTGACCTCCTAGCCCATGTGTGGGGGTCCCAGAGAATCATCCGAGTGACCAAAGAAAAAAAAAAGGTTTTGGCTCTTTGCGGTCCCATGGGAGTTGGTGTGGCCCCCATGTGGTCCTGCGGGACTCCGTGGGAGTCAGTGTGAACCTCTGTGCTCCCGGGAGACCTAGAAAATAGTTTTGTGGGTGGGGGTGCGTGGGCAGTTGGCCGCTCATTGTGGCTTGACCGCCAGTGGGAGTTGTGTGCAGAGCCTGGCTGCAGGCCAGGCCCTGCGGCCAACCTCATGCAGCAAACAGCCAAAGGCTCTGCGTAGCAGGGGGAATGGCCACCCACAGGGGCTTTGAAGCCTGTGATCTGGCCCTGTAACTAATCCCCTGCCAAATGCCATTTGCGGTGAGGGGTTGGCCGCAGACATATCCTACTAAGAAATTGCTTTACGTTAAAAAACAGAGAAACTCACTGAAAAACACAAAGGTTATAGTAGAGTTATACGTGAAGTAAGGTAGTAGGATTTTAACTTATGACAAAAAAACCTTAGAAATTCACTGATAAAAACAAACCTTAAAGAGGAGTTATACATAGGTCTTCTGGTAATAAAACAACTACAGTTTTAACCCCCCAAAACACTGAAATACAGCAGTTATATGTAACTGACGTAAGTATGCTTAAGGTTTTCTTCAATGATGACATATGAAATCTATGGTGGTCCAAGTTATTCTTCGATAAGACATCTGCACTGATGGTTCACAGCTGTATCCTTTGCCCATCTTTGCATTTCTAGTTCTCTAATTCTACTTCATTGTTTCATGTATGACGATGTATGTCTCCTTGTAAAGGCAATCCTTAGCATCCTATTGGTCATAAAATTGGTTTCACACATTTTTTATCATGCCTCTTTTTAAGTCTAGTGTTAGCTAAGACCTTTTGATTTACTAATATGATGTGTAATATACGTATATGGCTTTAAGCAATCTTTCTTCATCCATTGGGCTGTTACTGTGTCATTCAATTTTTTTTTCACCCACTACAGCATACAGCATGGGGCAGTGAGTCTGCCCACTTTAGCCATTGGCTAGCTTCACTGAGAGTGATGGCATTCTGTTATTCAACAAGGAGCATTACACGCACAAAGTAGCTGCCTTAAGGGCCAGGGACTATTTTAGGCAAAAAATATATTTGATTTTTCCCATTCATTTTTAAATTGATGAGGATCCAGCAGCTTCCCCATAAATGATATTTTGCAAAACCATGTAAAACAAAAGAAGAATTAATAAAGCTAAATGTTAGTGGCCACTGCTAGACCTATTGACTTTGCCAATGCTTTTAAAAGAAAGGAATAGCAAAAATATCATGTATATCAGAGAGCAAGCCTTTGACCACGGTCACATCATTGATTCCAAGCAAGCTTGTACCAGCAATAACAGACAAGGAGGACACTTCACTGGTTCATCTGAGCCGAACTTAGTAGGCAGTCAGGTTGCCAAAATGTTCTGCATCATCTTGAATATCTCACCTGCCTACCGGGGTTGGAGGGAGGGGTAGCTGTGGAGGGATGAAAATGTGCTGCAGACGGTTCTTTGGAAATCAGAGCCACAACTTCGCTTTAAGAACATCAATGCACCCCTATGGAAAGAGAAAAGAAAAGGGAAATCAGGAGAAGGTAGATTTAATTCTTGTAAGAAGTTTATTAATAAACCATAGCGGCACCAGTGGTCCAACCTATCTTACAGTTCCACATCACCAGCACTTGAACCTATCGCCCAGAACCTTTTCTCCATCAATGTTTTGTTGTAAGCTTCCACTCTCCAATAGGAACTGTCAATAGATGAGCTCCTAGATCCATTAAAACAGACATCGCCCCTTTAGGATAGGATTAAACTCAATAGGCAACCCACAAAAGAAGCAATGCCAATGGCAATATGTCTTGCTTATACCTAAAGGTGCCTCAGCAGTCAATGTTGAGATTGGGCACAAAATAACACATCATGCGTTCACTAAGTATCTTGCACTCATGCCATATCATGTCACGTCATATTATGCATTCATCCACCCACTGACTCATTCTGGCATTCAGCCACTCACCTATCCATAAAAAAACATGAACTCAACAAGCATATGAAAGATATTAAAAGTAGGGGGAAAAGCGACATAATGTGGCAGACACGTGCTTGTAATAAAAAAAAAAGTAAAATATTAAACATAGGAGTGGGCTGCCATCTTGGAATGGCATTCTTCATAGTGTATCTTTGTATCATTGCTTTAAAGTTCCAACATGGCCGCCACATTTAGAAGTAACGTGTGAGCCATCTTGGAATGGTAAAATACTGATATGCCTTTCACAAAACCATTTTAAGATGGCCGTCCCTCAAACATTACATTGGATGGCCATATCGGAAATACATTGTGAATTGTTGCACTGATCCAAGATTGACGACATAATGGCTCTCAATGTGGTGGCCATTCTGTTAAGTTAAAACAATTACATGATATAAATGGTGCCATTCAAGGACGGCCAATTGGTTGAAAAGTAGCAGCTGTGCAGGATGCAGCACACTGCAGCTAAAATCTGTAGCTCACAAGCTGCTCTGTAGAACTGTCTATGGAGTTTACCTGGAGCGCTAAAAATATAATTAAAAAAAGAGAAGGAAACAAATGAAAGTAGACCTATAAAAGAGAGAAAACTGAAGGACTGGCTTACCACCCCTGGCACAGAAGCACATTTAACAGAAAGTAGATGTGCAGATATTATTATCAGGTGAAATGCTAACACTCGCTGGCCAAAGACCCAAGGACTGAAGTAAACTGCTCCATTCCCATGGTATACGCTGTCATGTGGAAACAGAATACAGTCCCCTACTTCCAGGATATTGCATGGATTCTCACTGTGCGAATGCTCTACCACCAGGGTTTGTCAGAGGGGTGACCAACACTACAATCCTAGCCTACTGTGCCAGTTTCTGAAACTCCATGCAACAAAATACCACCTATGGTATTTAACAGTGTAATAATCATCCACCCATAATGGCCTATTGCCTTTAACATGCGCTTTTCACAATAAGTATGTGGTGTATACTGTGGTAATGTGTGAGATTTCATGTAACAAAATACATGTTTACAGTATTTGCCACAGTGTAGTAGCAATCACCTTTAAAGGCCTATTGGCTTTAACATACGCTTTTCAAAATAGATCGGTTAGGCCTACTGCCTTTGTCATAATGTTTCATAGCAAACAGATCTGCCCTATGGCATCTGATATGTGGCATCATTAATTTTTCACAATAATCAAATCAGGCCTTCTATATTGATCATAAAGTGCACAAATGCAACAAACACACTTTTTAAGCAGAAGCAAACAATTAAATACTGTAGGAAGAAAGATCAGTGTACGGGCTAAGCTAAAACCCCTCACTCAGTAGAGGGTCCTGAAGCTCTTTTTCTGTTGATCACATAAGGTCTACAGACATCTGTGATGTGTTATGGTGTTATAGTAGTTTGTAATGAGCTAACTCCCTCCACAAGGAGTCCTCGGCAAGGTTGACTAAAATAATGGTCAGCCAAGCGTTATCCCCCATAAGAAGTGGATAAAAAAGTAGCATTGCTAGTATAGCAAGATGATACACTTTTAGAAACTGGTATTCATTTTTGTCCAGGACGCCCTTGTCCTGCCAAACTGTGATCAAATCATAAAAGGCCTGTATTCTTTTCAGTAGGTTTTTAAAACTTTCCATGTTGGAGTAGGTGCAAATTTTGACCGGAAGTTTGTTCCAGTGCTAGGCAGTGAATGAGTAAAAGATCGACTACTTTTTCTGGCTTGGAGAATCGGTTGCGGTTGAGCACTTGTATGAGAAGACCTGAGTGCCCAAGTGGGTTTGTAAAAACTGATGTTGGATAGTTTGCAGACGGGGTAGCTGAAGATCTTTTTCAGATTATAAACCAACTGTGTTACACCTGCCAGCAATTTACAAAGGGATTCCTGGGTCGAGCATAACTACATTTACTACTACGGATTTCTCCACCATGAACGTGGATAAATCAACAGTAGTGAATCCCACTAAGAGGGTGAGAAATGGGCGTTTCAATGTGTGATTTGCTAAGCAAGATTGGGAACGCCCACACACATGTATGTTTGGTGGCATTCACAAACTCCTCTCCAGCGACTTTCAACCCTGGAATTAGTCAGAGATTTGCTCCTGTCAAGGGCTCCAGTAACTCCCTTCTAGAATAGGAAGTTGAAGGATTACCCCTTAGATCTGCATAGGGTGTAGGGGTAGAGCTTTTTCCATGAAGAAAAATGTTTTCTCTATGTAGAAAAAAATGCATTTGCACAAGAGGCTCCACTCCTCCTGTGTGGAGTTCTACGCTATGTGGAACTCCAAACAGCGGGAAAAGGAGCCTTTGGGACATGTCTCATAGAATTCCAAGAAACCGCAGTTTTCTAGGTCTCATTTCAGGAATGTTTGTGAAAAGAAAAGCATGTTAAACTACACCCGGGCATAGTTGTTCATCTCTACCTATACATTTATGGGGTTTTTATGAATAGACTCCTAAGAGTTTTTCAAAATATCTTTCTCAGAGGAATACGAGTCTTGTGCCCAGATTCCCATTTTTGGAGTATAAGGTTGCTCCGTAAGAGTGTAGCAACGAGATGATATCAAGCACATATAACAAAAATGCAAAATAAAGGATATACTAGCATCTAGAAGTTTGCAGGTTACTTAACAAAATCAACTCTACTCCCTGGAACCCTGCATGCATTGTGTTGCAGAAATCAAAACACAAAGGCACAAGTCTTCCAAAAATATATGGGACAAAGTTTAGTTTTTCATCATTTTTAGAGCTGACTTGACAGCGCAGGTGTCCTGACCTTAAGTGATCAAGATAAAATAGATTTAAGAAAGAGTGCTTTTTGAGGCTCTTAGGCTCCACCTACAAGTTGCTCTTCCTCTCTACAAGCTTTGAATTAGTCATAAGATGTGTGCTTCTACCGAGAAAGAGTGTTTGTTTAGCAATTTGGGAAAGTTTATTCACAACACTGTAGGCCTCAATTGTTATGAGGGTAAGCCAACAATAAAGGTTATGGGTTGTAATTCACTGGAAAACGTTGTCAGATACCATTGGACTGATCTGTTTATTATGAAACAGCTGTAGGCCTGACATTTTTTGTGAATGTGTTAAAGGCAATAGATCTTAGGAGGTAGATTAGTATTATATTGTCTTAAAGGCTGTAGACCTTGCTTTTGATTACATGCATTGCATTGATTTTGTAATGTGGAATCACATATTACCGTAGTAGGCAAAGGTCTTGGCATTGATTTACCCCTCTCACAACCATTGGCAATAGAAGATTTGAACAGATAATCCTTGTTATGCCATTTTTTGAGAGACTTCGTATTGTTTTACTGACTGTATTTCTGTACATATTTGAAATTTTATGATTGTATGCCTGATTGTAGCCTCTCAGAAAAGCTAAAGCTGGTGCTGAATACATTTGGCCTGAGTGGGCTATGGTTCAAAGCCAATGATGAAGGTTAGAGGCCTTATTGGTTTATTGGGAAGGTTATGTCAGGTGCCATAGGTATGATCAGTTTATTATGCAAAATTACAACAAAGGGAGTAGGCCTGGCTCATTTATTGTGAAAAGCTTATGCTAAACCCTATTGGCCTTTAGCAGTGGGTTATTATCATAGAATAGTGTTGTTCATTGTGCATCATCGTTTTACCATTCCAATATAGCTGCTGTGTTTAGTAGCAACCCGTCACCCATCTTAGATAGAATATAACATTCCAAGATGGTCGCTCAGCGTGATACATACTGAGCAGGCATCCTGGAATGACACTGTGCATAGTGTATCATTGCTTGACCTTTTCAAGATGACTGACACGTTACTTTTACAAAAGATAGCCATGATGGATCTTTAAAACCATTACATACCATACACAATACCATTGCAAGATGTCTGTCTCTGCTATGTTTAATGTTCACGTATGTGTCATTGCAAGCATATGCTCATCACATTCAGGCTGCAGTTTTCCGTTTTTGTACTATTGTTTTTTTTTTTTTAATTTATCATGCTTATCCTTTTTGAGCTTGTGTGTGTGTTTTATTGTGCATGGGGAATGGCTAAATGTAAGACTGAGTCAGTGGATGAATGGAGGCATGAGGGCAAGAATAAGTGACAAACTGCACGTATGGCGAGTTATTGAATGTCTAAACTCCCCAATGATTGAAGATGCACTTACATCTAGAAGCCAGAACTACTCGCATTGTCGATGCTTGTTCCATTTAGCTTTACTTTTTTTTTTTTGTAGCTTTGTACGTTTGACAATTCAGTGGGTTAGTGCATCTGTGTGAACATTTGTGGGACCGAGGTTTAATCAACTCTGCCTTTCAACATTGTCAGGTTAATGAATCGAGCGCTGCCGAATTGGGAAATGTCACTCGTTCTTTGTAACTCTACAAATACAAGCCTGCTAGGGTGAAATATTAGAGATATTAAAAATGAATAAAAGTTCCGTCTCTGTGCTAGAGATACAGACAGTCAACACACTGACTGGATAAAGTTCATGTCTTCCGGGTTCTATCGCTTCTGTCTATTGCCTTTTAAGACCCTTTTCATCTGATGCCACTGTTTCATAACCACCTTATCTTGTGGGATGCCGTTCTATGTTGCACACAATGTAATATTGGCCTAATCTTAGGCAGTGTGACGTATGCATTTATGATGATGCCTACTCGAAATTCGTATGTGCTTGGGTGTTCTTGTTTTGTCGACTCTACAACGCATTTAGCAGATGTGTCTGTCGCCGATTGGAAGTCATATATGAATGACAATGTGTTCTAAATAGAGATATGAAAATCTGAGTCATGTAATGTCGGCTCCCCATAATGTCCTTATTATCCAAACCGTTAGTGCTGTAGCTGCATTTACTGAATTGGCCCCAGTCAGCATAGGAGAGCATGATTGCTCTTCTAACAGCAATTGGTGTTTTATTTTTAAAATTGCCTTTAATTGTTTACTGAAGAAGCCAGATCGCTTTGCTTTAATGTGGAAAATCAATTCAGGCCATCACATATTCTATTGCCTGTCACCCTGAATGTGTTTTCCAGCACAAATGTACCTATCACTTATTGTAACATGATGGACCCATCACATTGTGTCTGTACATTGCTTACTATTTCTTAAATTCCTTCACGATTCCTTTTATTTTGTTGATTTTTTTTCTCACATCACATTTTGCATATATATTTAGATATTGTTAAATCATTAGGAAGTTATGGCGTAACACCTTTGTATTGGCTAATTTCCGTTTATACCTTAGTACAAATGCTATAAATGAAAGTGTTATTTATACACTACAGGAGCAACCTGTAGACCCAAATGGACAGGGGTATTGGTAGGTATGAGTAACAATGTCCAAGCAGAAAGCAATCAAAAAAGGTGATTACTTAGTCAATACCCAAAACGGTGTATTGTAGGAACAGTAAATGTGTTAGACAAAGGAACATAAAGAGACATGACTCATTCAAAGCAAACTAGTACATTTGTAAATTTAATAGTGGCTTAAAATAAGGTAAATAAAAGTAGTAATGTAAACGAGTAAGTACATCTATATGTTATGTTATGTGTATTTGTAGAGTGCACTATCACCCGCAAAGGTATCCTGGCACTGAGCAGGTGAGCTTTAAGCATGTACTCAGGGTATATACTGAATGTTAGGATTTCGGCAGCAGATGCCCTTGTAGGAGAAATGTCGGTACCTTGATGCATGTGTACTTCCCTCGTTAGTTCACAGTGTGAGTTCTTTTGTGACGACCCCTACCTGCTATAAGAGGCCGTCTCACCCAATTGCCAATGCTTGACTTACTATCCCTAACTAGTGACCACGCCCCCTTCGAGCTCGGAGTTGAGTACCTGCTCTTTGGATTGATTCCTGGTATCCGGCTTGAACTCTTCTATCCCGAGTTGCCTTGTCTACTTCAGCTATCCATCAGAAGTTCTGTTCCTTCCCTGACGAGCGTGTGTCTCGCTGATCCGCTCCTCTCCCCACGGAGCCGGCCAGCGTGCCACGCCTTCCTTTGCTGACCTGCCTTCGTGAAAGCGTCTGTGCCGCTGATCCGCTCTTTTCCCCACGGAGCCGGCCAGCGCGTCACGCCATCTATTGCCGACCCACCTTCGAGAAAGCGTGTGCGCCTCTGATCCGCTCCTCTCCCTACGGAGCCGGCCAGCGCGCCACGCCATCTTTTCCTGTCCCGCTTTCTTGAAAGCGTGTGCGCCGCTGATCCGCTCCTCTCTCTACGGAGCCGGCCAGCGCGCCACGCCATCTTTTCCAGTCCCGCTTTCTTGAAAGCGTGTGCGCCGCTGATCCGCTCCTCTCCCTACGGAGCCGGCCAGCGCGCCACGCCGTCTTTTCCTCTCCCGCTTTCGTGAAAGCGTGAGTGCCGCTGATCCGCTCCTTTCCCTACGGAGCCGGTCAGTAATTCTTGGAATCCCCACTCCCCTTAACAAACTAGGGGACTCTCCCTCTTTTTGAATCACCCAACGTGACCTTGAGTGGTTGTGGAAGTGAGTGGTTGTGTTTGTCGTCCCTTAGTAGTTCATCTTCTCAGTATTCCCTTACCTGCACTTCCTGGTCTTTCATCGATTGGGCCTGGGTTATGCGCTCATAGGACGCTGAGAAATATCAGAATATCCTGGGACTCTATCACTGGTAAGTGAACTGCATATGTTGGGAAGTGACATGCATTAATGTTCTTGACTACTGTTTAGTTCTTGAGGAGTAAGACCAGTCTTATTTGTTATCTCTTTTGTTTAGCTTCTCTGTGGAACCAGCTCCCCACTACCACGCTACCTGGTGTCATCTCTGGGGAAAGAGTGGTGGTCACTCTATGCGTTATTCCCCTTACTTTTGGTTAGCAGCGTCTTGTGAGTGAGTTACTATACCTCCTCCAGGAGTTGTTGTCTAAAGGTGGGGGGGAACTAATTTCTTTGCTCCTGTGGAATCTCACGTGGATTGGACTTCAGACCCGACAGAAAGTCCAGCCCAAGAGTTATTTCCACCTGAGCAAAGATGAATACTGACGGGGCTAGCGCCCCTCTAGATCCCTCTCTCCACTCATCTTTATTAGGTCCCTCAGTAGAGGAACTTGCGGCAGTTCTAGTTGAATTGCAATCGGAGGTAGGGAGGTTAAGGTCTGAAAATCAGAGATTACAGACAGAGTTACTACAATCAAAGTCACAGAATTCAGTAGACCCTAGGAACCCTGGTACCCTTCCAAAGACCCGGAAAAGTTACATTCAGCCTGCGCATTTTTCAGTTCCGTCCCATAGTCCCAATTCCTCCACAAGGGTAGATAGCAATATACCTCCTGTTCACTTTACTGTTCATACTCCCAGCCCAGTTCCACTAGCTATGCCAGAGAGGTTCAACGGAGACAGTGCTAGATTTAGCGTCTTCATGAACCAATGTCAGCTACAGTTCCTGTGTAAGGCGGCATCGTTTCCAGACGACGCTGCTAAAGTAGCCTTTGTTATATCTTATTTAGCAGGCAATGCTGCAGATTGGGCTGTTCCATTGGTAGAAAACAACGATCCATTATTATATGACTTTATGCTATTTCAGGATAAGATGAAGAGTCTTTTTCAAAACATACCTTTATGCAGGCCAGCGATAATGCTCTTCTCAATCTTAGGCAGGGATCCAAGGACCTACTTACGTATATAACTAACTTTAATAGGCTGGTAGCTGAAACGCATTGGCCTGAGGAAAAAAGAACCTCTCTGTTTTATCGAGGGTTAAACGATGAACTTAAAGATTTGTTGTCTCAAATAGTAGATCCTCCTGATGACTGCTCTGCCTTCATAGATATGACGGTCAAGTTGGATCATAGACTCCATGAAAGGAAAGGGGAAAAATCACGTCTTACTCTTTCTAAATATATGTTAAAACCTGAAAAGAAAGACATTAAAGACGTTGCTGAGCCTATGCAGATTGGAGGACTGAGGAGTCCGCTGTCTGCTGAAGAAAAAGACAAGAGGAGAAAGAACAATCTCTGTTTATATTGCGGGAAAGGAGGACATTATGCTCGTGAGTGTCCAATCAGACCTCGTTCCGTTGCTAAGAAAATCGCAAGTAGTATTCTTCCTACTTATATGGAGGAAAACTAGAAGACTTGAAGAAAGCAGAGACCAATTCTTCAAGTGTTGTCTTTTCTACGGTCTCTACCACAAAGAAAATCCTTCCCCTAGTACCAAGACACTTTACCTTGTCCATTACTTTGGTGATATCTCCTCAATGTCGAAAGAACATGTCTATATTATTGGACTCGGGGCCACAGGGAATTTTCTTGATATTCAGTTGGCCCGAGATGTCGGAATCCCTTTCTTATTGAAACCTCATCCTGAACCGGTGAGAGCGGTAGATGGGTCTGAGTTATCATCTGGATTGATTACCTATCAGACTCCCCCGATTGTAATGGTGTGTAATAACGGACATTCAGAATCTATAGTCTTTGATCTTATAGACACCCCCAATTTCGGCGCTATCCTGGGGGTTCCCTGGCTACAAGTTCACAATCCCCAAATAGACTGGGTGACTCGAACAGTGACACTAAAATCTCATCATTGCATGATAAACTGTTACCAAGAAGCAAGTGAATGGAATAGTTCGCTTTGCTGTGCGGTACATATAATGTCCACAGTTCCTGACCTTCCGGCGCACTATGAGGAATACCTAACTGTCTTTGACGAAGTTAAAGCCTCTGCCTTACCTCCGCACAGAAGCTATGATTGTCGCATTGATTTAGTACCCGGAGCAACCTTGCCAGTTAGTCGTATTTATGCCCTAACTGCACCTGAAACTGAATACTTGCAGAAATACATCGAAGAAATGCTGGAAAAAGGGTTCATACGTCACTCCACATCTCCAGTGTCCTCTCCCATCTTTTTTATTCCAAAGCGAGAAGGGGGTCTTTGAGCGTGTTTGGATTATCGCGCCCTTAACAAAGTCACCATAAAGAATAAATATCCCCTACCACTTATTTCAGTTCTTTTGGATCAGGTACGAGGAGCTAAGATCTTTACCAAAATAGATCTTAGAGGAGCCTACCATCTCATTCGTATTAAACATGGAGATGAATGGAAAACAGCTTTCCGTACCAAATTTGGGTTATTTGAGTACTGCGTAATGCCGTTTGGTCTTTGTAATGCTCCAGCGGCATTTCAATTTTTGTTAACGAAATACTAAGAGAATACCTTGATGTCTTCGTGATCGTCTATATCGACGATATCCTGATTTATTCACAAACAGAACAAGATCATATTATCCACGTTACAAAAATCTTGAAAACACTGAAGGAAAACCAATTATTCGCCAAACTTGACAAGAGCACCTTCCATACCACCAGAGTGGAGTTTCTAGGATTTGTGATATCTCCTGAAGGCGTACATATGGACCCCAAAAAGATAGAAGCCTTGGTTAACTGGTCTAGTCCCTGTACAGTAAAAGAGGTGCAATCTTTTATAGGTTTTGCCAATTTTTACCGCAGATTTATAGATCACTTTTCTGAATTATTAACACCCATTACTCGACTTCTGCGGAAAGGAGTACAGTTTGAATGGAATCAAGAAGCAGAACGAGCCTTCTGCATTTTAAAGGAACGATTCACTAACGCTCCTGTCATCAAACATGCTGATAATACGCAACCTTATTACGTTGAAGCAGACGCTTCTCAGTATGCGGTGGGAGGAGTTCTCTCTCAGAGAGATACTAACACAGGACGCTTGCATCCTGTTGCTTACTATTCTAAAACCCTATTGCCTGCTGAACAGAACTACACAATTGGAGAACGTGAACTATTGGCCATCAAGCTTGCCTTCCAGGAGTGGAGACACTATTTGTTAGGATCCCCACATATAGTTACCATCTACTCTGATCATAGAAATCTCCAATATTTTCGGTCAGCACGAGCACTCACTCCCCGTCAAATGAGATGGGTTTCATTCTTTAGTGAGTATGATTTCGTTATCACTTATCGCCCTGGATCTCAACATGGCAAGGCAGATGCACTCTCTCGACTTGGTCCAGAGAAAGTTGCCTCTCCTGAATGTTATCCCCCTTTTTTCTGACAAAAAAATTATAGGGGTAGAATGCCATGGGGACGTCACTCCCTTGGGGTTTATAGACAAACTAAAAGAATACTACCGTACCATCCCTTCTGAAGAATGGGAAAACGATCCCCTGAATCAGATCAGAGACCAGTTGTATTATCACGAAAACAAATTATACATACCAACTGTTGCATTGCAAAAACAACTATTGCTCTGGTGCCACAATAGCTCACTGGCTGGACATCCAGGGAGTAGCAAAACCCTCAAGATCTGTCAGAGATGGTTTTGGTGGGAAGAAATGGCCAAAGATATTATAGCCTTTGTCAATTCGTGTTCCACCTGTGCTCGACAAAAAGCCTCACATTGTGCTCCGGCCGGGTTATTGAGAACCACTGCCGTTCCCCCTTCCCCTGGCATTCCATTAGCATGGATTTTATTACAGATCTCCCGAGAAGTCAGGGATACAACACCATCTTTGTAGTGGTAGATATGTTAACCAAGATGGCCCATTTTGTCCCTCTAAAAAACTTACCCACATCCAAAGAATTAGTGCATATTTTTCTAGAACATGTAATCAGATTACATGGTCTTCCTTCGATAATCATTTCAGACAGAGGGGCCCAATTTGTGTCCAAATTTTGGCAAGGCATGTGTAAGACACTGGGTATAGATCACAGACTCTCCACCGCTTATCATCCCCAAACCCATGGTCAAACCGAAAGAACTAACCAGACTTTAGAACAATATTTACGTTGTCTGTTAGCCACAATCACAAGTGACTGGTCCCGAGCTCTCCCTATGGCTGAATTTGCCTATAACAATTCCACACATTCTTCTACTGGTGTGTCTCCTTTCTTTTTCACATTAGCACAACACCCTAAATTCCTGCCTATTTCTCTTCCCTCAGAATTAGAGAGTATCCCTGCTCTTAAAGATCATCACAAAGTTCTTTTGTCCAACTGGGACAACGCAAAAAAGAATTACACCGAGCCAAAGAAGCCATGAAACTACAGGCTGATAAACACAGACGTCCTGAACCTGCTTATCAAGTAGGAGACAAGGTGTGGTTATCAACTAGAAATCTGAGATTGAGAGGCTCTAAAAATTACAACCTAGATACATAGGTCCTTATCTGGTAAAGAGAGTAATAACACCTGTTACAGTACACCTGCAGTTGCCAGACGACATGCAAATACACCCTGTATTTCATTGCTCCTTAGTCAAAAGATACATACCCCCTCTAGTCCCTGAGAAGCCTCCTCCCCCAATAATCATAGAGTGAACATGATTTTAGATTCCCGCAAACACAGAGGCAAAATACAGTACCTCATTGATTGGGTAGGCTATGCCCCAGAGGATAGGTCCTGGGAGCCTGCTGAAAATATTCATGCCCCTGTGTTGATTCGCAGATTCCATGCACTCCATCCTTCAAAACCCCGCCCCGGGAATAGGCCTTTGGGTGGGAGAACTGTTAGGATTTCGGCAGCAGATGCCCTTGTAGGAGAAATGTCGGTACCTTGATGCATGTGTACTTCCCTCGTTAGTTCACAGTGTGAGTTCTTTTGTGACGACCCCTACCTGCTATAAGAGGCCGTCTCACCCAATTGCCAATGCTTGACTTACTATCCCTAACTAGTGACCACGCCCCCTTCGAGCTCGGAGTTGAGTACCTGCTCTTTGGATTGATTCCTGGTATCCGGCTTGAACTCTTCTATCCCGAGTTGCCTTGTCTACTTCAGCTATCCATCAGAAGTTCTGTTCCTTCCCTGACGAGCGTGTGTCTCGCTGATCCGCTCCTCTCCCCACGGAGCCGGCCAGCGTGCCACGCCTTCCTTTGCTGACCTGCCTTCGTGAAAGCGTCTGTGCCGCTGATCCGCTCTTTTCCCCACGGAGCCGGCCAGCGCGTCACGCCATCTATTGCCGACCCACCTTCGAGAAAGCGTGTGCGCCTCTGATCCGCTCCTCTCCCTACGGAGCCGGCCAGCGCGCCACGCCATCTTTCCTGTCCCGCTTTCTTGAAAGCGTGTGCGCCGCTGATCCGCTCCTCTCTCTACGGAGCCGGCCAGCGCGCCACGCCATCTTTTCCAGTCCCGCTTTCTTGAAAGCGTGTGCGCCGCTGATCCGCTCCTCTCCCTACGGAGCCGGCCAGCGCGCCACGCCGTCTTTTCCTCTCCCGCTTTCGTGAAAGCGTGAGTGCCGCTGATCCGCTCCTTTCCCTACGGAGCCGGTCAGTAATTCTTGGAATCCCCACTCCCCTTAACAAACTAGGGGACTCTCCTCTTTTTGAATCACCCAACGTGACCTTGAGTGGTTGTGGAAGTGAGTGGTTGTGTTTGTCGTCCCTTAGTAGTTCATCTTCTCAGTATTCCCTTACCTGCACTTCCTGGTCTTTCATCGATTGGGCCTGGGTTATGCGCTCATAGGACGCTGAGAAATATCAGAATATCCTGGGACTCTATCACTGGTAAGTGAACTGCATATGTTGGGAAGTGACATGCATTAATGTTCTTGACTACTGTTTAGTTCTTGAGGAGTAAGACCAGTCTTATTTGTTATCTCTTTTGTTTAGCTTCTCTGTGGAACCAGCTCCCCACTACCACGCTACCTGGTGTCATCTCTGGGGAAAGAGTGGTGGTCACTCTATGCGTTATTCCCCTTACTTTTGGTTAGCAGCGTCTTGTGAGTGAGTTACTATACCTCCTCCAGGAGTTGTTGTCTAAAGGTGGGGGGGGAACTAATTTCTTTGCTCCTGTGGAATCTCACGTGGATTGGACTTCAGACCCGACACTGAACACAGTTCTAAGAATTACTGGTGGCCAGAAAACATGATCACATACAAAATAGTCAAATAAAGGCAAAACAGGCTGTTGGTGATTTTGTGAGAAAGAAACACCTATAAAACAAATGAAATTTGGTACGAATATAATCCTCTCTCAAGTATGAGTCATCAATGTCTTTAGGTGCTGTAAGGTTGTCATTTCATTTCAGCCCCTTTGTAATTGTGTGGGGCCATCATCAGGACAGGAGGAATTTTGCTGAGCAGAAAGGAAAATATCTGTTGCAGTTGAATAATTGGGGCCCAGATCACGAATAGCTATATAGGGCTGCCTTGTGGCCGACCATTGTCCAGTCAACGCAGGAACCGATCAGGGAGGGAAGCAGCAAAAGTTAGGAGGTGGACGTTTGAGGAGACCAGACTTCTCTCAACCAAGGTGTTAACTTCCTCCTAACTTTTGCTGCAGTCTGGACACATGAGTTTTCACATTTCTCCTGAAGGAGAACAGGCTATGTATGATTCATTGTGAGATCCTTGGGCAGACAGTTTCAGTCTTTTGAAGGATAAAATGGCTTCCTTCAAGGTCTTGATTTTTTTATTGTCAGGATTTCCAGGATCAGTTGAGATCTACATCTCTCATGTTTCGTTTATCCTGTAATGAAAAAAACGTTTTTCAAAAATCTGGGGAAGCCTAAATAGAAGACGGTGTGGGTTAAGCATGCCATTTTAAAGGGGACTCTTATATCACGAGGGAGTCAATGGAGGCCTGGATGAAATGCTCTTTACTTCTCAGCACTTTTCACAAGTTGGGCTGCAGCATGTAGGAACGCTCTGAGAGCTGCTGGCACTGTTTTGAAAAGGTTGGACATTATTGAATTTTTTTCATATAGATGTGAGAAAATCGAGACCTCTGCAGTGGTTCTCATGAGGTCCAGAGGCGGTATGGAAGATTTTAGTGTTGTGAAGTCAAGTTGGAATGAAGCAGTTTTGTTAGATTGGAAATGTTTTAGTTAGTTGTAAATCCTAGAGATTTGGCAGCTGGCACCAAGATGGGTGAGATATCTTGGTCAGTAAAAATTCTTTTGGGTCACGTTTTGGACTGGAGGTGGTGCTCCACAAGAGTAGAGGAGAAGCTAGTCTGTTGTTGTAGGATTACCTTTAGATGATTATTAGTAGTAGCTGTAGTGTTACCTTTATCATTATCAGCCTAAAAATAACAATAATACCAGTAATAATCAGAATAATCACTGTTAATGATAATTATCAGTATAACCATGAATAATGGTTTAATACTAGCATAGGTGTATGATAATTATAATAGTAATTGCATTTGTATGCGCTTACTACCCTTGACAAGATGTTGAAGCCGTTTACGCTGGGCAGCACGCGGGTCCCCTCTGATCTAAGGTTAATCATTAATTCAGTGGTTGTTGTTCATTATTGGGATTAGTGTTGTGCTTTCAAGGATACCATTTCATTCATTTACCCTTTATGGCGGACTAAATTAGTAGGAGTTATGTGTGACCTCTATTGGGAGTGCATGTGAGTTCATGCAGATCACAGGTGGGATTCAGAGATGAGCTAGAGGAGATTACGTACTGCTAGGTTGAAAGGTATGACTTTCAAAGAAGGACAGGTTGTGATCTTTGAGATGATGTGGGGGCAAAATGCAGAAATATAAAAATGTAGATTTAGGCAAACTTGCACATGACTCAGAATAGGCTGTACTCCGAGAGAGGAGGCGTGCAGAGAATGGAAGGTAAGGAGAGTCATTCAAAAGATTGAGGCGACAATTAGAAGTTTAAAGTCAAGGTAAACATTTTCATGCAGGGTTTTAGTAACATAGAGTAGATTTTGAGATAGCATGTGCTCTAACGATGCAAAACTATAGAAAGAAATATTATTTTCATGTGCGATAGTGCTACATTAGGTACTTTTGATAGGCCGTAGAATAAGGTTAACAGTCTGTCTACTGCTGGGTGTAGGAAAGTGGATTATTATTTGGGGTGGACAAGTCTCCGCCTCAAAGAAGGCCACCGCCTGCCAGATGTCACACAGATTAAATAAAATAAGCCTGTGCTCAATTCCTGGTAACATGACACAAAGAAGTCCGGCTTAAATCAAAGTAAATGTGTAAAGTATTTAAGCAATGTTCACACAGAAGAAAAAAATCACACAAAACACAATTAAATTTCACAGCCAATTTTAAAATAAAGGAAAAAAATATGAGTAACATATGACCAAAACAACAAAAATCCAATAAGAGGAGCCAAATGCACCAATTATAGTCTATGGTAGCAGTGGACCAAGACCTAGGCACTATCTGACGCACACTGCGATGGAGTTGTGGTCCGATACAACAACTAGACCTGTGCCGGTGACAGTCTGGAAGTCAAAAAGTTTCTACGCAGAAAGGGACTTTGTCACTTTTTGGAAGCAACATCATTCCTGAGCTGGCCGTGCTGAAATTGTAGCCACCACTTTGGAACAGAAGGCCAAATATTTGAAGCAGTTTGGTTCTGCTGGAGCTCTGGAGCCTTCTAGCTAAACATTCTCTAAGTTCCAATGCAGAATGGGACCTGGTTGTTTTTTCAGAGCTGCAAGGTGCCTGGCATGGGATAAAGCTGAACCTCAGTCTGACACCGTGAAACTGCTGGTCGAATACTTTTTTTCGCAGTGCCCCCCGAAGCTCTGGAGAAAATAGTTTTACAAACTTTTTTCTGTTGCCCAAACAATCACAGTATTCTGTACTGCTAGCAATTGTAAAAGTGAATACATATTGACTCTCTTGGTTGAAATTGCACCTTGGTCTCTAGGATTTTTCCTTGAGTTCAACTTTTTAGCTGTTTTGGTACTTCTAAATGCTTACAAATTAAGCATGTCTGCTCTGTGCCATGGCTACTAGGGGCTGAGCTCAGGCTTAAATTACTGAATCCTTTGACTGAACCTAATATGATAGTGACGTTATTACTTGTATTGGACATCAATCCACCCCAACTAATAAACCACCTTCTGACATTGGTAGCAGCAGTGGGATACACAAGAATTGTCCTTTGCTCTCTTTAAAGTGCACCAACGTGTTGCATGTTGCTCAAACAAAGCTGTCAGGCAGGATTTGACATTGTGGTGGCAATAGGATGGCAGGCCCCCACCCTTCTGCTGAGCTCAAAGGAGTCATCCAGGTCAACCTGTCACCTCATGTGTAGCTCCAGAAAGGAATTTCACACCCATTCACACCATATTCAGCCCAAGTACAGACTGGGAGATTTATTGGAAATTAGCCTCTAGGAACTTCAGGCACTACTGAAAAAGTGGGTAAGGAAGTCCCAAGGAATTTTTACTTCATTGATTAGGGAGTGCCAGGAGTTACCCCAAAGTTTTTAAAAGATACTTTTTCTTAATATTTATAAAAAATCCGACTTCACCATTGAATTGGAGTCTAATAACTGTTAAATAGTTGTTTAATTATTTGTCTAGCTGCCCCCATTCCTAATATAGGAAAAATAGTATTTTAATCTGTACTCAGATTTTCTACATAGGAAGGCAAGGGCTGCCACAGTGAAAATATGTTATGTTATCGGATTTGTAGAGTGCATGGCTGCCCCAGCAACGGGCGTCCCAGCGCTAAATTCACGAATTACCAGACCAAAGAGGAGGATTGAGCAGAGCATTATTCAGGGAAGAGCCAGGTCTTTACCGCCCTCCTGGAAAACCCTGTGAATCTGTATGTTCCTGATACATGCATGGGAGGGCATAGGGCTGTGTCACTGTAACATTAATTAACTGCATGTCCCACTTTTAAATACCATGCATCTATCTATGTAGGCTACAAGGCCTACATAGGGGCGCCTTGCAAATATTTAAAAGGGAGGTTTGTAACTGTCAAAAAGGGTTCTGTTAACCGGTCACTCTGCAAGTTTAAATTGCAGCAGTCAGGCTACACAGGCTATACCTCAAGCCATGTTTCACTGCCCCTTTACTGGATGGCACAATAGGCGTTGCAGTCCACAAGTGGAATTTAGCTTTTCTTGCCATGGGTGTACTGCTGCACCATATACTATGGCATTATAGCAAAGTTAAATGTGTCAATCAGGTTTAAGCCAATTTTGACGTGTTTTAGAGGTACACAGATAAACTGGGCAGTAGACAGAAGTGTCCCATGTTAAAGCTCAAGATTACCAGCAGGTGAGCCCCAAAACATTGGGAGTTGAGACCTTTGTTTTCATGATGTCCTGGGGCCTGACCTACTATGGATTCAGAGCTGCTGGGCCAAGTACCCATTCAGCACTTGACTCTCATAAATAGTGTGGTCCGAGCAGTCCATGGATTCCTCGGGGGGAAGTATAGATATAGGGGAGTGAACACAGGCTCACAACTCAAAATATGTGTGTAGGAAGGTAGGATCCTTCTAGCATGGTTACCCCCACTTTTTGCCTGGTGTTTCTCTGTTTTCTGACTAGTCTTACTGGGATCCTTCTAATCAGGACCCCAGTCACTGTGCTTCCTCCTTAAATTTGACAGACAGTGGTAAGTACTTTGGTACCTTCCCAATTGGCTACTGGTGTACCCATGTAAGTCTCTAGTATATGGTACTAAGGTACCCAGGGCATAGGTACAACAGGGGTCTCCAATGGGCTGCAGCATATATTATGCAACCCATGAGAGGCTACTCATACTGTGACTACTGGCCTGCCATTGCAGCCTGTGTAAGTTGGTGTTAGCACCACTTACAACAGATATAAGTTTCCTTATATCTTTAATCACTGCACTTAAAACCTATAAGTCACCCCTAAGGCAGGCTCTTCGGTCCTGAGGGCAGAGTGCTTGATACAAGTGTGAGGGTGCCCCTGCATGAGCAGGGCCCCTCTACAACCCCCGTAGTCGATTCTCCAGGCTTTGTAAATGTAGTCAGCCATTTAATACATATAGTGGACATCAAGTCAAATACGAGATGTCTAACTATATATTGGCTGCACTAAAACCAGTCATGTTTGGTATCAAACATGTTGGAATCCTGCCCCAACACCGCTTCCAGTGTTGGATGTTAGATTCAATGTACAGTGGGCTCCCCTAGGGCGCCCCGCTGTATTCCCGGTACCAGCCTTTTTAGAGTCTAATAGCAAGCTAGTTCTGCTGCCGACCACAGACACATTTCTGCCCTCCTGCTGCTGAGCAGAGCTCGAGCAGGGGAAGGCAGAACAATAGGTTTTCTGCCACTGGGAGGTGTGACCACCTCCCAGACAGGACTTGGTGTATTGGGCTGAGGTGGGGCGCTTGCCAGCGCCACAAGACTGCTTTGAAGGGCACATTTGGTGCCCTCCTTGCATACTCCAGTTTCAGCCAGTTCAGGGAGCCGTTGGCTCCCGCTCTGGCGCGAAACTGGACAAAGGACATAGGAGTACCCTCCCCTCTGTCCAGCCCCTGCTCTGGGAGGGATCCTTGAAACGTCCCAACCCTTTTGCTAGGTTACTTTAGGGCTTACCTGTGGGTGGCTCTTCAGATTTGTCGTGGGACAATATTTAAATCCGAAAGCACTTCAACCATCTGGGCACCTTGGACTTCGTTGGACTTCGCTTGGAACCAAGACTGCATCAAGGAAGAATCCTGCTGCTCCTGGTCTCGTCGTCCTGCCAGTCTTGTGCGTCATCTGTGCCTGTGCTTCATCCAGGTGCTTCTCCAGGCCCGTGGGCATCAAAGTAATCTCCCTTGGAGTGAAGGAGTCACTCCCCTGCATCTGCAGGCAAGGCAACCAAGCCGACCTGTCTGCTGCTCCTGACGTCCTAAGTACTCCAAAAGGCTCAGCAACACAGGTGGTGATTCTGCAACTCCCTCGAGGCCTGCACTGTCTTCTCAGCAAGTTTGAGGCCAGTATCCCTCGTCGGAACCGCTGGAACCCCTGTGCACCGCGTTGACTTGCTGTTGCCAAGGCTTGTTGACTCCAGCATCTTTTCCTACCAAGATCTTCGTTTTCACCATATCCTCTGCACTGTGGGCCTGCATCTTTGGTGAGCTTCTCGAGGTCCTTTTGCGACTCCTGTGCCTTCGGCCAGTGGGTCCTCTTGAGGGTCTTCTTTGGCTACAGTGGGCTTCCCTGCTTGCTCGGGGCCTGCTTTGACTCTCCTGCACCTGGTGAGTCCCTTGGACCTTGCTGGTCCCAATGTTGCAACTTTTTCATTTACCACGTCTGTTGCTGCTGTCAAGGCTTGTTGGTGCTCCCGCCAGACACCGACACCCTGGTTCTCGACTTCTGACGTGGTACAGCTCATGAATGGCTCCTGGTCTTCCACAGCGTCGCCTGGTCCTCGCAGCTTCAGCGACAAGGTCACCGTCCTCACTCCTGCATTTTCCATCATCGGTGGTCATTGGTCTTCTGTGCCTCCTGGTCATTCCGAGTGGCATAGACTCTGTCCCCTCTGCTTGCAGGTACTCCTCTTCAAAAATCCATCCTTGGATTCCACCGGACTCTTTCACCTTCTTCCGCAGCTGCATCTTTTCTGACGCCCTCCATTGTGGTCTACGGCAGTTTCCAACGTCACTTCGCATTTATGCACCCGGCTTCCCTGGTGTAGGTATCCTGGTTCCTGGAGTATCCACGGGTGGGGTGACTATCCAACCTTTCATCTTCCACGGGGTTTCATCAGGGTCCACTGGGAAGGGTCCTTCTTCTTCAAAACTGCAACCAAGACTTTCCCATTGACTTGCATTGAGTATGCGGTTGTATTTCCACTCTGCACACAGCCTCCGTGGGGTTCTAGGGTACTTACCTTGGCTGGTTCCTTGGGCCCCCAGCTCTTCTGAGTCTTCTGGTCCAAGTCTCGACTTCGGTCGCAGTTCGCATTCCACTTCTTTAGTATGTGGTTTGGTCTCCCCCTGGATACCACTGTGTATTTGTGCTTACTTACCTGTTTACCTTTGAAGTATTGTGTGTATTGTGTTAATATCTGCGGGTAGGAGATATACCAATGTGTTAGTGAGTGTTTATAATAAATATAACTATTCCTATAACTACACTGTGTGGTTATTTTTCGTTTAACCTACACTATATGATTAGTACTGGTAAAACAAGCTGCTTAACACTACTTCTGGACTAAGCCTGAAGGCTGCTCTCCACAGCTACCACTTAGAGAACTTTCTATAGTTGTCTAAGACCACGAAAATCACAATAAGGGTTGTCTGGATTAGTGCAAGGTGCTTCACTTAATAAGTGTGCACCATATACTAAGCCAGCCTCCTACAATGTGCAACAGCAGCAATAAATCATTGTCCAACTAAATACTCACTTTTATGAAAAAGATAAATATTTTACTTCTACAGATAACAACACAAAGGAAAAATACAACATTCACAAAAAACCACCCAGTCCCCCCTAAGGTTAGGGATGTACTCTGATGTTTACCCTTAAAGTTTCTTTCACAATCGTAATTGCCAAAGAAAAGTGGGATTCATTTGAATGCCCCTGGTTTAACACTGTACAGGATGGAGGTGAGGATATATTCACAGATAGTGGAAGTGTATTTTCTGCATTTCTGTAGCTGGAGGGAGGAGACCCAGACACTGAAATGAGGAGGAGGAGACCTTTAGACATTCCATGAGGCTTTTTGTTTAACAAGGAGATGCACATTAGTCTTCCTGAGCACTGACATTTGGCAGCGCTCATGTTAGAGGCGGGACTGCAGGTTCTGTTTGTCAAGGTGAGAAGGTTTCTAGGTCAGGACTGTCCTTTGTCTGTCCCCGATTGCTTCGTCAGGAAGAATGGCACTGCTAGATGCTGTGATTTCACACTTCATTGTGCCCGTGTTGTGGGTGCTCCAGCTTTGGGGCCAGTCCCAGTTCATCCTGATGTGAGAAACATCATTTTATACAAAGGCTATGTCTCAAGGGCATAATCATGAATCATGAATAGATTCCGTGGGAATGAACCAGCACACTTGACCAGAAAGAACATTAAAGTATTTATTTACATTTATGAAAAATGAAAAGATAATTGTAGTGAGAAAACCCGACCTTTTATTTTATTTGAATCTATTTTTCATTATTAACTGTTTGGTCACACTCTCACCGGTTAGAGATCACATCATATGCACTTAAGGGGTGATACCTTTGCCATATTAGATGTTCAGAGAATACTTGTTGACACAATACATACACAAGTATTTTGTGTTGCCCATTTTGAATCTATAACTTTATTGTTCCCCGCTAAAATAGGGTTTACAGTATCAATTGTTTGCACCTTCTGCCATGATATTGTGGGATGTAATACACGCATGGCGTACTCATTATAATGTGCAATAGGACATTATTGTGTTTACAACGGTTGAGATTTTATTTTGAATCAGACAACTTTATTGAACACAGTCGGGATATCGAAAATGAATACTGGACATTTGGTCCAAATATAATTGAATATTATTAATGATGCACTTTTCGGATCAGGAGGAACAATCGTATTTATGTGAGCATATCATGAAATTTATGTTTCAAATTTGGGCATATTTCAAAAGTATGACAGTATGTTTTTCATGTCTATGAGTTGCTGAGGCTATTTCTAAAGGCAATTGGGCACTTTAGGGTTACTCGAAAAAGGCTTCTGCCGAAACGCGTCGTCTTATGCATAAATAAACTCTTTTATGCTGTCTGGAGGTGTGCCGCATTGATTATTGTTGGAGTTCCAAGAATTGTCAAACTGATATATGTGTGAGTGTATATATATATATATATATATATATATATATATTCATATTCTGTACTCTGATTTTCTGCATGATACAGCTAGGCCTACCACAGTGAAAATAGGGCTTGTCACTGGAGGGACTCTGAAACATTAATTTTCTACATGTCTCATTTTGGAATTCTGTGCACCCTACTATGTGGGCTACAACGCCTACATAGGGGCTATTCACTCATATTTAAAAGGGAGGTTTTACTGGTCAAAAAGCAGTCAGACTACATAGGGTAGGTGTTAGAAATGGGGGTCTCTAGTTGGCAGAGGTAGTTGGTACCTTTGTCCAAATAGGGACCCCTGCTTCTAGTCAGGGTAAGGGGGATAAACTCCTAAAATAACCCCTGCTCACCCCCTTGGTAGCTTGGGTCAGGGTAAGGGGGATACACTCCTAAAATAACCCCTGCTCACCCCCTTGGTAGCTTGGCACGAGCAGACAGGCTTATCTCAGAGGCAGTGTGTAAAGCATTTGTGAACACGTACAGTAACACAGTGAAAACACTACAAATGGACACCACACCAGTTTAGAAAAATAAGTAATCTCTATCCAAACCAAAACAAGACCAAACGACAAAAATCCACAATACAGTATTAAAAATAAGGCTTTCAAATGGTAGAAATAGTTCAGTTCAATGCAAGTTGTAAATGCAACACTTTTCTCACAAAGTACCTGGGATGCGTCACGTAAAACAAACAAAATGGCCGCAGGGAAGGTGATGCGTCGGTTCCTTACACGCAGGGAAGGTGATGCGTCGGTTCCTTGCTTCGGGGGAGGTGATGCGTCGGTTCCTTACTGCAGCGCAGGGGAGGTGATGCGTCGGTTCCTTACCGGAGAGGAGGTGATGCGTCATTTTCTTACTGCATGGGGAGTTGATGCGTCTGTTTCTTACTGCGTCCCCCAACGAAGCGACAGTCTTGGCGCCTCGATGCGATGCGTCGATCCGGTAAGATGCGTGGCTTCATGCAGCGTACAGTAGGCTTGCGTCGGGATTGGTGCGGTGATCTCGGACTTCAGAGATCGTTGCACCCGATGCGTCGTGCGGCGATTTCTCAAGCCGCGGCAGGCGGTGCGACGGTTTCTTCGGCGATGCGTCGGAAACAGGTGCGGATGCGACACGCTTCTTCGATGTTGCGTCGATTTTCCAGCTCCCAGCGACAAACCGTCTCTAGAGGTCCTAAACAGCAGCAGGCACCTCTTTGCAGGTTGGAATTCCCAGCAAGGAAATTCAGGGGAGCTGGTGGTGAAGTCTTTGTGGCCCTGAGACTTCAGAACAGGAGGCAAGCTCAGTTTCAAGCCCTTGGAGATCTTTTCTTCAAGCAGGTGACAGAGCAAACAGCAAAGTCCTTTTTCTCCTTTCCTTGGCAGCAAGCAGCCACTGCAGGCCAACCCCAGACAGCAAACAGCACAGGGGCAGTATTCCTCCTCAGCTTATCCGGCTCTTCTCCTTGGCAAAGGTTTCCTCTTGATTTCCCAGTAGTAATCTAAAAGTCTGGAGTCTGGGCCCCTCTTTTTATACACCCAAATCCTTTGTTCTCTGAAGGCAGAGAGTGTCTGTACCCAGCCAAAACCAGTTCTGTGGGGCACTTTGCAAGTGCACAACAACCTCCTTTGTCAGTGTGAGCCCTGGCTCCAGACACTCCGCAGGGGGGTGGAGCCGTCATTGTGTAAGGCAGGCACAGTCCTATTCAGCTGAAGGTGCTACTCCTTCCACCACTCCAAATGAAGACCAGGCCTATTCAGCCCAGCCCTGACTCATCAGACTTCTGGAGCCGCTGCCCTTCTCCAGCCCCTGTCATCCCGAGGCCAGACATGCAATACACAAACCTAGCAGAGGCACACTGGATGGTTAGGCAAGAAAATACCTACTTTCTAAAAGTGGTATTTTCAAACACAGAATGTAAAAATCACCCATACTAAAAGATGCATCTTAACATTCTGAGTTCAGGCATACTAAACTTTATTTTCCTATCTTGCTCCCAGGGTAAGTTATGTTTATAAGATGTTATAAACAAACTCCCCATTCTGGCCTATGGGAACAGATAGCCTTGCAATAGTGAAAAACGAAATTGGCAGTATTTCACTATCAGGACATGCCACACACATCAGGGCATGTCCTACCTTTCACATACAATGCACCCTGCCCACAGGGGTACCTTGGGCCTACCTTAGGGGTGACTAATATGTAGAAAAGGGAAGGTTTAGAGACTGGCTAGTGTGTGCACTTGCCAAGTCGACATGGCAGTCCCAGACTGCCCACAGGCTCTGCAATGGCAGGCCTGAGTCACATTTTACAAGCTGCTTCTGTGGGTGGCACAACCAGTGCTGCAAGCCCGCCAGCAGCATTTGATTTACAGGCCCTGGGCGCACATAGCGCACTGTACTAAGGTCTGACAAGTAAATCAAATAAGCCAATCATGGAATCACTAATCCATAACAATACTTTACAAAGGGAGCACTTGCACTTTGGCACTGAACAGCAGTGGAAAAGTGCCCAAAGCATCTAGACCAGCAAAAATGGAGTCCAACACACAGCAAAACACAGGAAGTAAAGGCAAAAAAATGGAAGGGAGACCCACGCCAATGGTGCCAGGTCTAACAGTAGGCCTCAAGCCATGTTTTTTTTTTGTTGGCCTGCAACTTTGCCACCTCTTATCATCTTACATTATTAACCAATCTGCACAAAATGTGTAAGAAAACTATTTGGACACCTAAGAATGTCTGTACAGCCTTTTGTGAAGGTCACTCAGGCAGAGGGTGGGGGAGTCAAAGATTTGGGGGAAAGTAATGCTTGTGTCATTTTCCCATTGGTAATGTTTTACCAACCAATTCCACGCAAACTACTGAAAAGTTCATCACTATATTTACCATGTTCCATACAATGACACAAGCGTCTGCAGCAGTTTTTGTAAAGTCCTACAAGCTAAAGGGCAAACGTGTGGCAAAATCTTCTGTGACCTGGATTCATGTGTCGAGATCTGCTATTACAATTCAGAGCTGGACTTCTTATTAGGTGATGCCAGTAGAATATTTCCTGAGGATTCTCCCTTTTTGAGTTATGGCTCTGAAAATACAGTTGTAGAAAACTGAATGAGGATGGTGAGATAGACACAAACTTACCATCCTCTGTCACCTTAGTGTGCCAGAGCACAGCATAGAAGGGTAGAAATTGTGTTTTACGTACAAATGATCCTATAAAATTTGTGAATCATTTCAAGTTTGCTCCAGGTTGGAGGGACCATGAAAGTTGGAGGGACCATGAAGGTTTTATGTCACCCAGAGAAAAAGTTATTCCATTAGCTCTGCAAATGTATGCGGGCTATAATTTGCAAATTAGCAGAGCCAACTTGGATGCTTACCTGGACGAAAAATACACCCCCACACACACATTTGATTCCATGTAGGAATTGAAAGCTTCAGTTGTCATTAAAGGGCCTTGTGTGTATCAGCACTGCCACAAGGCGTGCACAGGAATGGTGCAAGCAATTGCATCCCTCCAATAGAACAAAAATTGCCTGTACACTTAGACATTTCTTTTGGGTTTTTGCAGTAATTTGCTTGTGGGTAGCACCTTTAGGTTTCTGCCTTACTACGATTTGTGGGAGCGTCGGCCATGGCTTTTTAGAAATCTTACAATGCTGTTGCAGGTTGTTGCTGTACATACCACCACACAAATGGCTCAGTCACGGGCCATGCCTTTTTTTAACCACCTCCAGAGCAGTGCGATGCTGTGGTACTTCTGATTGCTGCATGAATTAGGTGCCCGTGTGTGTTCTACGTACATGTAGTCAATAGTGAAAATAAGAGACATTAAGATTCCTTTTCAAGTAAGGCGACAATTATTTGGTAATACATAAGAGATGCAGATTTCTGGGGGAAAAACTCAATTGAAGGCTTGCTAATTTTCCAGCTGAAGACGAGGTAGGCGTAGGCGCTCCTTTACTGCCAAGAATAATTGCACTGAAGAGATTTGATGTACGGACAGTATGAACGCGCAACAATGAATCACGGTGCATCTTTGTTGCATTACTCACCACCGCTGCATGACTTTGTGTGTGAGATTACGGGGGCGATGGTTATCTGCTTACGTGAATGGGGACTAGTTAAGACTGAAAACATCGATTTAGAAGCCGCGGATAACACTGAGGCACTACAAGTACGGCAGGCTGAACATGCGCCTGCACCGGAAGCGCCCCTTGAGTCGGTGCACTTCCGGAGGCACAGAATAGGGTTCTCAGTACTGGACACCGGACTCGAGGGGCTTCAATCCCGATAGGGAAAGCAGGCGTGTGAATCAGAAAGTGGGACTGTCATTGAGAGGCGAATATACTAGTTCACCCATTGTTGTCGTTGGGCTCTTCCTGTTTGTTACTCATCCTCCAACGGCAAATGAAAGGGGCTTGTCCGCCCGAGCTCATGACAGGAGCCGGCTGCTGCCCAGGCCAGGATATCCTGTGTTTTTGTTTACTTTCGGGCTATCGGTGCCCTATAAACTGCTACTGGAGTGATTCTTTTGTTGTCTGTGTCCTACCAGCTTTCAGCTAAATGACGAACCTAGACTTGGACGGGCCCTTGTGTTAGTGATCCAAGAAATAGTTTGAATAAGAGCAGAGCACCTTGTGGATTCTGTATGATTTTTAGTGATCGTTATTGTGAGAAAAGAGCGACGTGTTCATTTATTTTAATAATTTTTTACATTTTTTAGTGTAAGCACGGCGCATGCGTCTTTGTGATCAAATTCGTTTGCATGTTTTCAAAGAACTCAATATAAAGTCGAACCTCAGTTGAAAATTCCAGCTAATTTGCTACAAGTGGAATCTATTAGATCAAATTTCTATTTCCTTGGATTAACTAAAGTTCAGAAAAAAGCGAAATTGTAATAGTTGCATGCAAATGGCAGCTGAAACCATTAGACCAGGGGTCTCCAACCTTTTCTGTAGTGAGAGTTACTTCTGATCAGTGAAAATCATTGTGAGCTACTGAAGGCCAAGTGTTAAAAGATTATGAAACGCCACTGTTCCCTAACTTCTTTTATTGTGTAGAGTAACACACCACCAACAGTGCAGCCTGCCAGTCTTCTCCCAGACTCCAACTAACCACATTAGAACATTACTTCCATGGAGACTGGGGACATTCCTGGCATGAGCTGTACACGTGCACTTAAAGGGACTGAGCATAAAATAACTGCAACACATCCCCCTTACATAACAATGCAAAAACAAAATAACAGAAAACAAAGCTGAATATACTATGTACAAGTGAGCAACAAAACAAAATAGAGTAACAATAACAAAATAAACATCACATGACTTCTTAACAAAATCTATGAGTCGAATAGGAACTACTCCTGGACCTGAAACAAGAAAGGTTCGTCAACATCCCTGTAAAGGACACCCCACTACTTCATGACAAAATCTCTAACGTGAGTAGGAACCTTCCTACATCTCGTGACAGGGTGATTAAGCCACCACATTCCATGGCACCCCATTGGCAACATCACCAGAAGAACTTAACCCCTTCAACAGCAAGCAGCCTATTCCCAGGATACGTCACTAACCTTCACTTGCAACCAGTATGAACCATTACCACATTTCGTTTAATGGAGGTAATAATAAAAGGGCCCATGTACTCGGTTACCCCCTTCTTCTCCTGTCTAGATTTCTTTATTAGAACTTGATCACCCACATTCCACTTCTTGTTCCTCACGGATTTCTTCGCATCATGCCTGTACTTGTACTTCTGCTGGTAAGAACTGATTCTGTCACCAATCTCCTCCTTGCTCAAATTGGGAGTACCTTTAGTGGGCAACCACACTGGATTGAGTTTGGAAGTGGCTACTCTACCCCTTAGAGACTCGAAAGGCTATCTTTGTATTAAGAAATTAGGAGTTGTGTGTTGTGCCCAGTATATGTCCCTCAACACTCCTTTGAGTGATACCCTGGTCTCCACAGCTCTCTGCACACAAGCCTTCACCATTCTATTCATGCGTTCCGCAATGCCATTGGCTTGCGACACAGAAAGCTATCCTCTAGTGCTTTATCCTAAACTGACTCAGGAATTCCTGCATCTCCTACGAGGTGAACTGCACCCCATTATCTGTCACCAAGTACTTGGGCACTCCTTCACCTGCAAGCTCATCCTTGAGGAATTCTAACACCGTCCTAGTGCATACCATACCCACACACCTGGATGACACCCACTTCGACGTGTAGTCTACCAGCAATCTCATGAGCATTTTAGTCAGCTGCAATAGCTCGAAAGGTCCCATGATGTCCAGACCCAACTTCATCCATGGCTCTTCTTTCACAGCAGCTGGCGATAAAGGAGCCGTATTTGCCTTGTGAGACTTATCATTGGAAGCACACCAACCGCATTCCTTCACCACCTGTTCTATCTGACAGTCCATGCTTGGCCACCAGTACCTATCACAGACCTTGGTTAGGCTTCTGCCTAGATGCCCCTCATGACCTAGATTGATCGCTAAGGATCTCATGCCCCTTGGGGGAACTACCCTCTCCCCTTTCATAAGGTCACCTTGAAATATCATGAGCTCATCCCTCACCGACCAGAAAGGTCTTAATTCAGGATCAAGCCCCTTGTAGTCAGACCAGCCCTTCACAACATAGGTTTTAATAGTTGAAAACCATTCTTCTTCCTCACCGCTCTTTATCCACACATCCCTCGTGATTGTAGGTTCCCTTACTCAACTCACACAATCAGAATCATCAATTCACACCTCCTTTATATCTTCTAGGTGTAAGCGTGACAAACAGTCAGCAGTCTTGTTAGCCTATTCCGGAAGGTACTGAACTTGGAAGTTGAACTCCAAACCTTCACTCCATTGTTTCACTCTAGGAGTCACTCTTTCACTTTGGCTGTAGGAGAAAGCTTGAACCAGTGGGCGATGGTCTGTCCTCAACAAAAAGGGAATGCCCCACAGATAAAACTTGAAGTGTCTCTCCGCCCATACTATCGCTAGCGCCTCACTCGCAATACATGAGTAATGCTCCTCATACCTCTTAAGGGCTCTGTAGGCAAATGCCACCACTTTCTCTTTTCACCCTTTAACCTGAGAAAGGACTGCTCCCAGGCCCTTTAAGCTGGCATCGGTGGTCAGGATAGTCTTTCTCCTAGTGTCAATATGACTCAAGGTAGGCATCTTGCTTATCCCCAATGTCACTGTTTGAAATGCCACTTGACTCTCCAATGTCCATGCAAAGTGGACACCCTTTTTTAGGTCTCGCCTGGCGTTGGAGCGCGCATGCGCTCCTCGCCCTGCGAGGGCTATAGTAAACACTCCAAGAAGGGGAACTTTAATCCACGCCCCTGTGTCTCGACCGTTTTCAATTGGCTTCGGTCGTGATTAATGTTTTTTGCGTGCTTTTGGTTTGTTGGCTGTCACTTTTGTTGACGCCCTTGCAGTTTTGTGATGCCGCCCATCGTGACAAGCGCATCTGTTTTCACTCAGCCCAGACGGAAATACAAGCGGCTGAATGAAAACAGATGGCGAGCGTTTTTTTTTACTCTTTGTGCTTCAAGGCTGTTGTGAAGACTTTTCTTATCTGCTTGTTTATTTAACAAGTAGATAAGAAAAGTCTTCACAAGGGCTGTGAAGCAGACGAGCCACGGCGCACAGGCATTCCGAGGGCGACTGTACCCAGCACTTCCCCCTCCTATCCCATTTGTTAATCTTTCGCCTTGGCTGCGTTTGCTTTGAGACACGCCAGGCTTAAAAGCGATCTTTACGGGTGCATAAAATGAAACTTGTTTTGAATGCCATTCACGAAAGCATCTGAAGGGCTTTGCAGCAGCGTGCATCCTGTTTACAAGAGGCAGGGTGAGTCAAACGCCAGACAATTATAGCAACTCTCTGTAAAATATTTAACATCAGGTACCCATCATAAGCGGTGTCAGGATGTGGAATGAAATATGCATGACGGTACGTCAGATTTCAGCCTTGCACTGCACAGCCTGCACAGCTGTTCTGCTGGTATTTCCCCAGGGAAGTGTTATTAAACTATAATGCAATAGAAGTGTCTCTGTGGCAACGGGGAAACCCGCAATAAAATGCCACAACTGTTTACATCAGCCCGGCACCTTTTCTTCAACTCGCGAGAAACAAATGCTAAATCATCATCTTGCGCCTGTGGTGCTTAATTGAGAAACTGACGAGTCTATCTAGCTTTCCTGAGCGAAACAGAACGCACACAAACAAGCCAGATGTCTTTAAAGAGACCTTTTTATTCGATATAACATAAATCTTGCTGATTTTCACCCATTAACCAAAGCTGTATGCGAGTGTCCAAAGTTTAAAACGGTTGGGCCCACTCAAAAAGGGCAGAGAATAGAAAAGCAATGCCGTTCGTTAGTTACGCACAGCTGCAAGCGTTGCACGCTTTCTAATAAAAAATACTGCCATTTGTTTATGTTTTGCTGTTCTGGAAGGGCCAACCGCTGGTGGGTGAAACATAATTTGCGTAAAATTCACTTGCAACATCAATTATTCCTCTGATTGCTTTAGTAATCGTTTAGAAATAATTTGGACAACTTTCAAATACTTTTAAAGTGGTTTATTCATGTTTGCTTAATGCTTTTGCACGTTTTTTACTGGCATGAACGTAAAGTTATAGGGCAAGCCAGAATAATTACAGAAATCCTGTAAATGCATATGTGTTAGTTATTACCTTTTGGCGAGATTCACAAAGATGTTCACATGTAAGCTGAGGCTACACACCCAAATGCCTTCATTTATGATTCAGATTTGTTTACAGTCCGAGTCTTTGATCTGTTATCTTTTTCTGTCTTTGGCAGGGTGTGTGTCTGTGTAGAGAATACTTGTTTTTTTACCCAAGTGTAGTTTTCCTGAGCATAGCATGCATTCCTCGCATCCCACCCTAGAGCTGGTTGTGGTTCCGTCCGGACGCAGTGTGGTTTATCCTACGAGCCTACATCGGGGAAGGAAGCCCACACAATCCCAGCGGCTGATAGTTAATCCCCGCATGTTCTTAGCTCCATGTGGGCGTTAGGAACCGCAGTGCTCAACGGATGCTGTGCAGGCTCAGCTGAGAGCGTGTAAGAAACATACACTTTCTCTTGGCGTCTCCCCAGGTTAGACTGAAATAACCCTGGACGCCCCCCTTCTTCCTTCCTTCCGAAGTACATGGATTTGTTTTCCACGTCACATGAGTGCACTGCCAAACCGGGGCGTGATCCAGACCCCCCCCACTGACACTGGCCTCAGACAAAGGAGAGGATGTGGTCCGTCGGCTAGACTGCCGACTTTGGTGCTGGAAACCAGGGTTCGAGCCTCGGGGTCGCGTCCACATCCTGTGATTCTGGGCAAATCACTTAATCTCCCCGTGCCTGAATGTGTAATGTAAATACGGTGCTCATGTAAAGCGCTCCAATACCTTCGGGTCGAGTTCGCGCTATATAAATATGCAACAAAAAAAAAGGTTGTCGAAACGAAAACACTGCCTGCAGAGCTCTAACAACAACTGGGCGGGTGGGGATCCCCTCCCGGTAGAACCCCTCTCTGACCCAAACTGCGCATTTTGGCTCTGTCAGAGTCCAGCAAGCCGGACCTTCTGCCACGAGGTTTACTTAGGGTTACCAGATGACTCCCTCTCACGCAATAATACTAGTTTCCTTCAGGGACCGCTTAATGTATACTATGGAACCAATGTTTGATATTTCGTGAATCGGTTACGCCAACACTAAATAAACCTCCACAAATTATATTTTGGGTCCTAGATGATGGGTTGAATGAAAGCGTGGTTCCCGTCCAGCTGAAAGTTCTCAGGGCGACTTCAGCTCCCCCTGGCATCTCTCCGCCGCCATCATGTGGTGTTCTTATTCATAACTTGCAAGGCTGTATCTAATTCAACCTTGTTTTACTCTGTATTTAAGTCTGGACGAAGCATTAGGTTAGTTGATCTGTGACGGACAACAAAGGTCCGAGAAAAATGGTGCCATTGAAACTAGCACGTACAAAAAACGTCCTAACATAAATTTCGGATTTTTTTTTTAAGCTACTCGGATGTGAAGGGGGGATATGTAAAGAAATGTATGTAGGAGAGGATATGGCGTTACGCTAAAATTGCCGACCCTGGAATTCGTCGGCTCACCACCCTATGATTCTGGGCAAAAAAACGTAATCTCACCGTGCCTAAAAACTAATGATCTCATATAATTTAACTGGTACTCTCGTACAGCGCTCCAATAACTTTGTGTCGTTTTAAAAACCAAACGTAAATAAAAGGCATTGCCATTTACAATACCAATAGCTCAAAATCGTGTGAATGCGAGACCTATTGCATTGCAAATGCTTGTTCTTCTTTTCTTCAAGAAGATTGATCTTATGGGCTCAACTACGCTGGCAAATCCTTTTATGAACTTGGAATAAAACTCAGCGAGCCCTAAGAAAGACGTCACCTGTTCATTATTGGTGGGAACGGGGGCACCCATAATGCTGTCAGCCAATTCCAACTTGGGTTGAATGCCTTCCCTCGAATATGACGTGGCCCAGATAGGACTCCAATCCTGCACTTTTGCTTGTTAACCTTGAGCCCCTTCACTTCGTCTCCTCAACACATTCCTCAAGATCTCATTGTGCTCACCCATATCCCTGCCATAAACCAGAATATAATCCTGGAAGAACAAAATGTTAGGTATTTGTCTCAGGACCAGCTTCATTATTCTCTGGAAACAGGCTGCGGCAGAGGCCAACCCAAATTGCATCCATATAAATCGGTAAGCCCCCAATGGCGTTACAAGCGAGGTGAGATGCCTTGAGTCTTGATGGAGCTGCACCTGGTGATAGGCTGCGGAGAGGTCCAGGACAGAGAAAAGTTTTGCCCCCTTCAGCACGGTGAGAGACTCTGGAATGTTGGGGAATGGTTGGCGAGCCACCCAAATTCACTTATTAAGACTTCTTAAGTCCACACACATCTTGATGCACTTACCTCCATCCTTGGGTGCCAAAACTATCGGCGCCAACCACTCCGATGCCTCTATCTCCTCAATGACCTTCAAATCCAACAGCCTGTCTAACTCCTCCTTAAGAGGCTTGAGCATCAAGTGGGGAACTTTGCGCACTCTATGCACACAGTGTTTTACATTTTTCTTTTTTTACAGTTCAATGCTCAAAGTCTTGGAGCAACCCCAACTCATTGCCAATTCCAGCTCCGCTCTTCGCCAGTGTTAAAAGAAGATGAAATGCCACTGCTGCTTAACTTCTTTTACTGTGTATAGTAACACATCACCAACAGTGCAGCCTGCCAGTCTGCTCCCAGTCTCTAACTTACCACAATAGAACATTACTTCCATGGAGACTGTGAACATTCCTGGCATGAGCTGTACACATGCACTTAAAAGGCTGTGCATAAAATAACTACAACACCATGCAACTCACGCATTGTTACCAGACACCCCCACGCCCAGCTTCAAAGACTTTAAGCCTTATGTCCATAGAGCCAGACACTATGGTTTGAACAAAATACTTTTACTAGGGGCACTATAACAGGGCTGACAAGTGAGTCAGTGAGCATGGTCTTTGAGGATAAATGAACATGTGTGCGTATGGATGGGATATATTTGAATGGGTGACTGAGAGCCTGTGTCGTATGTACTTACAGGACATAACTTTCACCATAGGTGGCACTGTTACTTATCTATCACAAACATACAATCATTTTTTAAATGGGAGAAATTTAAAGTGCAGAAAAATGTTCTGCAAACATGTTCATAATTCGGAACACTTTTCTGCACTTTAAATTTTTCTCATTTAAAAAAAATTACTGTATTTCTTCAGTTATAAACATGGCACAGTGTCTATGGCCACTGGCAGCAAGAGGCCTGCTGTTTGTAAATGCCACACTTTGAAATGGGAGAAAATTAAAATGTATAGTTAACATAATCATTAAGGTCACTTTTCATTTTAATGTTCTTCCATTTAAAAGCATTCAGAAACATCATTTTGTTCACGGCTCCAATATTGAGTTGACAAGGACTTTTATTTAAGAGTTAAAGACCTTAGTACTTCAGTTGTTCATATCTGTGCCCCATCCTTTCTTGGGTCGTAAATCTGACTTCAGCACTGCTCATTATTAGGCCCTGCTCTTTGCAGCCTGATGATAATAATGTAAAATAAACACAGCCATCCCTTAACTTTAAAAGGAAAATATGACCATGTTCTTATTTAAAAATGAACTCATAGCTATGGGCTCCTCTGAAGGTATCTGGGAGCTACTGGTAGCTAGCGATCGATTGGTTGGAGACACTCACATTAGACCAACAGGTAGTTCCAAGCTGACATTTGATCATGTAAAAGTCTAATAGTAGTTAGAAAACACATGTTCCAGTGGCCGGATTCAGTACAAAGCTCTTGCAACTGGGCCAAACTTACTTTCACAAGAGAGAAGTGTGTGTTTTACTGCTTTGTGCAAGTTCACTCGTGTTTTCACTGAAAATATGACCAGCTGATAATGTTCCGCTGATTGCTGCTCGTTTTTTAATCTTCTTCTTGAACACAATTTTGTAACTGCTCTGGTTACTGCTGAGTAATCTTACTAAGGTAGAGTCCATGAGGTTAGTTTGTGCAGTCTCTCCATCTTAAACTTGTCAACTGAACTCACCTAACTTTGTCCCGCGGTCACCGGGAAACAAGAATCCCATGCTCCTTTATTCCTTTTCCAGGTCATAAAATGTTCTGTGCTTCCTGGGACCAGAAAGTGGCTAATGAAAATGACCTATTACTTACCGGTAATCTTCATTACCCCTAGTCTCTGTCCTCCTCATCCTAGTCCCTACTTGTGAGGATATACCAAGTAAGAATTGCACTGGCACAAAGGATGCTCAAAAATGTTCAAAAACAATAATACAACTATTACACCATTGCTGTTTTCAAAACAGTAGCACCAAATGCCCCTGCAGAATCTGAAAAATCAAAACGGTAATGCTTGACAAAAGTAGGATGGGACAACCATGTTGCCACCCGACAAATCTCATGAAGGAATGCCCCTCCTGCCTCCGCCCAAGATGCAGCTTGTGCCTGAGTGGACCTCCCTTGAATATGAAAAGGGGAAACCTCTCCTGCTGATTTGTATGCCTGAGAGATAGCTTGACGAACTCATATGCTAGTAGTTTGGGTGGAAACCTTATTTCCCTTGTTGGCCGTGCCATATGAAACAAACAGAGGCCTTGAGTTCCCAAAATCCCATGTCCTATGCGAATGAACAGACAAAGTACGCCTGACATCTAATAGGGAAGGAACACTCTCAGTATCAGAAGCACTACTTCCTGACTCAAGTGAAAGGGGGAGTGAACCTTAGGAATAAAAGTAGGACCACCCTATCTGGGAAGAAACGCATAAAAGGGAAAGAAGGGACAAGCGCTCCCAATTCCCCTGATCGTCTTGCCGAAGTAATGGCAATCAAAAAAGTTGTTTTAGCAGATAACCAAGACAAAAGAGATGTGTCCAAAGGTTCAAAGGGGGCATGCTGTAAACGCTTCAAGACTATTGGAAGATCCCAAGAAGGGACTGGAGCTGAAACCATTGGTGTTTTATATCTGAAACTCTTCAGTAGACGTGACACCAGGGAATAGACTCTTGAAAAATCACTGTGAACTTTAATGGCCACCGGCTGAGAAGAAAGTGTAGTAGGAGAAAGCCCCTTCGTAAATCCATCGCTCAAAAAAACCAAAATCAAAAAACTATCACAGGATAGAGGGTCTAGATCCTTATCAGAACACCATTTATGAAAAGTACTCCAGTGTCTGTATATCAAGGGCAATCAATTCAGAGCAGGCCAGTAACTCAAGACTTACCCTCTCACATTCAAGGGCATCAGCTGGAGGTGTTGGAGATGGACTACCGGTAGAACAGGGAAATGGAGAGGAGATGGATGGATGGAGAGATGAACATACTGACCCTTGGACATATCCATCAGAAGGAAACCATGGTTGTCGCGGTCAAAAGGAAGCAATTAGTATTACCCTGCTCTTCTCCTCCCGAATCTTCCATAGCACCTTCGAAAGGAGGGGTTTGAAGGGAAAGCATAAAGAATTCCATGAGGTCCAGGGACTGAGAGAGTGTCTTTTGCTGACACTTGAAGAGACCATGTCTCTGAACAAATGATCGGAAGCATCGCATTGTGTGGAGATGCATAAAGATCTATCCAGGGAATTCCGTACATAGCACATATCCGATTGAATTCCCTGAGAGAAAATGGTACGTGATTGAAGAGGGCATGTCCTGATTGAGACGGAGTCCCCTTGATAAAGCAAACACAAGGAGATGATGGACGGAGTGCTGAAACTTTTCAGACACTCACACCCAGTCACAGATCTGGGTTGAATCCTTCATCGTTCTTTAGCTCACTTTGCCACCCCAGTTCAGACACGGCTATATGCAAATCAGTCTTGACCCTGTGCCTCATGGGAACAGTCCAGCCCGAACTGCCAAGCCAGGTCTTCCCTGAACCGGAAACAAGCATCCTGGGACCGGTTTCTGGGTATTACCCTTCATCAGCCAGGCTAGCTTGAATCCAGTGGCAAAGTGAGCAAGGGACCCACGTCTGGGCATACCCTGCCAACTTAGGGTGAACAAAGCAAACACAAGGAGATGATGGACGGAGTGCTGAAACTTTTCAGACACTCACCCACAGTCACAGATCTGGGTTGAATCCATCATCATTCTTTAGCTTACTTCGCCACCTCAGTTCAGTTCCGGTCCAGGGAAGGCATGGCTTGGCAGTTCGGGCTGGACTGTTCCCATGAGGCACAGGGCCAAGACTGATTTGCATATAGCCGTGTCTGAACTGGGGTGGCGAAGTGAGCTAAAGAACGATGATGGATTCAACCCAGATCTGTGACTGGGGGTGAGTGTCTGAAAAGTTTCAGCGCTCCGTCCATCATCTCCTTGTGTTTGCTTTGTTCGCCCTAAGTTGGCAGGGTATGCCCAGACGTGGGTCCCTTGCTTGTCTGAACTGGGGTGGTGAAGTGAGCTAAAGAACGATGAAGGATTCAACCCAGATCTGTGACTGGGGGTGAGTGTCTGAAAAGTTTCAGCGCTCCGTTCATCATCTCCTTGTGTTTGCTTTGAGTCCCCTTGATATACACGGCCAACAGACCCAGAAGATTAATCTCTACCCAGGCAGAAATCTGAGACGCAGTCAGATTCAACTTCTCGCTCCTCATACCACCCTGATGAGTCAGAGAGGAACACGTGACCTGATTGTCCGTTGTTTCACCACATTCTCATTGTGCAGCTGGGGAGCAAATGCCTGAAGTGCCTGCCAAACTTTAGTCAATTCCCTTCAAGTCGAGGATTGGCTCGCCTGCCAACTGGATCAGTGATACTTCCTTTCTTGATCCTTGAGTATGCCCCATGAACTGGCATTGGTTGTGAGATAACACGGAGAAGGAAGAGAAAAGGGAATGCTCCTTGACAGATTGACACCCTCCAGCGACCAAGCTAAATCGCTTTTGATGAGATCTTTGACAGAGAAATTCTGACTTTAGTCCTGAGAGGATGGTTCCCGATGACAAAGGACATGATTCACCAAAGGCTTCAGATGAAATCTGGCCCTTGGGACCACTGCTGTGGAAGCAGCTGTGAGACCTTGCACCCTCAATCATGTCCTTGCTGATAGGGAGGATTGTTGATGAAGATGGCTGACAGCTGTACACTTGAGCCAGAATTGTGTTGAACTGAAATCCAATGAACAGTTTGTTTTGAGACGGATGCAGATGTGACTTCTTTTAGTTGATGTTGAACCCTAGGTCTTGGAGAATCTTGAGAACCGACTGGACATCTTCGTGGGCCTTTAGGAAAGAGAGAGCAGAGAAAAGCCAGTTGTCAAGATATGAAAAGATGCAAACTTTATGCAAATGCAACAAGGCTACTACTGGGGCTAGTGCCTATGTAAAGACCCTAGGAGGGGTAGCCAGTCCAAAAGGCAAGGCTTGGAACTGAAACTGAGCTGACCTCCAACAGCAAAACAAAGAAACACTTGACTGCAAGGATAGATGGGCACTTGAAAGTAAGCATCCTGTAAATCCAAGGTGACCAGAAAATCGTCCTTCACTAACAGAGGAAGAATCGTCTACACTGAAATCATCTTGAAATACTCCACTACAATACATTTGTTGAGTGTTTTGAGGTCAAGGACTGGTCGGAATTTGCTATTGAGTTTGGGAACTAGAAAGAGAATCGAATCAAATCCTTACTCTTCCTGATCCTTTGGCACCAAAATCACTGCACCCTTGTCCAGAAGAGCTTGAATCCCTTCAACCATTGCCTGTAATCTGGAGCAGTCTCTTGGTGATGGGGTAGGAAGGAACCGTCCAGAGGACGAGCACCATGAAAGGGGATATGATAGATAGATCTGATGGCTTGAAGGATCCACTTGTCTGCAATACATCTCTCCAATTGCAGATAAAACTGTGACAACCTTGCCCCAACTTCTATATAGTCATGTGTTTGCTTGTTCTTGACAAGAAGGAATGTTTGGCCAGGATTTGTGGGCAAACGCGGCCCAGCCCCAAAAGGAACGTTTCTCTTGCAAGATTTGAGGTGGTTTTCTGAACAGAAATGACTTCTTACCCAATGATAACTGAAACAGCTTTATTATCTTTTTCTTCTCAGCTGCTTTGTACACAATCTGATCTAATTCTGGACCAAAAAGGTTTTGACCCGTGAAGGGTAGTTTCATAATCAAAAACCTTTGACTGGCATTCAACTTCCAGGACTTAATCCACAATAGTCCAGAATAGAGCCAAAACCGATAGTGATGACCAGCGCCTCACGTCTGAGTTAGGGCGGCCATTTGGGAAAGGTGGGGATCACATGCCTCTGGTCTCCAAGGGAGTGCCGGCTTCATATCAGTTTCCTAGAACTGAGGGCGGCCATCCGCTTGCAGTAAAAGCCTTCCTTCCGTCCATGAAAGGGAGCCTGGTACAGGTGTTCAGTGACAACACCACCACAACAAACATGGCATGGTGGGGGTCTCAGACCCTGTGCCTGGAGGCCTTGTGCCTCCGGAAATGGCTGGACCACCAAGAAATGTGCCTGGTGGTGAACCACCTGGCAGGATCTCTGAATGCTAGTGTGGACAAGCTCAGACGTCAACACCTCGCAGATCACAAGTGGTTGTTAGCTCTTTTGCACCAGAGGTGGCGCAAAAGCTTTTCCACGAATGAATAGAACCTTGGCACCGATCTGTTTGCCACTGATGAGAACACGCAATGTCTGCAATTCTTTTTTTTTGAGTCTCCAAGGCGTCTCTCATTCAGAGACGTATTTCACTTCGAGTGGAACTTGGGACTGCCCGAGTTCTCAAGAAGATCAGGATTGACTGGGCCCAATGTCATCCTAGCGGCACGGAGAGTGTGGTATCTAGAACCCCTGGGCTTGAGCATATGTCCTCCGATCATGCTGCTTCTCCACGAGGACCTGCTGTTGCAGCAACAGGGCAGGGTTTGGCACCCAGGCCTTCGCAATCTCTCCCTTCATGCTTGGAGATGGAGCAGTGACAGTAGAACACCTGTGACCTTCCTCCAGAGGTGGTTGATGTCATCTTGGCAGCCAGGCATACCTCAGTGAAAAATGTATACACCTGTCATTGGGACAAATTTGTGGTTTATTATGCCCAGATTGTCCCCTCAAGGCCAAGTTATCTGACGTTGTGTTGTTGCTTTGTCTCTTGTCCGGTAAGGCTTTGCCTTGGACATGATTAAAGGTTATCTTTTGGCCTTCTTCCATTTGCCAGATCAGCCCTCCTTGTTCAAGTCACCAGTTGTGATGCGATTTTTGAAAGGGCTATAACAAATGTTCCCCCTTCTTCTTTTGTTCCCCCTTCTCCTTTTGTAATGCACCAATGGGACCTTAATCTCGTCCTCACTTAGTTGATCTCGCCTCCGTTTGAGCTGCTTCACAACTCCCCCTTAGGTTTCCTTACTAGCAAGACTCATGTGTTCCTAATTGCCATCACCTCGGTACAGCGTGTGAGTGAGCTTCAGGCTCTTTGTGTTAATCCACCCTATACCACTTTCTTCCCAGACAAACTGGTTTTGTGGAGTCCGGCATCCTGTCTGCTAAAATTTGTGATGCTATTCTACATCAGCCAAACCATTGCCCTGCTGGTGTTCTGTTCTCTGCCTCACCCCTCTAAGGAGGGGTCCCTTGGACCTCAAGAGAACACTGAGCTTCTTCATAGATCATACCAAGAAACACAGGGTGGACAATGAGCTATTTGCCGGGTTTGTTGATGCAAAAAAAGGCAAGGATTTGCAGAAGAGAACCATCTCCGCTGGATTGAGCTCTGCATTAAGATCTGCAATGCACTGGCTAAAAAGCAGCCTGCAGGAAGACTGCCTGCCCATTCTTCCAGGGCCAAAGCTGCTATCAATGCATTAGCAGGTGGAGTCCCTGTCCCAGACAATTCTCAGGCGGCTACATGGGCGTCCCTCCCTATGTTTCCAAAGCACTATTGTCTGGACAGTCAGGTCTGCAGAGAGGGGCACTTTGCCACTCACTTCTACAGGACTTTCTGGTTTGAGTACATTCATAGGCCATTTCCAAATTGGTACTGCTTTGGTATCTATTCAAAAGGTAAGAAATCTGCATCTGTAAGTATCTATCAGAACAAGTTACTTACCTTCGGTAACGCTTTCTCCACTAGAGAACCTGTCTAGCCGCAGATTCCTCACCGACCCTCCCATCTTCACCGTTCTGAAATTAGACTCTACCCATTAATAAGATCCCAAATCTAGGAATCTGCACACTTCTCATGACCAATTTACTCTTGGGGCTCTGTGTCTGGGGCATGGACAGTCTTGAGAGCAACTGACGTCAGCATGCAGGGGTGGCATCTGCATGGGCTCCGTGCGCCATAGTGCCATTATCGGCAACTACTCCCACCCCCCGTCTGAGCATGCAAGAATGAATAAATACACAAGACAACTTTGTAGTGGGAAAATATTGCTGCAGGTTTATTCCATACAGGAGTATGCAATATGTGGGTTATCTTACGGGCGATCCAAGGGCGGGGCAGCTGTGCCAACCTATGCTGCCCCGCCCGCCTGGTGAGCCAGCACTGTGGGGCACCCCGTCAGTGCTACCTTTGATGATCCTCTTCCGGATCACGTGACACGTTGGTCTGTTCTACTCACGCCCTTTTCAGGGCGGAGCGTAGCAGGGCAAACCCCCGGTTGGTCAGGCCCCCAACCGCCCGAAGGACTAACGGGGCGCCGTCGCGGTTTTCCAGGAACCTGCCCTGAGGCTCCTGGTCTTTGGCTCTGGCACCCCTACTGTGCCGCGCAGAGGTACCCTTACTGTACCGGTCTGCCGCAGAGGTACCCTTACTGTATCAGTCTGCTTCCAGATCGCCCTGTAACTCCGCCTGCAACACAAAAGGAAAACATTAAAACATTCAGAGTACCCTGTCCACCAGCCAGGGCGCCGGGTAAGAGGAAGGGTGGGAGACGGCGTGGCTGGTGAACAGAGACCGCCAGGAGGGGCAGGGGAGGCATATATGCCCTCCCCCCACCTGTCGCACCGGAAGGACGTCACAGGGCGACCTAGCTAGAGGGCTCCGCAGAACCCTTCCAGAGACTAGAGCGGGTGGGTGGTGCCAAAATGGCACTAAAGGGCCGCCCTGCTGAGGTGGCCCCCTGCGGGGCCGTGGACAGCCGCATAGTGCCATTATCGGCAACTACTCCCACCCCCGTCTGAGCATGCAAGAATGAATAAATACACAAGACAACTTTGTAGTGGGAAAATATTGCTGCAGGTTTATTCCATACAGGAGTATGCAATATGTGGGTTATCTTACGGGCGATCCAAGGGCGGGGCAGCTGTACCAACCTATGCTGCCCCCGCCCGCCTGGTGAGCCAGCACTGTGGGGCACCCCGTCAGTGCTACCTTTGATGATCCTCTTCCGGATCACGTGACACGTTGGTCTGTTCTACTCACGCCCTTTTCAGGGCAGAGCGTAGCAGGGCAAACCCCCGGTTGGTCAGGCCCCCAACCGCCCGAAGGACTAACGGGGCGCCGTCGCGGTTTTCCAGGAACCTGCCCTGAGGCTCCTGGTCTTTGGCTCTGGCACCCCTACTGTGCCGCGCAGAGGTACCCTTACTGTACCGGTCTGCCGCAGAGGTACCCTTACTGTACCAGTCTGCTTCCAGATCGCCCTGTAACTCCGCCACAGCTCTGGAGGCGGCTCCCGTCGCCGCGAGAGCCCCCCACCAAAACAGCTCATTTCCGACCTGCAACCTGCTTTCTAAGGCTTCGTGCATGTCCAGTGGAAAATATCCATGCCAGCTGTTACAATTGCACCCCAAGTTAGTCAACCTAACCTAGGCGTACGCCTGGATGGCATGGTGGCAATGGACCCCATCTTTAGCAAAGTAGCCTTTAACATTAGCCTGGATCATCTAGTCTCTGGTCCAGGACTTACGCCTGTTCACTCTTACAGGGATGTTCAACGGCCTCCTCTGACTTAGCTCTGTGCCACCTCTGCGGGGGATCATCTCGGACCACCAGAGTTACATTGACCCATGTAGTTGCTGATCTCACCAAACAGCTCATTTCTCACCAAACAGCTCATTTCCAGGGCTCCTGCTAATCTAAAGGAAAGGGATCCCTCCCTACTGGTGATAGATGGGCCCCATCAATATCACTATAGACCTTGACGTAAGCCTGGATCAGCTAGTATCTGATGAAACCAAAGGCCCTTCTGGCCTGTGAACCTGTGCCAAGAACTAATCCCCCTCCTGCGGGAACGTTCCACTGCCTCACATGACCCAGCCCCGTGCCAACTCTGGGGGGGCCGCTTTCAGACACCATGGCTCACATTGCCCCATCTATTTGCTGATCTCACCTAGCTGCCGTCCTACTAGCACCGTGTGTGCCTGAACACCTGTGTCCCCATCTATGGGACAGCAGCCCACTGGTTAGGTAACCGCTCCCAACCCCGCCTGCCTACTTTGGCTATTCGGGCGAGGAGAATTGTGCTTCGTTTGCACCGTCCCTCTGCTTTCTAAATCATGACGCATGGGCATGGTCATAACTAGAAGTGTGTGCCAATGATCAAGGGTGCCCTCCTGCCCTTGCCATGCATCCCTTATTCCTTGTGGAAATTTCGCCAGCTCAACTCCCTCTGGTGAAACCCCCTAGGCATCCCAGCTAAGAGAATCTGTCCGATTTCATACAGTGCGCACTGTTTGCGATATGGTGCCTAACAATGAGAATTGACTACGTCCTACTTTACCCCCCTCCTAGAATATTCCCGAATGGGGGGGGGGGGCAGGGGCGTTCACACTGCCCACCCTTGGGCAACCCCAGCGGTGGAAAATTACCTACTCCGTTAAATTTTAATTTTTGTTGATCACTGGACGTGCCAAATGTTCTTTTAAATAGTAGCCTTTTGTGCTTGACACCTTGTTTCCCCATTTCTTGGGACGGCAGCACACTATGTTGCCTGGCAGCGTCACCACCCCGCGAGGCTACTATAGCTCCACGGGCGGGCCTTTGAGCTTAACTGCCGGAACATGTCACCTATCCTTGGTTCTGGAGTGCACTTCGCCCCGTTTGACCAGACGGTTGCACAAACCCCTTTGATTGCTAAACCCAGGAGAACACCTTAATGGTGTCAAATCTGGGTTGAAATGTCTAGTGCCCACTGTTGGGGACACCTCACCCTTTCGTGCAATTACAACTTACGCAGCGCACCCCGCTTGCTTAACTGCCGTCGGATCACAGGTGCACACTACCTGCTGTCCATCCCCGACCCTGGATGCTTTAAACCTGCCAAAGTGTCCCTGTTTAGCTGCAGTTCCCTGTTTAGCTGCAGTACACCTACGGTGGATCCGCTAGGAGATACCACAAACCGCATTGGTCATGTGAACCTTAAGTACATAATCTTCACGTAGGCGTACCTCTAAATGAGACAGGCTCCACACAGCTGTGAGGCCAGGGACACACATATATTAACTAATTACTGGGTTATTTCACTTGGCACCCTACTGGTTGGTGATGCGGCACCTCCTACCCAGCATAAGCTGACCGTCTAGCGTTGCCACCACACCACCCGAGTCCCTGGAATCACCCTCCATCCCCCTGTGCAATAGTCATATTGCTAAGTGGGCAATCAATTCAACATCCCTCCTTTCCTGCCGGACTGTAGGCTGTTCAGTTTGATCTGTGGTGGCTGCACCCAGACCACCCAGGCAGCTTTATTGCTGATAATGTGACCAGTTGACCTTGGGGGAATCTCACGCTTGCAACTTGTAACTACAGCGATTGTTTAATTGAAATGATACTGTGTGTCTGCATGAACTAGGCGCAGGTAATTGGACTCCCACATGCGCAGTTGTTGTGAGCAGCAAAGTGGATGGCCAGGAGTGGTGGGAGACCTCCCCTACCAGTCTCTGCTGTAGTTTTCCCTTAAACGGAACGGCCCGCTGTAGCTCAGCGGACCGGTGAAATTGTATCCCAAACCTTCCTATGGGTAGTTCACATGGTGAACATTGGGGATACTTTTACTACCACTGGTGGGGGGGAACAGGTGAAGTGCTAGGCCTGCTGCCAGCATCTCCCCTGCTCCGTCATGGTTTCCTAAGCACCAGTCCCGTACCCTCCTAGCCCGCCCTAGGATTTAACAGGGTTGACCCCCCAACCTGGGATGCGATGGCCTGGTAGCCACTGGACCAGTATGTGAGTACTGTCGGGGACCTAAAGCTATCATCTATCTCAAGCAAGGAATGGCCACCTGCAGCGCTCAATTGCTTCCCGATAAAATGATCTTCACCTGCAGTTCGCATGGCTCAATATCACTTGATGTCCTGTCTGGGTCCAACCCAACACTCAAAGAAGTGCTTGCTTCCTGGTGAGGTGATGCAGCCTGACATGCTATGCTAAGAGCAGAGTGCACCTGCTCTGTAACCCCTTGGCTGCTTGTCTGGCCTTCCTTTATGCTCAGGGATACCTAAGGCAATACTTCAATTCCGACTGGTGTGACTGTGCAAGAAGTGTAGTGAGCCTTCGCCTGCATGAGTCGCCCAACAGACAAGTTGGCCCTGACTAACCTTGTGTTCTGGTGCCAGATTTGGGGAGGCGTTTCACATGTCCTATCCACTATTGGGCTGTTGTGGTGCTGCAAGGTGGGGATGCTAACCTGCCCCAAACTCTGCGGCACCACAGCTTGCGCAAGCTAGCGAGATACTAGAACATTTTGACGTTAAGTAAATGTGACACATTGGACTTGTCCCTCAAACTAAGTCAGGCACCTCTAGGTGAGGTCTGGCTCTCCCAAACTTCTACTAATATGTACCAGGAGGCAGACAGTCCGTGGGAACAGGGGGCGAACAAAGCGCAAAGGAAGCCATGGTTATGTTTCAAGGATGCTACTCCAACCGGATGCATCCCAAGTACTGGAAGCAAAACCGAACATAAGAAACAATAATTAACAGTACCACCAATTAACTACCGCACTCAGCACACTGCACAATTGTTCTCCCTAGCTGAGATCCCCAAGACATTGCCCAGTGACCCATGCGCGTGTCTGTGGTCAACATCGACCCCCGCTACCCATTCCGAGGGAGGGTGCCATGCGCACCAGAAAGGCCCTTACATGAAACGGATGATGGTGTAGCATCCAAGCATCCCTTGCTCTGCGAGCCAACGTAACTGTCCATGATACATTAGCAGCTGTTTGCAGCTCATTCCAACGAATTTCAAATCTAAGCACCATTGGCAGGAACGTATCGTATATTATGTAAATGACCCCTTCTAAGAACAAAATATAATTAAACAAGTATTTCCATCTATGATGGAAACTGTACTCTCCGGCTAGCACAATCGGGCCATAAAGAATAATTAACATGCACAATTAAAACAGGTGTCCTGCCGTTTAAGGTACAATTTTTTAATGCTGTGCGACCCGGTGGCGTAATGCATTATGGCCTGATCACTTGTGGCTCTCTTTAACCCTAACGTTAAATAAGGCTCGCAGCATATGCTGAAAGTAACTAATTCCTAACAGGAACAAGACCTTGCCTCCACTGCTGGGAGTTGAACCCTTGACTTTAAGGGGCTTGTCACACGAAAGGCTGTAGACCTTGCGCCTGTGCTACAGTTGCTGGCTACGCTAAGCAGGCCGGAAATGTGTTGCCCTGCAAAAGCACTGCGCCCTGTATGCAGCTAAAAGGTAATGTGCAGCAATGACAAAGCCCGTAATAAAACACGCTTACTGCCACAATAAAACATTTATAAGATTCTATTCACTTGAGACCTTACAAAATGTAATCGCAGCTGTAATATGTTGACACAACACCGCTCCCCCCAGTTGCGCCGTGGGGTTGGGAGACGCGAAAGCCGCAGTTTCCAGCGCTAGAAAAGGAAGCCGCACACACAAGAGCAGTGTGTCTCCACATGTGCGGCGCACGCATCAATGACAGGCCATCCACCCAATGCCCTGTCACATAGGGACCCTCCACCAGCGTGTCCACCCAAGGCAGTGGAAGCAAATGTATGGAGGGCCATCCCGAAGGAGTAGCCCGCGAAACAACAAAAGAACATACTGAACTGCTCAGGTCCCCTGCTGAGAGGGGTAGGGCGATGCCCATCCGATTGAAAACATGATGCAATGAAATCCACTTGGTCGCATGCGCCCCTCTGCTCCCCGTGCCATCCTTATGTGCATTGGAGCTTTATTGCTAGCATCCTGTAATAGTGCAGCTACACTTAGAGGCCTATCTGATCATGCATGACTCCGTAGTCTTTGAGGCTGCGGTTTGCCCCACTACGATCACTGGGGCTCCAACCTGCCAAACTTTCAACCCACCATCAACCGAATGTAGAACAAACAGTTGAACAGTGCCACCCAGTGGCTAAAACACCCTTGAGAATAGATCGATAGCATATGCTTGTGTTTCTTACTGCCAGGATATTGCTGCCAGAAAAGGAACTTAACCCTTCCTGCAAACTGTGTACACTGGCCCGGACACCAACTGCCGAGCCGCAATGTCTGGAGCCCAAAACCACCAAATAAGGACAAGCCAATGCCAAGGCCACTCAGCCTCAGTTGCCAATGGAACAACATTGCAACTAAGGCCCCAAAACCGGCCCCTGTCCCCCGCTGCGGCACGAAATACAATCAACGACCTCCCCCAATGAGGCCCGGCAACAGCCTGAGTCGGGGCTGCAGATGCACTAGTCCTGGGGACCCTCCTTGGCTGCATCAAACACCAAAAATTGCAGGGGAAAAGGTTCCATCAGCATTTGAGGCGATCAATGCACCCATAAAATGGCCTCAGGACCGCACCAGGCGAATGAATGGTCCACTACGGGCATGAAGAATGTGTGATTCCTCCCATCAGTCAAGTAACTTGGGCTCCCCTGGGATGCCTGTGCTCCACGGCAATGCACCACTGGGTCAAATCGTTCACAGGGCCCGTCCAATGAGCTGAACAAAGAACTACCCCTACTGCTTTTCCTCTGGCTCCCTCCATAGTCGCCCCGCCAGCATGCTGAGCGGGGGAAACCAGGCCAGTTGTATATGAGGGAGCTGTGGCCTCCTAAACTCCAAACTGCGCCCAATCCAGATGTGTAAGGTGCCAACCTTGGGTCGCGCTGCCTGCATCTCATTAAGCCTAGAGAGCATTCATTAAGTGCGCATTTCCTTTCTAGATTAATAATTCACCATTTTAACATCATGCATTCCCAAAGGTGTGGGGCACTACCCACCCGAAATGCACTTCAGCACCCCTCACTGAGATATGAAGCACCATACAAAGGCCGCAATGCAATACCAGCAAGAGAGTCACAGCTGCAAGCCCCTGCTAATTGTAACCGTTTCCCGTGCTAAGCCTTACAATGTAACCCCAAAAACCCTGCCTCCCGAGCATGATCTGGCAGGAGAGGCTGCCGGCACTTGGCCGCAGCCGCACACATGGTTAGCCTTGCACTCCCGCAAAACTCACCACCGGACCCCTGGAGATGCGACGCACCCAGTGTGTCCAGCGGGCAATAGATCACAAGCGAAACTGGGCCACAGCAAGAATTACACACGGCCCAGGCTCCCTCCCCGCTCCAGCATGCTATACCGGAGGGGAAAGGTGGGCTTGGGAAGCGTTGCTCCTCAAACCGCAGGCCGTGGCCAAATGCAGAGAGGACTACCACTAACCTCCCTAACGCATTATGCAGACCCAACCCGGCAGCGAAAACACACGGTGGGCGCCCCCCGCCCGACCGCGAATCTGTGATACACATGCAGGCAAAAGTTACCCGCCCTGCGCGCCATCCCCTGGGGAGGCGGTGAGAACAACCTTAAGCTATTCCATACGGCGGTCTCCCCGGCAACGCCTTACAGATGTCGACCTCTGCGTCCATAAAGCCCCCGCACGCCCTCCCCTGGGGAGGCGGCGGCGGGAGACTACAACTCACCCTCGTACCTCGAGGGTGCCCTGGCGATGAGCCCACCCCATGACAGCGGACCCCCAGCCGCTGAAAGGCGTAGACCCCAAGCCCCAGAAAACAGCCTGGCCCGTCCTCCCCAGTGGAGGCAGAGGAACACACTCGCTTCGGGACCGTAACTCAGGCCGGGGCCCGAGCCCTACCCCCAGCTCCCCTCTGCGCCGAGGAGGGGGGGAGGGGGAAGCAGAAGGGGCTGCAAAGCTACAATTGTGCGCCCTCAAGGCCCCCGGGCCGATAAGAAGCCCCTCCAGAACCCGCTAAAGGGCATACCTCGCCCCCGTGGCACACCACCACCCCGCTGAACTTTCGTTCGGTCCCTGTTGTAATTGCGGGTGGGAGAGAACTCAGCCCGCTACACCCCCAAAGACACCCCGGGCCTGCTCAACCGATCCATCAACGCAAGGCTCCGGCCCTCCCCACTGTGCCGTCGGCATAATATCAGTGGGGGGGGTGGAAGCGTCACTGGGGTGATTACCACTAACCTCTATTTCGGCGCGAGACAAAGACCCGACCTAATGCGCCGAAGGCAACCACTGACCCGACGCGTGAGCGGCACTTAGCCTGGCTAGACGGCGTGGATCCTCGATGCCCACTCCATACGCCGCCAGACCGAGGGCCGGGAAAGAACCAACCCCACCTGCAATGCCTCCAAGCATTCCGACCAACCAGACTGCCTGCCCTTTATTGCCCTGCAGTGCAGAGGCCACCTGGCCCAGAGCAAACCTCAAACTCCCTTCCCGGTCAGTCCAAGGCACGACTGGCAGGCCTAACTCAAACCTGGCCAATATGATCGGCAGCAGCAAAGGCCCAAAAGGTCTTCCCTGCTCCCAAACTCACCGCACATGACGACGAACCCCTGGTCCCGGGTACACGAAAACCGAGGCGCGCTGCAGACACAGCGTATCCAGCGGGGGGAAAGGAGACCATAACAACGCCGGCTGACGCGAGACAACCAGTCAAGACGGCGTGGCTGGTGAACCGAGACCGCCAGGAGGGGCAGGGGAGGCATATATGCCCTCCCCCCACCTGTCGCACCGGAAGGACGTCACAGGGCGACCTAGCTAGAGGGCTCCGCAGAACCCTTCCAGAGACTAGAGCGGGTGGGTGGTGCCAAAATGGCACTAAAGGGCCGCCCTGCTGAGGTGGCCCCCTGCGGGGGCCGCGGACAGCCGCATTTCCTGAGCAGAATGGCATCACTGCAGAGTCACATGGTGTCACCTGATGGCGCACTGAGGTACTCCTGAAAAGTTTCTGCATCCAGTCTGACACCTGGGGAATATATCTGCGGCTAGATAGTCTCTACAAGAAAGAGCTTCACCGAAGGTAAGTAACATGTTCTTTCAATAACAATGTTTGATCCTTTCTCAAAATGCCCAAGATTGTTAGCTCTTAGTACAACGTTCTCAGTATAAAAACAAAAGACAATATGCTGTTGCATCATGTAACGTAATTCTAGCCACATTTATCAACTTCTACTCGGCTATGTATGCCTGTCGAACTGAGATTCCGCGAGTGCAGATAGACCAGTGTCTAAAGTAACCAATACAATTTTTTGCCCAAATCTTGCCCTGCAGACTGTTATCCCTTATGTTTATTTAGTCTAACCAGACCAGATGGTCTTTATACTGATGCCGTCCTCACTTAAAACCCCCCAAAAATTAGTCTACTTTTGTATCAGATTAATCCTGAACTGCATGTGACTGCATTAGTGCTGGATGCTGGAAAAGCTTTTGGTTTACTGAAAAAGCCTTTGCCCTGCAGAGTACTGAATGTGATGGCCATGGGGACGAATTTCCTAAATCCAATCCGACTGTTCTACGCCTCTACTGGTGCTAGAACCTGTAATGGTAACATCTCCAAACCTCATAATAATCTCTAGAGGGACTAGACATAGGTGACAATTGTCACTGCTGCTGTTCGCCATGCAGTGGAGCAATTGCACACATGCCACCAGACCTGATTCTGGAGGGAGGCTCCTGATTTTTTAACCCTTTCTGCTTTTAAATAAATTGGGGCAAGCCTGAGATTTGTCTGATTTCCGACCCCACTGGCGGGTTGGAGTATTATTTTCCATTGTGATGGCATAGTAACTTTCTTACATACCTTGAAACTTTTGTCAGTAGGGCTGTGACTGTGCTGCTCAAAGATAACCTGTTAAGGTCAACAAATTAGAAAGCCAAGTCAACAAATTGCTTTGCCTTTGACCTTGACCTACAGGTTCCTTGTGCAGGGCATGCACCTGTCCCATGTCCACAGTCCTCACTGAGCATGGTCTTTGACAGTCAAGAAATTTGCTCTGCGATATTTCTAGTTTTTGTTTCAGGATTCGCAAAATAAATGTAAATAGCAAAACGTTTTCAATAATTTGCAGACCTGAACAAGATCCGTGATCCGCTTAGAGTTTGCAAACCCCACAAAACACAGGGGCTATTTTTGGGCTGGTAAGGGTGACACTGGCTGCCCATCTTGAACTCTTGCCCCATAAATATGCTCTCCTAGTCCGAGGATGCTTCGCCTACCTTCTTATACTCTGTCTGACAATTTGTTCCAGGACAAGCTTTGATGCCTGCAATATCTGCTGCAACATGAAATTTTAGTTGCTTTTAGCTATTCAGATCACTCATACCTGCAGACACAAGCTTGAGTTTGCAACGTCCCACTGAGCAATGTCAGAAAAAGCCCCTCATCCAATAGGATTTGTATATTTTTCAAACTTGGGACTGAGGACTCGGGACTCTCCATGAGCTAAACTACAAATATACAAAAGGGCCTGGCTGATTAACTATTTCAAACCCACGTGCACATTTTTGTAAAGCAGACATCTCAAAACTGCTCAATGACTTTACACGAAACCAAAAAAAGTCATTAGTCTGAGCATATTTCTAGATTCATGCTAACTTTAATGTAATTACGTTCAGCTTTTATTTTCCTGCAGCAGAGAGCAAACATTCATATGGAAGTTAACTTTGAAAACAGAACTTTAACGTGTCCCCAATGACCCCTGATGAAACTCAGCCATTTACAGTTTGTGATTGACAGGTTTTGTGCTGGTTCGTGAAACAGACCTAAAGTTATTAGCAATCCAGAAAACACCAGAATGTTTGAATGCGCAAAAACACCAACCTCTTAATTCTCAGTAGTACGTCAATTACTATATGTTTTAGAACTTCAGGCTCCCTATGAGTAGAGAAAGTATAGGGGCTTTATAAACATGATTGATTTAGTAAATCAGAACTAACAATAACCGAAATAATACATACAATTGTCTCATAAATGGAAATAGATACAATTCTTTTTGTTTGCAACATTTTTTTTTTTTTTTTATCACAAGTGTTATAAATTGGGTTTCAGGTTGGCAGAGGTATGCGCTAAAAGTTTCTGTGCTCACCCTCTGGTAGCTTGGCACAAAGCAGTCCGGCTAAACTAAAGAGGCAATGTGTAAAGTATTTGTGCATGAACAGTAATACAGTGAAAACACCACAAAAGTACTCCACACCAGTTTAACAATATAGCCAATATTTATCTGAGTAAAACAATACAAAAATCCAACATACATAAGTCAATATATGATTTTTTTAAGATTAAATCAAAATGCAGTGCTTAGAAATCAATAGCTTCAACTGCTATCTGGTCAGACTTGACCGAGACAAATCTAAAAGTTCAGTTCGACCGCAATGGAGTGCGGGCCGGATACAGGAGTCACGCAGACCTGCTGACAGTACCTTCGATGCATTGGAAATTGAAGACAATGTGGTGAGCAGAAGAGATGAGGCGTCGCGGATGCAGGTGATGTCGGTTCCTGAAGGCGGTGCAAGGTCGTTGAGGCTTTCACGCTCTGGGACGATGCGGTGTGTAGAGGAGGTTATGCTTCGGTTGCTGGTGCGAGGTCTCGGTACCTGAAGGCGATGCAGGGTCGATGTAGCGTCAATGTCAAGAGTGCAAAGGGTCGATTCTACAGGCGTCTATGTCGAACTGCTGGGCTGCAGGTGTTGCATCGGTTGGAAGCCATGCAGGACCAGGACTGCGTCGGAGTTGGAACGGTGCGTCACAGACTTGTGGTGTTCGGTAATCCGGCAGTGGCGGTTCTTTGCAGGCGTTGCAGCAAAGTCAGGGCTGCATTGTAAGTCGAGGTCGCTGTGTCACGCACTGTGCGAGCGGGGACCACAGCTTTGGTGCAGGCCGGGGCAATGTGTCAATTTCTCAGGGGTGCGCCGTTCCAAAATGAAGCTTTGGAGTCGATGCGTTGGTGTCTTGGTTTTAGCACCAAAACTCACTTCCAAGGGCCCAGGACCGGATTTGGCACCACTTGGTAGAGTAGGATTCACAGCAGAGGAGCACAGGTGCTGGTAGAAAGATTCAGGTGAAGTCTTTGTTGTCCCTGAGACTTCAGCAACAGGAGGCAAGCTCAGTCAAGCACTTGGAGAAACTTTAGATGTAGTATGTCGAGCGTAAAGTCCAGGCAGCATTCCAACACAGCAAAGCAAGCAGCAAAGTAGCAGTCCCTCCTGGCAGCACAACAGATCTTCTTCCTGGCAGAATGTCCTCAGTCCAGAAGTGATCTGAGTATATTGTGTCAGAGGTCCAGTACTTATACCCATTTTGGCTTTTGAAGTAGGGAGACTTTAAAGAAACGTATTTGTATGGCACAGGACACTGCTCATCCTGGATCCAGACACACTACAGGGAAATATGCCGCTCTTTGTGTGAGGACAGACACAGCCCTATTTAGGTGCAAGCGTCAGCTCCTCCACCACTAGCTCAGTAAGGCTCATCAACCTGGTGATGGGTCATGAGGATATACAGGGTACACCTCAGCTCCCTTTGTGTGTGACTATCTATAGTGAATACCCAAAGCCTAGCTGTTAGCCAACGTAGACGTGTATTCTAGGGACAGGCTGAGGCACAGAATGGTTAAGCAAGAAAATGCCAACTTTCTAAAAATTGTATAAACAACAGTGATACATGGCTATGATTATTCAGGTATACTTATTATAACAGCAAGTCAAATCAATGTATTATGTTATGTTAAGTTATGTTATACCCATTTATAAAGCGCACGGCTACTCCAAGGAGTGTCCCGGCGCTGGCAGAGGGGGGGCAGGCGCAGGCGGGTTACTAATTGTTAAAGAGGTGAGTTTTGAGTTTCTTCTTGAATAGTTCTAGACTATCAGCCTCAAGTAGGGAGGTAGACTATTCCAGGCAAGGGGACCAAGATATGCAAAGGATCTCCCACCCATACGGAGACGGTTAATTTGAGGGACCCTTTCCATGTGAGCCGAGGAAGAGCGAAGAGTATGGGCGGGGATATAAGAACTGATTCTCTCTTTGAGATATGCTGGCCCCGTCCCATTCAAGGACTTGTGCACAAAGACCATGGCTTTAAACGTCACCCTTTGTTTCATCAGGAGCCAATGGAGGGCCTTTAAGTGGGGGATCATGTGGGATCAAGGGGGGAGAGTAAGCAGAAGTCTTGCTGCAGCATTCTGTACCACTTGAAGTCTGTTAAAGAGGTAGTCGGGGAGACCCAGGTACAGAGCATTCCCGTAGTCCAGTCTAGATGTGATTAGGGCCTGCACCACCTTTCTACCCGCTGTTTACAAGAGGAGTGGTGGAAGTTTTTTCAGCATGCGAAGCACGCTGAAGCATGACCCCGTCAAGGCTTGGATCTGAGGGAGGAAGGAGAGTGAGCTGTCAATTTTAATTCCTAGGTTCTTGACACAGTTTTTCGAGGGTCAGGGATGCGGCCAATTGCTTGGCCAGCAGTTTGCCACAAAGTTGTGAGAGACAGCTCCAAAGGTCACAATCTCCGTTTTATCCGGGTTGCATCTTAGGTGATGCAGCTCCAGCCATTGAAAGACATTGGTCAGACAGTCGGAAATCTCCTCTTGTCTAAGTCCGTGTCTTTATCACATGTAAACAACAGCTGTGTGTCATCTGCATACGAGATGACCTTAGCGCCAAGAGACTCCGCCAACGTTGCAAGGGGTGTCAAGTAAATATTAAACAGCGTAGGGCTAAGAGCCGACCCCTGGGGCACTCCCACCAACAGGGGCCTGGCATGAGCTGTAAAAGGTGGCAGTCAGACTTCCAGCGACCGTCTGTCCAGGAATGATGCCAGCCAGCTATAAGCCTGATGTCTGATTCCTATTTCATGTAATCGTTCCAGCAGCTTGAGATGAGGTACTGTGTCAAATGTGAGGTCATGCAGTATCCGCATGGCTTTACCTCCCCTGTCAAGGATGTTTCGGATGTGCTCCATCACTTCCAAGAGTGCCGTCTCAGTACTAAATTGGGGGCGGAAGCCAGATTGCGTAGAGTGAAGAATACCGTTGGCTTCCAGATACATGGACAGTTGACGATTAACTTCTTTCTCCAGAATTTTGGAGAAAGCAGGAAGAAGAGAGATAGGCCTGTAGTTTATTGCTTGCTTAGGGTCTGCCATAGTTTTTTTTAGCAGTGGCAGGATTTTCGCTTTCTTCCACCTAGAGGGAACTGCCCCCGTAGATACGATCAGAACAAAATTTCTCTGCCTGTGTACATCGTCCAAAGTGATAATCGTCACTGATAATAGTATCACAAACATGAAGCACTGGCCTTGCAAAATGTAATCCACAAATACATGGGTACCAAAAAATATCAAATGTATTCAATAAATATAATATTGCAATTGTATGAAAACACAGTAAATAATGTACCATAAATAGCCCAAGTGCATCCTACACCACACACACACAATCGTTCATACCAACAAAAGCATACCCATACATACTCAAACATCCTACAAAATAAGGGTTCACAACTTTCCAAATAGCAATATATACATGGAAGCAAGACCCCCCTCTCAACATGGGACAATTGATGACTCTGTCAGGTCAATAAAGATGGAACACTTAGGTCAAATTCAGAGTTAATCAATCAATGAAAAAAACAGTTAATAATACAATTCATTTTTGAAATTCCATTTTTTCTCAACATATTGATAAATACAGAGGGGGAGGAAAAACGACAAGTTGACTAGGAAGCTCCAGCGCCGACGCGTGTTTCGGTGGGTGACCCCGATATGTGTCTCACCTTCTTCAGGGCGCAATGGTCAGATACAAGCAAGGGAGGACGCGCCTGGAAAAACAAAAAATGGAAACAATATATATAATACAATAATACAGTGCTGTGTGCCATGGATATGCACAACTAATACACAGCACAGCGTGGAGAGAGAAAGCACAGCTTCATGACAGCTACATATGCTAACAATAATAAGTAAAAAGAGAACGTGCACACGAGAAGAAACAAGAATTACAACAACCGGTATATCTAATATAAGTTAAGATAAAATAGCACCAACACCACTGTGGCAGACACCCGTGCCAGAAGAGAAGACAAGTGATCTAAGTGAACATGCTCACACACTCGTAGGAACAGTGATTGAAACAAGCCCAAGAAAAAAGACGACTTGTGACAAGGCGACAGCCCTTTAACAAAAATGAATTTTCTACCTGGTAGGAACAAGAAGATGGCAAAAAACGTCACAGGTAGGAAGACGATGAAGAGGCTCGTAGCCAGAGCCTGAAGAAGCCAGTTAACAAACATAAGAAAAGCTGCGGTCAATATAATCCCAAAGGAAATATCTTAACAAAAATACACAAAGGGTAAGATGAGAGCTTACCACTGAGATCTGTGGACCCAGTCCCTGAGTCAGGAGGGGAGAGTATAAAAGTCCTCAGGAGCAGGACACCAAGTAGAGCACTCGAGGGTCAGAGGATAACATGATCCCTCGTTGGAGCCGCTGGTCCTCTCCGGTGTAGGACGGGGAATATGCTAAGACTAATAGTCCATAATATAAACACTGATGAGCCTAAAATGCAAGATAAAAAAGCATAAGCCCTAGTACAAAGATGTTTGGGCTGACCGTGTGTTGCAAGACCTGCGTTGTATGCACGATCCAGTAGAGGCAGCAGGGGTGCAAAAACAAACAAACTGGCCCTTCACGGGAATGTGCTGATTCCAAAAGCAGGGAAACACCCGCTGGGGCCAGAGTGCAGGAGGCGAACCTAAATAGCTACAGATCACCGGTCTACCACGCGCCGCCTCTGTGAAGGTAATGGAGACTGCACGAGAACTGCAGCACCGCAGCCCGACCTAGTACAGGGTTACAATAAGGTCTAACAGAGGTGAGATTCCCGCTAGGGCCAGAGTACTATACATGAACCTAGCATGCACTAGCTAGCGCTCAGTGAGAGAAACACCGGTCCTTACATGTACAGCGTGTAAGAAGGAGCACGGTGGCCGGGTCTAGCCCAGGGAGCAAGTAGGTCGGATTACCGGGCTGTACAGGGCCAACAAGTTAGCTAATGCCCTTAGAGAGAACTTACCCTAGATACAAGAGGAGAGGTCCATTACCAGTCCAGCGCCTTCGGCTGGTACGGGAATCAAACATCGTAGTAGCAAGATTGCCGAGTAGCAGAAGCACAAGTCAAACAAGGCGGGTATTTAAATGGACGCTAACGATCGTATACTGACGTACGTGCGTCAGGAATGCAAGAACGCTCCTCCCCCGCGTCGAAGTCATGGAAGAGAATGGAAGAAAGACCATACCGGCAGCGCCATGATAGAATAGGCACAGGTTGCATGTATAACCTGGATAAAACCCGACTCACAAATGACACCAGGGTAAGGGGCCAAAGGCCTAGGAGAGTTGGCTGAACGATAAACAAGGGCTGAAACAACTAATTCCACGGGTCGAGTGGGATAAACAAAAAATTAGCAAACTGAGTAAGAGAATACAAGAATCAGAACCCGATCCTTTTTCTACATTCCCTTCCAGACTCGTCTACATAGGCCAAATTACACGGACAGAGGATGATGTACACAATATTTGATGACCGGCAATTTGTGAACCGGTCAAAGGAAACCACAAATGTGGCTCCTGTCAAGCGTGCCCCAATGCCATCGTGGGTGACAGTATTGGGATCAATGAGAGGACGGTGTTTCTCAAGGTGATGACAAATTGTCGGTCATCAAATATTGTATACATCATCCTCTGTCCTTGTAATTTGGCCTCTGTAGGCGAGACTGGAAGGGAATGAAGAAAAAGGATTGGTGAACACAAATCCAACATCAGACTGTCCAAACAAGCGGTTGTTTCCCTGCTTTTGGAATCAGCACATTCCCGTGAAGGGCCAGTTTGTTTGTTTTTGCATCCCTGCTGCCTCTCCTGGATCGTGCATACAACGCAGGTCTTGCAACACACGGTCAGCCCAAACATCTTTGTACTAGGGCTTATGCTTTTTTATCTTGCATTTTAGGCTCATCAGTGTTTATATTATGGACTATTAGTCTTAGCATATTCCCCGTCCTACACCGGAGAGGACCAGCGGCTCCAACGAGGGATCATGTTATCCTCTGACCCTCGAGTGCTCTACTTGGTATCCTGCTCCTGAGGACTTTTATACTCTCCCCTCCTGACTCAGGGACTGGGTCCACAGATCTCGGTGGTAAGCTCTCGTCTTACCCTTTGTGTATTTTTATTGTTAAGATATTTCCTTTGGGATTATATTGACGACAGCTTTTCTTATGTTTGTTATCTGGCTTCTTCAGGCTCTGGCTACGAGCCTCTTCATCGTCTACCTACCAGTGACGTTTTTTGCCATCTTCTTGTTCCTACCAGGTAGAAAATTCATTTTTGTTAAAGGGCTGTCGCCTTGTCACAATTCGTCTTTTTTCTTGGGCTTGTTTCAATCACTGTTCCTACGAGTGTGTGAGCATGTTCACTTAGATCACTTGTCTTCTCTTCTGGCACAGGTGTCTGCCACAGTGGTGTTGGTGCTATCTTAACTTATATTAGATATACCGGTTGTTGTAATTCTTGTTTCTTCTCGTGTGCACGTTCTCTTTTTACTTATTATTGTTAGCATATGTAGCTGTCATGAAGCTGTGCTTTCTCTCTCCATGCTGTGCTGTGCATTAGTTGTGCATATCCATGGCACACAGCACTGTATTATTGTATTATATATGTTGTTTCCATTTTTTGTTTTCCCAGGCGCGTCCTCCCTTGCTAGTATCTGACCACTGCACCCTGAAGAAGGTGAGACCCATATCGGGGTCACCCACCGAAACGCGCGTCGGCGCTGGAGCTTCCTAGTCAACTTGTCGTTTTTCCTCTCCCTCTGTATTTATCAATATGTTGAGAAAAAATTGAATTTCAAAAATGAATTGTATTATTAACTGTTTTTTTCATTGATTGATTAACTCTGAATTTGACCTAAGTGTTCCATCTTTATTGACCTGACAGTCATCAACTGTCACATGTTGAGAGGGGGGTCTTGCTTCCATGTATACATTGATATTTGGAAAGTTGTGAACCCTTATTTTGTAGGACGTTTGAGTATGTATGGGTATGCTTTTGTTGGTATGAATGATTGTGTGTGTGTGGTGTAGGATGCGCTTGGGCTATTTATGGTACATTATTTACTGTGTTTTCATAAAATTGCAATAATATATTTATGGAATAAATTTGATATTTTTTGGTACCCATGTATTTGTGGATTACATTTTGCAAGGCCAGTGTTTCATGTTTGTGATACTATTATCAGTGACGATTAGCACTTTGGACGATGTACACAGGCAGAGAAATTTTGTTCTGATCGTATCTTTGAGTTTCCCCTGTTTTTTCTGCCTGCTATAGTTTCAGAGGCCCCCTTCTGTATGAGTGGCGGAACTACCCCCGTAGCCAGTGAAGAGATGAAAATATGGTTTATAAAGGGATTGATCGCTGGTGCCACCATATTTAGAACCGCGATAGGGCAAGGATCGAGGGGGGAGCCAGATTTAAGGCTTTTTTTTACCATGGTCTGTGTGTTTATTTCACATTCAATTCAGCAAATATTAACACATTCATTTAGTGTAGTTTTGTAATATGTCCTACAAAACGACTATTCTCTTATTCAAAGAAGACCTTTTTTGAGAAAATTAATAGGTGTGTTAACACGGTCTAGCGTGTTCAACAAAGGTACAGAACAGTAATAAAGCAATAATGCATCAACATAAAGGAAAACTATTATGACAGTAAAGTGAAATAACCACTAATGAGGGGTTAGATACATTTGCAACAGTGTAAACATGAATTGAACAAACATAGTTCAGTGCATAAGATACCTTATAGAGGTCATGTTTAACCAACATAACAATACCAGTCTTGCAGGATTAAGAAACCAGAGGTGATAATCACAGTTGATCAAAATGTCGTCACCCTCTTGGAATAAGATTGGGGGTTGTTACAGATATAATCAGGAGTGGGATGGATGTTTAGATATGTTTTCCACTAACTGTCGTATTCAGATATATATACACACCGGCCTAAATGTACTTGTATGCAACCAAGATCTCGCCAGAGGAGATATCTAGGATCCTCAGGACCAAATGAGGAAAATATAGCTATCCTACCTGCTCACACCTTCAGCTGAGGGTGGCAAGAAATATTATAATTCTTCTGACTAAATCTGCATATATTCATAACTATAGGGCACACTCAATATTAATTAGATTTTACCTCATAGTACTGTATGAGTACTAAGTACTTATAAGTATAACTGTGTGCTACAGTTAAACTATATAGTGTATATATTTGTTCCACTGGTAGTATACACAGTAAACTGGCAGTACGGTCTAGATGCTTAAAACGTTGGGCAGGGTGGGATAGAAGAAGGATGTTAGAATTGTTGGACGTACAACAAAGATGGGTATTTTGCTTGGCATGGCAATTATGCAATTTGATTAAATCTATATACCTTGTTTGACATTACATTCAAACTTATTCCCATAATTTTTTATATTTAGATAAAAGAAAGTGCATCTCAAACGAGAGATGTCCTCAAGCAGCACTTCCAGGACTTGAAAGGGACATTGACAAAGTTGTTGGATGACAGATTGGTGACCTTGCTACAGGAAGTGGATGTGATTGAACAACAGAACATCAAGCCCCTGTATGATTGCCAGAAGCTAATAGAACATGGAGTCAGTACGGCCGAGAACCTTGTCCGTGAAGGTAACAAGTTTAAGGATACACTGGAACCCCTTAAGATGCGGGGCTTTAATTATGTGGATTCCTGCACTCTGTCAATTTCAGATATTCTTCAAGAACCACAAATGTGATCTCCCTTTAAATTCTTACTGCATATCTTTCACTTGCTGTCTTTCTTTTGGTTCATTGTTTTTATTCTCAGTTTTTTACTAATAGAATCTAAATCTTCCCCTCCCCTTTCTCTCTCTCTTTTATTTTATTTTTTCCACATACCATGCACCAGAGCTGATTCCTTCTAGCTGGATTCTACAACTATCCAAGTACTCGGTTGTGAGAAATTGGGTTGTTGGTTGACCGGGGTGTTAGTCCTTCTCAAGCGACAGCCACAATCCCTGTCAACGTGAACCATAAACAGTCACAAAATTAAGCTGTGCTTAACCCACTGGTAGCTTGCCACAAAAGCAGTCAGGTTTAACTTAAAGACAATGTATAACGTATTTATGCAGCACACAAACAGTAATAATTTGAAATACACCACAACAAAAAAACCACACCAATTTATAAAGATAGAGTAAAATTTAGTAAATTGTTTGATACTAAACCAATAAAAATCGAATCAGTAGAACCGGAGATATGTAATTTCAAAGTTTTCAGGTAAGTATAGAGCCCAAAAGCCTAACATGTCTCTCGCATTTATCTGATCGTGCGAATACCGGGTGAAAGTTAAAAGTCCAGGCCAACCTTGATGGAGCATGGGCTGGATACAGGGACCAGGTTAATCTCGTTGAAAGGGTTATCTTCTAAAGTCCAGCGCGAAGAGTTCCATTTGCGGTGGAGGAGCCGCAAGGAACAGGGAGCCCATCGCAACTGGTCGTCCCTGTAGATCCTGTCGGGCCTTTCGGACGGTCGTGGCCTGAGTTTTGTGTTGGCGTGAGGTCAACTTGGGCTGTCGATGCTGTAGCGCAGGGCAGATCTCACGTCATTGGCGGTCGCTGCAGCATGAAGAACCAGGTTCACTGGAACTTCGTGTTGGCGATCAGCATGGGCAGCAAGTTCTTGGCGGCGAATGGGCCCCTTCATGGTCGCAAAGAGCCCAAAACTTCATGTTTTTTTTTCTTCTTTACGGAGGAGCTCAACTGATGCCACACCAAGGGTCCAGGGCCTGGAAGGCACCTCTTGGGGATCAGGTACTCACTCCAGCAGACACCATCAGGGCTCAGGTAGGTCCCGTTGCAGGTCCAGTTGCAGCAGTTCAGCTGGGCAGTTGCAGAGAGGTCTCTGGAGCTTACGGTGTCCCCAAAGCTCAGAACAGGAGGTCAGTCAGCTTACCCTTGCAGTCACTTTAGCCTCGGATGAAGGGTGCAGGTCCAGTCTTCCTTCTCAGCAAGCAGGGCAGGTCTCAAGCAGCAGGGTGTCCTTCTTCTATTATATCCACAGTACCAGGAGTGAGGGTGCCATTTTTATACCTGGTGCCCCCTTTGAAGTGGGTGAAGCTTCTGGAGTCTTTCCACTACAGAGGTGTCTGGAATTTCCTACCTCCCTGCCGTGGTCCTGGTCTACCTGGGGGCACAATAGGCTAGTGTGAAGTCCTTTTTGAGTGTGCTAGGCCAGTGCCTTTGAAGTGAAAGTATGGTAGGTGACAGCTCTGTCCACCCCTCCCCCATTAAGCCAGGAGAGCCCATCCTGCCAACATGCAGACCCTCTATCTGAGAGGAATAACTACACCTACTTGTGTGACCCAGGAACAGGCGGCAAGCACCAAATGGTCAGGACAAGAAAATGCCAACTTTCTAAAAGGGGCATTTTCAGAATTGTGACTTAGAATCCGACTTTACCATTAAACAGGGTTCTAAATTACAATTTCTCAGACACCAAACATGACATTTCAACCTGCTCCCACACAAAAGTTATCACTTATTAAATGTAATAAGTCAACTCTATGTTATCCTATGGGAGAGGTAGGCCTTGCAATAGTGGAAAACGAATTTGAGAGTTTTTCACTATCGGGACATGTAAAAGTACCTGCCTAGCAGCTTACATACAATACACCCTGCCCTATGGGGTGTTTAGGGCCTACCATAGGGGTGACTTTTATGTGTTCAAAAGGAAGGTTTTGGGTTGGCAAGAGTTTCATTTGCCAGGTCAAAATGGCAGTTTAAAACTGCACACACAGGCTGCAATTTCAGGCGTGAGACATGTTTAAAACGGCTAATTAAATGGGTGACACAATAAGTGCTACAGGGTAACTAGTGCATTTAATTTACAGGCCTTAGTTACATGTAGTACCACTTTACTAGGGACTTACACGTAAATTAAATGTGCCAATTGGGTGTAAGCAAATTTCACCATGTTTTAAGGAGAGAGCACATGCACTTTTGCACTGGTTAGCAGCGGTAAAGTGCACAGTCCTATAAACCAACAAAAACGAGTTCTGAAAACAAGAGGGGTGAAGGCAAAAAGAAGTTTGGGGTGACCCTGCAGAGAGGGCCAAGTTCCAACATCAGTGCTCTCATTTTCTGAATTAATGCTCTCAGATCTTTTAACTTGCTTTATCCCTAGCCCAAAAATATTAAGATGGCTAGGGAATCTGCTTTACCTCTGGATTCTTGCTGTGTGCACATCTTCACAGATAATTGAGTGAGGATTCCCTCTTTCGTAGCTGTTGCTCGAATTGTGTCGACTTTGTCTTTCAAGAACTCCAGATAGTCTGATTTCCTCCTGCAGGCCCCAAGTTACTTGAGGGGGAGCTCTGAAGTACATATGCAATTACATTCTGTTTTAAACACAGAGCGCCACTGGATCCACATGGTTGCGGCGATAATGGGCCAAGCTCTGTGGGCCGTACACTGATTACCTAGACATGCGAGACCTCCAGTCTGTTTCGACTCTGATATTCTGAAACTGACCATAGAAATATTGGATTTAATCACTAGAAATCGAAGACTAACTACATTCCCCTCCCCTTTCACCCCACTGATGGGTAATCTAGATTTTTCTACGGGAATTGTTAAGGATGATTTCGCTAAATGGTTGAAGGTGGGTACAGGATGCTACGAGAGTTACTCCAGGTCAATGACATCCAGCCATTTAATCATTATAAACACGAACATTTATTGAGCGAAATGGACCACATGCACTATTTCCAGGTACAACACTGGGCCCCGATTTCAGAGAATAAAGTGCCAGCAACCAGGTCCTTGACAGCCTGGGAGAAGCTTCGCTGGTCCCAAAGGTCTCATATCTAGTATCTATGGCATCCTTGCAGAAGTGGGCCCGACACAGAATGGACTTGTATAAGTAAATAGAACCAAATCTTGGGTCCCCCGTCTCTGTGACTCTATGGCAAAAACTCTGATCTGACATCCCCTCCTGTGTAAAAGCGTGCAGAACAGGGAACTGACGTACAAGCTCAGGGTAATATGGCATGTTACGCCCTCCAGACTGAAACAAATGTATAGCACCTCAGAACGTATGCTGGAGGGGATGCGAACAGGAAGGGAATATGCTACACATTTGGTGGACGTGCCCAAGACTAACAATTTTTTGGAAAGAGATCCTCATCCGCATTAGGGGCTTGGTAGGCTGTCAATTGCAGCCAAACCCTACAACCATTACCCTTAGCCTAAAACCGACTAGGGATTAACAACCAACATGCTTTTGGCCGTGAAACAGCTCCTGACACTCAGATGGAAGTCCCCGGTCATTCCAGCAATGCAAGAATGGGCAGGCAGGCTCTAGATGCTGCTGGCCGCGGAAAAGCTGACATTGGGACTTTCATGAGATGGGACAAAAATATGACAACCAGTGGCATGCATTGGTAGAAGACAAGGGCTTTGTATATGCTTGTTCTAAATCACTGAGATCTTTTCGACAGCCGGCAAGGGTGTCTGCATGGTCTGAACCTGTTTAGAAAAGAAAAAGATGATGTGAATTGTACCTACATGGAAAGTACAGGTTGAATGCTGATCTGCCTGTTTCAAGTCACATAAGCAAAAAAAAAACAAATATACTTATATCTGATTACCAAGGTTTGGTAAGCTCACTATCTAAGTATTGTGTACTTTGAAAAATCGATAGAATTTCGTTGGAGATCGATAACATTTAATTGGAGAAAAAAAAATCAAGTAGAAGGCTTTACAGCCAACCTATCCATATGTTAAACAATAGTTCAGCACTGGACTATAAAGTCCAAATAATTTAAGAGGTTAAACTTAGAAATGTGTAAAAGCAAACATTTTCACAAGCATGCCAGTATTACATACATGATATTGTATTTTCTTGCTAAATGCACATCATTGTAATTGCCTTGATACTTTAATTAGGAATATGCATGCATACTTAATGTAAAGCTGCAATAACAAATGTGGGTGAATATGATGGCAATATGTGGCATTAGTTTTGTGTAGTTAAAATAAATGTACAATGCTGTAAAAGATACCAACATTGGCAGAGCCAATAGGTCTCGCCTTTGGAGCCTATCGCATTTGCCAATGCTCATTGTCGATGCTGAGCAGCATCAGTAAAAGGAAAAGAGGGTGCGGTGATGCGCCCACTATTGGTTTTCGTGTCATTCTATAAGCATGTGCATGGGTGTGCCTTCAGAATCACCCAGGCACTATTTAAAAAATAAAAAACTATTTGACCAATCTGAGATCAGGCAATAGAAAAACAATCTCGGAAGCATTTTTGTGGAGGGCCTGCAGCAATTTGCTACCTGTCCCTCCAAAATTATATATGTTAAAAAAACAGCTTAGTTGGGGGAGCAACGGGGAAGCAGATTTGGGGGAATCAATGGGTAGTCGGCAAGAGACATGAGGGACAGTGCAACACAGGTGCAGGGGTGGTGGAGGACACAGTAGAGAGAATGAGCAAATAAAGCATCAGGGACTGGAGCGGAATTTTGGCAGGGTGCAGAAGGAGAGAGAAACACATGAGGGAAGAGAGCTGGAAAACACATGCACTCTGATGGAAGGCTTACCCCCCAAAATAGTAGTTATCTAAAAGTGAGCTGTGGCTGAACACACGTCACCCAGTCAAGATTAATGACATTGTAAAATGTATTTATATAGTGCTTACTACCCCTAACGAGGCATTGTGGTGAGTAGCACGCTACACCAGAACCCAAGATAAGTAATTAGTGGGTTGGTACATTTTTAAATTTTTTAATTTTTGTTTTGTTATTTCTGTTGTGTTAGGATTGTGCTCTTGATTTCTTGTGTGTCTAATAGAGTTTGGGGTAGGGATAGAATGGAATAGAGGTGGACTTAATAAGGGGAATTAGTGAGCTGGTTTGTAAGTAATGGTCATGTTTCCTTGTCAGTTGAGTGGCATGGTTAAAAAGGCGGGGTGAAAGACTGAGAAGGTTGTTTGGGAGTTCATAGTAGTCAGAAGGTTTTGGTATGAATCGGGTTGAAGGGATCGAAAGGACGGAAGGCTTTTTTTTTTTTTTTTTTTAAATAGAAAGCATACATAGCAAAATAAAAATAATATATATATGTATGTGTATACATATATATAGATTTCCTTCCTTTCTTCCTGCGATAGCCAGTAGATAGTTATAGTTAGAACCAACTTTTCCCATAGACGAAGCATTTTTTATTTTGCGAATAACTTTGGTGCCATTTGACGTATCTTCTCGAAATTTTCCAAACAAAGTGAGAGAGGATGTAGCCTTACGGCTAGAATGGTCGACCTTGGACCTGGGGAACCGGGTTTGAGTCTCGGCAACGACGCTACACACCCTGTGATTCTGGGCAAATCACTTAATCTCCCTGTGCCTAACAAAAATGAATGTGTTCATCTGTAACGAAACTGGTGCTCATGTAAAGCGCTCTGATACCCGATGCCTCGGGTCTAGTTCGCGCTATATAAAACTCTAATAAAAATTAAAAAAATATCCCTGAGGGAAGATGCGAAAATAAGGGCTCTCAAATTTGAGGGTCTTCTATAACCTCCGTACTGGATGTGTGTTATAGAGGGTCTGCTACATCACATGAGAAAACACGAAAAAAAGACCGAATGTGTTGGGCATTGTGGAGACATTTCCCTGGCAGAGCTGCACAAAACAAAAACTTTTGCTTAAGGAGATGGCCATCTCTCGCATAGACAGCCACAGGGCTAACAGATGTAGACGCTCTACAGCGCAATGCCTCGGCGTTATCCCACGCTACCGCCTGGCTAGAACAGGGGGCAGCTCCCTCTCATTCAGGGCGGCCAAAGCCTGGAATGCCCTTCCATACGATCTGCGAAATACCCAAGACCTTAGGCTGTTTAAAAAGCTGTTAAAAACTTTGCTTTTTAATTAACATCCAGCCTTGACACACGCCCTTCTGTCTCCTTCAATTGGCTCCCGAGCTGGGACACTCCTGAGTATCCGTGCGCGCTATAAATGTCGTATAACATAATATAACATAACATGTAGGCATCCAAAACAGGAATTCGTCGGGACTTCTTTAAAGTAGCCAAAGAAAGGATCCAAGCTTCCTAAGCATGAACAGGTAAAAATGTCCAAGCATGACAAACCTCCTAAGCGTGGCAAAAAGGATTTCGGGTTCTCTGGAAACAGACCTAGTGTGTGGCTCCCTATTCTGAACTTTTAGACATTGTAAGTGTTGCACTGGACTGATAATGAACTGAAATGTCAGCCAACATATATGGGAGAAAATCTAGTTATTTTGAAGATGGTTCTTTTAATTAATTTCAGCTAATTTGGGATATAGGTCTGCTCTTTCAGAAACATTTTGTTTTGAGTGCACATTTTAATAAACACATCTAATACTTATATTCATTTGTGATGTGAGTGCCAAAGATGCTAATTGCTTCCTGGAGTTTTGAGGTTGAGCTTGGCTACGTTGATCTGTTTGTAGTTTATTAATGCTCATAGTCGCTGGCGATAGAGAGTTTGAGCTGTATTCTCCGTGGATCTTGAAGCACGTCTTCGAAGAACTGCATGCAAAACAGATTTTGTTTTTTAAATAAGGTCCTTTTAGGATTTTTCTAGCTTGCATATTAACATTCAGGAACATACACTTTAATTATGTAACACATAGGGTCTGATTCACAAAGACTTTGCTGTGAGTAGGTTTGACTTGCAGTATCCATGGCTTACTCCTGAATTCCAGGAGTAAACCAGTAGTGTTCCTGGTGTACTCCTGTAAACCAGGAGTAAATTCAGACTACTACTAGACAAATTCACTGCAAATGTATGTGAATCAGGCTCACTGTACCAGGTGCCATGACATTACATGGTTCAATACACATTTATATCTGCAGTCCACAGTGATCTCTGTCCGCTATGTGTCTGTTCCTTTTGTTTGAATCCACGGATAATAATTTGGGCAGTAAGTGGTTGCGTCGTGCCATGCGCCCCAGTCCTAGTCCCAAGTGTTGAAGTCTTCCTTCCATCTGAACCCTTTCTGTAGCAACTTTTAGAGGGTGCGCCTTACTTTAATATAGCAATTCTTCAAGCACCATACATTGTTCCATTGGCTTCTGCCAGGTTATTCTACTCATAGACGCTGGTGCAAGGTTAAGGCTGCACCTGGAGGGGCTCTGAGCGTAAGTAACTTGACTGGTTAGGGACAGACTTGTGCAGGTTTTAAGTCATGAGGAAGCCAGCAGGGTTCCCTATGAATGTAAATCAAATACTTAGTATCCGATTGCCCACCCCAAGAAGAGTGCTTTGGTGAAGCGACACCCGCTACCATTTGGCCGTGAATGGACCCAAGTTTACACTTATACGAGAAGGTTATTGCTTACCTATGCTCACTTTAGGTGCACAAATTCCTTTTCAATCTGTCCTACGAGAGTGAGCATATCTCTGAGCCAAATTGTGTGTGGACCTTTTGTGCATATGGAGGGAGTCAGATCTATAGTAATGTACAAATGTACAAATAAAGTGGCACTCCCAACATCAATCAATAGTTGATAGAAGACGCAAGGGTCATTGTTTGATTACTCAAGAAAGACACTGGTTGAGGTCAGGATTAAAACCAGATTCGACAGCTGTACAATAAGGTGTACAGATATCAATATAGTGTTTACGGTAGTTCAGGAGTAGCACGGGAAATTCGGGGAAAGCATTACAGACTGAAGTACGGCTATGTAGAGAGTTTTTAGTATCATCAATTAGGGATCAGTAACTAGTAGTACAGGCCCTACAAAACAAAGACTGTAGAGCTATCAATACATGAAAGCTTATATGCACATGGTCATCTGAAGTCAGTCAGCCAGAGGCCACTGTTTGCATGTGGTATTGTAACATTTTACAGTGCATGCCACCTGTGAGGGAGGTCTGAAGCATGAGCTTTAGGAGTGTGGTGTCAAAAGATTGGGACAGATCAGCAAATGCTTCACTTCTTTGTTGCAGGGCAGGTGTGAAGTACTCAGGAGTTCTCTGGTGATTTCCGTGTTTCTAGGTGAGAATTGCATAAAGGTGTGGTGTGTTATAAAGGATGGGGTCTTCACCATACAATGCAGTGAACATTCTCTTGACGAGAAAGACAGGTAAGGAGGAACCTCTGAAAAACTGTGTTCACCGGTGAGGCAGATGTGAGGACACATCTCGTCACAACTCCTCCTATTGTCAGTCTTTCTCTTTTCTTCTTGATGCTCCTTGTAGTGCCTTCTAGGTCCTCGCCTGTTGCTCTCAGCCACTCTTCCTTGGCTTAAAATTGCATTGTTTTCACTTGTTTGCCAGCACTTGTCTATAAGTCTGTAAGTAGTGTGTGCAGAAAGGTGAGTTGGAAATGCATTTGCTTTGTTTGGAGTACATTTTCAACATTTTGGAATTCCTCACAAATTCCCGATATGCAAACTGAAGATGTCATGAGTACACAAATGCATAACTATCTCTGTACATGGAAATGTAACAGGTGTATATTTTTGGATACAGGAATGTAACACAAATTTGCATTTGCTTCTGTAAACTACTTCATGGGTAGGTACTGTAACAGCGTAGATTTACACAACATACACACTAGATTTGACACTGAAATAATAACATGTATCTTACACACGCTGGCGGAAAACAACATTGAAACAGAGAAAACGTTGAATCATAAGCACCGTAAAATCATGCTGGATTAGCTAGATAAAGTAGGGTTAATCATATAATAATAATGAGGAATTAAGGCAAGGCTACATTACAGACAATATTGCTGTAGCACACTTGATATGGTGGCTAAAAATTTGGTCTAGAGATAAGCCAAACCTAAACCAAATTATTTTAGAGGACTGCATGATGTTAGACAGAGTTGCAGATATTCCCTGGTTAAAATATGTCTCCCGGCAGCTTTCAGCTCTCGGGCAACCAGAGCTATTTAATCAACCAAGAAAGCTGCACCCTGAAGATGTGAAAGCTATAAAAACTGAATTTTTAACGAGGAGACATCTGGATAGGGAAGTAACTGAACTTAAGAAACCTACATGCAGACATTTTATGATTATAAGCCCTGGAATTTTAAATCAACCTTTTTGGTCTTTTGTTAATAATTTGCATCATCGTTTTCTTTTATCCAGATTTAGATTTAATTGTATCCACTGGTCTCTTACTGTACCTAAAGGTTTCTCAAAGTTAGGAACCCTACAACCATGTGCATGCGATAATTTCTCTGACCAAGATCTGTTGCGCTTTGTTTTTCTGTGGTTTTTATACTGAGCTGCGAGCTAAACATATCCTACCACTTTTTAGAGATTGCTATTTTGCACAAGTAAGACTCCCCACTGAACATTGTACCTTTGCATATCCTAAGTTCAGTGTCTACACTTCAAATCTTAGCACTATTCCAGGTATGTCAGAGCGCTCTACTCTTGTAACTCTGCTTTATTACAGCGTTTCCATCTTAGCACTATTGCTAAGAAGTCAGCTCGTCTCTTGCGCCACATGCTGTCGACTGCGCATGCGCACTTTCAGACACACCTGTAGCCTGAGCGCACATGCAAAAATAGTACCCACTCTAAGCCACATATGCCCGTATCCTAAATCTACACTTCATATTCTTGCTTTTTCTCAGCATTATTTCAGATATGTCAGAGCGCTCTACTTTCGCTACTCTGCTTTATTATAGTAATTTTACTTCAGCACTATTACCACCAAGTTAGAGCGCTCGTTACATACGCGACATGCTGCCGACTGCGCATGCGCACCTTCAGACACCCTTGAAGCCCGTACGCACATGCAGAGAGAGCACCTACTCTAACCCACACATGCGTATACGCCTCTCTCGCTTCAGCCTTGCCCAGCCCGGCCCCCCGACGCTCACACCGGCACGTACTCCATGGCTCCAACACCTTTATTAACCGAGCCCACTCCGGCCCCCATTCTCATCCGGGACGACGAGAGACCACAATAGGTTCTTAGCGGGTTCGCTCTGAGATCAAGTAAGGTTGCGCTATGGGCTACATTCACAAGCATACCGTGAGCTTTCATTATTCTTACCACTCACATGCTTTCTTTCTCCTACCAGAGTCGTTTATAGGAGCGAACTCCTCCCGAGCCCCGATCAGCCACTCACTCTCAACCATGGTGTAATTATAAGCGCTGCTGTAGTGAAGTCTTCGGAAGTAATTCACAGGAAACACCGAGGCTGGGTATAAATCTTTATTGCCAACCCGCAGTAGTACAAGTAGACTCTCAGAAGAGAGCGTATCATCTAACGATAACATTCTATGCAGGCATATATATAGTGGAACCTGGAGTGGGGAAAGGTTCTAAGATCTAAGGGCATACACGATAAAGAGGAAGCAGAGGGAAGATAGGAACAAGCAAAATACCATTACTACCCATTTCTACACATCCTTCCCCTTTGTAAATTTAAAAGAAAAAAAACACACAAAAAAAAAAAACTTAATCACATACAAAATCATTAAAGCGAGTAGGTTTCTTGATAATTCTCCCACTGGAAGTTTTGGGCTCACAAGAAGAAAAACACTCTTCACTAATAAAAGGAGTTTGTACAGAGGTAGATGGAGAAACATCCTCTGTAATCGTTTGAGAATCTGAAGAGGTGTCATCAGCTGAACCATTGGTATTAGAGCATAAATCACAATCAAATACCCACCAATAATCACGGTTAGAAGTAGAGGCATCAGATGACGTTGGGAGAACATTCTTAATGGGGGCTAAACGGTTCATATGCCAAATTTCACCATTATCAAGTACAACAGTGTTATTATTCACTTTAATAACTTGGTGAGGTTCGCTGAATCGGCTTGCCCCTTTGGGAATTTTTTTGCAAGTTTGACACGAACCCATTGACCAACAGAAAGACTAGTTGTTTTGCTTCCATGTTTCGAGTCAAAGTAAACTTTGTTTTTGGACTGGGACAATTTAATGTGATGTTTGATACTGTCCCAATCACAATGAACACATTTGCTTCTATTCATCCAGCCAGGGTTTTCCTTAGAAAATGGAACCCTGCCTCTCATGATAGAGAAAGGGCTGCAACCAAGAGAAGGGTGACTGGTCACTCTGTAGGACCAAGTCATCTTCATCAATTCATTTTCCCAAGACAAGTTAGACGACTTGGACAGTTGAATAATACCTTTGATGATTCTGTTAATTCTTTCTACAACACTATTCCCACTTGGATTATATAATGCAGTGAATTTATGATCAATTCCAGAAGAACGCAAATAATGGATCATTTCGTTGGATTTGAACTGAACCCCATTGTCAGTGAGGATGGATGCGGGAAAACCTTCTCTAATAAACAAAGCATCCAAAAACTTGATGACAACGAGGGAATTCACAGTTTCGACAATACTCAATTCAAACCACTTGGAAAATAAGTCTGCAATAACAATAATGTATTTAATGGAACCATCTTGCCAAGAGATGGAACCCATGAAGTCTAAAGCAACTTCTTGCCAGGGAGAATTGGGACAATGTAATGGGAAAGAAGGAGGATTGAGGGTTTTGAGAGATTTGTCTGCACTTTCACAACTAACACACTGTCTGACATATCGCTCCACAGCAGAATCAGCACCAGGCCACCAATAAAGAGCCTTTAATCTTTGTTTGGTGCGAGTGATTCCGGAATGACCATCATGACACAAACAAATTATTTTGTCTCTTAAAGTGGTGGGAGGAACAATTTTTTCACCTCTCAACAAAAACTGATCATGCACACACAATTCATGTCTAACCTCCCAAAATCCTCTGAGTTCATCAGTAATATTCTTTTTGTCAATACAATTCCAACCATTGATGACTTTCGCTTTAACATCAAGAAGAACGGCATCTTCATTTTCAGCTATGGTCCACTCTGAACGCTCAATGCATCCTTGTAAAGCATCAACATGAGAAATGCTAGCAACAGAAAATTCATTCCATGAATTGGAGTCTATCTCAATCAACGGTAAAGACATTCTGCTAAGAAAATCAGCTGTTCTGTTTTTAACGCCTGGAACATACCTTACAGTGTACAAAAAATCTTGAAGACGCATAGAAAATCTTGCAATTCTAGAAGTGGCTTTAGATAGACCTTCGGTGGTAAGCAGCTTAGTTAAAGGTTTATGATCGGATCTTACGACAAAATGCCTACCCCATAAAAATTTTCTAAAATGTTCCATGGCCCAGACGCAAGCCAAGGTCTCTCTTTCAATTACCGAGTACCTTTCCTCAGAAGGAGACAATGATCTGGAGGCATAGGCAATGACAACTTCGTTATGATTACCATCAAATTGGGAAAGGACAGCACCTAAGCCTTTGGAGCTTGCATCGGTAGTGACAAACGTGATAGCTAAAGGATCGAAGCCTTGTAGGTTGGGAGCTTTACAGATAGCGTTTTTAATGGCTAGAAACGCTTTTTGGCACTCTGAAGACCAATCAAAACTGACTTTATTCTTAAGTAATAACCTCATGGGATGAGTTTTTTCTGAAAAATTCTCAATGAATTTAGAATAAAATTCCGCTAAGCCCAAAAATGATCGCAAATCATCCTTGGACTTAGGGGAAGGAGCATGAACAATAGCATTTACCAGTTTAGGTTTGGGTTTGATACCATGTTGACTTACCTCATGACCCAAGTACACCACGCTATGTTCAGCAAATTTGCACTTAGAAATTTCACCAGTTAGACCTTTGGATAATAAGATTTGCAACACTTCTCTCAATCTGTTATCATGTTCAGGTTTGTCTTGACCCATAACAAGAATGTCGTCCTGAAAAAAAGTAACCCCAGGCATATCACCAAACAATTGGGACATTAACCTTTGAAATACAGCAGCCGCAGAGGCTAAGCCGAAAGGCATTCTACGGAATTGGTAACAGCCAAATGGTGTACAAAAAGAAGTGACACTTCTGCATGAGGGGTGTAAAGCAATTTGATGATATGCGGAAGAAAGGTCGATGGTGGAAAACCATTTTGAACCCCTGGTCATAGAAAGCATCTCATCAATCCTGGGTAACGGAAATTGATCAATGATGATGTTCTCATTGAGACTTCTGAGATCAACGCAAAGACGAATTTTTCCGTTGGCACGTCTGGCAACGACCAACGGAGAAATCCACTCTGAAGCCTCAATGGGCTCGATTATGCCAGCATCTTGTAATTTATTTAACTCAAGTTTTACCTCTTCCCTAGCAATCATGGGAATATTACGAACCTTGTGGATTTTAGGAGTAGCAGAAGATTTGACCCTGATGACATGGGTAAAACCCTTAAGTTTACCAATTTTTCCACAAAACACTTCTTTAAATTCATCTAACACCCATTTCTTTGTATTCTCACTGTCACATGCAACTAAAACTTGTTCAGGGCTATTGGGATCTAAAATAATGCACAGAGCCTTCTGGTCCTTCCACCCTAAAACTGAAGGACCATCAAAAGCTACATACAATTTGCATAATGCTTGCCTTCCTTTAAATTGAAATTTAAGTAAGCGAAAACCTAATAAATTTATCTTTTCTCCTGTAAAACTTTCAGGATTGATATCAGGAGGTTCTAAATGGGGACCAAGGGCATTCACAAACTTATCATCCCAAATGGAACGAGCAATTATTGTGAATGGAGACCCAGAGTCGGCGGCAACTTGTAGAGGAATACCTCCAAAATTGATGATGCATAAAGGTTTGCTTCTATCAGCACCAGTAACATTTAGAACAACATTTTTCACTTTGTACACAGAAGAAGCTAAATGAGAATTGTCAGAATCCTCCGAATCTGTTTCGGAAGAGTCTGAATTCTCGGTAAGACAAGCAACTTGATTAAATTTTTTGTTTCTACTTCTACACACTTTGGCGAAATGGCCAACCATGTTACAATTGAGACATTTAGTAGATCTCGCAGGACAATATTCTGCACCAGCATTATGTTTAGGGCTACCACACCTATAGCATGCAAATGTGGAAACTTTCCCCTGAAATTTAGGTGTAGTTTTGTTAGTAAACTTGAAAGTATGTTTTGGTGCAGGAATAGCTGAGTAATATTTTCCTTTAGATTTGGAAGACACTAAGCTAACCGATGGTTTTTCTTCGCTGATGGAGATGGCCTTAGCACTTCTTTCAGAAAGTTCAGCTTTCTTAATTAAAGTAATAATATCTTTAAGACAAGAGTCTCCTTCAATCCATAACTTGTCTTGGATGCTTTTACTCTTCTGGCAGATAACAAGCTGGTCCCTAATCATGTCGTCATGAAGTACACCAAATTTGCACGAAGCAGCAAGGTTTTTTAAACTGGAAATATATTCTTCGACGGATTCATTTTGCTGTTGCTTTCTTTTGTAAAATGTGCGTCTAGAAATTGCCACACACACAATTGGAGAAAAATGACTGTCTAAATCTAAAATTGCACCTTTAAAAATATCAGCATCTCCTGCTCTCTCTGCTTTTTGCATTTGGTTGTACACTTTCAAACCTTCAGGGCCAAGGCAGTGCATGAGAATTCTTTTTTTTCTATCAGGAGACAGAATGCCGCTATTATCTTCTAATGTGGCGATATAATTAAGGAAATAATCTTTCCATTCAAGCCATTTGACAGGAGGGTCTCCAGGATTAGTGAGAAACTCTTTAGGTGTGTTTAAATTAATTCCAACCATTAGACTGTTAATAACGTTTGTTGAAGAAGAGGAACTTCCTGAACTTCCTTCCATGGTGTAAAGTACACTACAATCGTAACAGGTTAAGATGTAAAGTAATATAAATAAAAATACTTGCAGAGAGAGCCGATGAAATCGTATGAAAGGAGCGTCGTCTGTAGCAGCGTGAGGGAGAAGCAGTAAAAATAGTAACTAAAAAAAAAAAACGAGTCGAAATTGACTCGGAGGAAACAAGCGCGTTGCTAGGCAATGTAGAAAATAAAATGGAGGCACGTAAAGGTCACGCACTGTGACGACAGAAGATGTTCCAAGGTGCTTTGCGAGTTTGCGAGGCTGAATCACCAACGTTCCGAAAGCAGGCTGAAGGAAGGAGCTGCGAATTCGGAATGCGAATGGTGAGTGCGAGGCAGGCTAGTTTGAATAATGCACCGGGGAACCGGCACTCGGGTAACGGTAGTAGTAAAAATAAGGAAAAGTCAAATGATAGAATTTTTTTTTTTTTTTTTTACCCGGAGAAGGAGTGCCAAGTAGTGCGAAGTCCGTATTCTCGCTTTGCTTGTAAAATAAGCAGTAGATATGATGTCGTTGGTACAGGAATCGTAGTTGCACAGATTTCCGATGGGTATCTCAGAAAAAGCTGTGGGTCCAGGGTTGGCAGTGAAACGTCCCAAGCGCGTTGCCAAAATTCTGTAGTGAAGTCTTCGGAAGTAATTCACAGGAAACACCGAGGCTGGGTATAAATCTTTATTGCCAACCCGCAGTAGTACAAGTAGACTCTCAGAAGAGAGCGTATCATCTAACGATAACATTCTATGCAGGCATATATATAGTGGAACCTGGAGTGGGGAAAGGTTCTAAGATCTAAGGGCATACACGATAAAGAGGAAGCAGAGGGAAGATAGGAACAAGCAAAATACCATTACTACCCATTACTACAGCTGCTTCCTGTTTTCTGTGTGTTTTTTGTGTTTTTAATTCATTGACGCGCCACGAACAGCGGCATAATGCCGGTTTTTCTACGTGCGCGCCCACTATTCTGTTCTATCTACCAACACCGTGGCTTGGCCAGCACCTAGTCACGCTGTAATAATGTGTACCACGGTGATCACGGCCACCATTGTGACAACCCTATGCTGTCACTAGACTGCCGCACAGAAGCCTCACAGCTTCATAGCAACGCTAAGACTGTTAAGCATTATAGCTGCTGCACGAATTTGCATGCAGCACGTTTACCATATGTAGTAAATTACTTCTCTACTATTCTCCACTGTACTGCTCTGTTAGAATGTACCATGACATCATAGAATGCCTGAGTTGCCTCTCTGGGTTTAGAGTGTCAGTTAGTCAACTCAGGCTGAGCTGTTAGGAGCCTGCTCCTGGTGGGGCTGCATCTATACCTTCTATCTTATCCTACTCACCTATCCTGGAACCAAGCTACAATAAAGGATTACTCTATCTATACAGCTGGACTCTGTATCATCCTTTACTACATCTTGGCGACGATCTTGAACCTACGCGTGGAGTAAGGTGTAAGGACAACTAAGCAACTAAGGAACTGAAGGACAAGGAACTAAAGACATTAAAGACCTTCAAAACGTCTATTGACATTCTCAAGGCACGCCATGGTCAGCCCCACCTGTGTCCTGTACCATCCGGACGGCCTGCACCCTGGGCGTTTGCCTTCACACCTCCGAGGAGCTTGCTGTGCCAATTCATGCTATGTTCTCCTGTGGAGTGGAGCTGTGTTGTTTGAAGTGGAGCTGTGGTGAGGAGCGGAGCTGCAAGCTGTTCCCCATTTGACCATCTTCCTGTCTGCTGTAACCTTGGGAAAGTGGAGTTCCGCAGAGTGACAACAAGTAAGAAGATTCCCTCGGTGTATGTGGGGAAGAACGTCTGGGAACTGCAACTTGAGGAGGCCTTCGTTTTCTGAAAAGTAATATGTCCCCAGAGTCCGTGTTAAACAGACTGACGTGTGGGAGAACCCTGCGGTGTACCGAAGGAGTTTCCTCTTTCCGTGTGGAGAAGAGCGACGTGGGAGGTGTTGTGAGGTGAACCCTTTCCCTGGACCGTCTTTGTGATGCAAAGTGGTGCGATGGTTGGTGTTACTCCGGTAAATATTGTTTTTTTTGGTAAATAATTTTTCTTCACACAAATCCAGCTAGACGCTTGAGCGCTGTGCCTACTTTTCAAATTTTAAAATTCATGGACAACTGTCACCTACCAGCAACGGCCTCTCTCTGTCCGTTATCTCCAGCGCGAGGAACAGTCTTCGGCAGTTCGTAGAGTGTACAGAAAATTCAGCATTGTGCTGCAGGACGTGCTGTGAGCCAACCGGCTCAACGTCGTTCTGCGTACCTTCACCCTCCCTTCATTTTCCTCACAAATGAGGAGAATTCTGGAACTATGAGGTTTTTTTTTTCTGCAGTTATCCCGCAATTACGAGACTTTCTTTTAGTCATCGGGGTCAGCGTATGGAAGATTCAGAAGGGAGCCTCCGTACCAGCAACGATGTTCAGTTTTCAGGTGTCTTAGAAAAATTGTGTTTCAACAACGCCATCTAGTGGCTATATAGCACAACAGCACGTGTACAGGGAAAACGGAAGCTCACTCGAGAGTGTCACGGAGAATTTTGAACAACCTGCAGAGTGGTGACCATGATGAAGGGCATGATACCAAGGTGTCTCCGGGAAAAAAGGTTCTCCATTTCAGCAAGGGATCTCTGAAGTGGATACAATGGGAAAGCTGCTGTGGTACAACTTGTGGTGAAGTCGGTGAGGTCTTTCCTGTATCGAGACTTTAAACACACTCGTTCCTGATGTCTTTCGTTTATGTTTGGAGGACGTGTTTAAAAAATGGATGTGTGGGTGGTTTACATCTTTGCCGTGGGGACATGTTGTTATTTAAAATATTACTAGTGTTGTCTGAGTGCACCCTGGGAAGTTCAGACATATACAGAGAAGTTTAAGCTCTATTTTCCTGGGTAATGGTCTACGTGCTGGTTCTTGGTGTTATGGCGCAGTTGAGTGTGTGTCACGCTGGGTTGCACTATGGCGTGGGTCATCTGCGTAGTACCCTGTCATGGGGAGGTGTAGGGGGCGGTCAGTACCCAAACTCAGTTTTTCAGTGTCCCAAGTTCACTTTTGGAGTATAGAGTGTACCCATTTATGGGGAGGTTGTGGGAGCGGTCATTGCCCCACTTCAGTTTTCCAAGAGTATAGAGTGTACCCATCCATGGGGAGGTTGTCGGAGCCAGTCAAATGCTCCAATTTAGTTTTTAGGGTGATGTATACCCTGCGGTGTACCCATGTATGGGGAGGTTGTGCGAGCGGTGAGTGCTTAAGTCAAGTTTTTTTTTTTGTGTAGAATGTGCCTATTTTGGGGAGGTTGTGGGGCCAGTCAATGCTCCAATTTAGTTTTCTAGGGTGATGTTTTACCCTATGGTGTACCCTTCATTGGGGAGGTTGTTGGGCCAGTCAATGCCCAGTTTTTGTTTCCTAGGGTGTTGTTTTACCCTATGGTGTACCCTTCATTGGGGAGGCTGTTGGGCCAGTCAATGTTTTTTCTAAGGTGATTACTCTGTGGTGTACCCTACCTAGGGGAGGTTGTGTAATTTTCCAGGGTCAGTACCCTGCGTTGTTCCCTATTTTTGGTGGATGTTGTTTGGTCAGTTCCTAGGGTTACTACCCATGGGGCATCTTTTCATGTTGACACTTTGCTCCGGTCGAAGTCCACCTGCTTGGAACTCGTGGCCAAGGGTTTCATGTTCGTAGGACTTTGAGTGAGAAGCTTTTCTCTAGTGTTTAGACCTCTTCCGTTACCCTTAACGGACCTTTTATCCTAGTTTTCTAGTGTCAGCATGCCTTCTATCCTAATTAGGGGAACTTTTGTCCTTTTCAGAGCGTTTTCTCTCTGGTGTATCTTTCTTGTAGAGGTTGCACTCTTCTGGTTATCTAGAGTGAATATTTCCCCTGTTGTATCTTTTCTTGGGGATGTTGTTTTTCTCCCAAGGGTCAGTGTCAACACCCACATTTGTTTACCAGGGTGACTACCCTGTGGTGTACCCGCGTATGGGGAGGTAGTGGGTGTGACCACCCTTCTCTGTTGCATTGGTTTTTTCATCTATGCCTTGCTTTGTTTTTCCCTAAGGGAGGGGGATGGGGCGTGTATTAATGATATTTGCAATTTTAATGTATTCATTGATGTTTTGCATTTTAATGCATTTCTTTTCATGCCTGTGTTATTCCTGATACCTCATGTACTACACCATTAGATATTTGCATCTCAATGTGTTCATTTCATGCTCATGTTTATTTGAGGTATCTTATTTGTCTTTTCCGCTATTTCTGCTGTCGTTCCCTAAGGAAGGAGGATGTGTAGTAAATTACTTCTCTACTATTCTCCACTGTACTGCTCTGTTAGAATGTACCATGACATCATAGAATGCCTGAGTTGCCTCTCTGGGTTTAGAGTGTCAGTTAGTCAACTCAGGCTGAGCTGTTAGGAGCCTGCTCCTGGTGGGGCTGCATCTATACCTTCTATCTTATCCTACTCACCTATCCTGGAACCAAGCTACAATAAAGGATTACTCTATCTATACAGCTGGACTCTGTATCATCCTTTACTACACCATACAGGCACGTATTTTATTACAGATACCATCACCAGGCAGGTCCATTCGGAGGACCATAGCACTTAAGATTGCATTTTATGTTGCTTATTTGTTCGTCATAATCATGTATGCATGCATGCTTTGTGCTTTTTTATCCACAGGTTCTTCTTCATATACGTGTCCGTAAGTACGTAGACACGCAGTCCACACACCTTAGCGCGTGTGTAGGTACTATTTTACTTTTTGCACTTTTCACGTGGCAACACAGTTTTTGCCACTCACTTTATTTCCACGGTCCTGAAGAAAGCCCCTCTTACTTCCTCGTGCGGGCTGAAACATGTAGACCCATCACATAGCCAACTACAAGATAATTATTTCTTTTTTAGTTGCATCTCACACAATTTTTTAACGATATCCTGAGCCGCCAGTAATAAATACAAAGAGGCAAGGATTCTCAGAGATATTTTTAATTCACATCACATCTTTGCACTACACCAGCTCCGCTGTAATCAGGCGTCGTAGCACAACCGGGGGCATTCGGCCACCCGGTTGGGACCCCAATGATGAAGCATGACACCAACTAGGTTGGTGTGTGAGGGTCTTTTAACAAGCCCAGTGGGTTCTAACACTGCCTACCAGTGATGGTGCCACACATAGACAGGGTTCGTCCATAGTTGTTTAATACATATGATACAGGGGATACGGACGCACCCTCTCCTTCCCTTGCTCTCCCATTGTTTCCGGTACCCTTATAAGTCCCTAGTATATGGTATACTATATACCCAGGGCATAGGTACCCCAGAGGCCTACCAGGGGCTGCAACACATATTGTGCCACCCCTGGGAAGCCTTTTAAAATGACACCACAGGTCTGCTACAGCAGCCTGTGTAAGGTGGTGTATGCACCCCTTACTGATATATAAGTTCCCTATATCTCTCCATATCACTGCACGTGTAAACCTATCAGTCACCCCTATGGCTGGCCTTAACAATCCTGAAGGCAGGGTGCTGGGTTTCATGTGAGAGGGTGCTCATGCATGAGCAGAGCCCCTCTGCAGCTTTCGGAATCTTCATTCCGGGGTTGGTTGTGATGCAGCCAGAACATATACTCTTAAGTGCATTATAACCTCGCGGTAAATGCTAACTTTGAAATGGCTGCATGGAAACATGTCGTGTTTGGTGTCAAACATCTTGGAATCATACCTCCACCTCAGTACTGGGGTGGGAGGTATGATTCCTCCCTACTAGAGGGAGAAACATGGCACCACCGGTACACCCGGTACCAGCTTAACCGAACCCTGGCATCACAAAATGGATGCTGCAGCCACAGACACGAGTCTGCCCTCCTGCTGCTGGACGAAACTCCGGCAGGGGAGGCCTGGACGATAGGTTTCCTGTCACAGGGAGGTGTGACCACCTCCCAGACAGGCTTTAGTGTATTGGGGCTGGGTGGCTGCACTCCAAGAGTGTTTTGAAGTCTGCACTGGGGGCACATTTGGTGTCCCTGTGCATAGTCCAGCTCAAACCAGTTGCAGGTGCTACCAGCCCCTGCTCTGGCGCGAAACTGGACAAAGGAAATGGGTGTAGCCACCCCTCTTTCCTGACCCTCCCATAGGTGGGTCCCCAGAGTTTGTCCCACCCCTTCCTTGGGTATAAAATAGGAATCCCTGACTACAGGACTTTAGATTACACCTGGACTAAACTCTGCTACAGAAACCAAGTACTTCGACGATCTACACTACGCTGGATGACTGAAGAATCTCCCTTGGAGTAAAGGAGTTACTCCCCTGCAAGGCAGGCACCTTTAACGCAACTGACCAGTTGGCATCTCCCAAGCTCCTGCGGACTCTGAAGAATATTGCCACACAGGAGTTGGGTCTCTGAGGTCGATCTGTGCCCACGCCAAGTCTGAGGCCCGTATCCCTCATGGAGTCCGTGCAACCCGAACCCCTGGACACCGCGACCATTTGCAGAAGCATCAGCTTTCCGGCGACCCCTGAGGCTGAGCTTTGGGTTACTTGTAGCCCTGACCCCGAGCAGTAATTACACCGAAGATTGCAGGCCTACACTCAACGAGTGTTCCATGGGCCGCCATTTCGTGATTCCTCTCGAGGTCCCTTCGCGATCCCTGGTCCGTTGACCTGTGGGTCCCCAAGAAGGCAACTCTAACTTTTATTGGGCTTCCCTGGTTGCTCCAGACGTGCCCTGACTCTCCATCGCTTGGGGAGTCCCCAGGACCTTGCTGGTCCGCACAGAAGCATCTTTTCTCTTCCTGCGTGGGTTGCTGTTGCCAAGGCTTGTTGTGGTCAATCCGATCACCGACACCCCAGCACTCGACATCCTTCGTGGGACAGCTCGAATCCGGCTCCTGGTCATCCTCGACGTCTCCTGGACCCCGTGGCTGCAGAGTCAAGCTTCACCTCTTTGCACCTGAAGCACCCGACATCGGTGGGCATTCGATTGCTCCGTTCCTGGTCACTGGCTAGTGACCCAGACTCTGTCCCCTCTGCTTTCAGGTTCTTCACATCTTCGATCCAGGCTTGGATCAACCCGGACACTTTTCTTCTTCATGGCAGCAGCACTTTGCAGCAGATCGCCATTGAAACCGACGACGATTCCCGATACCCTTTGACACCTATGCACCCGGCTTCCCTGGGTGAGGTAACTCGAGTACTCCGGTGCTCCCGTGGGTGTTGGCCCTAGAACCCCTTAAGTCTAAAGGGGTTTGCTGAAAGTCCTCTCCAAAGTGTCCTTTATATTTAAAATTCCAACCGCGACTTTCCTCATTGAATCCTACGGCGCTCGCGGCTGTGTTCTCACACTGCACACGTCCCCCGTGGGTCTCCTGTGTCACTACCTTGGGTGGTTCCTTGGGGTCCCAGCGATTCTACGTGCTCTAGGCACTGTGTCTAGTCAAGTCGTGGTTCTTATACCACTTTCTTAATATATGGTTTGGCCCTCCTGGGGCCCATTGTATATTGTGCTATTTACTGTCGTTTTAATACTGTGATATTGTGTATCTTGGACTCTAATCTCATAAAGAGATTAGTAGTGAGTGTTTAGAAATAAATACATATATTTTATATATATCTTGTGTGGTTCTCCTTTCATTTGGTCATTCAAGAGGTTATAATCTGGTAAACCAAGCTGCTTTACACTCCTTCAAGACTTAGCCTGAAGGCTGCTCTCCACAGCTACCACTAGGATAGCTTTCTATAAGGTTGTCTTTAAACCTACCATCAATAAGGGTCGTTTGGACTGGTGCAAGGTGCCCACTATAACTAGTGGACAGCATATGCCAGGCCAACTTCTCACAGAGGGCAAAATCGCAACAGTTTTAAGTCCATGAGTCACGGTTGTGAGTTTTTCCCCATTTCTCTCATAAATGTAGTCATTTGTAAGCGCATGCATATCTGTATGAATTAAGCACTCTATGAGCACACAACTTTGTTAAAGTAACCACTGCCAGCCCAGAAAGATTATGGGCTTACTTGGCATTTTCCTGACCGTATGGTCTATTTTTGGGGCAGATTTTTATGGTCTGTGCATGTTTTATTTCAGGAGAGATTGCGGTACGCAGTGGTGTGGGAGAGAAAAAAGAGCAGCTATGCAGTTTTACAAAAAAAGCCTTACACATACAGCTCGACAGGTGAGAATTTTGCGCTGCTGTTTATAATCATGCAAGTCCTGATAATCGTACTTATAATTCATACTGCAATACGTGTACAGTCGCGATCTGTAATCAGAAACAGTGCCGGCTTTAGGGCAGTGCAACCATGGCAGCCGCACCTGGTGCTGACTTTGGTGGGGGGCGCTGTGTTTAAAAACAACTTATGAATTTAAAAGCATGTGAACTTCCTTGTGTGTCCATCAGTTTTACAAGCAGCAATAAAAATGTCAAGCTAACTGGCGATTAATGTTGGTGAGAGATTGGAATTTTTTCTAGTAGCAGTTGTTACTCATCATAAAGTAGCGGAGGGTTAATGTGCCTGCTGCAAAGAACGTATACATGCAGATCACAAAACTGAGTGTAAGTAAACTATGAGTAGCGCTTTAGAAAAAATGAAATGTATGTCAGCTCCAGGCGCCACCAGCACTAAAGCTGGCCCTGATCATAAACAGCATTTCACGGCAGATGCTCTGTCCTACTCTATCCAGTTTTCTTCCTGCTCTTCCTACTAGGATGAAGAAAATAGTGCTCGACTGCATTGTTTTCTGTGCACCACGTGCAGGCGCTCTTCAGTTCTTTGTTGCACATGAAGGGGTGTACTATTAGGGTGCACGCATACGTCTTTCCAAGTGTGATGAGTGTCTTTGCCCTGCAGTCATGTTTCAGCGGTTTGATGCATATGCTCCCTTATTCCTGAGTGCATAATTACTTATTTTGCTCCGGAGCCATTGTCGCACCTTTTCCTCACTTACATTTACATCCCAATTTGCAGGATAATTCTGTCGATGGAATGTTTCCTTTGTCTGCTGTCTGTAGCAGAATGTGGTTCATATCAAGATTTTGTCAAGTATGGATTTATTCCTCTAGAAATGAGGCTTCTCTAATTGTACAAATGAACATTGGGTAGCCCTTCTGACATAGTCTTTTTTAGGTCACTCCTAAATGTAGTTCCTGGGACTCGTTGTTTTGTGGCCTAAGTCTATTATAGATTGACATGCTGTGCACGATCCTGCCATCTAGTGGTTGAAAGCTGCATACATGGGTATAAAATAGACACAAAGGGCCTGATTACAAGTTGGTCTCTTTGGATGCAGTAATTGCATCCAATAAAAATTTGACACCGATGTGTTGAGAATTTATCGGATGCGATAATTATTTTAGTTTTTGTCCAATAACATGCATATTTTGGTGCTTACTGCACCTAAATCGTCATGCCCTAGTAAATACTGGTCCTTTCCTCCATGTTAAATTCCGGCATTTTTGACCATCCGAAACTTAAGAAAAAGTGCAATTTTTTTATCGCGCCTGGTAATTGACACAACATTGCACCCCTTGTATTGGCGATCTGCGAAGGGATCGTAATTTAACTGGTCACTTGTATCAGGCCCATAGTAGAGCAGTGATTGTGAGACACACATATATGTTTACAAGTCCAAAACGCCAGGTTGTTTCAGTGTTAACAAACGTTTTCATTGTTGACAAATGTACTGAATATTACCTATTTTTTCTATTTTCATGGCTTGATACATATTGAATGATAATTTTGAAGACGGTATGTTGATATGAACAAAATTAGTTTTTTTAACTGTATTGGATGAAATCGAGATGGCATTTTGTTTTAATTGAATTTTTAAATGTTGCTGTGGACAGTAGACAGGTCTTCAATGGTATATTATGCCATCAGCATTTCTGTAGCACATCTGTGACATTTTTAAGGCCTTGCAAAACTCTTCGCCATTTGAATGCTTTCTCGAACGAATCTGGGCTTTCTTCCTGACCGGTACTTGGTAGTCACATATATTTCTTTCGTTATGTGTGATAATGGTTATGATTGATAAATCCTAGGTGATGGTTCCTATTGGTAGAATAGAGGACCTATGTGTGGCCCTATTGTGTCGAAGTTTGCAGGTGGTCTTCACAGTCTGTGGTTTGTTTGTGAGTGTGTATAGGCATGCAGAACTCCCAAAATCTTACACCTCAATACTTTAGCTCAACAAAACGCCCACGGGTTGATAAATCAAAGACGGTGTTAAAACTCAGTTTCATGAGACCGTGTCCCCCAAGGTAAGGCAGCTGTCAAAACATCAAAAATACAGTTAATTAAGTTTGAGTCCACTCAATTTTTGAGTTCTATATCAACTGAATAAATTAAAGTGTTTATTAAAAATTTAAAACTATTGTGATACAGAGGCAGCATAAGTCATTGCAATGAAGGCTCTCAGCAAATAGGGCACTAATAATATTAATACGTGCAAAATCAAAATAATTATAAGTCCCAAATGAGCAGAAAAAAATCATTAGAGAAATAGACCGCATCCCTAGTAGAATCAGAAAGTCTTTCAACTCACCCCCCCCCACCCCCCAATATAGAGGGTTTCTGTACACTATTTTCACATGTTAGATCATTAAAACTGCTAAATCATTGTTTGGTCAAACATTTTACATTCTCAGCAAATAAGAGTGCACGTTTATAAAACGTCATATTACCTTAGTACTTACATGAACATGGATTCCGGCCATTCCATGCTAATGTAATGCGGAGATGGTAGGACAAGCTATATCCATGAACAATAGCGCACTATTATGAATGAATAGGGCACAGTGAGCTAGCAGAAGTCCCTTGAAGAAAGATACAGTATTGTGACCACACTATGAAGATTTAATCTAGAGCAGCAAGAAAGCGTCAATGGAAATAAATAAACATGACTCTGATTGACTGTGAGCTGCAGAAATAACGAACAGTGAAATGTGTAGGGGAAGACATCTGTTTTGAAAAGATGGCTATCAGACCCAAATTGAGCCCTAGTTAGCATAAGTCAGGAACATATACTTCTATATTTCATAGGACATTTGTTTCAAAGACAATAGCACAATATCAGTGTATACATGTATAAATCAGAGTAAAACTACATTCTGCATGTTGTTAATGATGCACAAAAATATAAATTCACAAAAAACCCTTCACATGTGTGAGCCGAGGACTTTGCCATTGTTCTTGTTCCATAAGGGTGAATAGCTAGTCGCCAACTATATGGCGTAGCAATGTGCAGGAAGGTTTGTCTTGCTATTGTTCTGTTGCTTCCATGAGCAGTAGCTGTTTAAGGAGCGGGTTATATGTTGGAGGGCATTGCTTTGCCAATTATATGGGTTTAGTGAGTGTTTCACAATCACTGGCCAGGAGCTTTCAAAGATATCCAAAAATAATAAACTGCACCCACTCAATCCATTTTTTCTTGTCATAAAGTCATAAACGTTTTTATTGAGCAAAAACATGCATATCAATCATCAGACTATCATTGCATCGGAGATTATTCAGCCCGTTCCCCGCTTATTTTTAACATAATTCCCTTCCCCCAACCAGCACCCCCCAACACAGGCGACCAGAGGTACATGGAGGGGCATGTCATCTTACCTCCCTAGTTGTACACATGTGGTGCCTTTTGTAAATCTGCCCCCACACAGTATTAATAGTTCAAATCCAGAGTCTATGCGGTCTGGTTGAACAGTTTCATGTTCTATGGTCCAAACCTGTTAAAAATGTTTATGCTGGTTGTTCAAATCAAACATTATCTTCTCCTTTGCTATTGTGTTCCAGAGCTTAATGTACCATCTGATTACATGTGGAGGATCTGTTATCTTCCTAAATCTGCTGCAATTAACGGTTTGGCTGCTGTTATTAAATGGTTTACCACAATCTTTGTTTTAATTACGCCTTTCGCTCTTGTCTTTCTAAAGCCCAGTGTCCTGTATAAGGTAACCTTGATGCATAACCACCAAATCTCAACCCATTAATTTTACAATAGCCAACCCGCATCCTTCAAATATGTCCATAAATCCTTAAAAAGCTAGCACCTCACCGTGTGGATCGATAGTGCTTTGTTGGTAGTTGATCTTTGCCATCCGAGTGGAAGAAGGTTATGGGGTAAAGGAGAGGTAAGGAGGAAGTGGGACGAGATAGGAAAGGAACAAGAGATGAAAGTAGGTAGCATTAATGAAATATGGGTACCATTTCCATAGACACCAGAGCCGGCTATAGGAATTACCTAGAAGGCAGGAGACTGTTTTGTTTCGTCTAACCCAGCATTACTCTAGTAATCTACAGTCACCCCAACAACTTAAGTTTTTACGTTTCTTATGTATCACGCAGTCGCCACAAAAGAGGTTCAAGCTGGCTCTCCAGGAAATCCAAATTTTATTCACGAAGTGTTGTGACATGTTTTGGCTTAACAACAAGCTTCATTGTGCTCTGGAGGGATTGTAGTTATTCTGTTGTTTTCAAATGGTATAAAAGGAGTGGCTTTGACAAACTCTGTATTGAAAAGAATGCTCCAAGATTGTTTCAGAAATCTTATTTTGACACTACCTTGGCTGTTGCTAATGTAGTGTGGGAGAAAGCTGTGTTCCTCTCATTTATTTGCTCTAGACAGCTTGTGTTTGGACTCTGGAATAGCTTGGGCCTGCAGGTCAGATTACAACAATGTGTGTTTCACGCCAACAAATGAAAAATGTTTAACTGAAAAGATGCCAACTTTGGCGCTTTGATAAGTCAGCCGTAACTGTGTGCAAAGGTTTACATCTAAAAACATAGTTTGTATTTAAAAGCTGATTTGTTTTTTGGACAGGCTTTAGAGGAAATGTTTTAAAGGGCAGTTTCTACAAAACCCCCTCATTTGCTAATGTCTGTTTTGAAAATACTGCAAACTTCAAATTTGCATTGGGTTGGCAGTTCAATATGACAAAATTAATGGAAACTTGTCTTTTTATTTTGATTGTCTACATCATTTGTTCATGGTTAGAAATTGGGTCTCAAGTTGGCAGAGGTATGCACCCTATCCAATTAGGGATCACAATCCTAGGTAGTGTAAGTCAGATACACAACCTAAGTTAACCTGTGCTCACCCTCTGGTAACTTGGCACAGAGCAGTCAGGCCTTAAGAGGCAATGTGTAAAATATTTGTGCACACTTTAATTACAGTAACACAGTGAAAACACCACAAAAAGATTCCATTCCAGTTTAGAACAATAGAGAATATGTATCTGAGTAAAACAAGACCGAAACTACAAAAATGAAATAAGTAGAACTTGAGATATACATTTTTAAAGATTAAATCCCAAAAAAGTGCTTAGAGGTTTATAGCGCTAAAAGGTTACTTGAGGTCTCGCTAGACCGGAGTAAATCCAAAGTTCAGGCCGACCACGATGGAAGGCAGACTGGCTACAGGATCCATGCATGGCCAGCCGAAAAAGTACATTGGATGGAGCAAACGTTGGAGTCGAAGACTTGATGCGTCGATTCTGATTCACACAGTGGTGTCGATACGTCGGAGTCAAGCTCGCAGTTGGGTCCCGCCTCGTCCTCGAGCTTTGCAGTCGGGACCTCGGATCGGCACTGCGTTGTCGTAAAACACCGCAGTTGGGTCCCGTATCGTTGTCGAGCCATGCAGGGATGTCTTCAGATTGGCACTGCGTCGGTTCCGATCAGCATTCAGTTGGCAGCTGGCTAACACAGCAAAGCAGTTAGCAAAGTGGCAGTCCCTCCTGCAGCATGGCAGTTCTTCTTCCAGGCAGAATGTCCTTTGTTCCAGCAAAGTTCTGATTTCGTGGTGTCAGGGGTCCAGTACGTCTACCCAGTTGTGCCTTTGAAGTGGGGGAGATTTCAAAGAAGCCTTTGAAGATCACAAGGTCCCTGCCTTTCCTTCCCTGGCTCCAGCTCACTACATGGGGGTGTGCAGCTCTTTGTGTGGGGACAGGCATAGCCCTATTCAGGTGCAAGTGTCAGCTCCTCCCTCCCAATCTACTTAAGGAAGGCCCATCAGCGAGGTGATGGGCCATCAGGATGCGATTGTCACACCCCAGCTCCCTTTGTGTGACTGTCTAGAGGGAATGCATAAAGCCCAACTGCCACCCAACCCAGATGTGTATTCATAGACAGGCAGAGGTACAGAATGGTTAAAGTAAGAAAATGCCAGCTTGCTAAAAGTGGTATTTTAAGACTTACAATTTAGAATCCGAATTCACCACAAGTTTTGATTTTAAATTGTGAGTCCAGAGATACCAAACTCCAAATCTCTATCTTTTCCTAATTGGAAATTACACTTAAAAGATGTTTTAAGGCAATCCCAATGTTAAATTATGGTAGAGATAGGCCTTGCAGAAGTGCAAAACGAACTTAGCAGTTTTTCATTACTAGGACATGTAAAACTCAAACGTACATGTCCTACCTTTTAAATACACTGCATCCTGCCCATAGGGCTGCCCAGGACCTACTTTAGGGGAGACTTATATGTAACAAAAGGGGAAAGTTTGGGCCTAGCAAGTAGGTTAACTTGCCAGGTCGAAATGGCAGTTAAACTGCACACACAGGCTCTGCAGTGGCAGGCCTGAGCCATGTTTAAAGGGCTACTGAAGTGGGTGGCACAATCAGTGCTGCAGGCCCACTAGTAGCATTTAATGTACAGGCCCTGGGCACCTATAGTGCACTTTACTAGAGACTTTTACGTAAATTGAATATGCCAATTTTGGATAAGCCAATGTTACCATGTTTTGAGTACAGATCATATGCACTTTAGCACTGGTTAGCAGTGGTAACGTGCCCAGAATCCTAAAGCCAGCAAAAATGAAGTCAGCAAAACAAGAGGTCAGAATGAAAAAAGTTAGAGGAAACAACGCCAAGGACCAGGTCCAACATTCATGTTTTTAAGTTTGTAATAATGCCTGCCTAAAACTAGGCAGCAGTGTATATTGAAGGGTTATTCACATTTCCCTCCCTGTCCTCCTGTGTTTCACACAGCATTGTCCCTTTTCACACCTAATATGCCTTGGTACTTTGGAGACCAACTGCCTGGCATCAGAGACCTTCCAAAGGATGCATGAAGGGTGGGACACATGTTTCCCATACACCCAGGTCCCATTTCTCTGGAAAAGATCAAAGTACAACCCGAAACAGCTCCTTTATAGTGTGGTGATAAGGTTCCCCAGCGCTGCTCTTGTTCCACCAGAAATGCAGTCCCCCACCTTATATACAGGTAGGGCATCCTTTGGTTTTGCAGCAGTGTAGGTTCTGCCTACATCGCTTGCACAAAATAATTTACAGCGGCCAGCCTGATACGAAGAGCCACCACCTTCAGAGCATCAGGAAGTCTGCCATGTTTGCCATAAAGCATATCTTTGAAACTGGAATGAAGCTACTTTGCCAAAAATATTAGGAAGGGAAAGCGTGAGAACCTTAGTATGATTAACTCTGGAATTCATTGCCAATGGGAGACTGATTTCACCATTTAAAATCTCCTGCATGGCCCACTTGCAGTGAACAATGACCTGGCACAAATGAAGACTTCCCTGCATGATGCACTGAAAGATTCTTGCCTGCTTGTCTGTCTAAGAATTCACAGTGTCAGTGAATACAATCCATTTGATCCAGCGCGATATTAGCAAACAGCATTTATACACTAGATACTCACTTGGGCCCATACATTCATACTACGCTAATACTTACGCTGGGGTTGTCAGTTGATACTCTTTATCAAAATCCCTGCTACCAATTACCTTCCGATTGAAGAGTAATGACTTACCAATGAATCCTTTGCTAATTGGGAAGTTTAAAATGAGTGACATTCATTACAGTACATAATCCTGAAATAACCACTGAGTCAGGAAGTTTTAAATTGTTTATCTAAAGATTTAGCAGAGTAAAATACAGAACCACATGGTACTAAATCGCATATCAAGGATGAAGCATAGAATAATAATTATTGATTAATGACGGTCCCTCAGAAAGGAGAAGATAGAGACAGCAGCGCAACCAAAGGTTGCATTTATATTTACCTAAGTGCGAGAACCAAACCCCTTGGCCAAGGAGTTGGTAAAGAATAGGACCCAGGAAGGATGAAGAGCAAAGACCTCCTCCAGGATCAGGACAGGACCGGTGACCTCTCTACAACGACACCTGCGTCGTTCCCCTCTCTGATACTCGACTTCTCCTCGATTCTCCTGTGCCTTCCTTCTAATGGACACCGCCGCCCCCTCCTCAGGACCTCTCTGGACAGCGGTTCAATTTGCAATCGATCAGCTTAGCAGTCTGGAGCTCTTCTGTGCGTTCTGAGAGTAAGCTCTAGTCTCCTGTGCGCGCTCTGCGGTCTGAGCTAAACTAATGAACTAATTCTATATCTATTATACCCTTCTACGCCCATGTACCTCCCATTAATGTTGCCAAAATATGGGACCACTACTTCTGATTGGACAGGGACAGGGGGTTGGTTCTCACACCATATGATTTTAATACGAATTCTGAAGACCTTTGTTTTATAATACCGCCCATCAAATTTAATACATTGGCTTTATTTCCCACCCGTCTCACGACAAAGTTTATTCATTTTCCATATACATAGTTGCAAGTTTGGCAAGAACACATGAATATATCAATATCGGCCATTAGGTCGCTGCCTTGGACGACGTCCAGGTTGACTTCATCTTTATTCTTTGGCAGCCAAGCAGGGCACATGCGCAGAATCATTGTCTCTCGAGTTTCAGTTTACCAACCCCAGGCCCAAGTTTACGAACTAATAAAAGTTAAAGAAGAAAATATTAAAATCACAAATAAAATGTTTCACTGTATACCCACTCTTTCTACTCTATCCCTATTTACTTATAAATTCAATCCCGCATTAGTAGCGTTAGGAAAACGACAATTTAATAATAACACAAGAGCAAGCTGAAGCATGTGAAAACATCAAGCAGCCATTTTAATGCACACTGCGCAGAAGCAGGAGTTTCCCACCAAGCAAAGAAAGACGTCACAACAAGTGATATGGTTGAGACATGCGCATTGAAGTTCCAGCGCTTTAGCGGCCATTTTAGAAAAAGACAAGCGTTACTTGTTAGTTAGAACACATAGGCAAGCTTCCTTGCTATTCATGTAGTGTATGCAAAGTTAATATACCCAATACAAGATTAATAAATTAATACTGTGAGGAGATTGCATTCGAGCAAGTCTCATTTATGAGTCCTTGCTCCATCAGTCCCCTCTCTGATGGCGTTTAAGAGCCATCAAATACTACCCATAATCAGATGCCAACTTCTAGCAAATAGTTTCATTCTCATTTTTACACTTTCTATTTTTCACATCCCCTTTCAATTTCTTGTATAATTCACTTCTCAATTCTTCAAGTTCAATTTCGTCAAACTTTCTCTTCTTTCCTTTTCCTGTCACATTATATGATTCACTCTTTCTACAACATTTGCACCATATTATTATCGTCAGTACTATTATTGCTATCCCTGCTAAGGGTACTAATATTTGACCTACAAGTCCTTTCCCTACATTAGCAAACCAGGTACCAATTGACGCAATACTACTTGTCAATCTTTCCCATACACTATCAACTTCCAGTGGTTTTAATTCTTTCTCAAGTTTCGTTATATTCTGTATATATGTTCCAATTTCTGCACTTTTATCAGGTATGTAAGTGCAACAGTGTTTCGCCTTCAATAATTTACAGACTCCGCCCTCTTTTGCCAATATAATATCAAGAGCAAGTCGATTTTGCATAACCATAGATCTAATCGCAACCATCTCCGCATTAATCATTAGAAATCCTCCAGCAGTATCCGTTGATAAACGATCAACCACTGTAGACAATTTACATATTTTCCTTGAGTTCAGAATTATTCCCACCGAAGGTATTAATGCACCAAATATATCACCTACGAATTCCGAAAAACTAGCTCTATTACTACGTGTTAGTTCGCCATTATTTTCATTAATCCCAGTGTTTCTTTTTACGTGGTATATTTTTGGAAATACTATTCCAAAATAACAACTTCCATACCACCGTGCAGGAAGCCTAAAGTAAGCCTTATTCCCGCACACATAATAGATTCCAGGAAAAACTGAATCTGTTCCTCCTTTGATTCCCCAACCTCCAAGAATTAAGAAATTGTGTTCACATTCACTGGTACCGATGAAAACATTGTTATAATCAGTCTTTAATCTATGTAGACAAATTTTCCCTGTCTTTACGAAATCCAGAGCCATAGCAGCTTGAGCCTTGCCAGGTGTGTAACTCCCTTCTTTCTCAGCCTAAGGGGGCAAATGAGCCTTATGCTCAGAAGCTTTCTTTTGAAAATCTTGTCTTCTATCTTCCACTAAGTTCAAAAATATCTTTTCTTCTTCTTGTAAAGAACATGTTAGATTGTGTCTATGTGCATGTGTTATGTCTATTGATTTCATTGTTAAGAAAAATTCTCCCATAAACTGTGCGTCTTGACTACTAAGCACTGGGTTCATGCTCTTTCGAATCGGAACCTCAGAAAATATCACATCTATGTTTGAATAATAATATTGAAGTCTGCCTGTTCTATAAAATAAACTAGATAAAACACTACATGATATGCCATATGTTAATGGTAGGTGGTGATATGTTAACCCTTCTGCTACTGATTCAGGTAACTTCATACAGACGTAACAATTACTAACTTCCATGGTGTCTACATATTGAAACAATAACTTTGTGAAAACATTTAGACTAGTGTCGTTATCAGTTATTTCATGATGAAATTCTGGTTCATTTTCTGCCATTAGTTCTACTCTATTACCCTTCAAGTGTGCTGTCCTTCCCTTAGTTTCGTTATTAATCTTTTTGATCTATTATCATAAGGTAAGGAACTGGTACGATCAGGACTAACCATACTATAAGCACCATTACTAGACTACATATGCATATTGCACAGCATCTTCTACAACATCTCTGTTTTGGTCTCCCAGCAACTCTATCATCAGACATTTCGACAGGGAAGATTGCTCTTCTTATCTGTTTTCGCTTTTCTTTATATTATTATTTCACTTAGTCAAGGTGGTCTTGTTTCTTTCTCATACGTCAGTTCTGTACTTGTTCCTTCGTCACCACTTTCACTTGACTCTGAGCTTTCGTAATCTTCAAGAATGATGTAAGTCCAATCAGGACCCTTGAATTTGTTATTCACAAGTTTCAGTCTTTTACTTCTTCTTTTCTCAGTTTTATTTTCTCGTTCGGTTTGGCTTGTTACTTCATTTACTTGATCTGGATCTTCACTTCTGGTTCTTATGTGGTATTTTATTCTTTTAATGACACTAGGCCAATGATCACCTTTTCTTGCTTTCTTTGTTTGCACTGTTTCTTTGTTTTTGTCTTCAGCAATCTCTTTATTTTCACTGTTTAACACCTTTTCGTTTTCTGCAATTACTGTTTTTCTTACTTGCTCTTTTTCAGGCCTTATTGGTTTTTCTTCTGCAGCTCCTCCGTGAGTTTCCAATAATTGACCTTGTTCTTTGTTTAATTCTTCATGTTCATGTTTCTCGAGATCTTTTTCTTCTGTGTATTTTTCTGGATCTAACTGGTTCTGATCAGGGCTTATTGCACTTTGTACTTCTGCAGCCTGACCGGATTCTTCTAAACCTGTCTGTCCCTGCTCAAAATTTGTTGATTCTTCGTTAATTTGAGCCCAATTTCCTCTCCCTATCTGGTCCTGCTCAGGTTCTTTTATTGTATGTTCTTCTTTTCCCTGAGCTGCTTCTTCTTCACCTATCTGATCTTCTTCAATTTCTTCCAAATTTGTTTGACTTCTTGTTCTGTGGTAAACTTCAGGAATTTCTACCACTGGTATCCAATCCTGACTTGTGCTCGGTTGTTCTTCTGCAGCTTCTCTTGAATCTCGAGCCTGAGATTCTTCAGCTGGGCAACCTTCAGCTTCCTCAGAGATTGATGCTGACTGCGGATTTTCTTCTTCAGGGTCTGGTACTCTTTTGGTGTGGCTTACATGAATCCAATTAGGAAATCCTGCACACTTCACTGCTGTATTGGTAGTCAGTATGACCTGACAAGGTTTTCCCCATCTAGGTGATAGACACGTCTCTCTGGTGTGATTCTTCACTACCACCCAATCACCAGGATACAGATCATGTTCTTGTTCAGGCTGCCTCGAAACTGCGTCTTCTCTTACCTCATGAGAGACAGAACGCACTAGGTCAGCCAATCCTTTGCAATAATCCAGAACCATATCATCAGATATATTCAGCAGTTTGTTTATGGGAACATGTGCTTGTCTCATTGCTCTTCCCATCATTATCTCGTGTGGGCTCAATCCCGTATTTCTATCGGGAATGCTTCTGAGTCCCATTAAGACGAGTGGCAATGCATCTGGCCACTCCAATGATGTTGATGCACACATTTTTCCCAGTCTGGATTTTATAGTACCATTCAATTGTTCAACCACACCAGAAGCCTCTGGACGATATGCACAGTGCAATTTTTGTTCAATTTGGAATGCTTCGCAGATTATTTGGATCACTTCACTGTTAAAATGTTTTCTCTATCTGATTCCAAAGTTACTGGGAAACCAAACCTAGGAATGAGTTCTCGTAGTAACAGCTTTGCGACTGTAATGCTGTCACTCCTCCTGGTAGGGTAAGCCTCCACCCATTTTGAAAACAGACACACTATGACCAGTACATATTTCAACCCTCTGCATGGTGGTAACTGTATAAAGTCGAACTGTAGTCTTATAAATGGTCCTCCTGCTTTTCCGATTTTTCCAAACCCAATTATTGTTTTTCTTCCTGGATTATGCATTTGGCAAGTCAAACATCTCTGGCAAAGGCTCTCTGCTACAGCCCTGAACTCGGGATTGTACCAGTTCTGTCTGAAAAGCCTAATCATTGCATCTCTCCCTATGTTTGTGTCTCCATGATACATCCTGGCCATTTGAGAGAGCAGACAGTCAGGCATGACTGGTCTGCCATCAGCACAAATCCACACTTCGTCATCTCCTCTTTGTGAACAACCCACCTTGACCCATATTTTCTTCTCACTTTCATCAGCATCATCTTGCAATCTTCTAACTTCATTCCATGTTTCAGGTGGCATATACAGCATAAGTTGGCAGCTGATTCCCATTCTTTCCACCCTTTTATTGACTGACAATCTATTTCTGGCACAATGTTGAGCCACAAGATCTGCATATCGGTTGCCGATTACCACCCAGTCATCTCCTGACTGGTGTGCGGCACACTTTACCACAGCCAATTCTTTTGGTGATTGTATTGCTTCCAGCAATTCCCTTACAAACTGTCCATTTTTAATGGGGGATCCTGAAGAAGTCATGAAATCCCTCTGCATCCATAGTTGGCCAAAATCATGCACAACCCCGTAACCATATTGGCTATCTGTAAATATAGTTACTTTTGATTCCTCCCAATTTTGCAAGCTTTTATCAAAGCAATCAATTCAGCTACTTGTGCAGATTTTACTCCTGGTAAATAGGATGCTTCGACTATTCCAGTTAATTCACATACTGCATATGCTGCAGTCAGTTTACCATCTTCATGCCTCTGGCATGAACCATCAACAAACAGCTCCCTGTCTGGCTTCCTTAAGGGAAATTCCTGAATGTCAGGACGTGGTTTTGTGCATAACTCTGTGACTTGTAAACAATCATGTTCTTCTTCTTCTTCATCTTTAATTTCCTCATGATATGGGTCTGGTAGTAAGGTAGCGGGATTTACTATTGTGCACCTTACTATGGTCACATTTTCAGCACCCATTATTATTCTCTCATATTTAGTCAGCCTACTAGGAGTAAGATGCTGAGTTCGAGTTCTTGTCAACAGAATCACAACTGCATGTGGAACATACACCTTTACAGGATGTCCCATCACGATTGACTCACTTTGTTCAATGCTCAAACAAGTAGCCGCTACTGCTTTTAAGCAGCCTGGCAACGCGGCTGCCACTGGATCCAAGGTAGCAGAAAAATATGCTATAGGACGTCTGTCTAGACCATGTCTTTGAGTTAAGACTGAAAGTGCACAATTTTCTCTCTCGTGACAGAACAATGCAAAGTTTTTCTTATAGTCGGGCATGCCTAGGGCTGGTGCTGAACACAGAGCATTTCTCAATTTTACAAAGGCTCCTACGCTCTCATCATCCCACTCAACTGGGTCCTTGGCCTTCTTTTTTGTCATTTGTATTAGGGGCTTTGCTAACAAGGAAATCCTAGTATCCATTGTCGACAGTAACCTACTATTCCTAGGAACATTCTCACTTCTCTTTGGGTTACAGGCATTTGCATTTTCTTTATTAATTTTACTCTTTCCGAGGTTATTCTTCTTTTTCCCCTCTCAATTTGGTGTCCCAGATATTTAACTGCTGTTGTACAGAACTGCATTTTTTCAGGTGAGACCTTATGCCAGAGGTCTTCAAACTTTTTTGCTCTGAGCCCCCCTAATCAAAATGTTTTGAGATCGGGCCCCCCTCCAAAACTTTATGTATAGATTGAGGGAGCGGAGGGACATGGCTACGTTCAGGGGGCAGGCCCCCCGCAAACAATCAATCACAGAGCTCAATCAATCAATCAGGGAGTTTTGAAGTGCACTACTAACCCGTGGGGGTCTCAAGGCGCTGGGGGGGGTGGGGGGGGAGAGAGAAGCAGCTCTGGTCAGTCGAAGAGCTAAATAAACCATATTTACAATACTTGTGCCTCAGTAGGTACTGTTACTCTAACAAAACAATGGCACTCCTAGGTACCATTCAGAAAAAAAAATCAAATACTCAAAGAGCTAATTAGCTGCCACATGCAATTAATGCTGTACACACTGAGTCAGAAGTATATCTACTATATGTGTTTCTGAGAAAATGTATCAATTTCCTTAATGCAAAATAACAGACACATGAAACACTCGATTCACTGAACATAATAAAAAATGAGCAAAGTGTCCCCACTGAAACAGAACCACAAGGAAAAGAAAACAACATATTTTGACCTCGGCAACTTTAACAAGCAAACTAACAACGTGGAGACATTGAAACAAACAATGTGGGGCCATTAAAAGGCCAGTAGACAACTAAAGATGATTTCTTGTAGTTGTTCGTTATGAGAAATACACATGTACTGGAGTATGCTGCATGGAAATCTATCTGCATATTCCCCACATTCGTTCATTTATTCCCCTGTTGCTCTCCTAGTGTACATCTGACATACCTACCGACTCACATTTTTGATTTCCATAACCTCTTTCAATTTTCTATTTGCCTTTTCCATCCTTCGCATGTTCAATTCATCTTACTATTCAACCTCACGCCTCATCTTTTTCCACCTAAACCTCTGTTTGTCTTCCTCCTCTTTCTGTCTTAATTCCCCCCACCACCAACTCCTTAACGCCCTAACTATTTCTAATAATATAGTATCGGGTGCACTTTTTTCCTTAAATAATCACTCCACTACAGACCCAAAAAGTAAATAGCAAACATTACAATTTATGACGCCAATAGCTTTAACTTTTACAAATGGAGACCTTTACTGTGAAAATACAAAACACTTACTTTTTTTCTTTTTAAGCAACCTCCTTGACCCTGCCAGCACATTTACTGACCCCTGCCCTCACTGTACTCTGGAATAAATGAAGACAGCCTGGAAATGTGGCAAATAAAGATCGCTGCACTTCCAGGCCATCTTCATTTACATGCATCTGCAGAGGTATTCGCGCCCCCCTGGGAACCCATCCACGCCCCCCCAGGGTGGCGCGCCCCACAGTTTGAAGACCTCTGCCTTATGCCCTTCTTCAGCCAAATGATTTAATAGTGCTATGGAATCAACAACACAGTCCTCTCTGGTGTTCGATGCTACCAGTAAGTCGTCGATATATTGCACTAGGACTGAACTTCCTGGCATCACTAGTTTCTCAAGGCACTTTTTCAATATCTGATTAAAGATAGAAGGACTTTCCGTGTACCCCTGTGGAACACGATTCCATACATAGACTTTGTTCTCAAATTTAAAGGAAAAAAGATACTGGCTATCTGGGTGCAATGGTATTGAAAAGAACGCTTGGCATAAATCAATCACGGTGAACCATCCTGCATTCCAAGGGATCTGGTATAGAATTACTGCAGGATTTGGCACTATAGGACAACATGGTTCCACAATCTTATTTATTTTCCGCAGGTCTTGAACAATCCTATATTTTCCGCTAGGTTTCTTTAAACCCATTATTGGTGAATTACATGGGCTACTCATTACTTCTTTTAGTATGTTTTGTTCTACCATTCGATTGATTTCTTCAATGACTCCTGTCTTTACTTCTGCACTCATTTTGTACTGTCTAGTATTTGGGAAAATCGCACCTTATTTTACAGTAATTTTAACTGGGTCTATTTTGGCCATAAGTCCTACTTCTTTTCCTGTGAAATCCCATACTATGGGGTTTACTGAAGTTTTTAATTCTTCTGGCAGCTCATTTTTTGTTATTAACGAAAACATTTCATCTAATTCTGTACCTTGTTTTGCAATCATAAACTTATACACATGATCTTCGTCTTGGGTCTGAACTGCCACACCATCCGGGGTGCAGAAAATTGTGCAATTCATCTTGCATAGCAAATTACGGCCTAATAAATTTACTGGACTGGAATCACACACTACAAATTGATGCATTTCTCTGAAATTTCCAATTTTAACTTCCATTGGTTCAGTAAGAGGTGTTCTAATCTTTCGATTAGCTAATCCCACTACTTGGATAGCTTCTCCAGAGAGAGGAAGGTCTGGAATGTCTGCTGTTCTCACAGTAGACCGGGTAGCACCAGTGTCCAAAAGAAAAGTAATATCATTACCTTTCACATTCCCTTCAACATATGGACCTGACTGATCTACCGGTAAGGATGCGCCAAGTACGCACTCCTTCTCCCCCTCTCCTAGGCACTGTCATGAACTGTATTGACAGAAATCGTCCTGTAAAAGCAACTGTGATGTTACATAATCATTCTTACCACTTCCTCCTTGATATCCGACGTCTGTACCGTGCTTTGCTCTGCTTACATTACCCTGAATAGGTGCAGGTGGCAACTGACTCTGAGGATTTACACCCTGCTGTGAGTCATTCTGCGTCTGTGGATTTAAATTTTGATTTGGGCCATTATTGTTCCGAATCTTTTACATTCATCATTCCAATGCCCCAATTTTCCGCATCCATGACAAGGAAATTTCTTTTTAGCTTCTTCTCTACTCATTCGTCCTCTCACTTTTCCACCATTCCCAGTGTCGCCATTCGTTCCAGAATCCTTTCCTTGATTTTCACTCGGATTATCCAAATTAATTCCCCGTTTCCGGCCATTTTCACCTGTGCCCACATCACTTTTTCCTGCAATTTCTTGTGCCTTTCCTCAATATCGTCTCCACAGTATTTTGCATATTTCAAAATTTCGTCGATCGGTTTCCCCTGCCAACACAACATGTGTTGTTTAATCATCTGACAAATCTCTGGCTTCAGACCATAGACAAATCGATAAACAAACTGACTCATGTTCTTGTCTCCAATATCCTCAAATCCACTATACTGCTTAAATACCTGCAGTAAACGCTCATAATAGGCGTGTACCGATTCACTGGCTTCTTGGGTGGTTCGGTCTATTTTCACCCAATCCGTTTCTTTCGGTGGTATTTTGCCTTTCAGGTAAGTTATGACCTGCTGATACTTTTTCATTACATCATTTGACAGGGCACCTGTCTTTGGATCTCTAGGATACTCTTCACTTGGCCAATCAACTGTAATTTTACAATCTGTCCACAAATCGGCAGGTACCACTATGTCAAACAAACCATCCAAATCCTTCAACAATACCTTTGACACCTTCACAAACCTCTCAACCTGCTTGTACCATTCAATTGGTTTTTCTCTCAACTTTGGGAAATCATTCATAAATGACAAAATATCCTGTCTGCTCCATGGGACATGTACATATCCCCCTCCTGGAACTTCTCGCATCGGATACATTTGATCTGTCTTCCCTGTTTCCTTCATTAAATATTCAGAAGCTGTTCTACTGGATCGTGCCTCTTCCTTTTTCTTTGCCCATCGAACTCTCCATTTATCTAGGTCTCCCCATTTTTGCAAGACTGTCATTAACTCCTTTACTTGTAACTTTCTTCCAGAGGCATTCATATTTTCTAAATCTTTGTCTGAAAAATCTGCTCTATAGGGTTTCTGCAACACTTTTGATCTCCCTATTTCAATTCCCATTTGCAAAGCTAAATCTGATAATTTCTCATGGAATATTTTTACATTTCTGGTGATACTTCTGCATACGAACAATAATTCTTCTTCATCGTAAGCATTTAGGCGATCTAACCCCACATTTCCTGCTATTATTTGTTCTAATTCAACTTTTAATTTATAAATATTCAACATTTTTGGAGGTGTACACTGCTGATCTGATCCTTGTGCCCACCTTTCTAAGTCTTCTGGACTAACTACAGTGACACTTTTTGCTCCCGATGAAGTTATTAAGTTTATATCTTTCGAGCACCCAGGTGTAGTTCTTCTGGGAGTACTATTGACAGAATCTCGAATTGGTAAATCCATTAATGATATTGTAGATTCACAATCACTAAAGTGTTCCTCAAACATTACTACTGCTTCAGGTTTAGGAATATTCACAGGAGTAGGCATAGCTAGTGGTGGAGGATAGTTTCCTTTGTCACTATATAACGGGACTACTGGACCAATTGTTACAGGTATGGTCAAGGAATTAGGATGCACTTTTATCTGTGTTATTTTCTGTATTAATTCTGCTCTGGTCTTCTCTAGGGCTTCTTTTTCCTTGTCGTGAAGTATCCTACTAGGTGTGAAATCATGCATTACCTGTGGTACTAATGGAGTCTTTAACGGTGGTGCACTTGGGGTGCATCCACCTGTCCCTTCCTGATATGGTGGGGGGTTCTTTAATATCTCTTCCATAAATTCATCTTCAGAATCTCCATTTCTCATTAAGTGTTTTGTCTTTTCTGTGCATTTTCTCCCTAACAATTCTTCTGCTGTGAATATTGGATATAATCCCTTGGTAAGCATTGCCCTCCTCCACTGTTTCATCTGACCATCCCTAGACTCATGTTGGTTTCTTGGGAAAAATCCTCGATAACCCCTATTACTCCTGGATCGGTCACGCTCAAATGCCTCGGTTTCCCATTCCTCTAAGGCTTCGTACTGAGTTAATCTAGGTCTGGGTTCTAAGTCATTCATCCTCAATCTCAAATTTTGAAGAATTCTTCCATTGAAGGTGCCATTCTCAGGAAATGCTAATATTCCATCATTTTTGGTATATTCTATCCAATTCTCTATCCATACACAAGTATGATAACCTCTCTCCATCATCATGAATGAAGCGGGCGTTTTAGCTGGTGGAATGATAATTCCTTCCCTAGTTTTGATTGGTTTATCCTTTTTAAAATAGTTCTTAATCTTTTGCAGAAAGGACATTTTCTCTTCTCTCCGTACATCTTGGGTAAAACTCGATGTATAAAATTATATTCTGCAAAGCCTAAATATCTCCTATCCGGTCGAGTTCCTGTTAAAGTTGGATCGCGTTTTAACATGCAATCTCTATCCACTAAGATTTTAGCTTCTATGATATCAACCAATCAAGTGTCTGCTAACTTCTATTTCTGAAACAATCCTAGCGCGGCCTTTCTGTGACGTTAGTCTGTCAACCCCTCCTTTACAATCTGCGCTTCTCTGTCCCTCGCTGATTTCAACCAATCCCAGCGTGGCACCTATGACGTCAGTACTGCTCCTGACTACTGACCCCTCCTTTACAAGAGTCGTTCCACACCCGCTGTTTCAACCAATCCCAGCGCGGCGTTTTGTGACGTCAGCTCCCTCTCCGGCAGTTGACCCTCCCTTTACAAATTCGTACGCAAAAACTTTATTCTCTCTACGACTTTAATTAAAATTCAGTAACAACATAAAACATTCGCTATCGTGCCAGTTTCTCTAATTTTTGAAAAAGATAGTTTCTCTCACACTTAGTCAAACCTTTCCGTTTACTAAACATACACTACGAGTAAAACCCTTCCGTTTACTCTTCACACAAGCTCCAGAAGTACCTGTTACTTCTTCAATGTTACCCTTTCTAGGTGATATAACATCAAATTTTACCAGCGTACTCCTTTGCTATTACTCACACGTATAGAGTCCCTAACCAGTACTGATAGTCCTGCTTAACTTTTCAATACTATTTCTGCCTGACAGATAACCTCACTGCAGTATGGCTTCCACTTACCATCCGCTATTCACTTTTCCCCGGGGAATTCTGGACAACATAAAACAAACTTTGAATACACGGATGTTAGTTCATAAAAATAAAATTCTCATTACCCAATTAACAAAGTAAAACCATCCTCTGCTAACCAGAAAACTGATCCAGCGCGATATTAGCAAACAGTATTCATACACTAGATACTCACTTGGGCCCATACATTCATACTATGCTAATACTTACGCTGGGGTTGTCAGTTGATACTCTTTATCAAAATCCCTGCTACCAATTACCTTCCGATTGAAGAGTAATGACTTACCAATGAATCCTTTGCTAATTGGGAAGTTTAAAATGAGTGACATTCATTACAGTACATAATCCTGAAATAACCACTGAGTCAGGAAGTTTTAAATTGTTTATCTAAAAATTTAGCAGAGTAAAATACAGAACCACATGGTACTAAATCGCATATCAAGGATGAAGCATAGAATAATAATTATTGATTAATGACGGTCCCTCAGAAAGGAGAAGATAGAGACAGCAGCGCAACTAAAGGTTGCATTTATATGTACCTAAGTGCGAGAACCAAACCCCTTGGCCAAGGAGTTGGTAAAGAATAGGACCCAGGAAGGATGAAGAGCAAAGACCTCCTCCAGGATCAGGACAGGACCGGTGACCTCTCTACAACGACGCCTGTGTCGTTCCCCTCTCTGATACTCGACTTCTCCTCGATTCTCCTGGGCCTTCCTTCTAATGGACACCGCCGCCCCCTCCTCAGGACCTCTCTGGACAGCGGTTCAATCTGCAATCGATCAGCTTAGCAGTCTGGAGCTCTTCTGTGCGTTCTGAGAGTAAGCTCTAGTCTCCTGTGCGCGCTCTGCGGTCTGAGCTAAACTAATTAACTAATTCTATATCTATTATACCCTTCTACGCCCATGTACCTCCCATTAATGTTGCCAAAATATGGGACCACTACTTCTGATTGGACAGGGACAGGGGGTTGGTTCTCACACCATATGATTTTAATACGAATTCTGAAGACCTTTGTTTTATAATACCGCCCATCAAATTTAATACATTGGCTTTATTTCCCACCCGTCTCACAACAAAGTTTATTCATTTTCCATATACATAGTTGCAAGTTTGGCAAGAACACATGAATATATCAATATCGGCCATTAAGTCGCGGCCTTGGACGACGTCCAGGTTGACTTCATCTTTATTCTTTGGCAGCCAAGCAGGGCACATGCGCAGAATCATTGTCTCTCGAGTTTCAGTTCACCAACCCCAGGCCCAAGTTTACGAACTAATAAAAGTTAAAGAAGAAAATATTAAAATCACAAATAAAATGTTTCACTGTATACCCACTCTTTCTACTCTATCCCTATTTACTTATAAATTCAATCCCGCATTAGTAGCGTTAGGAAAACGACAATTTAATAATAACACAAGAGCAAGCTGAAGCATGTGAAAACATCAAGCAGCCATTTTAATGCACACTGCGCAGAAGCAGGAGTTTCCCACCAAGCAAAGAAAGACGTCACAACACGTGATATGGTTGAGACATGCGCTGTGAAGTTCCCGCGCTTTAGCGGCCATTTTAGAAAAAGACAAGCGTTACTTGTTAGTTAGAACACATAGGCAAGCTTCCTTGCTATTCATGTAGTGTATGCAAAGTTAATATACACAATACAAGATTAATAAATTAATACTGTGAGGAGATTGCATTCGAGCAAGTCTCATTTATGAGTCCTTGCTCCATCACATTGTTCCCTTAGTTCACTCTGGAGTTTCACACAAAGGGCACAAAAAATGATTGAAATGGGACTGGCCCTCGTACAGCCAGTGGATTACGTGAATATGTTCAGATGTTGTAGGAAACATAGGTTAACAACTGGCTTATCCTGGGAATCTGTCTCCTAGAATAGACTCAAGGTTACTATAAGAATAATTCAGATAAACGTCTGAGTCGAATCCTCACCAGAGGACAGTTGTGACCACTGATATTTTCAGAAATCACTTGGTAGACAGAACCTTTGAAATAATGAGCTCTTGATGCTGTTTTTTAGATGTTCTGACTGGTGGATTAAATGCTACAATTTGTGCAGACGCTAAGCAGTTCTGGAACACGGCAGCTTGGCAAATAAGCAAGAGCACACATGAATAGGAGGAGGAGCCGGTTATAGGCAGCAGACAAGATGACTGCAGTGCTTGAGTCCACAGTGAGAAAGGATAATATGGAGACTGCACAGCAGAGACAATGGAAGCAGTTGTGGGGGGGCTAGCCGAGAGGAGAAAACAGGGAAGGCATGGGAAGCAGGAACTTGATGTGACGCAAACAAAGAATTCCAGTGCAGTAGAGGGAAGACCTGACTAGACACTCGAGAAGCACTAGATGCAGAATCCAGGAAGCAGTTAAGTAAACCTGTGTAAATCCTTGGACTAGTGGGTTTGCTCTGAGAGCGCTAGTTTGATCCAATACTGTTGCCATGACGTCCGCCACACCCTTGATACTAGCCCAGTCGGTTCTTTTCTGCACTGAGAGGGTCCATAGTACAGTGTTGCGATCTGCATTATTGCAGCAGTGGTTTGTTTTCTGACACTGCCTGAGTTTTGTAGAGAGGTATCTCCAACTTTGGACTTGAATCAAAGGAAAGAGATCCTTTATCTATGTTTAGTGGCCCCCACACCTTAGGGGTTCCAGCCAGGAAGCCGCCTTGTCTTGTCCTGTCACTCTCCTGGAACCGGTGGGTGCAGAATGTCTGAGATTGATAGGTAGCTACTTCCATCTGGCAGAGAACAAGTGGACCAGTTGTTACTGGATATTTCTTCAGCTTGCCCATGTGAAAGGTTTCTCATACGGAGCAAAGTAGACCCTCTAGCCCAGGAGAGTTGGAGCTTCAGCAGAGAAATTACAGGAATCACCTTTAACTGGACATTTTGCTATGGATCTCGGCTGGTGTTTAGGAAAGCCTCCTTATACAGTGTCCAAAAAGTGTTTCCTGAAAGTTTGGTGATTTTTAGAGTACCAGGAAAGGAATCATGGAACTTTCTCTAGAAACTTTGAGAGTTAGGAATTTCTCACCTCTGGAGAACCGGGAGAGGATGTCAAGCTTCCCCCAAAGACATGAATTCCCCGGCTACATTTCAGAAGTAACAACAAATTATAGGGGTGGGCCCTAATTACCCCGCATAACATGGGCTAAAGCATATGCAAATGAAAAAGGGTTGTATTGCGGGAATTAATTTGTATATCGTTGTTTGTCCAATGATTACACTAATTAATCACCGGCGATTTCTGCACGATTTCTGCTAATTTATTTTAAACAATTCAATTAAGCTTATAATCGTTCACTCCTGCAGTGAATACCTGGGTTCTCCAGTGTTGTCAAATATATTAAACATACACAAAATACATCAAATAAGCAGAACATGTATAAGGGACAGTTAACACAGAAAATGTACACATACATAAAACATATATCACAAGGCTTCAACACCTAATGTACCAACTAGGAAGTTTCTATTCATCAGTCTTCCTGTTCCTTTTATCAATTATGGCTGCGTTGTTTACTTTTCACATAGTCCAAAGTGGAGATAGTCTGTGGGTTATACACACATGAGGAAAAGCTTTCTCCTCTATATTCTTAGATGTGTATCCAAATTTCTTTTACAATATTCTATTAAATTTGCAAAAGACATTTGTAAACGCCCCGCCCTGCCAATACACTGATGAATCCACATACTGTTAGCTTAGAGTGGAAATTTATGCCTTGACCTCTCAGTAAATGGATTATCGTAAATGTGGACCCAAGGGGATGGAAAGACTTAGATTTGATACATAAGTCTGGAAAAAAGGGTTTAGTGTGCCCTTCTGTATTTATCTCGTCATGTGTCTGAAAGTTTTACGGAATTTGTCCTTAGAAGCAGTGGATCTCCTAAGAAGCATTGGAGTGTTTCTCATGGAGGTATTCCCTAGAATAGCCATCATATGGTTGGTCCCCTTCTATAATGGTACAGACGAGAACAAATAGGCGAATCAGTTGATACCAAGATATATTTCGATTGGTTAACCTTGATTCAAGTATTCTGACCTGCTGTGTTTTTCCCATCCCTTTCGGGACAATCTCAGAGAGATTTGGGTTGTTTAGCAAGCGCTCTGTATGTCATCACAGTTATGGATTATTTTATCCAGTGTATTCTACGTTCACGCCATAAATATGCAATCCTTCAATCTTAAGCATAAAGTTTACTCTGGCCCATCTGTGTGGTGTCTGATGAAGTATATTTCTATACATTTCCCCATAGCTTGCCAGAGGTGCCCTCCTTAGTGGAAGTTCCTTGTTTATCAGCCCAGCTGGATGACTCACTCCTATCCGTACTGAAGAATGAAATCTTCAACCATGGTACCGTGGCCTCGCGGCCACCAGTGCAGATTTCAGAGCTTGTTGAGCGACCGGGAGGAATCCTTGTGAGATGGTGTAAGGTAAGTACATTTTCACTTTATGATTTACAATCATTTGCTTTTCTGCAATATATATGCCATGCTATGATAGAACATTGTTTTTCTCTGGAAGTATCAATTTTCTCCTCTGTTAGTGAGATTAGCAACATTTTTAGATATTGTAAAAAAATCAGATTTTCCTTGCCTGTTTAATTGTTTTCACCTATTTTATATGTTTAGCCTACAGTTTGAATCAAAGTAATGGAAATATCCACCAACTCGATGCCTAGAGATGTTGATCTATTTCAGTTTGACCACTTATATTTTCCATCTAAGGTTTAAGCAGACTTGTAAAATTACTGTGTGGCTTTATGATAACGAATCCACACACTGAAAATTCTTTAAAAATGGCAGCAAAGATATAACAACTATGCTGCGAGAATCCGCTTCATATTGTTATAGGTCATTGTAAATAGGATTAAGTAAACTTCACACACAACTTGTTGTTTGAAAGCACACCTAACAAAACATGTACATTGAGTAGATGTGCTCATGTCAAATCATTAAACATTATGCAGTCTAATGGTAATAGCATAAAAGAGAGTTGTCCAGTTTTGGACCATGAGGGCCAGGAGCGTGTCAGATGTTCTGGATAACCACCGGCTATTGAAAGGATTCATATTTTGATTCAATATATACAAATCTGTCTCATATGGAACTTCTGAAAAACCGGCATGATGATTCACATTCTTGTGGACAGCATGGTTTAAACCAATAGTTTTTAAACCATGCCTAAATCTCTATAAATCACAAGCGGTTAGAGTGTTAATAAACATTTTGCTGCTGATGGTTCATTTCTTGTGGCGACCATTTGGCTTACTGTCTAGGGCTGCTAGCACAAATAAATGTAAAACTGGTGTTTTAGGTGTGGTGTCAGGAAAGACATTTTGTTTAAAGAAAACATGTAGTATACAAACATTGTAGCCTTTGGGTAAGCTTCCTCAGGCTGTTGGCTTAAGATAGTGTCAATCACGTCTTGGATTAGCGCACTGGAGTATTTAGACTCACCATCTTTCTGTTGCCGTTTTAGGTTTATCTTTTCGCATCCATTGGATGCATGAATATTTTTTTGCGTTTCAAAAGTATGGCCAAGCATCAGACATTCAGTATGTTGTTTCTGAAAAATGCAGCTACTCATCACACATTTCAGTACTTTACCACTCCTCTCCGCTGCTTCTGGACGCTGTCTCGTATCCTGGCCCGGCTGCTCTTCTCCCCTTCTGCTGGGATACTCGTCAACCAGTGGGGCCACACAGTGGCTTTTCACCCGGCAGTGCCTTACCCCTGATACTGGGACACTAATGAGCGTACTGCGTCTTTTCTGTGCACTTTTAAATCCCAGACTGTGACAGCAGCCCACAAATCTATTGGCTTAGGCAGTGCTTATTCTCTTTAATCGTGGGCTGAAATGATAATGTTACCATTTTTAGGTGGCTCTACGGTAGATAAAAGATAGTAGAACGTAATACCTATGAATTTGTTCGCCTCGATCCGAACAAGTGTTTCCTAGACAAGTTACATTGACATTAACTTGTTGTTTAAAGAACTAGCTAATTGTTCTTTGCTTCCATGGGTGTAATAGCGGGAAAAGCAAACCGGCAAAGGCAACAGCTTTTAGCTTTGGAAAGTGAAAAGTGTTTGGTGCTATGCTAAGCGGTGCAGTAGTTTGGACCTGTAGTAACACAGCAACCAGGGATCCCAATAAGGATTTTGAGTAGCAGTACTCCCTTTGTGTGGAAGTTGGAGGTAGAATGTTTCCCCAAGGAGAACAAAAAAGGAATGTTCATTGTTGATGGGAGGATCTTTCAGTGGGTAAAAAGGACATTCTGATTTTAAACAAAATGTTTTTATTTTATGCAGCCCTTGTGTTTTTTCCTAGTTGGTAATTGATGTAAATCAATGAATGCATTTTTCACGTAAAAGTCATCCCTCCCAGACTGTATCACGGTTCTACATGGATGGTGTCGCTGATCCGGACATATCAGCAGGGCACTCTGAGAGGATGCTTTGATAGCCTCTTGCCTATGCGTCACTCCCTATGTCTTTCTGTTGGATGTAAATGCCTAATTATAAATAGTAAAATAGACCAGTATGCCGCTCTCTCGGGTAGGTTGCATTAGGTTCGTTGAGGATTCACTAATTGTTAACCAGTCAACGTTGTTAGCTTTCAAAGAAAATTAAATGATGATCAACCTTAGATATTCCAATAAAATGAATTGGCCTAGATGGATGAATATTTAGGTTGGAAGTGGTTAGTTCTCAAGGTAAAACTATAAAATGAGTTTGGACCATAAATGGGGTTGACCTGAGTAGAGTTAATGGAGGGCATGTTGATTCTTTCTACTTTCACGTGTACACAGCGCAAACATCCCTTGACCTATAAAGGAAAGTCTGACCCTAAGTTGGTTTGGAAACTTTCCAAAACTCCTTTCACTCCCGGAGTAGTGTACAAAAGGAACACCAGATACTGCATCATCATTATCTGCACTGTGTGACCAACACAAGCAATCTAAGAGAGTCCATTCCCCTCTCGCCTAACTAAGTTGCCTTGCCTTCCTTCACATTCCAGTTATTTCCTGCTCCCTACTTTATAGACTTCAGAGGATGGGAAGAGAAGGATCTGTATAGAGAAACTGTCTTGTGGATGGAGATGGTTCCCAGGTCCTGATAGGCATTATACAGTTGTTCAAATTATTAATATTGGATGGAGATCAGTTATATTTTTTTGTGGAGAGTGGTATATGGTTTTTAATAATGCAGATATTTTTCGCCTCTCTGAACCTGCATTGTGGAGGTAGGAGGTAAAGCATGCAGTTCATGCTTGCCCTATTACTGCCATAATGATGAAATAGGATGGCCTTAGTGGCACTAAAGCTAAAGTTCTGCCAAGGTAAAATTGAAAAATGACGTAACATGTGTGAGGTATTCATATTATCATACACTTTTTCACATCTTTCGTTATATAGGTGGAGGACGATTTTGTTGCACAGGATTACCGACTTCAGTATCGTAAATTTGTTTCAAATCATTTTGAAGATGTGTACGTCGGCTCTGAAACCGAGTTCATTGTATTACACATTGACCCGAATGTGGATTATCAGTTCCGGGTGTGTGCGCGAGGGGACGGGCGCCAGGAATGGAGCCCATGGAGTATTGCCCAGCTTGGCCACACGTCACTCGTTCCTCATGGTGAGCTTCTAAAGCTTTATACCCTCTACTATGTTTGTTAATAGTGATCATTGTTCGATACCTCCCTCTTGGTGCAGCACAGATAGTACCGTCATCAACACTTGGTCTGTGATAGACATATGTTGAGCAAGGAGGGGGCCTTCGCCTCACCTTTAAGCTTTATTTTATATTCATTATCTGTAGAATTCCTATCCTGCTTGCAGCCTTTACTGGTCTTTTGAGGAATTGATTTGGTCCATACACTGCTGACTAACAATATCCAGGACTTTCATATCAGTGCTTGGGATGCTGAAATGCCATGAGTGCCCCTCTTTGCTTGGGAAGTGCATATGCAAGTTGTTGTGCACCCACAACATCCTAGGTGGGAAGTCCCTCCCCAAGTCATGTGGTACTGGTGCAGCTCCTTGCAGCCCACAAAAGCCTTCCTTTCACTTAGAACATCACCCCCTCCCCCCAAGCCCCCCATGTTTGGGAAGAAGAGTTGGAAAACAGGCAGGTGCAGGTGGAGTCAAACGGATAATGAAGCGAGCAGTACAGTTGTAGCTGTGTTCAAGCGCCCACAGCGACTAAACCCACCAAGGGGTGCTTGGGGGTGCATGCCCACCCTAAGTTAGTTGAAGTTCCACATATACACAGTCATAAACAGTTCAAATATATAATTCATAGCTCAGACAGTGTTATCAGCAAGTACTAAGACTATGAGAAACATGACTTAACTTGCTCCTGAAGAAAATAGGAAGAGGAGGAGCAGGCTGGCAGTGTCAATGGATTGACTAACTTGTCAGATGTATATTGCTAAGAATGTAAATTTCCCCTGTTTGTTTTGAAATGGTCTTTATGTTGTACTTTTTTCTGCTCTGTTATAAATAAAGAAAGAAACTACATATTATAAGTACAGTAATTCACAAAAAAGACAAGGGGCTAAAATCTTATAATGCATGCAAGAGAGGATTTTTAATGCTGTGTGCACTGCTTAGGTTTATCAAATCACAGCCTTTGATATTTGTCTTAAGATAGTAGTTTTATTAGTACATTTGCTCTTTTACCAAAGTCGCACTTAGCACTTTACTGTAGTGTTTTAGGTGTCGTGTAGAACATAATTTATGTGGTACAGTGAGATTCTCCCTACTAAGCTGTGCTCACAAAGCTCTCAAATTGTGCAGTGTAAGGTTTGAGTAGTTTATCCAGCCCTGGTATGACCTTCACATTCTGGCGGATGCAGCTTTGCTTTCCCCATTATAAAGCAGGCCTAAAAGCACAATAAAAAGCAGAGCTGAGTGAGCTACTCTCTTCTGACATGGAACTACTTGTGAGCGCTCTGTGAATGTAATATTTGTTAAGATGTTCACAATTCGCCTTCGAACCCAAAGGCATATCCTTGTCTCTGTATGTTCTTTATTTATTTAGCTTTTTTTTTAATCATTGCTTCTCTCCCACGAGAAAGGTGCTGGCGAGCTGACAACAAATGAGATACGGACATTTTCTTAGAAATAATCAGCACATAATATCAAGTAAACATTAAAAGACCTGATTATAAACATTATCACATCACCAGATAGGGAACAGAGCATGTGTCGAACATTGCAGCTACTAAATTAAGCACAGCAGAACATGAGGGTCTAGGAATAACATAATGAGAGCAAAACATAGACCAACAGAACCGAGAGGCCAGGGAAGCTATGAAATGCATAATAAAGAGGGTGAGGTAACTTAAAAGTGAAAAATATAAAGTAGGACAGTGCAAAGTGAGAGAAGAGTTATCAAAAAAGGCGAGGAGAAAAGTAGCGGATGCCAGAGGTCCCACATATAGTAAAGTTTACACTGTTGTCCATTCTGTGTATGTACTCTGTATACAGTAAGCATAGTAAATGCGTAAAAGAAAAACAGATGGGCACTTTCTCTGAGGTGAAGGAGGAAGGAGCTTTGAGAGCTGCCTGATTGAGGAGTCTACATACCAGGCAGTAGCAGCGCCTCTCTCCATATCTCGCAGAACAGGGACAGTTTGGCCAACAGAAGTGCAGGCTTCCCTGCTTTACAGAAAAGGTAAATGTTGGGCCACCGCAGCAGTGCAAGCTTCCACACTTTGCAGATCGGGTTCCCTGAATAAAGAGACTTATTGGGATTCTCAGCAGACTATATTGCCCCTTTTGTAGTAACTCTCACAATATGAAACAAACATTGGCAAAGCCAATAGGTCTCGCTTTTGTGAGAGTTAGAGCTATTAGAGTTGTAAATGACAATGTCTTCTACCCATGTGTTACGGAGTGGAGTGGATGTATGTGGTGTGGAGTGGAATTATGTGGGTTGGATTGGAATTGTTAGTTGTGGAATTGTGTGGTGTGGAGTGGATTTGTGTAGTGGAATTATGTGGATAATAATTATGTGTTATTGAGGGTACTGGAATTCTTTGGAGTGGGATTGTGTGTCATTGAGTGTAATCATGTGTATTGGTTTGTTGTGGAATGGTATGTAGTGGAGTTTAATTATGTGGTGTGCTGTTGAATGATGTGGAATTCCGTGGTTGGATTGGATGTATGTGGTGTGAGTTGAATTATGTGTTTTGTTGTCAAATTATTTGGTGTGGGATGGAAATGTGTGGAGTTGAATTGTATGGCGTGGAACTGTGTGGTGTTGAGTGAAATTACGCTGATTGGAATTATGTGGCATGGTGTGGAGTGTATTTATGTGGATTGTTGGTATGTGGCATAGAGGGGTTTTATGTGGGGTGTATTTATGTGGTATTGAATAGAGTGTAATTATGTGGCGTTGAATCATGTTGCTTTGAGTGGTATTATGTGAAGTTTAATTATGTTGGGTGGTGTTCAAATGTGTGGCGGTGAATTGTGTGGGGTGTAGAAGTAGGTTTCAATTTCAGATTTCTCAACTTCCTAATTGAGTTTGCTGCTTAATAAAGGAGTATTACTACAAGTCTAAAAATGCACAGGGGAAAAATCCACGGTATGTGTGCATTTAAGAACATAGATTTTAACATTGACTTCCTCTGCAGCAATGCTTCAGTGATCACCTCTCCTATACCTCCCCTTATCTCCCAAACTAAAGGGCTTGTTAAAGAGGAGCATGTATGTGCAGTTTCACAACGAGAGACTTTATGCATGAACAGCTAAAAGTAGTGCAAAACAAAACCAAACAACAAGTTATAAACATTAAATCTTTAAAGTTAGCATATCGTTTGTTGCACAAGTCAGTTCTTAATCTCAGCAGAAACCCTGGGGAAGAGGATGTGCTGTAAGTACATGAGCTGCCGACTTTGGAACTGTAGAACCAAGTCTGAGTCTTGGCGACGCTCAACCTCCTGTGATTCTGGGCAAATCACTGAATCTCCCTGTGCTTATAAAAAATGAATGTGTCCTTGTGAAATGTAAGTGGCGCTTATGTAAAGCGCTCCAAAATGTTTGTGTCAAGTTCGTGCTATATAAACAATTTAAAAAGAAAATTCAGTAAATCAGCATAATTCCATTTATGTGACTGGGCAAGCATATCTATGGAGTTAAAGCTCGACCTAAACAAGAGTGCTTTAATTGCGTAGGGACTGTCAGGTACTCTGTACCTGCACTTTTTTAATTATGAAGGAATAGTAGGGGCACTTTTCAGCAGTGCCCTCAATGCTTTTAATGAGAGAGTACCAGGACATCTCAGCGGCAAACATGAAGTCTGGGACAAGGAGTACCTACGATTCTATATTTCCATTTCGCGCACTGGTAAAAACTCTCCTTACGGTGCAAGCTACTTTGGGTGTTGCAGCATTTTACGGCCTTCCCTTTCACCAACCTCACCTCATCACACCAAGGGTGTAGGTTTGCTTGTACACGGATCCACTGGAGGAACTTCTCAAACGCCACACACAGACGCATGAAGGGGACACCGGTTACTATAGTCAGGCGATACCACCCCCTTGAAAGAGCACAGCCCTCCTTGTCTCTGTGCAGTTAGGACACTCCTTACCCCATGATCCTCCCTCATTCCTTATCAACGACATCTAACACCTGCCTTCTGCAGCTACGTCCCTCTTCAAGCCTGCAAGTATATCGTTACCTACATCACGTTACACAAAGTTACCTGCACTTCCCCGGGGAAGTAAACCACATAGTGTGGGGTTGTTCCCTGAAGCAGCAGCAATTCGTTGGTCCTGTGGGGGTTGGAACCAGCAGTCTTATGGTGGGGAACGTGCTCATGGTTCAGAGCAATGGAGCAACCGGACACAACAGCAGAGCACAGCTCGGACTGGGCTAATCGTATGGCAAAAGTGCACCATGGACCGAAGGGTGTGATTTTACACCTTACACCGCCATGCCAACCGCCGACGGAACCCGCATTGCTTAGGTCCAATAATGGCGAACACGCACCAACGACTCCTCTCATTACTTCAGTAAAATCAACCGCATCTAAGTCAATGACATAAAAATAGAGTGTAAGGCCAAGCCGCTTTAGACTAAGATTCTTGAAAGAAACGAGGGACACGGGATAAAGACGCTTTAGTACCATGGGCTCAGAATGGCCACACACAAGCTCAGACTCCCAGACTGCATCGTGGTCAGAGGAAGGACGGAGACATCGAGAGTCACTCGAGCGTACATCGGCTGTGTAGATAGGAGTGTGCAAGCACGTCAATAGGCAAAGTAGGGTTCTGATATTTGGCTACCATGCCTTTTATTTGGGTTCCGTCTCATAGACATTGCCTGTCGACAAGTAATGACCGATTTCCATTTCTTCTGAAGGGCTCTCGTGCACCAGGCGTCCCAGTTGTTCCTCTTATCTCAGGAATGCAGGCGGCCCGTGCGCTCAATGTGCATGCGCACATGAGCTCAGCCCCAACTGTGAGACATCGGAGGAGATTAAAAAAAAAACTGCAACATGGAGGTAGGTGGGAACGGGCATGCAGCGACATGGGAAGAGGTGGGAGGAACAGATGTTGCATTAAAATGCAAGCAGCTACAGCACCGCAGCTAAACACAGGCAAACATTCACACAAGCAGGAAAGAAATAAAAAATAGTCCTCAAAAGAACAGATAAACAACCAAAGCATAAAGATACAGTACCTGGTCCCTGCTCCTGGGAGGAAATGAAAGAGAAAAAGGAGGGACATAGAGGCAGGACTGACCACTAGCCAGCAAGGATTTTTAAAGAACACTGAAACAAACAAATGAAAAGCAGTGGGCGGGGTGTAAGATCACAAAGAAGTATACTAAAGTATACTACAGCATACAAGAGGTCTCGAATGCCTGACCTAAAAACATGTAACAAAAGGTCTAGGTTTCTTATTATGTGAATGAGACTATGTGGCAAGAAATACTCACTTCTAGGAATCACTGGCCTATGAAACTTGTATTGTATATATTCTACATAAGAAGCAGAGTTAATAAATAGAAGCTGTCTTTATCTGATTGCACACTTTAAAAAAACATTTAATGTATAACAATCGCATGTATACATAGGAATAAGTATATTATCGCGAAAAAAAGCTGTATTATAAAAAGAAAATAGGGGCATCGGGTTATTGAGTATATATTATCGGTAATACCTAAGAGACCTAACTACGTTCATGACATATTTTGACATGATCATAATAAGAACAATTATAGTTGTTACTAATGTGTTTCTGTCTGTGGTTAATCAAGAATTATTAAACATCAATGCTTGATTTTGGTTAAGGATATCTATTTAAAAAAGACCCTTAACTTTATTACATACAGCTAGGATTTAGCAGTGTATCATTTTGCTGCTTTTGAATGTAAAACTGTATTAATTTTAGAAATGTTATTGTATATACAGATTTATGTTTTACACATGTCAAGTTTATGTAAAATTCTCAAGGAAAAAAGCACTTAAAGGCTAGTGCAATTTCAGTGGCTTTGTGATCAGCTATTTAAACATTTGAGAGCAAACACCAGTTTCAAAACATTGAATATGTATTTGTGTTTTTAGAGTGGACCCCTGGCTTAGAAGGATATAGTCTGAGCAGTCGAAGAAACATAGCACTCAGGAATGATTCACCTTCGAATGGGGTTCTCTACTCAAAAGCACCTACCTACTTCTGCGACCAGACATTAACATTTAGGTAAGTACGTGCCAGAGGAGCAGTGGCTGAGGACGTACACTGCATATCCAAAGTTCATAGGTGCCAGATCCTGTCCTTTTTACTGTTTGATTCAATAAGATTGAGACTCCAAGAGCAACCTATAATGGTACATATCTAAAAACATTTTTAATGCACTGCAACCAGCATTGAAATCTGTGTAACAGAAATGTGCAAGTAGCAACCAAATTCAGGTTCTTGGATTCTGCTACCACTTTACCTACTCTAGAATAGATATATTTTGTGGTTTAGCACAAAATTACGCCCCAGCAAGACCAGCTTTTGGGAGTGTCCCTACAGTTTCAGACTGGCTGCAGGACATAGTTTATGGCCCGGAACAGCTGCATTCACTGAAAGTTTCTATAAGTGTGTGGTCTGTTTAAATTTATACACTTTGACACCATTTTAATCAGAAAACTATGGGGTGGCTAGTTTATATTTTTCAATTTTCAATTCCCTTCCACAAACACTTAGTGCCCCTCTGCATTTAAAGGGGACTATAGGTCCAATCCTGGCTATTGCCGCCTGGCATAACCTGAATGGGTTGTGCAATAACAAAGGCCCTACCAGCGCTTCTGGAGCCAGCGATCTTCCCCCTTGCCAATGTGAGTTTCCTGTAGGAAGGCGATGTGTGCCCTTCTACGCTTGAGGTATGCATGTATGGCATATAGTTTCCTGGTGGTGCCCATGCCCCGGATGTTCCATGTTATGAATGTTATTCTAGCCATAGCGTGTGGTAGTGTGTTGTAGTGGGAGGTCTTGGGGCTCAAGACCCATTGTGATGCACCTGGGTCCCTTTGACACCCCCAACTGTTAAATGGTGATCAGACTTACAAGAACAAAAACTCCCCTCCCCAAGTTGGCAGAGCAACATTTGGCCGTCCAAACTATAAAACTGTAATGTTGCAGACACAATATGTGGCACATCGATTCCCAAGGGTCTTGCAGGTGAGGGGGTAGCTATTAGCATGGTCTCTGCTGTGTGAAACATGGCAGCGCGGTCAGGCCTACTAGCAGGAGAGATGTGCTAGCGGTCTATGGGATAATTGTCCACTGGTAAATGTGAGCTAATAGCGAGCCCCTCCCGCATGTTACAGGCCAGAGTCGTAGAGGGACAAGCAGAGTATATCATGCCATGGCGTGGGGCAGTGCCCAGCATCCGCCACCTGGGGGAGCAGGGGGTGGTGTAGCGGCAGACCCGATGCTTAAATTATGTCCTATGCCGTTTGGGGCCAGAAATATCATTACATGTGCTTTTTCAATTGTGATTCGACTTGCCCACCTGGCAGCGCCTAGTATTGCTTCTTTGTCTCTGTAGTTCAGTATTTTGGCTATTACCGGCCTAGGAGGACCCCCCAGTGGACGACAGCAGGCAGCTACCTGATGCACCCATTCGACAATGAAGTGGGGAGAGAGGCTGTTGGGCGCCACGGGTTGAGATCCAATTTTCTACAAAAGCAGTGGGACTGGCACCCTCTACACTTTTAGGGAATCCCACAATGCGGACATTGTTATGGTGGGAGCGCCCCTCCTTATCTTCAGCCTTGTTCTCAAGGTATCGAATCTCGTCCATAAGATTGGGGATCTGGTTGCTAGGGTCGGCGTCTTGGGCTGGATATCATGAATGGCCGATTCCATGATTTTCACTCTGTCAGAAAGTCAGAGCATAACTGGGAAACAAAGTGGACGGTCAGAACGTTTTCTCTGATCATCTCTAAGAAGCCCCAATTCAATCACCACTGCGTCCACTTTGTTTTACAGTTCCGATCTGGTGCTTTCTATTGCACGAATAATCAAGTCTATTTGTTCTGACAAGTACTCGGACATGGGCTCCATTGTCACAGGGAAGTCCAAGGGGTTGCCAGAGAACGACTCCAGACTGCTGTGCGCCATCAACCGGATCTCCACTCTCAAGGGCGGCCCTGCTGGTCTTGTTTCTCCCCATCAGTCTCACCCCTTTCCATGCCCCCCAGGGGGCTTCAAGCTCAGGTCGCTGATCTGGGGCCCACACACCTCCCATGGGTCCAACCCCCTCCCCGCTGGGGTAGCGAGTCTGTATCCAACGGATTGCGGCAAAGTAGGCCCCCAGTGCAAGAGCAGGCAGAGAGGCCGAAGCCTGCAGGGAACCTCCCTATACTAGTCTGTCCAACACTCACCGCCTGGGCAGGGACAATGTCCAGTGATCTGCGGCGACTGACTGCTGTGCGCTGTGTGGCTCTGCTGCGAACGCTGATACGCAGTAAGCTAGGGAGGTCCCACCATGCTTGGTGAGCAATTCAGTCCTCGCACCTCTCAGTCCTGCTCTTTCCTCCGCTCCGCCCAGGACCCCAGGTGATATGTACCTCTCTCTGGGTGGGGGTGGGGTAGAAGAACAGGGGCTGCCTACGCTGCACCCTCGTAAGTCCAAAGCACCACTCGCCATCTTTCCCTGGAGGGGCGGGAGTTTTTCGGTGTCCGATGCAGCAGGCCATGACGGGCGTGGCCTGGTAACACTCTCCAGCTGTTGTCCGGTCCCCCCCGGTGTGGTGGGGGGCATCCGATGCATCCACGACCCCTCCAGGTGTCCCCAGGCTGGGTATCAGACCCGAAGCGGTCAATGCCTTGTGGATGATGCAAAGTGAAAGGCCCCTGACTGGGAGCTCTAAATCACCATTTTGCGCCTCTTGGCCATGCTCTCAACCTGCAGTTCTTTACACCAACTATATTCATCTGTATGTTTATACCTCTTCTGACGATTCCTCATTATTGGGTTGTTGTAAAAAGGAATCCATCAGTAACATTCAGCGTTGGCTCCGAGATGGGAAGTGGATCAAAACATGAATGAGAGTGTCCGTGTTGGAGTTATGTGACTGACACTGCCTCTACAGATTTTGTGTGTTACACCTGGGGCCTCCAGTCTATAGAAAATATATTGCCCTAAAACAGAAAAGCATATAAATACATAATTCCACAGGGTTTAGTTTTTCCTTACAATACTATTGGCGGATTCTACATCGGTAATTCAAGATAAGCGGTGAATCTAAATGCTTATTTTACAGACAAATTTCACTTTTTCTTGAACATTTAAGACTCGCCAATAGCAAGGTTTATAAATTACAAACTATATTATGTTATGTTAACTTTACTTGTCTTGGCTTTTGATGCTGCTTGATAACGTCAGGATAACATCACCTAGCATAGTTTATAAAGGTAAAGCACTAGAGAGTAAATAGTCAAGTCGTTAGGAGTTTCCTAAATTTCAGTAGCAAGCATTCAAGTTGAAAAGGAAGAAAAATCCAAATCTTCACCGAGCCAGAAAAAAACTAATTAAAGGTAAAATTGTGAAGAACAGTGCCTCTGCCATTCATGCTAGCATCATTAGTTTTTGGGGAAAAAAAAAAGGTAACAAAGTCCTGTTTAGGGAAAACATATGTGTCATAGCCATACGAGTACCAGTTTTACCTCATTTGCTTTGAACATTAATCCTACTTTTGTTGGATACCTTTTCTGTATCTTCTAAAATACAAAATGTAAACCAGGCTTTTTTCCTTACAGAATTGAAACCATTGGTCAGACTGATAAGAGAGACAGCATTGGCGTGTGTGTAGAGCAGCTGATTGGATATGAATCTTTACAGCGGGACAAGGCAATGTGCATTAGTACAAATGGTAAGGAAATTCTGGTTAATTTGACTACACAGTACGCACCACTTTAGGATACACTTTTACTAGAAGAACATTTCCATAAACTAAAAGTTGCCCATAGTTGGTCTAGGGGGCCGGATCCATATCTGATTTTCCTGACAACCTTATGTAAATTATTTCCATATAGATTAAATTGACATGAATATCTTGAAAATCTGTTGTGCATCAAGTCCTCGGATAACCCAGCCATAGCTCTGCTTGAAAATATCCAGGAGCACTGAGAATAGGAGAACAACGCTGAGTGACCAATTGGCAACCACACACTTGGCTACACAAATCTTTCATTTCGGTGAATGTGTCGTGTAGTTCCTATATTGCCCATACAGGACCTGCGCGTTCGGATAACATAAACTGTGGGTTTGGTGGCAGACTGATTCTGAGCACCCCCACCGAGAAATGTTAGCCTGTTTGCATAAGCTAGCTCACAGTGCCACTAGTGTCTCCTCTTATCGGGGAGAGATTAGTTTCTGGCAACCTCAGAACATGACAACCCTGATCCCTCAAGATCGTGGAAACAATGTACTACTTTTCGCTCATTCACTCGTGCTCACTTATCTCGTCTCAGAGATACACAGAATAAACAGCCTGGGTGTTTCAATAAGGGTTTATTGAACAGTCGTTATTCTGGTGTAGAATATATGAGCTGCAACAACCATTAGACAGTAGCAGAGATATATGATTAGCAGTACTATGAATATAAATGGATAGTACAGTTCTACCATCTTGCACTACGCATGAATAAATACATGAATATAAAATGCATTGATAAAAGAGAGTGCGTACTCCTACGATGCCTATCTAGATGTACCTAAGTGTACCTAGCATGTGAGTAGGTGTGAAGCCAAGAATCCCTCTAGGATTTGGTCGAACCCCATTACCTGAAGTGAGAATGTAGGAGCCCTTCTTGGTCTCGAGCTGGACACCCCGCGAGGGATGTTCAGACCACTGTCAGCTGGAGCGTCTGCATGCAGGAGCCTCAGCGTCTCTGGTCAGTGTGTCGGCCTGGAAGTCTTGGTTCCCTCTGCCTAACATTAGCAAGAGGTGCTATATTTATACAGAAAGTATCTAGGGCTCCTTTGTCCCTTGTTGCTTGTATTAGCCATTGTTGGATTTGAGGATGACATATGGGATGAACCGTGTACGTAGATATGGGGAGGAACGGGGTGTAGCCCCAGCCTGGTTTCTAAGAACCCTTATGAATATTCATTCATACTGTGTGAGTCTATTGATGGAGTTATAGGACTCTATTGTTCAGGAGAAACCCTCCTTCTGGACCCAGGACTAGAACTAGGTAAAGGTTCAATCCTAAAAGGCTTGTTACAGTGTAGTGTAGGGGAGGTAATGTAGGTGAAGGGGTATGATGTTACACGGGCCTATATTAGAGTACCTATATGAAACATAACAAATGTTGCTATTATTATTAGTGACTCACTAATTCATTTATGTGTGATGACTGAAGTTGTTGTACACCTACATAATGTATTTTACTAAAGTGGAATGATGGTGGCCATACATACTCACAGGCTTGAAAATTATGCTAGCAGATTTGTTACTCTTGGGTATTTGTGCTATTAAAGGGTAAGCTAAATGAACACATTATTCATTCTAATTTTGCTAGAGTTTTGTTATGGACACAATTGTCATTTTAAAAAGTGACCTTTGATGTTTAATCAATAATTTAGAAAGTGCGGCAAATCACACACTTGAGCCTCGAGGTGCTGGAGAAGTATTATCTGCTGCATGGTGGGGTGATCATTCGAACAAACGGGTCTTGAGTTGCTTCCTGAAAAGCTGGAGCAAAGGTGCGATTCTGAGGTGCAGGAGGAGGACATTCTATGCTTTGGCTGCCAGGTGCGAGAAGGAGCGTCCTCCACTGTTGATTTGGCAGATCCGTGGGGTGTCGGTGAGGGGGAGGGAGGCGGATCGGAGGTGTCTGGTTAGTTAGTGGAAATGCAGGCGTTTGTTGATGTATGCAGGACCTTTGTTGTGCAGGGCCTTGTAGGTATGGGTCAGCATCTTGAACTGCCATCTCTTCTGAATCGGGAGCCAGTGTAGTTTCTTGAGATGGGGTGTGATGTGAGTCCTTCTAGGGAGTTTGAGGATGAGTCTTGCTGCTGAGCCTTGTACTGTCTGAAGTTTCTCCATAGGCGTGCTGTGAGGCCTACGTAGAGTGTGTTTCCGTAGTCCAGTCTGTTTGTGATGAGGGCCTGCGGGACAGTTCTTCTGGTGTAGGCTGGGAAGGGTATGGAAGCATTTGGAAGAGACTGTGTTGATCTGTTTCTTCATGGATAGCTTGCTATCCAAGATGATGCCGAGGTGGCGGGCTTGGTCCGTCGGGGTGGGCCAAGTTCCACAGGCCACCATGCGTTGCTCCATGGCGAGGTGTTGTTCCCAAAGATGAGGACTTCCATCTTGTTCGTGTTGAGTTTGAGACAGTTGTCCTTCATCCAGTCTGTGATGTTCCTCATGCATTTATGGAAGTTCGCTTTGGTGGTGGAGGGACCTTCTGACAGTGAGAGCAGGAGTTTGGTGTCATTGGCATAGGAGATGATGTGGAGTCTGTGTGATCTGACGATGCCAGCCGGGGTCATGTAGGCGTTAAAGAGGGTGGGGCTGAGGGACAATCCTTGGGGTACTCCGCAGATGATCCTCTTGGGCTCTGAAGTGAAAGGTGGAAGGCGGATCCTCTGGGTTCTGCCAGTGAGGTACGAGGTGATCTACCTGATGGTGTCTCCCTGGATCCCTGTGTGGTGAAGTCTGTTGATCAGGATGTGGTGGGAGACAGTGTTGAATGTGGTGGACAGATCTAGGTGGATTAGGGCAGCCATTTTTCCTCAGTCAGGAAGGACTCTGATGTTGTTGACTGCTATGATCAGGGCTGTGTCAGTGCTGTGGTTAGCTCTAAATCTGGATGTGGAGGGGTCCAGGAGGTTGTGGTCTTCTAGGTGTTAGGTGAGTTGCTGGTTGATGGCTTTCTCGAGGACATTTGCTGGGTAGGGGAGTAAAGAGATGGGCTGGTAGTTCTTTGGTTTGGTTGGGTCGGCTAACGGTTTCTTCAGAAGGGGTCTCATATAACTTTGCTGTGTTTCCAATCTTCTGGAAAGGTGGCCACAGTAATGAAGGTGTTTAAGGCCTTCCTGAGCTCATCGCTGATTGTCTTTGCTTCAGAGGTTGAAGTCGTGGTGGAGGCATGGGTCTGTGAGTGCTCCCGAGTGTACGGAGTTCATGATAGAGATTGTGTCTTGCGTAGTGAGTGGGTTCCAGTGGGTGAGCAGATGTTTGGGGATTGAGAACACGGTTGTGAACTGGTTGAAGCTGTGAGCTGCGGAGGGTTGGTGTTTGAGGTTTTCGTAGATGGTTGTCGCAAAGTTTCTGGTAGGGAATAATGTTCTCTGTGGCTGTGAGACTGGAGAACTCCTTCACGATGGTGATGAGTTCTTTGCTGTCGTTCGTCCTGGCTTCAATGCGGTCTGCCAGGGCGTTCTTTTTGGTTTCTTTCAAGCAGCCGTGGCATTGGTTGAGTGCGGTCCTGAAGGCAGTAGGGTCTTCCATTTTTTTGCTGATGCACCACATCTTTTCCAGTTGTCTACAGTTGCATTTGGAGGAGTGCAGTTTCTCGGTGAACCAGCAAGCTTTTTTGAGCAATCCTTTGCCTTTGGCTGTCTTGACTGGGACGATGGTGTCGGCGTAGTCCGTGATCCACTAAGAGAAGTTTTTTGCTGCTTGTTCTGGGTCATGTGGAGTCTGGGATGTAGGAGTGGAGAGTGTCGTTCAACTAGTCTTTTGATACCTGTTGTCAGAATCTGTGCGTGGATCTGGGGGGGTGGGTGATGCGACGGTGAAGTGGACGCTGTAGTGGTCAGTCCAGGTGAGTTGAGTGGCGTGGTTGTATCTGACTCGGTCACTGGAGGTGAAGATGGGGTCGAGCATGTGTCCTGCGATGTCGAGTGGGGTCGGAGACAATCTGCTTGAGGCCGATGTTGCTCATGCTTTCCAGGAGGTCAGTGGTGTTGACGTCACTGGGGTCATCGAGGTGGAATTTGAGGGCCCCAAGGAAGATGTAGTGCTCCGAGTCGATTGCATTCGGGGCGATGGTATCCAGGATGTCGTTGCAGAAGCTAGGGTGGGGTCCTGGAGGTCTGTAGGCAAGAGTGCCTCTGGTGGTGGTTTTTCCTTGTGTGTGGAGTTGTAAGTTGACCTGTTCTATAATTGGGGTCGGGCCGTCTGGGGAAATAGTGACTATGCGTTGAATATGATGCATTGGAGTTGTGTTGTGCTGTTTTCTGTCGGAGTGACGAATGCAACCATGTTTGCCTTGTCCCTGGTGTTTTTGATGGCTTCGGTGCTGAAGGTGAGGCGGCCTTGTCTGCAGGATAACTGTCCTTTGGTTGTACGTGGAGATGTGTGGCAGCAGTGGGTGTTGGTGCGTCTCAGGTCCAGGGCTCTGAGGTCTGCAGAGTTGTAGCTTTGTGGGGAGGAAAATCCAGGCATTCTGGCTCTGAGTGCTGTCCAGACGCAGATGGGCGCAGACAGGCTTGCCATTGTCGCGCCCGCCGTAAATAGTCCTGGGAGGTGGAAGGGGCCAGCAGGGACGCGGGAGGGCGGTAGCAGCAAAAGGCAGGAGAAACCGCATCCGCAACGCGAAAAAATACTTTTAAATAGCTGGTTTAACAACAGTGTAATAAAACGAATCAGAAATCAGGGTAGAAAACAGAACAACGACAATGCCAAAACATAGCAACAATGACAGGCAAAAACAGCAAAACACTGTAATCCCCACAGCGGGATCGAACCGGGGACTCAGGGGATTGCGGCGCAGTACCTTCGTCGGGGAGCCAGGCAGAGAATCATTGGAAGCAGGGGAGTGGTGAACTGGACTACGAGGGTCAAGGGCTGCTCACAGGGGCCGCGCAGCGGCCTCCATAAATAGCCCTGGGAAGTGGGAGGGACCGGCAGGATGGCAGAAGCAGCAAAAGCGGGAGAAACGGTGTCCGCAATGCAAAAAAATACTTTTAAATAGCTGCTTAAATAACTGAAATAAAACGGATCAGAAATGAGGGCAGAAAATAGAACAACAACACTGCCAATGCACAGAAACCATGACAGGCAAAACAACAAAACACTGTAATCCCCAAAGCGGGATTGAACCGGGTGCTCAGGGGCGCAGTACCTTCGTCAGGGAGCTGGGCAGATAATACTGGTCACCTTCTATGTGGTTTGGGTGCTTCATTGGATCCAACCTCGGGAAGAGAAAGCAAAAAGTCTGACGTGCCAATAATGCTGACTCAAGAGTGTGAACATTCACATATGGAAGAACATACACAAATTAGCTCGAATTCAGAGGGAGTGGTTCGAAAGCAATGAGTGAGTGAGAACCTTGCATTCTTGCCATCAGACTGTAGCAGGTGCAAAGTGGAGCTTGCACCCATCTGACAGAACACCACCGTGGCTTTTAATGGGCATAAGCACAATTTAGTGATACACATATTGCAGTGTCTCTTCCGCTCCATTCTTCCCAGTAGTCACTTATAACTACCTCCTAATATCGATGTGCCACCTACCATATTGTATGGTTGTATCTGTTTTCTGCCACCCACTGTTATAGTGTTCAGTGACAGACCTCATTTCCTGGTTGTTTTTCTCTTTCCCTGTTGTGTTAGTTCCTTCTAATGAGTAAGTCCTCTTTAATCCTTGGGCATTGAGGGTTAACTTAGTGAAGTGATACATTCCCTTTGTATGTAAATAATGCCTCTTTTCCATCCTTAGATGTGTGGCTGTACAGCTCTTCTCAAGAGAACGTTGATTGCATTTTTGCCACAATCTAATTGTAAAAGAGGTCACCTAAATAATTAAAATTATTGTTTGTTTTGTCATAGGTGCAGTTTTTGTGAATGGGAAAGAGATGACTAACCAGCTGCCAGCTGTTTCTTCCGGATCCACTGTCACCTTTGATATGGAAGTGGTGAATTTAGGTCCTTCCAACAACAATGAAGGAGGAAACTTTAAACTCCGTGTAACGATTAGCTCCAACAACCGGGAAGTTGTATTTGATTGGGTGCTGGATCAGCCATGCGACTCTCTTTATTTTGGATGCTCGTTCTCAAATCCTGGTTGGAAAGTCTTAGTATTTTAGTCAACGGGTTAGTTCTTGTTATAAAATGAATAACGTATCATAATGTTTTATACTATTCCCTCAAAGAAAATATGTTCAAGTTAAAGAAAAGTGACAAAACTTGTGGAATAATTGAAAATTTCAAACTTTGAGTTACAAATTCAGGAGAAGAGTTCAAAACTAATTGAATTGCAATGTCATTGTGATCTACGGCATTTTAATATCACCTATTTTGAAAAAAATTTAAATGGCTCAACGTTGTTATATTGAAGTTCACTTATTTGTTCCACAAAAATGTCCAAGCCTAAAGGGAGACCGTCAAGCAAAGGGTTTTCAACAATCTTCCGAACAGACTATTGTCATGCCTCCATTATGTGCAGGCTTATCGCTTATCCACATTTACCTGCAGCATTCCTCCGTTGCCTGCTGCAAAATATGGACTTGTTTACATAAGATGTTTCGAGTATTGTACTTTTCGAAAATAGTGTATGTTGTCATCAGTGTTCCAGTCCATGCTACTGGATTGTTCATTGTTGTGAGTATCCCAACCTGTCAATGGCTTATAAATAATCCAGCTGATAAAATAGTGAGCAACAAACATCCCAAAGTAGTACTTTCTCCTCCAGTTTCTCTGGCAGATATCCATATGCTGCAATGAAAATTCCATCCTTTTTTGGGAGGGTTCTGGAAAATGCTGATGTAGAAAACTTAAAATTTAGTATCCCTTATGAGACACACATTTACTTTCTAAATGTAGTGGCGATGTTGCAGATGCTACATAAGGTGCCCAAGTGAAGCTCATCCTGCATTCATTTTCTGGCCTCTCTCCATAAAGAATCTCTAGTGAATGCTATGTTTGGTTTAGAATTTTGTTCATATATCAGACAACCCTATGGGTTTGTGAGTGTTGATATCCCTTAAAAGGTAGAAAACTACCTAGGAGCGCCCACAAACGTGCTCCTAACATCAAAGTTATGATTTTATAAATTCCACCATAATCTTGAAATTTCTGTATTCGCCAAATGCAGTTTGCAAGTAATTTACCCTTGCAAAGCTTTTCCCTCCCAAACTGAATTTGACTAGACAAAACGTTGTACAAATCTGGCCTTCTATACATTGCTTTAAACTGGGCATGACTTTCCATATCCAAAGCAGGCAGTGGTCTTCAAACTAATATGATGTAGCTGAGATAGAGGTTAAAGTTTCCCATGTAAAGAAGGGGTCTAGGACCACATTTGCTCACCTGGAGGAAAATAATACATCATTTTTATTCCAGGACTCCTGCTAAATTCATATTCAGAGCTTGCTAGTCTAGTTCACCAAAGGTGTTAGTAAAAGGAAATATCCATTTCAGTGTTGTCTAAATGCCAAATTATTGATGGACATATGTGACTGTGAGGTACAAATCAACATGAAATGTGCCCTCAAAATGTTACTGCTCAACAGTATCAAAGGATGTGGTTTCAACAACAACATCTATCGAAGAAGCTAAATCCATTAATGCATGCTTGAAATCTAGGGACAGTTCAAAGATGAATGACATCGAAATAACTGTATGTTAGCCCAAAACACCATTGGGGTTGAAAATGTCATTGACGGAGAACTCTTTGCCAGTTATGTGGCACAGGGAGAGGACAAGTAATCCTGATTTCGTTTGGGCAGTGGATTTCCATTATCTGCCAGTGTGGCAGGGGAAATCAGCTTAATTCAGAGATCGTCACCAGGCCAGAAGAGGTTTTTCCAAACTGTGGCTGTATTAAACATAGTAAAGCCAATTAGTTGAGGAAGAACTCCAGTGGAAATTGTAACAATTTATGTGTCGGATGGTGAGATTTAGACCACTAAATCTGGGCACTGGCAATATTGCACCAAAATTAGGGGTGTATTGTCCGAGTCCATATAATCTCCCTAGCGTGCTTGGGATATTTTCCAGCATTTCAGGGACAGTACACACTTTACTTTAAGTGAAAGTCCGCTACCTTGTCTATGGCAGTATTTCACAGAGGTAACTCCAACAAGCATGATGGTGGACCAGCCACTCTTAAGTGGGTGGTTGATCTGCCACTATAGATTGGAGAATTACCGCTGAACAGTGGCTGAGCCAGGGGAGTCCATCCTGCCAGGATGGCCACTACGTACAGGACTCTTCACACTGCAATTACACCACTGGAGGCAGCATGTCAAGTCTCATGGTTGTTTAATGTTACTGCCTTCTTCTACATCAGTCAAAAGACTAGTCGTTGTTCACTACTGGACTGGCTGAGCTACTGATGTATGATTAAAAGGATCAGTATGAAGGAGCAAACAGTAGCTGACAACAATGAATAAGTCAAGGTAAGTGTTAAGTACAGAAGTTAATCACCATTTAAAGATGGTGGTCCTAACTCACCTTCAACGCCTGATAACATTGCAGCCCACTCTGCACTCCCTTCTACAATAACCACACTTTACAGAAAGCATCTTCATTCTTGTCCTGCTTAGTTATCCCCCCGGCCTGCTTCTGAGTTGGTAAAAGGGTTTACAGCTAGTAAAGCTAAAGGGAATGGACAGTTCAAGGGGTCTCACATCGTAAGTACACTGCAAGGATACAGCATGCTACATCCATCTAATCTTTTACCACAATGCCCAGCGTGTCTTGCTAGGAGATTTCTGCGCTGTTCCCTAATGGGAAACTTGCACTCAAATTCCAAATATCTCCTCCATATTCCGAAGTTCCTTTGAGTTATGATGGAAGATCTTTCTCTGTGCAGAGTCTTATGGTGAGATTTGAACCAACACCATTAAACTCAAAACTCGGCTTTTTGACTTGTATTCCAGACTGGCCCATTAAAGTAGGCTTATTTTGCCTCCAAGCTTTTTTACCAATGGTTTGTGGTTCCCTCTCGAGAGACAAGGTGTCTGCTGCACTCTAGAAATTTCAGCATATAAAGGCAGATTGAGGATGGTCGTATTTGCAGTGTTTCTTACAATAAGCCCAACAAATATTCATCAAGTAATTACATTTTATCATTGGGGAAAGTCGGATGATTTGCAATTGTTGCTGTAGTTACTGGCAAAAGGACAAGCTGCTCAAACAGTAGACCTATTTAAAGTGGGTGGGCTAACTATGGTGGACTTTGGTGACTTCTATTTTCACCTTATGGCTTATAGGGCTTGCTATTAAATGGAACACATATTTCAGAGTTTGGGTTTAATGGAAATTGTCAGTTTCTGTGGTTGTTAAATCTTTAAAAGGGATATGGACAGGATCCAAGAGCAAATTAAAACAGAGATGACATCTTTTTCTGGAGAAACTTTAGTATCCCAAATGCTATTATCTTATGCTAACAAAATTACTACGTGAAGAAAATGTACCTGATAAAAGGATTTGACAGATCTGTTTCACTGAATTTCTCACTTTTTTTTGTAAGGTAATGGTTGAGGAATGCCAGTCAGCAGAGTAGCAAATACAGCATCCTGAAGATTTTCTTTGTATTATATAATTTGCCTTCGATTCTTTCCTTGACTCCCTGAATGTGTGCACTTTTTACTTTTCCCGATCATCTTCATTGTCCCTCTTTGTTTTCTCGTTCAAGAGGTGAAGTCACTATCTCATCCCCACCCAAGTCGACCTATACTTGTTGTTTTTATCCAACGTTTCCTGTACTGTTCCTTAACTCAGACCTCTCTTCCTTCCTTTCCTTACTTAAGTCATGGTCATTGATTCCGCGTCTAGATTTGGTATTTGATACAAATGAATAAGATAGCAACAGAAAATATACACCAACTATTCTCAAGCTCACTAGCTTTCTTTCCTGGCTGGGATTAATGTTCTGCAAATGGTGGTGGATTATCAGTTCACCACAGTCAGAAAAAAAGAGATTTTGTTGAACAAAGGGTAAAATGTTGTTCAGGGACAGTGAAAAGAATCCAAGATCAGAAAGCAGCTTCTGGAATAATTTGGGAATTTGCCATAAAACAAGACAACACGCTGCCTGCCTATTTGGAATCTGAAGGCAGAGTATGAGAAAATTTGTCAGAGTTACTGAACGACTGCAATAATAACTGTGGTTCAAAAAACGTTTTATGGGGTTAATGGACCCCAATATTGAATATTTTCATGTTACAAATGTTCAAAACTACTATTCCCCTTGGTGTGCTGTATGAATGAACGAACCGTTTCCAAGTCAACGTTTGAGTGATTGGTCTGCTCTATTGGTCATTCACACATGCCTGTAAGTGATTTCTATCTTTTGTCTTCTGTCAGTATATTTATCTATATTCCTCTAGTTGTATTATATCATATCAAAATAATTAATATCAACCGACAGTAATATTGCATCAAGGTAAGTATGTCATTATTATTCTTATGTAGGCTTTCCTGTCATTGTGGTAGATGCAATATTATTGTTGTGCAGTATAATGCACACAATATGTGATAGGGAACACCACCGCTATCTATGTCACTGATGGATAAGTGTGCACATATTTCAGTACTACAAGCAGTCTGTTCCATGAATTCATGGCTACTCTGCTTATTTCGGGATTCCTTGCTAAGTTTATTTATTACACATAACAGGTGGGAATGTCTCTAAATTTGGAAAGCACCAATGATCTGAGGGAGCTGTTTCACAGATGTTGGCATCCTGTTAAAAGTCAGTAAATAAGTCATTCCTTTAGGCATCATGCCTTCCTTCATTTAATGCTTTTAATTCCATATTGCTGATTTGTTATTTAGATGCACAGTTACCTGGTGGGTGGATCACTAATTACAAAGTGGATTTATTATTACCTCATTTATAAGGTGTACAGATATCAATGTAGTTGCTCTGCGTAGGCCATATCGTTATTGGAGCTGTATTCGATTCGATTTGAAATTTTTGTTCGGCACGATCAACATAGGCCATAAAAGGACAAATGTTTAAAATACAGTATATCATAATGATAAAAAAAATAAAAGATTACAATATTCATATAGTGCTTAACATCATGCACACATAAAATAGTACTACAATTGATAAAGAATGCTTTTCCTGGTTTGTATTGCTTCCCAAATATAAGAAGCAACGCTAAAACGTATCACAGTAAATGCATGGTGGCATTGTGGTCCCTAATGTCATATGCAATAAAAATATGTTTCAAAAAGTGCGTCCTTAAGTCAACATAAAACTGACTTAAAGTCAGTGCTCTGTTTTGAGGTACCGTCACAAGAGCACGGAGCCATTGCCTTATGCCATTGATTAATGATCGGGAAAGTGCTAGGTGATGTACTATACCCAGCCGCAACCTTCTTAAAACGAAGCGGTGTTGGGTATTCGTCACCAGAGAAAGGCACGTTTGAAAGCCCTCAGTGAGGGCATACAACATATATGTAACAACCGTGGGTTTCCTAGCATCAACAAGACGTCTTTTTTCCACCCTGACACCAAGTAAAAGGGCCTTAACCTCGGACTTCTGGAGCACAAAAATTGTAGAAGGCTCCTGAAGCCCAGGGAAGCCGAATGCCAATTTGAGAGTATAGTTCATGTAGGAGAGCCACGGAATATTGAAAGCATAATCTAGCACTAAACAATCCAGAATAATTGCTTTAGTAAATTCTGTCTTGGGTTTCGCTCATATTGAACACCACAGTAGAATTTGTTTAAATAACAACAGATCTTCCAGCTGAATTCAGATTAGGAGGTGCTTAATATCATTTTTTTAAATCAGTCAATCAAATCAATCAATCAATCATTTATAGAGAGCGGCAAATCACCCGTGAGGATCTCGAGGCACTGTTTCTATTCCAAAAATCCTAATGCATTGTATCCATGCTTCCAGTAAAGGAGACCTTGAGGATTCTTTAATTCAGTATGTTGGCCTAAAAAACTCAAACCTTTACAAAGATATGTTGAATCTAGAGTGGGCTAAACTGATGTGGAGCTCAAATATGATCCGTCAAAATAATCATGCACCACCCTTTCTATTCAGAGTAATCTTCTTTCTCATAGTTTATTTCATGACAACTGTTACTGGCATGTAGTGGCCTTGCTGGTAAAGGCTTGTCTTTGGTCATCAAGGGCTATGTGATGAATTTCTGTGTGTATTAAGAGATTCTAGAGCATTGCTGATAAGGTCTTGCTACAGATATAAATATAGAGTTTTCCTGCTGATAGATGAAAATGAGTTTGAATGAACTGTGAACACCACTCTGTCCTATATCAGTTGCATGTGCCCTCAAGAGCATGTGTTTCTTCATTGAGGTACAATTCAGGCCATGGTTCTTTTTTGGTTCCCAATACATTGTGCAGTTGATTTTAGAGGAAGTTTATTTCAGTTATCATAGTGGCTTCTTCTTGGCCATTAACAACTTCCCATTAATGATAATGAAGCTTTTTGTTGAGTAACCTTTTGCTGTATTTCATAGGAGCAACGTCCTTCGGATTCATCAATCACTCCATTCTTATATTGATTCAGCCTTTCACATAAGCCAGGTTCATTAGCTTCTTGGTTTCTTTAGAATTCCATATCTCAAGTGGAAAAGATGCATTACACCACATGGATAGGGCAAAATAATTTAAGCCTACCTGGTTCCTATTGGTTAGGATTTGGTTATTGTTATAAAAGTAAAGCCAACTTGAATGAGTGTTTTGCCAGATTGGTTGTGCTTGCATCAGTTTATGTTACTTCAAAGCCATGGGTTTAGTGCTCATTCCACCAGAGGGAGAGCTGAAATCGCACAATTCATGGGTAATGTGTCTTTAGCTGAACAAGGTACTTCTCTGTACAGTACATTCTTTCGGTATCCGTTACTGTATGAATTTCTGTTCACAAATTTAGGATTATATCAGCCTAGTGACACTTAAGAAACAATGCATGTTGCTGCTCACTACTATGCCCTCCTGTAATTTATCTTTATTGTACTGCTGTGTAGGTTGCATATGGGATACCAGTCTTTGCAAGATTCAGTGTTGGAAAGAAAACATTACCTGTAACAGTGGTTCATCAACATATTTCTGTACAGGATGCTAATGCTTAGCTTATACTCTTCCGAGTGCTGGATTGAAAGTTCATTGCAGTATATGAATCTGCAGATGATTGCAAAACTGGAAATCTACTGTTAAATGTATTATTTTATATTTCACTGATTTGAATTGTACTCGTTCTCTTGTAGGATTTCTACATTTTTGATAAACTGTGAGCCTCTGAAGGTTAAACTTATATGTTAATAACCATTTATTTTCCAAATTGAAAACATATTAGGTTGGGTTTGCGATACAGCAGTTTCCATCTGTGATTTGTGAATATGAAAATAAGTATGTTTACATGGCTACTGTGACCTTATTTTGTCAACCCAGAATCACACATCAGGTACGACATTACTGTTGGGAGCAGCCACGGTAATATTATTGGTGCTGCATAGTGCATTAGAAAGTTTGATTTTACTGTTGATTAGTAAGAACTCGGGCCTGATTGTCAAAATACTTTAGCTTTATATAGTTGATATGACTGTCTTTGTGATTGTAAAATCTCAAATCTTAATGCACAAAGTGCCTTGCAGTTTGTAATCACAGTGACGGAACACAAAGCAGACATTTGGACCCTTGCGAACTACAAGGGGAAAGGGAAGGCAAAGGGGCAAAGCCCTGCCTTCCACTTCGCAGAGGTATGCACAACTACTTTGTGACCATTTTTTTGCAGTCAAAAGGCATGGAATGGATAGCACCTGCCAGGGGTGGGCACTACACTTTGCCAAAGTGAAAGTTTGTTCCAAATTTCACACCTTCTACTCTGCTTGTGCAGGCTGCAGACATCAGGAGGAGTAGACAGCAGTCCCACAGACCATGATCTTTGTAAGGATCACAGTGTGGCACTTGTTGTCACATTGTGACTCCTGTTTCTAGGAGGAACAGTGATCACAGTGCTGGCACACTTCATTTTCGAAAGCTAGGGTGGAGATCTGCTGTCCCATGCAGGCCTTCATCCAAGCATTTGCAAAAGATTGCAAGGTGATTCCTGCTACATTATTATAAGAGCCAGGCAGTTTTGCAATTTCTTGCAATCTGTATCTTTGTAGTCCTAGGGCTTTAAGCATTCCTCCCACCTCAAAAAGAAAGGCACACCATAGCACATCCTCCTTTAAAAATCAGGCAACACATGTTTTAAGGTCTACTCATAAAGCAAATTTATGTCCTGTGCTACAACTGTGCAGGATACAGAAATATTTATCCTAACACAATATTACCTTGTACCACTTCACTTCCTTGTGCTGATAAATGCATGCAGATGCATACTAAATACTTTTCTCTACCTCAATATAGAATGTATGGACAATGGTGATGCTATCTCATGATGCATGGCTAATACTTACAGCTGGTTATCCTTATAGCAGCTTATACTTACCAAAAATACAGAAAAATGATTTTATTTTAGTTAATTTTAAAGTTAGAAAATGTGCTGCACAAAACGATGACACATTATAATGTAGCACCTATGTACTGTGTACAAAACGATTGTAATCAACTCAGCTATACATCCATCTGTATTGAATGTGAAGGTGCTCTAAATAAGCATATCTTAATAATACATTGGTATAGTACCTATAAGCTTAAATCTTGTAAGAAAACGTCAAGGCTTGAAACTAAGAAAGTTTCAGTGTGTGTGTGTTCTCCAAGGATATCCTATAAGGATTATGCAATATGAAGAACAGCAAATAGAGCCCATACACCCCCAAATACAATATCATTTAAAAAACATCTACAGCATTTTATTTATTTATAAATGCTTGATGTAAACTTCTCTTGTCATCTTTGACCAGGAGCGTCTCGCCTATCTCTATACCCAACTGCACAGGCCGTTTGGTATCTCATACGGGAGGCTTAACATTACAGTACCTAGCAAATGCCTTGAATTACATTTTCATTATAATCACTGTAAGCAAAGGCCTATGCTGCATATGCTTACAAAACAAAGAAATCTTGGTTAAATTAGCAATTGAGCTGCAGGGCTTTGAAAAAGCGCATTTTAAAGAGTTGCAAACAATGTTGGCTTTGTTCCCTTTGTCCTAGCAGGAAAAATATTTGAAATTACAATGCTATATTTATTTATTTTGCACCAATTTAAATGTCTATATATTATGGTGCAGACTATGGCTGCCTCTGTTCTTTATTATGCAAACGGGTATGATGCTGCAAAGGTGATTGCCCTATCTTATTTGCACACGTGCATAGCTGTTTTGTTATTCATTGTACTGCATACTAGTATTCTCAAACATCAGTTAAGATCATATTTGGATCTGAGGTGTAGTACTTATTACAACTGTTTTCTTCTAGACTTTCTATAGCACAATACACAATGCAGAAATTGACGAGAGACTGTTAAAAAATAATTTAGCAGCTTAGATTAAAAGTAACGAGAGAGTTAATATACTAAATTTAGCAGTCCAGCATTGCTCTAAATTCTGTGCACGCCCAGGTGTGCAATTTTCAACCTGCTTGGATGTGATTTAGAGGATTAATTTTTGACTATGTAACACTTAAGTACTTGCTACAGTCTTCTCAGTTGGCCAGCTTTTGTGTTCATGAACAGATTACTTAATCTCTATGTATATCAATATTTCATAATGTGATTATGCTATCCTCTATCCTCTATCCTTGGTACCAAGATTATATGAAAACTGGGCACTCCATTTTTACACATTGTTTATGTTTTAAATTCTTAATATTTAACTGTTAGTATTATGATTTGATTTTTTGACAGATGAGGACTTCCACGTTTCCTGAATCATTTAAATGTCCCAAAATCTGAATCATACAAATTAAAACATTGTTTACAGACGTGGCACAGAAATCCATCCTTATTCATCTTATTTTTACTAAGCTCAAATAAAAATGAATAAAGTTTTCATTGACAAATTAAATAGCAGAAAGGATACAGGCCCCTGTGTTACTTGCCTCGATTGTTTTTAACTCGCTAGATTCAAGTTAATTGGGAATGAATTGCTGAATGTCTATATTGAAGCATAGCTCAGCAAACTAAATCACCTTAAAGTGCTTCTTAGATAAAGAGTACAGAGTATTCCGAAAAGGTGAGTTTTGAGTATTTTTTGATCAGCAGTGAAATTGTCATAGACACTGCATGCCATAGATGAGGCACTGCTATGTTTTTTAAGTGTCTGTCTCCATTTGAGTTGTTGAATGCCAGGGAGAAAATATTGTGAAATGAGCGGGTGGCACATCTGAGGTTGCAGTAGTGTATTTCGCTGTGATTAGAAATGTATTTTTGTATTGTATTTTTGGGTAACAGTACATTCTTAATAGTGCAGCCAAAATAAACATTTTAATTCAAAATCCAAAAGAGGTTTTGTTCCATCTGCATCTGAAAGTGATCTGGAAATATCTACAATTAATCTCAATTTTCAGAAACCATTCACAGATATACACTAGGATATTCTCAAGAAGGCTATGATTTTGGTATATAGTTTTGATGTGGGAATGAACTGTGGTGATGAATAGAGTGATATGTGACAAATTCTTTACCTGTCTTTAGAGATACAGTCATGATATTTGTAGTCTATGAACATTCTATGCTTTTCAAAGGCCACTGATGTAAACGGGAATATTTTTGTGTATCTTATTGTAATCAATAGATAGTCCAAGCAGAAGGAACGTTTTCAATGATAATGTGATCTAGTGGGCCACCTCTTTTGAACAAGAAAATATCACCTCTACACAATGTTTTAGAGGTTTCGATATGTAGGTGAGTGATCCATAATTCGCATAAAGATGCATAGATTGGCATAAAAAAACCTAATTCTTGTATGTTTTAATGTTTTTTTGTCTCCTGTTTGCCAACTATTTGATTCTTTTTTTGCAACAGCACACTCCGAGTTTCAGCAATTTTGAAAACAGTGGGCAGATCTTCCTTATACCTCTTCTTTTATTCTGTTTCATTCCCCTTTGTGTTTTTCTTCAAAACTGGTCTAAGCTTTAACAAAGCAGACACACTAGATATTTCATTAATTTTAAAAAGGTTGGGCAAACCATCTAGTGGCCAATTCAGAAAGGCATTTCTAAGTACACAAAGTAGTACTGCAGGAGTACCATTTCACATGATTTTGTGAATTGGCCCCAAAATGTCAAACTCCCTATTCATACAAGTGCAATGAGAGAACATTCCTTTCTATTTGTACTAGCTGCACATGACTATTCCTATTATATTTCATTTCTAGTTGTTTTGGGCTCAAATCACAAAGACATTTAAGAGTATGTGAAGTAGTACTACTTTACCTATTCATGAATGCCATTGTGAATTGACCACATAGTTTTTATGCTATATTGGTGTGAGATCATGGAGGAAATGGTGGTGTGTGGGTGTGTGTTTGTGTGTAGATGAGGAAGCATATACAGATGTTCATGGAAGGGCAGGTTAGACAAGTGTGACATGGCAAAGAGCAAAGAAAAGGTCAGTGGTACTGGAAGGAGACATCGGGAAGTGGAAGCATAATGTGTGGTAAGAGTAAGTAACAATGGACAAATAGGGGGGCCAGATAGTTTTTGGAAGGGGTGGTATGAGTCTGTGGATGTGCAAACTGAGAGTAGGTTCGTGCATTGAAAGAAAGGCAACATAAAGCATGGCTACATAATTATGCAAAAAGAAAATGGAAAAACTAAAAAAAGATCAAAAATAATAACGAAAATGCAGGAGTCGCATATAGCAACAATAGCAAAGGAAAATGAAATTACATAAAGACATAATTCTAAAATATTACCTTAAATAGAAAAAAAAAACAATAATGTGAAATTCTTTCACTCCTAAAGCTGTTGAATAGCCTGATATATTTCTTCCTGAAAAAAGATACAGCTGTTTCCTGTCCCACTCTTTGCAAGCATATTTTTCAGAATTTGCCAATGGTTGACAGTAGTTTGACTGGGTGTATAAATATTCTTCCAGTGCTCTGTGGAAGGGCAGTCCAGAAATGCAACTCCATGAACTTCAGAATGTTGCAGAAAGAGCAAAGACGAGTCCTTGTTGAGGTCATATAACATCTATTCTCAAACAACTGCGCTGGGTCAATGTAAAAGCAAGAGTTAGACTTAATTCCATAGCGATTATCCACTGGCTACATTTAGGAAGCCTCAAGCATAGCTTAAATAAACACCTCGTTCAACTCGCATGTCTTCACTGTAGCTGTGGCAGAAGGAAGGTCACATATCTTGCAATAACCTTACAGTACATACAAGGATCTGATGGCATTTTTACTATCAATCTTCTGTTTTGATAATGTCCCCTCTGTTTTTACTTCTGTGAACAGAAAGGTACTCATTGAGGCTTTTTCATTATTATATAAACTCAAGCTGACATGTACAAATATTTAAAAAATCAAATTTGGTTTTCATGTTGTCTACATCTTACGAATGATTTATGGGTCAGCAAAACTAGCCCAATAAGAAATGTAGCATGCACACCTTAAAGCAGATATGTAACCTCAGCTACCAATCACTTGATCTTCAGCATAATTTCAATTGCCAACCTAAATTACTAGTCCCAGTACACAGGAGCTGGTGTATAGTTATTAACAAACTAAATGTATTTCCTGATGTTTCTGTTTGTGGTAATATGCATTCTAACGAGAATTCTCAATCTGATTGCTCTGGTATTCTTGAAGAACCTAAAAATGCAAAGTTAGGAACACCCTTGTATGATATCAGGCCATTCCTATTAGTATAGGTTTTAAATGTAAACTGTATAGAAACAGAAAGAAGCGACTGTATGGTAAGGTTTAATAAGGACAAAGAGGAGCCCCTTAAAGCCAAAGGAATAGGGCACTATAGAGTGAAGAAAAAAACAATATCCTTTGGACCTAATAGCAAACTCTGGTATTCAACCAATCAATACATTCCATTCAACCCGGTACATGCTCACCATTCCGTCACATACATACTTGAGGGGATTATGCCATGTAGCTCCCACAGAGAGTCGTGAACCATAAGATGTACAAAAATATATAAATCGATTTATTAATAAAAAAGACGAGTGTATCTAAAATAAAATTTAAAAACTGGAGGGCAAGAAAAACCCTATACAATACATGATATTATTAAATTGACAACGATCAAAAAAACAATCACATATTAAAATACAATCCATTGAAAAACATAATAAAATAGCTTAAAGAGAGTACATAGTACAGACAGGCTCAATTTGTCATTGGTTTGTTACACATCTGTTTTACACCAATATATTAGGCATAGATCCTGGTATTAACTACTCATAGACCTCCGCCTTTCTGACAGATTGTGTATTGTGATGAGCGTCGACGCGTTTCGATGGGTGGATTATTTAACCATCTTTTTCAAGACCAGACAATTTTTACTCTCTTTGATTAAAAAGAATCTTTTCTATTGGACAATATCAATTTTACCACCACCTCCCATGGGCAGTACTAGTCGTGTCAGAAGTACTAGACCAATATAATGAGGTATAATGTCTTGACTGTATATTCACTATTCCGTTCTTGAATGATGGGAATATATCTGGATAAAAAAATGCAACGTGCTATATTCATGCCATGTAATGAGGCTAGAATGGTCTGTAGTCTTCCCGTAAGATCTAAGACACACCTTTTATACGACCTCCGCCATAAACAATTTGTTTATATATCGGTGGAATCAAAAAAACTCCTTTAAATGGGAGCTGAATTGCTGTTATTATAGGACGAATTGTTCCAATTTGTCGTCCTCTACAAGTCCCTCTTTAACATTAGGGTTTGTAAATAGCGCCCGTCGTCACATACGATCTTCGTCCTGAAGCGGTTAGTTGGCCCACACAAAAAAGCATTATTATGATAGTTATAAATGCCAAAAGCACTTGAAAAGCTGGAAATCTTAAAGTTAGAGCAAAACGACAAGTCAGAAAATGTGAATTTCTTTTGCATAAAAATAAACCCTTTTGCCACAAAGTGTTACGGGTGAATGGTACCAATTTGCAGCTATACTGAGTACAATCAACAGCTGATACCTCTAACTCCACATTGCAGGGCATATTACCTAAAGAAGAAAGATTGGAGGCAGGTCAGAGGACAGCCAGTAAAATGGACTAGCAAGACTATGCACTCTTTAGATATTTAAATATTGCAGGTATGGTACAAAAAACAGTACTTAAAAGTAAGACTACTTCTGCTTGTGTGATTGCTTGTCTCTGATTCAAGGGAAGTAACAGATCCACGAATGGAGGAGAGTAAAGAATATTTGTGATGTTCTTCACAGAAAGAGAATTCAGTACAAGTAACTGCCTTTCAGCAGGTTCAGGGCAGGTTAAACGAGTGACAGAGTTCCTAACAGACTGTGTAATAACATTAGTTTGTATTTGTCATGTGAGAGGAAGACAAGGCTGGAATTGAGGCTAAGTGGAGTTGTGGTGATTCATCAGGTTGGAAATGGGCTTAACCCTAAGAGGTTAACCAGTTATTATCTGCAATCAGACCAGGTAAAATACACTACGCATTTTGGGGGATTAATCTATACCATCTGCATAATACATTTGTGGTAAATTGGGTTAGGTATTTAGAACAAGGATAACCATGCTACGTATACCAGTAGAAACCAAATACTGTTGGTACGTTCTAGTCCTTAAATAGTTTTTAAACTGTAGGTGCACTTCTCCACGCTGTTGGGCACAATATTGCTAATAATATGTTTATTTTATTCTCGAGTGCGAGCATAATCAAACTACTTTGTAGTGCTGTACAAGTTTGACACACTGTAAACATCGCACAGTAATCTAAAAATATCCAATTCATTTACAGACTCCAACAAAGAATGCCCTTGGATGGAGTTTATTACTTAGACAAAGACAGTACTAAGCATACATTCTCAACCATCTAAGCTACATCAGTATCAAATGCATTCCATAGACAGCCAGAGGTGTTTCAACGTCGTTCTAAAGATGGAACAGTGGGGGAGTTTTAATATTCGGGGAGTTTGAAATTCCATCAAGGCCTTTGAGTCTCAAGTCAGAGCATGATACCACTGATAGAGGGATCCAAATGAAGCACATATTACCTAATGTGTCTTGGAAAATGTAAAATCTTGGTGTATTGGCATGCCACACAATGTATTAGTAGCATCTGCTGCTTACAGCAAGCAATTCGTATCTTTGGCATAGTAAATAAGTCTTGTGAATCTGTGCCATGTAACATTGAATCTCCACCGGTGGTTGCAGATTTGAGCCTAGTGTATAAGACATGACCGGCGCTCGCTCACGTTAGTATGTATAACACACCCATATATGGCTGCACTTCACTTTCTAGTGTTACCACAACCACTCCCGTGCCCAAATTTGGCACAGAAAACTCCTGTAATGGTAACTAGGAAATCTGGGGACGAAATAGCTTGCATTTATGTGAAAGGTCGGTAACCAAAATTTGAAGTGACCTTAATTTGATTGCAACTGACATGTTCAGTGAGCAGTTCATGAAGCACAACAAACAAGATACTGCTTTCTAAAACCTGTATACAGTGTAACCTTTGGAAAATTGAAATGACAAGTATTGCCACATTTTTTGTCAACAAAAGTGTAATTTTTACATTGTTTTAACACACAGTTATGCCATGAGATTTGATTCATGTAGTAACTTCTAATATTGTTGCCTTTTGAGTATAGATTTTAATAATAATAGTACAATGATTTCAGAATTTTAAATTCAGGAGTGCAGTCCTATTTTGAAGGTTTTTTATCTAGTTCATGGACAATGTTTTTAACAAAGAGCAGTGTCTGTGCCAACTGAGGTTTTGGTCTGGTAAAATGTTTAAAACTAATTATTAAAAAGGTGAAAACAGGTTTGATTCGGGATATTTCAAGTTAAACAGGGACAGTTATCTCCTTTAGTTGTATTATAATATCATGTTGTCAACCCTCAACATTATTATGCTGTACATTTTTACCATTCTACTTTGGATAAATATGTGCACCTGAAAATGTGAACAATCCCAAACTATGACAAATATTTTTTAGGTTATGCATGAATGAACAATAATGCTGGAGATTTATTGAGTTGCTTTTTTCATTCCACGTTATTTGTTATGGTTTATTTATTCAACGGTATTGTTCTATCACAAACTGTTTTCTTTATAAAAGTGGCTGGATACGCAAAATTAAAGTTTTACTTTTTCAAGTAACTAACTGATCGTTGGTTTTGTGCTTATGTCAAGCAACCTGCAGATCTCTTCAGATACTCTACCTCTAGAACACTCATGACATATATAAATTCTACCTGGCATATATCAATTCTAACACGTTTTTAATATTTAATTAGTTCCACCTGGTATGTGTATAGAAAAAGATCAAAATTGGCAAAACAATAAAGTGCAAGGAAGGCTCAGTGTTCAATATGGGTTTTTATGCTGCTAGAGCGAACTGCCAGTATTTCTTAATTGTTGTTGTAAAATTGGGGGAATTAATTGAATAACTGGGGGGAATTAATTGAAAAACTGTTCTTCACTCGTTTTTAGAAAGTATACGAATGTAATCTTTTGCATTGGAATTGCACGTTGCACTTTACTGAACTCCTCTTCCGGGAGTTCGGACGTCCCTTTTACAGCAGCCATCTTTTTGGTTTTGGCACTCTAGTGGTTGGCGGTCACCAGTATTTAATGTGCCTTCCTTCGTGGACGCGCAGCAGGTAAGTTGGGTTTTTATGCTGCTAGAGCGAACTGCCAGTATTTCTTAATTGTTCTTGTAAAATTGGGGGAATTAATTGAATAACTGGGGGGAATCAATTGAAAAACTGTTCTCAACTAGTTTTTAGAAAGTATACAAATGTTATCTTTTTAATTGGAATTGCACGTTGCACTTTGCTGAACTCCTCTTCTGAGAGTTCGGACGTTCCTTTTAGAGCGCCCATCTTTTTGGTTCTGGCGCTCCAGTGGTTGGCGGGCACCAGTATTTAATGTGCCTTCCACCACGGATGTGCAGCAGATGCGCGCCAAAGGCGCACCAGAGGCAAGCCCGTCTGCGCCCGTCCGCGTCTGGAATGCGGTCAGCACCAGCCACGCTGCCCGAACTCAGCCAGGTATTTCTATGACATCGGCATTTCTAAAAGCATTGAATACTACTTCTAAGCATTGTGGCATTTGTCTTGCTCCTAACACAATGAAAGGCCCTTTGACTTGCCCAAACTGTAGAACTGTGCTTGGCTCTCTCGTGGAACCGCCAATCGCTCTTAATGACAGGTCATTAGCAAAACCACTATGTGGGGGGCATATTAACGCCCGTTCCCTGTGCAAAGATGCCCAATAAATGTATGCCTTGATTAATGACTTGCAGCTTGATTTTCTTTTTATCACCGAATCGTGGTTTAAGGAATGGTGCAATCCTGATACTGTCCAGGCCCTATATTTAGGCTTTACTATTTGTAGACAGGATAGAACAAAGTCCTGTGGAGGCGGGCTAGCTATCATCTATCGAGATTCCTATCGATGTCTAAACTTCGATTTAGTCCATTCGAAAGGGGCAGAAAGCCTTGGTTTCTGTTTTAAGCTCAGCTCCTCCCTCTCAATTTCAGGGGGCTTATCTATCGACCTCCTGGCCCCAGCTCCTGTTTTTTAGAATTCTTAGGTGATGTCTTAGCCCCAAAGATTCTCCGGTATTCTAATTTCACCATCTTGGGAGACTTCAATCTCCACTCTGAATGTAGTAATGAACCTGGAATAGTAAATTTGTCGAACACTCAACACTTTTGGGCTTCATCAGTTGGTAGCATTCCCCACACATTCTGTAGGACACACTCTGGATGGCATCTGTTCTAATCTTCCAAAACTTACAGTTGAATCTCCTATCTAGCAGGCGTAGTCAGAACATATGCTGATCCCGATCAGCATCAATCTTCAGAGAATCGGCTCTCATCCTACCCTCTCAGCGCCAATCCTGCTAACGACACATAAATGGGCGAAGCTGATGGCTGACCACGAGCTGACCAGACTTGCATCAGCCTCCACGCCAATTATGTAGGGAAACACTACAGAGGATGTTGGGCGTTTCAAGACCTAGATTACCCAGGTCAGTGATAAACTAGCACCAATAGTTCAAATAAAGAGGAAACTGAATCCCCAGCACTCAGCCCCCTGGTATACTCCGGCATTAGCAGATTATCATCTTCAATGTAAGCAGCTGGAGCGGAGGTGGAGAAGAGCCTACAAGACAGAAGATCTTGTGCAATTTAGAGTGTCCCTAAAAACTTACCATTTGTAGATCGAGTTAGCTAAAAAGGTTTATTTTTCTAAGTAAATAACAGAAGCCCAACACGATCAAAAATCTAGCTTCACAATTGTTAAATCATTCCTACAACTGAAAGCCTTAGATAAGGATATCCCCCCTCACAGATCCTATGCAATCAAATATCTTCTTATTTTGAAGAAAAAATCCAGAACATTCAAAGCGAGTTCAGTACTACCCCTTTGTCTATACAAGATTTAGAGTTGGACCCCTCCCATTTAGGATCCTCCCTTCAAGCCTGTCATAGCATCAGCTTAGCTCTGTCCTGACAAGCAATCTTATCGAGCAAATCAGGCTCTCCTTTTGACCCCTGCCCTCCATGCCATCGTGGACATTGTGAATCCTGTGATTAATAAGATCATAAACTCCTCAATAGCTACGGCAGAAGTCCCTATGGACTGGAAACTTGCTGCTTTTAAACCATTACAGAAGAAACATGTAGCAGACCCCTCTACCCTTTCTAATCTCTGTCCTATCTCACTACTCCCTGCCCTTAGGAAAATCGTCTAAAAATTAGTAAATAACCAACTGACAAATCTTCTGGAAGAGGCCAATATTCTCCACCCCAACAGTCTGGATTTCATCCTCAACTTCTACGGAGTCAGCGCTGCTTGAAGTTGCAGACACGTTAGAACTAACTCTGGATTCTGGAAAGAATGCAGTGCTGATTTTATTAGATCTATTAGCTGCATTCGCTACTATCTTGCATGACATCCTATTACAGCGTATCAAAAGTTGCAGCATTTGCCATCTGGCCCTGACCTGGTTGAAATCCTTCCTCACAGATTGCAGGCAAACAGTAGCACTAGGACCATATTTATCACCTGAAAAGACCATCACTTCAGGCGTACCACAGGGCTCATCTCTTAGCCCTGCATTGTTTAATATTTACATGGCTCCGCTTATTTCACTGATATCATCCGTCGGTATCAAAACAGCCTCATATGCAGATGATACGCAGCGGATTCTAGTTTTAGACGAAGAATCAACTGACTCAAGAGTGCAATTTCAAGCTCTGCCTAACGGAAGTTATTTGGTGGATGCTATCTAACCACCTTAAATGCAATACAGATAAGACGGAGATTCTAGGGAAGACCAACTCCTTCGATCCGGTACTGTGGTGGCCAAGTTCTGCACCCCCTCCCGCCTCCCAATACAGTTGAGCTGGTAAAAAATCTTGGCGTGAAATTCGACGCCTCTCTTTCCTTTTGTCCACATGCACTTGCAGTCACAGGAATGTGTTTCAAATTAATAAAATCTTTGAAAACATTTTTCGACTATCTTCCCTGTGCAGCAAGAAAGACAGTGGCCTTTGAATTAATTACGTCAAGACTGGACTATTGTAACAGTTTATATGCCGGTGCCACCAAACAAGTGCTACAGAAGCTGCAGACGGTGCGACATGCAGCTGCTAGGCTTGTATTGAAACTGCCATGCCGCTCTTCAGCTTCAGCAGCTCTTAAAGCCCTTCATTGGCTGCCAATACATAAAAGTGTCTTATTCAAGATCCTGCTGCTTACTTTTACAGCCTAAAGAGCGTCAGGACCAAAATACTAAGTCTCCAGATTTACTTACTATACCACCGCTCAAACTCTCAGATCTTCCTCTGCTACTCTACTTAAACCTTTAGGTGTAAGACCAAAGGTGGCAAATCTCTTGCCGTCCTGGGCACTAGGGCTTGCAATCAACTCCCCAGACATCTGATATTTATTGACTCAGAATTACTCTTTAAGAAACATTTGAAAACTTGGATCTTTGCCGCCTCTGATTCATTATGTCACTCTCTGATGTAGAGACCCTCGCTCATGTGCATGTTTACTCTGTCCACTATGAACTTTATGCTTCTCCGCTCAGCGCCAGGATGCTCCATTTGGAGTGACAGTCGCGCTCTACAAATGCAATATTCATTCATTCAATATGAAGTCAACACCGGAGTATGAACGTTTGCAACTTTAGTACAGTTTGATCCAGTTTGACTCATTTGCCTAAAAGTTGAATACGTTTTCACTTCAAAAATAGCTATGACAGAATCAATCAGACGTATCCTGCCTCCTTTGATTTAATTCAATAATCATAATTTGGATTTTTCAATACTGTTAAAGTTAAAGGAATTCTATGTCAGGACTGGAGGCTCAGATTATGCATCTTTCTTTCCATGTAATAAGCTCAGCAGCCCAATAAACAACATATATAAAATTATACAATCATTAACCAGAAAATACTACAATCCCATTAGTCTTGAAACTTGAACATCATCCCTCAATAGCAGTGCTCACAGTCCATTTATCATCATCACAAAGGAAAAACACTTCCTCTTTCTTTGCTGCTCAGCAGCCAGATAAATGCTTTTTCTTTGTGAATGCCTAATTCTCTGTTATATGTATGGTTGATGTTCACCTTTTGATATTTCCGTATGGTTTAGTGTATTACATGTAGTTGTGTGTATAATTGTTGGCAATCTTAACTTTTTGCTCCTCATTTGTTGGTGCGCACGATCGGTGGTTCTGGGTCAGAGCCGATCTGCTCCCAGCGCAGTTCATCTCACACCCAGAACCAAGAGCAAGTCAGTGGACGGTGAGTCATCCCTTTCACAACCCCTAGTGAGCCAATCTGCACAAGGAGAGTCTTTACTCTCGGAATCGGCCTGTGGGGATGCTGTACATGTCGGTGTTGCTCCCGTCACAGAATGGGAGAGCGACGCCTCATCAGCACCACTGGAGGGTGCATGATCTTCTGGGTGGCGATCGCCACGTGTCTCGTGGCTTGTCCTTCCGCTAAGAAGGAGAGGTATTTGAATTCCATAGCGACCTGCATACCTGTCAAGTTCAAGCTCCAATTCAAGCGGAGCTGTTAGCTTCATTTTTGCAGATTGCCCAGGTGAATTAGAGGGCGCGCATGTTCCAAAACAAGCATTGGTACCCAGCAAGTGCTTTAGAACAATCAAGCATTGGTACCTCTAACTCAATACATCCGAGCCAAGGCCAATATATTTTGACATGTAACCAGAGCTCACATGGCAAGAGAGGATAGAGAAATTATGGATATAGTAGAGGAGGAGCTCATGGATGCTTTTGATACATCACTGCAGAGAGCTACTCCCTCAACTTTAGACCCCCCCTGAGTAGGCAAACCATTATCCTGACTGCCAAAAGCAGATGTTCACTCTCTGGGCGGGAAGATCGTGGGCCCTCGCCTCTTGGAAATACTCAAGGCACCCTTACGTGCAAAGGCAAAAGCAGAGCGGTTCCTAAGACACGGGCCACTATGCCATCAGAGGCCTTTGAAAAGCTGCTTAAAGCCTTCCTAAAAAAGGCAGGCGGACAGCCTAGATAATCACAGGGATGATGAACACCCAGAGAATTCCCCGATGATCCCTTCTCCACATTTGGAGAGGATATTGATGCCAGGGACAATTCTGATAATCAGAATGGGTCTTTGGGCGAGGAACCGGTTCCCAGTAGACCGTGGTGGCCAGAAAGTGGCTCTAAACAACCTAATGTAGACGAAAATGGTGGAGACACCCCACAGGGGTCTATAGCACCTCCGGACGATATTTACCAGGTTGGGTTCAAGCGACAAAGGTAGTCCAATCTGTGGGCAGCCACATTAGGAAGCCAATGGATAAAGAGATTCGGAGAAGACTAAAAGCGGAATGCCTGCAACCATCTTTGGCAAGTAAAGTGGCCTGTACCCCCAAAATCAATAGTAAAATAAGGACCCAAACAAGGTACTAGACCTGTTAGGACAAATTAGGGCTGAAGAGACCCGACAGACTGGCAATCTGATTGACCCAAACATTCTAACTGGATGGGCCCAACGAGCGCTCTGCTTCCTAGGTAATATGAATTGTGCACTATCCACAGAGCATAGGCGTTCATTTTCGATAAAAATCAACCCCAAGCTGGGGGACTTGGCCACCACAGAATTGGGGCCAGTAGTGAAAGGGAGTCTCTTCGGAGATCCGTTCATTTAAGAGCTCACTAAATTTGTGACTACCTTTTGCTCCCTCAATAAGGCGCAACAGTCTATGCGCAGAGTCTTCAGCCAGAAGATTTTTGGAGGGGCCGGTAGAGGCAGCGGGCGCTCATCCATCCAGCCCTGCTCCCCAGCCCCCCACAAGCTCCAAACGAGACATTCTATGAAATGGCAAGACCAAAGAAAGTTCGGTGATTTTTCCCCACTTGGGGGAACATCAGGGTCCGTGTCAGCAGAGGAGCCTTCTGAGATGCCAGTAATGCACCTGGAGAAGCTAACAGTAACCTATATCCTTTCTTCCCAACAATAAGTGGGAGGCACGTTAAGATGGTTCTTCCACAAGAAGAAGGAAATAAAAGGGGATGCATTGGTACTTCAAGCAATTGTGGGTTTTCACAAAGAGTTTTACGGAACCCTATATCAACGAGCCCATCACAATACCCTTCACAGGAGATACGCTCTTTTAGCAAAAGTAGCAATAGCGCCCTCTTTTCTACACCCCAAAGGTTTTCTCAACAAAATCGTTCTGGTGGAGAAGAAAGACATGGGCCACTGGTCAGTGATCAGTCTAAAGCACTTTAACAAATTGGCAGTGTATTGCCATTTCAAAATGGAGGGCATGCCCCTCCTCAGGGACTCCCTTTTCCCAAATGATTGGTTAGTGAGGCTCAACCTGAAGGATGCTTACGTAACCATCCCAATCTTCCAACCACACAGATGTTTACTGCACTTTGAGTGGGCGCATCAGATCTATGAATTCACGTGCCTCCCATTCAGCCTATCCTCCGCACCCTGGTGCTTCACCAAGGTGCTGCGGCCGACCATGCAGTGGCTGCACGCGCGAGGGGGGGTCAGACTCATCATCTACTTAGACGACATCCTCTTAATGCATCAGAATCTGGCACAACTCATAATCAACTTTGGTTAGCTGTATTCTCCCTTAAGGATCTCAAAGAAAGATGGTTCTAATATGCAGGGAGTTGCGCAAAACTCTAGAGAAGGAAAGGATATCCCTCAGGCAACTGGCCAGGATCGTGGATCTCCTAGCATCCTCCATCCAAGAAATGTTTCCAGGTCCGTTGCACAACAGGGCACTTCAGAGGCTATAGGGAGGCACCTCTGATGAAGACTGACATATGCAGAGGAATATGCCCTCTCTCAGGAGGCGAGGACGGAGATCCAGTTGTTGCTCGACCACATGCATGCCTATAACGGCAGGGCCATCTTTGGCATGGGTCCAAATCTCATCATAGAATTGGACGCCAGTCGGTAAGGCTGCTGGGCTCACTCTGGGGATATTACCACAGGAATTCCATGGTCAGAAAGCAAAGGGACACTGCATATCAACTGCCTGGAACATCTGGCGGGATCCTTTGCTGTGAAGAGTTTTGCATCAAACAAGGTGTTTTGCTCAATCCTTCTAAAAATAGACAATGTAACATCAGTCCAATACATAAACTGCCTAAGCGGTACAAGGTACAAAGCCTTAGCGGACCTAGCCAAGGATTTCTGCCACCACTGCCTACAACAAAAGATTTTGGTGATGGCAGAGTACTTACCGGGTAGGTTGAACCGGATAGCATAGTATCACTCCAGGCATCTGCGGCATTCCAGTTGCATGGCAATTAGATCCGGTCCTGTTTTAGAAGCTAGAGCTCAAATAGGGACCATGTCAGGCCTCTTTGCCTCATGCCTAAATCATCAACTACCACATTTCTTCAGTTCGCATCCGGACCCACTGGTGGAGGCAACAGATACATTCCTGCTGGATCAGAGTCAGGAATTAGGGTACGCTTTACCCCCTTTCTCGATGATCGCCAGGCTTACAGCGCAAGTCTGGAGACAGAGGCGCAAGTCTGGAGACATAGGCCGGAGATGTTATTGGTGACACCACTTTGGAGAGCACAAGTTTGGTATGTAGTTCATCTGGAGCTTTCCCTAGATTCTCCAACTCAGAATCTGTGGAAGAATGCTCACAGCAACTTACACCAATTGGTACAGGAAGGGAATCTCATTCTCATGACATGGGGGATAAGAGGGGGCGCTTGAAAATCCTAGGCCTCTCGAGACCGACTGCTATCCTCATCAAGAGGGCTGGGGCCGATTCGATGGTCAAGCATTACAAGTCGGCATGGTGCAGGTGTTTGCTGGTGTCTGCTAAACGGTTTTCATCCCACCGGGGCAGATGTAGTATGCATAGTAAACTTCCTGTCAAAATTGGCGGAGGTGGAAATGGCTTACCGGACAATCAGTGCCTGCCAGTCGGCCAATTCAGCGAGCCATATGCCTTTTCAAGACATTCCGGCAGGGGAACGTCCTCTACTATGCAAACGTTTGAGGGGGATCAGATTGTCATCTTCCCTGAACCCAGATATTCTGCATTCTTGGATATAAAGGTAGTGGTTACACTGTTGGAGGCATGGCTGGACAATGAATTTCTATCCCGGAATGAACTAACAGGTAAGTTGGCGATTTTAGTGTGCCTTATATCGTGGAAGGCTCGAATGTGCGAGTATTGGATATCACTGCAAGGATGTTTACCCCCGACGAGGTGTCCTTCGCCATTTTCTAGGCAAAACCAATCCAATAGAAGGGTGGTACAATACTCAGCTTCACCTCAACATTGTAAATTATGTGTGGTAAGATGCATCAGGGCTTACGAAGCTATGATGCATTTGGTGGATGATCAGATTTTTAAGACTCATGGGATATGTAGTCTTTTCTGGTTAATGATCATATAATGTTATTGTTAACCTGTCAGCCCTAGGTTGGTCTTCCCCCAAACTTTTTTCCTTCTCCCCTCCTGTTTGGCAGAATTCATTTTTTTGATGGCCTTAGGACTCTGCACTTTACCACTGCTAGCGAGTGCTAAAGTGCTTGTGCTCACTCCCTAAAACTCCCTAAAACATTGGCTTTCACTTGATTGGCATATTTAGATTACTAGTAAGAACCCAGTAAAGTGGGATACCATATACCCAGGGCTGGTAAATTAAATGCTTCTTGCGGGCCTGCAGCACTTATTGTGCCTCCATCTCAAGTAGCCCTTGAAAACATGTCCCAGGCCTGCCATTGCAGCATGTGAGCAATTTGAAGCTGCCAATTTGACTTCCCAAATAAACCCCATGCCAGGCCTAAAACTCCTTTTTTAATGTATATGTCACCCCTAAAGTAGGCCCTAAACAGCCCATAGAGCAGGGTGCATTGTAAGTTAGATACATACTTTTATGTTTTACATGTCCCGGTAGTTAAAAACGTACAACTTCATTTTTCATTGGTGTGAGGCCTACCACTCACATAGAATAACCTTGGGTTACCTTATTACATTTAATAAGTGCTAACTTTTGTTTGGGAGCATGTAGAAATGTTATGTTTGGTGTCTAAGGAACTGTAAATTAAAATCCTCTTTAAAGGTAAAGTCGGATTTTAAGTCACAATACTGAAAATGCCACTTTTAGAAAGTTGTCATTTTCCTGTCCTAAACACATGGTGCCTGCAGCCTTTTTCTTGAGTCACATGACTAGGTGTAGTTGGCAGTTGGCCTTTGTGTATTCCTCCCAATCAGCCACACAATAGGGGGACTCCGTGTTGGTAAGATTGGCCTGCCTGGCAGGATGAGGGGGCGGAGCTATGCACAGTCCCATTTGTACTTTAAAGACACTGCCTCACCTCACACACAAAGAACTTCACACTAGCGTATTCTGACTGTAGGCAGCCTGAGTTCAGGGCAGGGAGGCAGGAAATTCTAGACACTTCTGTGGAGGGCGACGCTCCAGAAGTTTCTTCCACTTCAAAGCTGGCACCAGGTATAAAATAACCCATTCTTCAGTTCACTTTTGGACCTGCGGAGGACTCTCAGAGGACTGCCTTGCTACCTGTGGCCTGCTGTGTACTTCTGAATACTGCTCTGCTGCACCAAGAGGGCTGCCCTGTGGCCTGAAGCCTGCCCTGTGCCTTCAGACGACTGCTTTGCTGCTTGAAACATGCTTTTCTACATGAACCCAGGACTACTAGAGTGACTCTAATGGCTAGTTGGTTGACCTCCTGATCAGATGCTCAGGGTCAGAAAAGGCTCCACCCATCTTAAACCTTCGACTCGACCCAGCCTGAGTGAGTCCTGACCCTGCAAGTAATGCCCCTCCTGTCCTGGACCCTTGGAGGTGTTCCTAAAGCTGCTCAGATAGCCCAAATCAAAAACTTTCAGTCAAAAAATGCCCTAAAAACCAAGAGGAGACCGGAACCTACCTGCTCGCCGATCCGCCCAGGGTGCATTGCTGGTCGACCTGACTTTGCCGTAGCTCTCGCTATGTTCTTCTCCGCAGCAGCAAATCCTGTTCAGCAGCTCCTCGCAGAAGGGGTATCTGGCCTTGTGGAGGTCACATCGGCTAAAGACTGCAGCCTCGTCCTACTGGAGACTTTTGAGTTCCAAAAAAGAGACTAAGGGTCTAATTACAACTACGGCAGTCCATCAGACTGCCGTATGTCACGGTGGCGGTCCCTGGACCGCCAGACTGACGGTCCACCCACCGTATTAAAAGTTCGGCAGTTGGACCGCTGCAACCCCCAGGGGAATCTCTGATCCTGCGGCGGTGGCACAGCGGTCTGAGGCAGCAATATGCTTGTGGGTCTGTGGCGGCACCGCCAAGCATATTACGAGTTGCCTCACTGCGACCCTATCCACGGCGGTGAGCCCACCATGGAATAGGTGGCGCTGAGGCAACTCAGGGGGCCTTGCCTCTGTGCATGGGGGTGCATGCAGGTGTTGTGCCCCCCTATATTTCTGCACCCCCAGTTCCTGCACTTGAAGAAATGCACAACATGGTGCATTTCTTCCCGTGCAGGAACATGCTTTGGCGGTTCCACAACGCTGCCTTTCTATGGCTCTCATTTGAGCATTAGAAAGGCACTGCTGTGAGACTGCCACAGCACACACCGTTCGCCAGGATTAAACTCGTAATCCGGCGAGCAGCGTGACTTCGAGTTTGGCGGTCTTCCTGCGGGGCGCTGGCATGGCAGCCAGCAGGAAGACAACCAAACTTGTATTCATGCCCTAAGTCCAAATGTAGAAATCTTCACCGCGACTTCATCCAGAAACTCCCCAACGACGATGCCGCCTATTCAGATACTGCCAGCACCCTTGCCCCACTGAACTTTACCTTCTCAGACGTTTTTCTCAAAAATTTCTTCTAAGCCCGAAAGTAAGCTGATACTGGGCCCAATCCACTTTGTATATCCGCCATAACTTTCGACTTTGACCCAGTCTTGCACCACTAGATGTCCGCTGTGGGTGTTTTGATCTTTAGGTGCTATGTTTTCACTTTAAACTTTAAAAATTCAGAACTCCGGTTCTGTTTTTTTGTTGTTTTGGTGTCAAATAATTTATTAACATTTATTATATTTTTTCTAAGTTGGTGTGTGATTCGTTTTGTGTTGTGTTTATACCTAATTACTGTTTAAGTGCTTCCAAAATACTTTACAGACTGCCTATATGTTACGCCTGGCTGCTTTTGTGCCAAGCTACCAGAGAGTTGAGCACAGGTTAATCTAGTGACTTTTTGTGGTTTGCATTGACAGCCTACAACCCAGTTTCTCACAGTTGTTTATTGGGCTGCTGAGACTAATAAATGGAAAGAGAGATGCATAATCCTCCCCTTTAAGGTCTGTGGGGGCCGAAGGGAGTGCAGCAGCCCCCCAAAATAATATTAAAAAATTAACCCGATGTTTCCTGGGGTCTACATAACATAACCCAAGGAAAAGTTGATAACATTTTTAAGCATTCCCAGAGCTGGAGCCTTTCCTCTTCAGATTGGAAATGCAGGGAACCCTTTTGCTTGGTCTTATTGCTACATTATGTGGCTTGAGGAGTGTAAAAGAAAGACTTGTTTAATTTTGGTTTGATGACAAATGCTTTATTTGAATGTTTACTGACATATATTGCAGTGATTTCCTGACTGTTTGACAGAGCCAATAGGCTTGTCTTGTATTTTGATGTCACCCCTTGACAAATCCAGTAGGCCTGCCTTTTATTTATTGGGGTTACTTTTCATTAACAAAAACCTTGAAATACACTGAAAAAAACCCAAAGGTTAAAGAGATGTTATAGTTAAGGGAAAATGTAACTCACAACTAAAAAAACTGAAATTCATCAGGTAAACCTTTTTTTAAATATATTTCTATATTACTTATTCTATTTAACATATGCATTCCACAGTAGGCAAAGCAAAATGTTACATATAACAAACATGACTGTGTTGATGAATCCCCTCATACTTTCTGAAAACATACCCATGTATCTCAAACTGGTCTAGTCATGTCTTCCCCCGCCCATGTAGTATTATGCTCATCCCCTTCTAGAGTTCCGATGTCAATATACCATACATATTCTTTCCATTGCTCGTGGATTTCCAAATTATGTCTCGTTGGTAAGTGGTGCTTTGTCCCTGAATCTAACATTGCTCATTTGAGCATGTCTATTCACTCCCCTCCTAATGCTGTGATGGAGATGATGGTAACTATAACTGCCTCATAAAGTAACTATAATTCATGCCCTCCTTATACCCTCATATATTACACCATTCATGACATGTTGAATGACAGCTTTGATAACATCACTCATGACATCTGAAATGGCAACACTGCCAGGTGGGGGCACGAGTTATAGATACTTCATTAAGCAAGTTATAGTTACTTCAGTTAACTATAACTGGTGAATTTCAGTGGCTTTTGCAAATGTTATATATATTATTTATATATGTTTTTACCCAGTGTCAGGTAGGACCACATTTCTATTTGTTTATAACTTTGGCACCATTTGATGAATCTTCACAAAACTTTTCCAAAAATAATGTTCTTCATCATCAGTTCCTAACTGGACAGTGTCAGGGTGATGTGTCATGCGGGGGCCAAGAAAAAGGGGAGAGGGGTCCCACAACACATTTTCCCCATTCACTTTTCTCTATGAAAAATAGACACAGCTACAGTGAAAATGGTTGAATAGAATTACAATACACTTGTCAGGAAGCTAGATCTTAGTTAAGAAAGCTGCTTGGTGTGATTTGATGAAGATCCAATCAGTAGTTCTTCAGAAATGTAGGCAAAAAAAATACAGATATTTCACACCACAGAGGATCAGCAGAGCCATAAGATCTGATTGGCTGCCACCACATCAACAAAGATGTGGCTCCCACAAATACTGCACAGTTAAGGAACAAGAAAAATCATCGCACCAGCCGATATGTCCTCTTCAGTCCATATCAGTATTGCCCACCTCTAAGGGTCAACTGTCCCATACCCAAAACACAATGCAATAACGGAGGGGCAACATCACTCTGAAGTAGCATGTATATACACAATCAATTCATGGCTTCAGAAAAGAAAATATTCCAGGAATTATCAAGTTGTAGTGGTAACAAACTTCTTTATTTATCTTCTTGAAAGGTGATCATACAATCACAGCAATCAGCAGACACATTTCGCTCTCCAATCACCAGAGCTTAATCAGGGCTGAAAATCATAAAAAATATGTTTTTGTTTTTACAAGATTTGTTTCTAAAATGTTTATATACTTTACAGTTTATTTACATTATTAAATAACATTACAAAAAAGTCATTCAAATAGGTTTTATTTCAGCTTCTGTACATTCATTAGTATAAGAAATCAAAATGACATCACATGTTTAACCACCGGTAATACTAATGAATGGCAATGTATTTTCCAAAGAGAACTCAAGAAAGAAAAAAGCATTCAATCCCTAATCCATACTCCATGATTCATTTATCCATACGTAGTAATGCGTAGTATAACATCATTTTCTCTCAACCGAGCATGTCCCGATGAAGCACAAGGGGGAAAAAACTGAAGAAAAAAGGAAGGACGTTCATGTTGTACCACATATATTGACACTGAGTAATGTGTCATCTGTTCATCATATAGAATTACACAAATGTCATTAAATCATTCATTACTGTATGATTTTATTTTGCCTATACCAAGGATGGTGTTCCCAAATATGGACTCCCATTTGGCAAAGCATTGCATATATCATAAATCAAAATGTAATCTGTGTACATAAATGTTCTTGGCAATCTCATGCAAAGACAATAGCCCAGTATTGTCTCATTTCATCATCATAAGAAAAATCATTCTTAACATTGTATACGTCAGAATTCCAGTAATAGGAGTCAACTCCAGTTTTCTTTGTGTAAAGTTGCTCTTCAAGATTGCGTACCTTCTGCACAGTATTCATACATCTTACTGGACTCCACCTGGTATCATAGGAGAAGACAAATGACCTTTTATGCCCAATACCTGTGTCTCTAAACCATACATTTTGCAACGATCACATCCAACCCACATCCCCAGTCCTTCTCATTAATGCGAAACATCTGCTATGCAAACGTTATGGTCCTCTAATCAGCCCAACATCAACTCAGCACAGAGTAAATAACCCTTCCTCATTGATCATGTGGCCATGGTTTTGACCACACTAAATTGATTGATATATCTCAACGCGATCCATTATTCAATATTTTTTAACCCTAAAATTGTTTTTAAAAAAACACAAGCCGGAATCAAGTTTCAATATGTGTGGCAGTTCCTAAGCCGAAACCTGTGTTCCGATCACCAATGCACATTCCAAAAATGTCCAGGGAGTTCTAGCATAGTCTTTCCATAACTCATTGTAATCCCAACAACGTTTATGCTCTATGCTATATGTCCATAAATCATTTAGCACAGTGCATTCATTTTTCATCTGTTACGTTCATGCCTGTATCCTTTTCTCCTAAAAACCTACATCAACATATCCATAATTAACAATATAGTCTTCCTTCATCATTCATTATCCAACAAATATTGACCACAAACAAAACCTCAAGTCCGATCATAAATCAGTCACCGTAACACACCTTACCTGTGTTCAGCATTTTCTTTTACATCCTGTGTATTCAGTTGGCCGATCATTATATACCGACACCATACTCCACGCATGCATCACGGTGCCTGGGGACACCACACAACTGATGCCATTTTGAATTTGTATTCCCCTCAATTATCCAAACGTTGTAAACATAAATACACGCACCATCCTACTATAATATATTGATAGTGGCCTCCAATATAAGCTGTTAATTAATCTACAGAATCTTTCCATGTTCATATCTGTATATCGTCACTAACTCCTTTGTTTACAAGTATGGAAACTTCTTCCCGGACATACCCTGTGGAACGCTCGATTCATATTGGACACTGATTGCTAGAACTGAAGCATCACTAACTTCTTTAAAATACAGAAAGTTTTTTTACCCAGACGTACTCTGATATTTGACATAACAAAGATGTGGCAGCAGCCATTTTAGGAGTCGGGGACTGAGTCCCTGTCCTGGAAATAAATGTAAAAAAAGATGGAAGGAGGCATGGTCAGAATACCCTGCCCCCCTAGGACCAAAAACTGCAATATTTCTTTCTGCTCCACAGCTCTAGCGGTGTCATGCCTTTTACAAGAAAACCCCCAGGGTGGGCCATATCTTGGAAGGCAGCGCATTATTATTTTACGGGGAGGGGTTTTGCATCCCCCTCCCCTAGTCTTCATGATGCCCGAGGGACCCGATCCCCAGTGGCTGCTAATAATATAAAGCGGAGAGAGGCGTGCGGCCCTCCTCCCCATGCCGTATATCACCATAGGAACCGCATTCCCCAGGCCCAGGTCCAAGCAGTGTCCCAGGGACCCCATTGCATGGATCACTGATGATCTGCTGAGATTGTGGGCACACCCCACTTTCTTGGGCAGAAAACACAAATTTGCTCTTGCGCTCTGTGAGCAGTGAAAACGGCTGCTCCCGCCTAGGTGGGAGGAAAGTTAGTGAGCTGGCTCCCGCCAGCATCCAGTATGGTGTTGGCCAGGGAGCCTGCTGGTGCTACGATAGCCCTGGGGCTCCCCCCACATCCCTTAATGAAAGATGGTTTGTGGATGCAGTGGTGGCCACTGGAGTACCCACAAATAATTTAAAAAGTGTCCGGCTCCCACCAGAGGGGCTGGCAGGAGTCGTTGGGATCCCCTACAGCCCCAACAAAATGTGGCTTGTGGGTGCCCCGGGTGGGCACCGTTTCACCCACCAAAAAAGTAAAAAGTGGCCAGCTCCCGACACTCATGCCTTAAAGTAACTATAACTCGCACCCTCGCCATGCACTGCTAACTACCTCACATATTACGTCACTCATGATATGCTCTATCACATCATGATAACATAACTGCAGCATTTGAAATGACATAATTCATGACAACACTACATGGCAGGGGTGCGAGTTCCTGTTACTTTAGGGCACAAGTAAGTTACTTGAGATAACTATAACTGGTGAATTTCAGTGGTTTTGTTAGTTCAAAACAGTATGTTTTAGTTCTGGGAGACGGTGTTCCGGAGGGTTCTTCGAAGAGTCCCCTTTCGTAGGGAGTTGCGGTTTTGGGATCTCGCTCCTTTTCAAAATATACACATAGACATGTCCATGGAACAATGGAGAGCGGAAGGCTGTCAGGTGGTGGGAAATATCTACCACGGGGGCACCTTTATCACTTTTCCAGACGCTCAGGACTCCTTTGGGATCGGACCGGCCCACTTCTTGCACTCTGCTAAGTTGGAGAGTGTTGCAAGTGAGGTATGGATTAATTTCCCTACGGCACCGTGGCACTCCGGAGTGCTTGATGGCCTAATTGGATGGGGGGAGGGCCAACACTTAATCACACACTTTTACAATGCCCTCAGGGGCTACAGGCACCACCAGCCATTTGCAGCACAAGGGGCCTGGGAAAGTGACTTGGTAGAGCCCATCTCCAATTCAGATTAGGTGTTCAGCTACCCTGTGCACGCAGTGTCGTTTAATAATAGATTCAAACTACTTAATTTTCACTTTCTACACAATACATATGTCACACCTTAAAAATTGAACAAAATGAATCCCACTAGGGGTGCTGTGTGTGGTCACTGTGGGGAAGAGGGTGCCACCTTTTTACATTTGGCTTGAGAATGAGCCAAGGTTCAGGATCATTGGGAACATGTGGTGCCACGTATTGAGGAAGCCACTGGGATACTGATCCCTCTAACGCCACTTGCTTGCTTGTTAGGTACTGTGGACAGACCTAAGGGATGGAAAATCCCCTGCAAACTTGCTCAGCTGGCCTTCCTCTTGTCAAAATGGCATGTGGACATCGGGTGGTTTGGCACTAGACTCCTGCTGGGGGATCAGTGGCTGAGGGACCTTCTGGAATGGGGGTTGGCAGAAGAACATCATATGAGAATGTCACGCAGGGATGGGTTGGCACCGGATGAGGTATTGTTATGGGCCCAGTTGCTTGAAAGATTCCATGATGACAGCAGCTCGATCACTGATGATGATTCTGATGCAGAAGGATGACTGTATGGATTGATGTTAATCTTGCTATCTTAATGTCAAATGACTATACTCCTTATCAGATGTTTTACTCGTTAGCTTGGTTCCTTCCACAAATTGCGCTGCTCATTGTATGTACCATCCTGAAGCTATTGTGCCTAGCAAAAGCAACAGGACCATGCCTGTCACTGCCTTAAATTTGTAATTGTGGGATAATATGCCTGAAACTGTACGTTTGTTCTGTATGTTTCTTGTATTTGCCTTATTGAAACTAATAAAATACAGTTAAAAACTATGGGGCACATGCATCAAGTTATTGCAAAAATCAGCCGTTTGCCATCGCAAAATGGCCTTTTGCAATGCATGACTGTTTTAGAGATTCGCAATTTATGTAGTCGCAATTTCTTGCGATTACCTAAATTGCGAATGCAAATAGGGAATCGCAATTTGCGATTCCCTGATGCTAATGCAAGAAGCCTTTCCTAAATGCGAACTGTGCATTTAGGAAACGCTAATTAGCATCAACTTCAAGTTGATGCTAATATGTGCATACTTTGAAAAAATGCACAAAACTGCATTTTTCAAAGTGCCATGTGGTGCACTTGCCTTACATGTGTACCTATTTTTTTAGGGGTGCCTTAGGCCCCCGGGCACCCTTGCCTTTGCATTACCTAATTTGCGATTACCAATTAGGTCATCGCAATTTAGGTAATGCAAAACCATTCTCACCTAGGGGCCCATAGGAAAGAATGGAGTCGCAATTGCAAATAGCGATTCCCTAATTGCGTTTGCGATTCTTAAGGAATCGCAATTAGAGAATCGCTATTTACTGCCTGTGTTAATGCATTGCATTTTGCGCTTACCAAATAGCGATTTCTTAAAATCGCTATTTGGTAATTGCAAAAATAAATGTTGATGCATATGCCCCTATATGTTTTAACCGCCACCTAACTATAGCGTCCCTTTAATCTTTGATGTTTTAAGTGAATATGTGCATATCTATCTATCTATCTATCTATCTATCCAGAAAGGGGCAGACGCTCCTCCATTTTTCCTTACAAGGAAGTTATGGAAATAGTATCACTGCCCATATCTGTGGGTTGGCCGGCTTGACTGCTTTTATGGAGAGGAACCCTGGTATGCTTCTATGACAAAGGTGGGCTGGATAGAGGGGGTGTCAGCTGGTACTTCATAGCCATTCTTCACTTTGAGGACCAATGCATCACTGGTTATCTGATTCCAGTGGTGTTAGAAGAGGGAAAGCTTTTTCCCCACTGATGTGAACTGGATGTCCTGAGATTGTGCTGGGGAGTGGTTGGTCCATGAAGTAAGAAGTTACTGTGACTCATGATGGATTGATGCTTGAGAAGTAAGCTTTTTCTTTGTCGTGAAGTGTCTTCTCTTTGCCTGTTTTCTTACAGAGGGAGGGAAGATTCAGCCGGGATCTTAGGGGCAAATTTATCAAAGGGTTGCATCACCCTTGCGCCATGCAACGGGGTGCAAGAACTATGCAACTCTGAAGTTAGATTATCAAGCCATGCAAGGCCACCTTGTGTGGCACTGTGTGGCTTGATAAATCTAGAGCAGTAGCGGTCGGTGGTGGGAGTGCCGCCGGGCGCTGACGTGGGGCGGGGGAGGGGCAGGGCGGGGGGTAGTAAACTACGGATTACGGCCCATTACAGGTAAGTACACATATAAATAAATAAAACGAATTTCGTTGCCCGCGCTGCATCGCATTTGGCGATGCAGCGCGCGCAACGAAATTCATAAGCAATACCTGGAGAATGGCCCACAACTCCAACAGGTTTATGTATACTTGATCTCCAAAGGCAGCCAGAGTCCTCTGAACTCAACCTCTCTCAGATGACCTCCAAATCCCAGCAGTGATGCATCTATAACCACCATTAGCTCTGGGTGAGGCAGGGAGAGAGGTCTGCCGATAGTACAATTGAAGTTGAGCCACCACTGAAACTCCTTTGCCTTCTCTGAAACCTGGATGGAATCAGATAGGTTCACCTGGTTCTGGAACTATTGAGACTTCAGGTTCTACTACAGAGCTTTGCTATGCCACCTGGCATCGTTGACAACCAGAAGGCAGGATCCCAATAGGTCTATAAGCCTCAAAGCCACTCTCAGTGAGACTCAAGACTGAGGCTGAAACATCTGGATCACAGACCAAATGTCCTGGACTTGTGCTGGTGGAGGGAAGGCACAAAACTACAATGTATCCAGGATGACTCTGTTCGAGTGAATTTCATGTGCAAACAAAAATGCTTTTATTAAAAATGTTCAAAGGTCTACGCTTACATAACACATATATTCTACACAAAATTTTGTAGTAGGAAATCCTACTTAACAATATAAGCCTGCAAGTGAAGTAAATATGTCCTGATTTAAGTTGGCCTAAGTTTTGATGTCATCTTAACTGAAAATAATGCTTTAACATTCAAAGGCCCGTTTTCTCATTTCAATTATTTGCACAAGATGTTTATCTCTCTTTTTCTGCAGATATGGTAATTTTCCAGAAGCCTTTTATTAGCTAGTGAATAGGCACTTGTTTGGTGCTAGACAACTGATAGTGAGGTTCTCACCCTGAGGAGAGGAGGCAACAGGAAGAATGAGTCATGAAAAGAACAGTCTAGACCATAGAATGTGAACGATATAACTTTTCAAGATCTAATGTCTAAAGTCCATTGTATGAGAAGATGGGGAGTTTGTCTATCCCTGGGAGCTTACTGAATCCCTTTTGGACAAGACAGGAGACGAAAGAAAATAATGCTGCAACATTGAATACTGTGTGTTTATATTAGTGTGAGTTCCTAGAGTAGCGCCCGAATTCCTTCCCCAACTCTTTGAGAGGAGACTCATCTTTGAGTTGCTAATACTTCTCTGTATAGGAGATTGCTTGATCTATTTTCATTGATTGCCTGCTGATTTAGAGCTGAGAAGACTTTCCAGTTTGATACGCAGATGCATTCTGCTTATGAATTGATGCTCTCATCAGTACTCTTTATTGAGTGTCTGAACGAACACCTTAGTCAATATTTTTTCAATTTATTTAGATTAGGGAATTTCTTTGATGGAACACACTTGCTGCATTATTACAATATTAACTGTTATTTTAACAAATATTGTTCTCTGTTTTATAATCAAATATCGATTATTGGATTACATTCACTTTTAATGCTGATGCTAAAAGATAAATTATTGTTAAATAAATAAATAAAATCTTAAAAATTGAAAATAAAACTCTTTAACTCAAACAAATTCTCTTTAATGGCTGTCCTAAAAATGAATAAGGCTGAACATTTATATGGATTGATGTAGATGTTTGCGCCTTTTAATTTCTCCTTGTCGACGAACTAAGGTCCATAGTAGCAGGGGTTATTTATTGATTACAGCCAAAGATTAATGTATGGAAAAGCCCGCTCTAGCAAGTGGTGGAGAGAGGACGGTTTGTGTCACAGGAGAAAAGGAGTTGAAATAATTTGCTCAAGTATGGAATTGCCCATGTCCCTTAAGTCCAAAGCTCGTACTTGAAGACTAAAGGAGTTTGCGGTTTCAAAGACGGTTGCAGTTGTGGAGGTATGAGTATCAATAGGGTTATCCGTCACAATTGTCTAATTGAGAGTTCGTTATTGTGTTGAAGCTATGTGTTCTATTTTTTTTGGTAAAGTCGATAGAATGGTTGTGTTTATGCTTAGATGTTGAGCAGTTAAAGTTGTACAAAGCAGAATAGTATGCTGTTCCTAAAGAAAAGAAGACAGGTAGATGTGCGTGTGGAGAACTCAACTACTCGCTAAGGACAGGAGAAAATTTCCTCCTTTCGGAAAGAGACCCTCACACACCCAGTCAGCTAGGTGTCAAGCTTCATCATTGGGTCTGCTCCTCGTCGGGTCGGCGCTGCAATACCCGATCGGCACCCATGTTGGGGCCTTTTAGTGGAGATCTTTTTTCCTGGCCGTTGGGTGCAGTGCGTGTGAGGGCCCTAGTGAGTGTAGATGTGAAAATGTGGGGTTAAAACAGGAGGTAGAGGTCAACTCAGAACAATTTTAATGAATGTGGCCACTCTCTTGGCTAAAAACAAGAAATGGCGCACCCCTGCTGTAAGGTTACAGGGTACTGCGCTGTGAGATCAGGTCAACATGTTTCCTGCCATTACGTCTTATGGACGGCAATTCTTCAGGACCGATGTGAGATCTATCTACACTTTTTTGGTGATGGTCCACTGTAGTGAACAAAAGTGACCACCCATACAGTACCCTAAAAAGTGATACCTGTAGATCTAGATCATCAACCCAATTCGGGTCATTAATTCATAGCAACGTGTTCCGGCAGGTGGTGGACACTGAATAGTGCAGTGTCGTGTCTTCTCCGTATCGCGGTAGTAGACCTACCCCTCACTCTGCCGAAACCGGACACGATTTTTGAGAGGTAGCCATTCTGGGACAGGGTTATGCCCACTTCCTATAGGAAGTGGTCATAAAGGGGGTGTAGTGAACCCAAGGATCAGTGGCCCATTAGCTACTACCCTACACTCCCCTAATATCCCTAAATTCAGTATTTAGGGGAGCACCTGGCACCAGAGAAGCAGATCCTGACAAACTAAAAAGAGAGAGGACACCGAAGAGTTGCAAAAGCTGAGAAGAGAGAAAAAGCAACTGACCTGGTACCAACCCTGGCAGCTTATCTGCATCCCACGTAGAAAACGGAGCCAAAGTCGGCTCATCCTGCAGCTGTGACTCCAGAAACTTGGGAGGACTGCCTGCCGATGAAAAAGACTCAAGACCTCCAGCGGACAGCAGGCCTGTTCCAAAGACTCTGAGGCCTACGGAACCGCCAAAACCTGACACCTGAAGCCACCACTGCACCCATCGCCTCCAGCCCGGGTTGAAGTGGGCCACCAGTGCCAACAAGGTTCCTAGGCACTCCAGAGCTCAAGTGCATCATGGTTTCACCTCTCCTGGACTCCCCAACATCGACTGCAGCCTCTGCACACCGACCCCCGCAACCATGACTGCTCCGGTAAGGAAAAACCCGACACCTAAAGACACCCTTGCACCCATCGCCCTGGGGCCTTGGAAAAGAGGACCAAAGGTGTCCCCGAGCACCGCAAGGCCTGAGCTCACTCGCTGGTTCAGCCCGGCTGGCTTTCTAGCCAGAGCCTGCAGGCTCTTTTTACAGTGCCTGATCCCCATTTAAACGCATTGGATTCCCAACACTGATTTGCACCCTGCACCCAGCCGCCCTCGTGCTGCTGATGGTATACTGCTGGTACTGCCTTGGACCTTGCCCACCATTCACCTTCATTCCTGGTGATTGGTCCTGTAAGTTGATGTATTGTACCTGTTTGCAGGTTCTTCCTTCCATAGAATAACATTGCATAACTCAGATATTTCACTCTGTCCACTTTTTAAAGTGAAAATAATTCATATTTAAAGAGGTACTTACCTGAATGATTTTTCTCTGATGCCTAAACATATATAACCTCTTCCGTGCTCATGACGGCCCCCGGCCGTCATGAGTCACGGTGGGCGTGTGCTCACGACGCACGGGGGTCGTCCGAGCCACACCCGCGATCGGAATGTCCAGCACCTGGCCGGAATTCCGGCCGCAGCGAAGCGGTTAAAGGTACTTGGTATTTTTATAAATTGGTGTGGATCTCCTCCCCGAGTTGTGTGTGTCATTTATTAATCATTGTGGGTATTTGCAAATGTCTTGCGCTTCTCTGTGTTAAGCCTAACACAGCACTTTGGGATTGCATAGCAAGCCCCTGTACAATCATGAGGGAACCCCTGGACCCTTTCCACAATATATCATATTTTTACAGGAAGTGTGCCAAAAAGTAAATTTTCCTATTTGTCCGAGTTGAGCTGTAAACAACTATTGTGCATCCAACCGGCAACAGCAGTAAGACAGTAGTAAGACAGCCCTGAAAGTCACCAACCACAGTATCATCAAGCTGTTGGAATGGCAGCATAGGCTGCGTGTCATCTGCATACAAAAAGTTGTTCAGACCCCCACCTTTGAGCTATCAGCGCTAGAGGGGCCATACAGATGTTAAACAAGGTTCGGCTTAATGCTGAGCCCTTCTGGAATCCACAGCATATCTTTCTAAACCAGAAGGTAAAGGTGATAGAAAGACTGCTTGCTGCCTTTCAGGTAGTAAGGATCAAAGACAATTACAGGCTATGTCCACTATCTCTGCCTTCTCAAGTCTCTGCAAGAGTATTTTGTGGGAAACCGCATCAAATGCGGTGGGCACATCTAATAAAATGATAAACGCTTTTCTTCCCAGGTTAAATCAAATATACTCTATGACCTTAAAGAGGGCAGACTCTGTGCTGAAGCCCGCGCGGAAGCCAGACTGAGAAGAATGAATAATATTATCCCTTTCAATGTGCCCAGTAATCTGACAGTTACCCAGAGTTTCCAGCAACTTTCCCAGCACAGGGAGAAGAAAAATAGGCCTGTAGTTACTCAGGATCGGGGATGTTTTTTTTCCTCAGAGGGACCACAAGCACGTTTTTCCAAATTGTTGGCACATTGCCAAATTCCAAGGAAAGATTAAAAAGGGCATTAAACTGTGGATTCATCATTCGGTTTTGATGAGTCTTCGAAGTACCTCTGACCGGAGAACTGGATTATCTCCACACTTAATCCACATGGGTCGTACTGTGAGAGTACCTGCTGTGGCTGCAAATGCGCTTGTAAACATTGCACATGATATGATACTTGATTACTGCAAAGGATTAGCTGATGTGGTGCCTTCTGTTTCTCACTAAGTTGGAGCTGCTACTGCCAGTCCACATCAGGAGCAGTGTCAGGTATTTAACCCAGGTGACTGGGTTTTGGTGAAAAAGCATGTGTGAAAATCCTGCCTGGAGCCGGGGTAGAAAAGCATCTTGATTACCAACAATGCTGACAAATGTGATGGGATAACTAATTGGTGCATGCCTCGCACATGCAGAAAGAGAGGTGTTTGTATGAAGAAATAGTGTTCTTTGAGCCAAATCAGAAAGCTCCTGTGGCCGTATGTGCAGAAGGACTAAAGTGGGATGAAGTACAGCAACATCTCTCACCGGTACAAGTTCCTGAAATCTCACAAAGTGGTATAGAACTACCTACTGAAAAAGAAGAATTGAGAGCTGAGGATAAAGGAACTGATGAAGCATTACAAGAGCAATCAAATGATACAAACGAAGTAAGAAGTGTGAGAAGAGAAAGACCTTTATGGAGAGCGGAATGGTCATATGATAGGAGGCAATTGAGATGTCAGTTGACTGTATACCATAAACCATCATCGAGGAAACAGAATCTAGTGGTACAAGCGAGACAGAAGAAGACCAACAGACACTAAAGAGATCCAAAAGAGCAAGAGTACCTTTTTACAGGTATTATGCACCTGTAGGGATTTATTACTCAAAGAACCTGCTTAATGGATCAGATAGAGCCCTAACAAACTGAGAGCAGACTCATTTGAACCTCCATGATATGCCACACTAAATCAGCATTGATTAAATACGTTTTCTGAAACAAATGTTACAACCAAGAACTTGACAAATACTATTTAGTGATTTCAAGCCTGAAAGAACTGATGCGACAAATGATGAACTGTGTTTAAGACAGAAAATTAAAAGAGTGAAATAAATGAATTTGACCATAAACAAATGACAAAAGTAAAAAAGAAGTAAGAATTCCCTAGGGCCAAGGTTGCAGTAGAAGAGTAGGGATAACACATTTAGAAAAAGATGGAGTAGGTCTAGGGATGTCTCATGAAGAGTTTTGTACATAAGCTGAATACGATAACTGCAAGTTAATCATCAAAAATGTTGCTTGTTTGCACAAGTAGAAGTCAAAGCAGAATATTGGATCTGCCTGCTGCTATATTCCACAAAAGGCATGACTGTAGACAAACGTGTGTGTCCTTACCAAGGCTAATTGTAGAATAGTGATATTTGTCGCAATAATATTTATTGTGCTAGCATTTATAGTTCTTTTAGTTGGAATGAGTTTTACACCAGAAATAGCAACACTTAGATCTACACTTGCATCTACAATACCTGCGCACACAATAGACGAGATGAAATTAAAAGCTTAATTTATAGAATACTCAAAAGAAGTGTTTTCAACTAATATTTATTCTAGATTAGTTCAAAAATGCACTCACGCTTTAGACACCAAAGAGTGTTGTCTGTGCACATTTACCTTCTTCAGCTATAGAAGATGTGACTTACCATCATATTCCACTTTCATATGCAATCACATGTAGTATTTTATTTTATAGACAGGAAAGTTTCGAATATTAATTTTCCAATTATATGATTCTTTCCAAAATTCCCCTTCTGAAAAGAATGAACCTTCATCCACAAACTAAAGATATGGAAGTTGCATGGTATTTCTTTATATTTCCCACAGTTATAAACACTGTTAAGGCATACAAGAGGACTCTAACCTGTTTAATGAGGCCATGAGATAAGAAGTTAATTTTAACATTAGAGGAAAGAAAGGCTCATGTTTTTCGTAAGGCAAACAAACAGGAAGATATTTTAAAGAATGTTTGGAAGGAAGAGGAATACAAAAAGAAAAAGGTATAACCTAAATTAAAATTAGTTAGACAACAAAAAGGGAAATTCTGTGGTTTACAAAAGAAGTAAGAAAAAGACATATTGGGATAAGTAATTGTGAAAACACACATTTGAAGTTTTGGGAGGACCTGTTAAAATAAACAAGGGAAGAGGCAGGTTTTCCCGGAGTCTATTTTGTGTGTGGACAGTATGCCTATTTCCAGTTACCTGCTGATTGGTGCTTGCTATTTAGCTTTATTGTTTCCTAAAATGGATCATGTGAATAGTATAGATGCTTTAACCATGACACCACCCAATAGACACATACATAGTACTAATGATGGGACACAATTATTGGGAGATAATTTTGGAGCAATCATACCACTAGTAGGAGCAGTTTTAAATGATGAGAAAATTTGAAGGTTTCCAACAGTAGTATATAAATTGGCTACCAGTACATCTGGTGCTTTCCTGGCAGTTAACACTGAATTAGTGGCAATTAGATCAATGGTTTTGCATGATCGATTAGCTTTAGATATTTTGTTAGCAGAGAAAGGTAGAGTCTGCAAAATGTTGAAAGCTCAGCATTGCTGCTCATACATTCCTGAGGAGAGTAGAAAGATAGAAGAATTTGCAAAGAACATTTTTGATTTGTAACCTGAATTAGACCCTTTAGTAACCACTACTGTATTAAGAACTTTAGGCAAGGGAGTTTTTGTTATTAGCAATTGGTTTGCAACAGTAGAAGGAGGAGTTCTTGGAGTCATATTAAAACCTATGGTAATCATTAGTATTTGTTTAATATGCTTATATGTTTGTATAAAGGATTTAGATGCTAGTTAACAAAAAAGAAAACTGAAGAAAGAGAAAGGCAAATCAGAGGAGAAATAGAAATGGACGAAAGAAAAAATAGAGCATACAAGAAGTTAAAGGAAACATAAACATAGAAAAATACATTTGATGATACAGCCGAGGGCAAAAGTATACTTTAATGTATGAATTTGTGAACGAGAAATTGTTATGGTTTTTCAACCATCAGAGGGGCGAATTTTATTTGCAAATAAAAATGCTTTTATTAAAAATGTGCAAAAGTTTACATTTAAATAACACATATTAAATGCAAAACTTTGTAGTAGGTAATCACTTAACAATATAAGCCTGCAAGGGAAGTACATAAGTGCTGATTTAACTTGGCTTAAGTGTCAATGACATGTTAACTGAAAATAATGCCTTAACATTCAAAGGCCCATTTTCTCATTTAAATTGTTATTTGCAGTAGATGTTTTCTCTCTTTTTCTGCAGATGTTGTAATTTTCCACAAGCTTTCTGTTAGCTAGTGAATAAGCACTTGTTTTATATTAGACAACTGATAGTGAGGTTCTCGCCAAGGCAACAGGAAGAATGAGTCATGAGAAGAACAATCTGGCCCACAGAACGTGAACGATGTAACTTTTCAAGGTCTAATGTCTAAAGTCCATTGTATGATTGGGAGAAGATGGGGAGTTTGTCTATTCCCAGGAGTTTACCGAAACCCTGTTGGACATGACAGAAACTAAAAGAATATAATGCTGCAACATAGAATTTTGTGTGTCTATGTTTGTATGTTATTTTGTGCGTGTTGCTAGAGTAGCAGCCGGATTCCTTCCCTGACTCTGAGAGGAGACTCATCTTTGAGTTTCTAATACTTCTCTACATGAGAGGTTGCTTAATCTATTTTCATTGCTTGTCTGCTGATTTAGAACAGAGAATACTTTCCAGTTTCATAAGCAGAGGCTTTATGCTTATGAACTGATTCTCTAATCAGTACTATTTTTTGAGTATCTGAACTGACACCTCAGTCAATATTATTTCAATTTATTTAGATTAGGAAATTTCCTTTATGAAGCACACTTGCTGCATTATAATATTAACTGTTATTTTAAAAAATATTGTACTCTGTTTTATAATCAAATATCGATTATTGGATTACATGAACTTTAAATGCTGATACGAAAAAATAAATTGCTGTTGAATAAATGAAATCTTTAAAAGAATCAAAAATAAAACCCTTCAACTCACATAAATTCTCTCTACTGACTGTACTAAAAATTATTAATGACTCAACATGTAAGTGGATTGATGTAAATGCGTGCTCATTTTAATTTCTCCTTGTCGGCAAACAAAGGTCCATACGACCAGTGGCGAAGTTTATTTAATTATTACAACCAAAGTTTAAGGTATAGAAAACCCTGCTTCAGCAGCTCCAATGAAATTGAGCCACTACGAAGGAGTCAGGTGGAACTTTGGCATGTTGATAGTGAGCCCCAAAGATGTCAAAAGTTTGCCGTCATCTGGATGTGGTCTATGACTGACTGTGGCAAGCCGGCCTTCAGTAGCCAGTTCTCAGGGTAAGGGAAAACTGGAATCCCCAACTTCAGAAGGTGTGCTGCGATCATGGCCATCACCTTAGTGAACATTGAGGGGCACTGGTGAAGCCGAAGGGGAACACAACAATTCGAAATTAGTTGTAGCCTATCGTGAACCGTAAGTCGTGTCTGTGGGACTGCAGGACGGGAGCATGAAAGTAGGCATCATGCAGGTCCAAAGTCACCATCCAGTCACCTGGATCCAGGGCAGAGAGTACCTGGGCCAAAGAGAGCATCTTGAATTTGTCCTTCCGCAAGAAGGCATTCAAAGGTGGAGATCTAAAATAGGGTGAAGGCCTCGTTCCTTCTTTGGCATGAGGAAATAGAAGGACTTACAGCCATTTTCTGGGCTGGGACCTTCTTGAAGGCTCCTTTGGCCAAAGGGCCTGCACTTCTTGGCGCAACATGGATAGGTGCTCCTCTGAAATATGTTCTGATGTGGTTGGAAGATACTATGGGTTGAAAAGGTATGGCAGGGCCCAACTTCATTGGATGATCTGGAGCACTCGCCTGTCAGATGTCATATTTTGCCACCCTTGGAAAAATATCTGATCCTGCCTCCCACCGAGTGGTCGTGTGCCACTAAGGGGAAACTAAAGCTCCTTGGAGGCTGATGCTGAAGAGGCAGGGAATGGAAAATGTACTGCCACTTGTGGCCTGGGCTTGATCTGCTTGTTACCCGCCTCTGATCCCAAAAGGACTGGGGTACCTGATTTAAGTGGTGAGCCTTGGAATGGGCGGTACGGTATGCCAACCCTCTAGAGTACCCTTGGAAGGGGTGAAACTGTTGCGGATACTAACTCGCAGTGGTAGAAAGGCCTAGGGAATGCCCTGTGGCCCTGCTTTCTTAAAAACGCTCCATCGCTGAATCGGCTTTCTTGTCAAACAGTCAAGACCCATCGAATGACAAATCCATTACAGGCTTGTATGTCCCGAGAGAAGCCAGTGGATCTCATCCAAGCATGTCACTGCAGCACCAAGCCAGTGCCAACTGTTCTGCCCAAGCAGTCGATAGTGTCTAGTCCAAAGCAGATAAAGTACTTTGTAGCGTCCTGGTCTTCCTGGATGGTTTAGACCAAATTGGCCCAAAATTCCTCAGGAACTGTCAGCAAGATCTCACCAACCATGTCCTATAAAGCATGGGTATATCTCCCCAAGCAAGCAGACAGTAATGACTGTGCACTGCCTGATCATTTCAACTCTCTGACAGGAGGATTCGTGGGGAAACACTTAGGGTTCACCCTACTGGTGAAAGCTTGAACCACCAAACCCTCTGGTGTAGGGTGCTGCATCAAGAAATCAGGGTCACTTGGCTTCGGCCTATAGCATCTGGCAACCAGCATGTTCACTGGTAGACAGGAACAGGGCTTAGACCAGGTGCTCATAAGGGTGTCAGCCACAGCTTTATTAAATGTAAATAATGGTTCTGATGAAGTTTGTCCAGGATGCAAAACGTCTGTTAGTACTTTGGTTTTGACTTTCATAGCTGGCAGTTATAAATCCATGACCCCCCCTGTACATCTCATCACCATGGCATAGGAGAGCAGTATGTTCTGTTGATGGTACAGAGCACCACCCACTGGCCTCCAACAAATACAGATTACAATTTTCATCATCATAATGTTGGCAAAAACATTCTCCCTCACTACCACTATCACCTCCAAAGGCCAGTTGGCTCTGATCAGAGTCCAAAGAGAAAAGTTGTTGGAGTGCTGGGTTGCAGCTTTGAGGTAAAGGTATGGTTCTCTCTGAGTTGGATTGAACTAGGACCGGGTGTGTCGGTACAGCATTGAGACGTGACCTCAGTTGGGACCGAGATAGATGTGGCTCAGAGTCGAGGAGGACTCTAGGAACAGAGTTGTCCCCAAGCATCAATGTTCCAGAGACCGGTGTGGATTTTGGTGCTGGAATAGATGTCGGCTCTGGTGTCGGAGCAGAACCAGAGAAGAGTTCTGGAGGCCCAGACAGCGCAGAGGGTGGACCTGCAGGAGATATCTCGAAGGTGCACCAAAGGGAGCCAAAAGGATGCCTAAAAATTGCAATATGTACTTTCTAAATGCCTCAATTTGTTATGACTTCACCAGTGGACCCAGAAACTGTGGGTGCATCAGAATCAGTTGCAGCATCGGCTCCTCGGTGGGGGACAGAGAGTGAGACCGCAGGGACCCTAACATCCTAGTGACATTTTGCAGGTTGAGAGTTGTGGGGGTGGAACGAATCCCACTTGTCCTTCTCGAGCTTCCACTTTGATTTCAACTTACTGGAAGGCTTGAACCTCGAAGAAGACCTGTCATGGGAACGGCTTCAAGAGCAGAAATGGGTCTGTGCACTCGAAAACAGGAAGTCTGAGGCTTCTTTCGATGTTCAGTAATTTACATGAATTACAACTTTGTTTCGCATTCCTGGATCGCTTTCTGGTTCATAAGGGCGCACTCCTCATAAGACTTGGAGTCATGCACCAAACACCAGAATCAGACCTTGTGGTGATCTGGGACATCTGTTGGTGACAACCTCTACAAAGTTTAAACCGTGTAGTTTTAAGAAGGGACATATTTCCCTTGCATACTGGAAAAAGAAATGTTGAAGAAAAAACTCAACTAACGAGGAAAAGTTGGGAGTGATCACTGGTTCCGCTTTAGAAGGTATGGAAAGAAAAGAACTAAGGTCAGCGGGAAGAGGTGTCGCTTATATGCGAATCCGTTCATCACTTACGGGTTGGGACGGAGTCAGCACAGAGCCACACGACACCACCTATGGGCACGCATGAGCAATGCTGTTCAAAGTTCCAGATCCAGTCTGGCATCTGGGTATAAACTAAAGGGGAAACATCTGCGGTTGGAAGTATCCATGAGAAACTAATTTTCAACTGTGTTGTTTAAGTCAATCAGTTGTTAGACTTTCTTTTCAATGATCTTATGGAACAGAAGAATTTAATGGTTATCCGGCAACACCATCCCCACTTTTAAACACACAGTAATCGGTTTTAAATTTTAGGATCCCAAAACCTTGTTTGGGAAATAGCAGGCATTTAGGCCCTGGTGGGACGATCTGTGCCCCTTTTAAAAGAAAAAAAAAAAAAAAGCTGGTGGTGTGTTGCCATTAACATTGGAGTTATCATGTGTGGCTGAGGCTCTCTGAAGAAGGGGCTGTATAAACGTGTGGCTCGGTGGGAAATACCCATCATTGTCATGAATATTCTGTTGCATCTATTAGGGTTTTCTGCTCTTTTCGTGTTTCTGAGTTATTGATTTCTAACTAATAGAGTTGCCAACCTTATTTTATTTACAATTGGCACGTTTTTGATTTTTCAGCAGCCCTAGGCTCTATGTGCAACATGCGTCATTTCGTACAGATCAAGGAATCACCTTGGATTTGTGCATCGCCTAAAATAGCCACATTCAAAGCTTCCGTATTTTGTGGCATGAGTTCTGTAGCAGCTTTGATAGCTGCTATTTTGTGGATATCGTTAGTGGTGTCATGGTTGTGTAAAATGATAGTAACAGATTGACTGACAGGCGCTGGATTCAAACCGAAGGGCATATTTATAAGGGCATTGTGCCACCAGAGCGTCACTTTTCCCGACACTCCGGTGGCGCAATGCCCTGCTCCATATTTACAAGGCGGCGGTAAGCCACTTTGCGTGGCTTAATGCCGCCTTGTAAATATGGCCCTCCTCACCGCAGTTTTCTGCGGCAAAGGGGCCGTGCAATGGGTGTTGCTGTGGGTGTTCCCACGCAACAGCCATTGCCTTTTGACACTGACCCAGATTTACAAGGATCTGTAAATCTGAGTCAGCGCCCAAAACTAACGCCTTTGACAAGGAGGCATTAGAGTGGCGCAACGAGGAGAAATACTTTTATTTCTCCTTGTTTTTACTCTTTTTATGTGTGCTGCATCCTACAACACACACAGAAGGAGCAAAACACCATTAATGATGGTGTCCCTTCCTGCACAAACACAATCATCCCTGCAACGCAGGCACCCTTACACCATGGTGCAAGGGTGCCTGAGCTGGCGCTAGGCAGCTTTTTTAGTAGTTGTGCAAGAAAGAACACAGGGGTGCGCTGTATTCTTTTAAATACGGCGCATTCCTGCATTTTTTAAATGGCGTGGCACAGCTAAATTGCTTGCAGCGCCATTTCATTGTAAATATACCTCCTAGTTTCTCAGAGGCTGTTTAAGTGGCAAAATAGGTCACACTGCTGACTGAAGATCAAGTATCACTGCAGCAAAGCTTTAGTTGCTGCAGAAGCTCGGTTACGGTGGATACAACAGTAAAGGCAGATTTTATATATCATTGAAATGATGATGGTTAAAGTGACGTCATAGTTGGATGTTGAGTTCAGTGAACTAACTATGACTCGCACCCTCACCCTGTACTGCTTTTGATCTTACATATTACATCACTCATTGCATGTTAAATCTTCAATGATGACATCATCTAAGCTAATGTTCCTCAAATTACTCTATACATCCCAGGATCACTTTTAAAAATCAGGTAGGTATTAAATGGCACACAAACATATACAGCATAGATTGACTATATATGTTTTCATATGCGAAATAGAAATAGTGTAGTAAAGGAGACAAGTCTTATTTACTATGGTAAAATGTATATGGTGCAAAGTTTATCCTATTTGGGGTTGCTCTTTGACTCCCAAATGAGCTGGCGCCCTAAGCATCCCGTACAGTGCACCAATTTTTTCAGTGCATGAAGAACTAGGGATGGGCTACATAACAGATTTAACAACACTTTGCCCTCTTTCACTGTGGTTAGACATTTGCTCAAGACCCACAGCGAAGCTAAATAGGTGATTCTAAAAGATTGTATGTCCCTGGATAGGTCTCAGCAAATTCCCTGGCTTAAATATATAAAGGATCTTTCCCAGAGGCTAGGAAGGTGTGAGCTATATAGCTCACCGGAGGGAATTAGTAGGGCAGATCTCAGGTGGGCCAAAGCAAATTCTTTTCGTCTTAGGTGCTTAGGAAGAGAAGAGGGTGCTCTTTTGAAACCTTGTATACGTGCCCATCTTTTACTGAAGTCCACCCCATTTATGGATCCTTATCTTGTCACTGTTAAAAACCCTTATGAGCGATTTCTGCTGACCAAATTTCAGTTTGGTCTTTTGCATTTTATGTTGGCTTATCCACGGCTGCAGGACTGGGGTTATCCTCTGGAGCCCTGCGGCTGCGACGGACTGTCTCCGCAGGACACTCTGCATTTTTATATTTTGTAAATTTTATAAGGTCCCAAAGAAGCCATTTAGCATACCCTTGTTAAAAAATATGAATTTTGACCAAGTGCGCCCCGCTCTTTTGTACCTGCAACTGCTACCTGAAGAAGTTATTTTTAACGTGGTATGTTCAGGTCGAGCCTAGCATTGCAACGCATGCGCTGCTCGCTTTGCGAGGCATGCTGTATTAGGGTATATTTTAGAAGTGGTGTGGCAGCCTCGCCCATATTTTTCATTGGCTGTCATCATCGTCCATGATAAATGCTGGCTTCCGATTGATAACGAGGCCTCTTAGTCCCTCCTTGTTACCGCCCTGTCTCCTTTTGGGACCGCCCATCAGGACTGGATCTTTTACTTGCTGCATTACACTGTCTCTCTCATTAGTCGGTAAGTACTATATTTTTTCACAATGGCGACAGCTTGTCTGGTATTTGTATTCGGGGTTTTAGCACGCGGCTGTAGAGCCTGAGAACCAGGTCAGCAGAGCCGTTGTAGAGCCAGAGAACTAGGTCAGCAGAGCTGCTCTAGAGCCAGAGAACCAGGTCAGCAGAGCCATTGTAGAGCCAGAGAACCAGGTCAGCAGAGCTGCTCTAGAGCCAGAGAACAAGGTCAGCAGAGCTGCTGTAGAGCCAGAGAACCAGGTCAGCAGAACCGTTGTAGAGCCAGAGAACCAGGCCAGCAGAGCTGCTCTAGAGCCAGTGAAGCAGGTCAGCAGAGCTGCTCTAGAGCCAGAGAACCAGGTCAGCAGAGCTGCTGTAGAGCCAGAGAACCAGGTCAGCAGAGCCGTTGTAGAGCCAGAGAACCAGGTCAGCAGAGCTGCTGTAGAGCCAGAGAACCAGGTCAGCTGAGCCGCTGTGGAGCCAGAGAACCAGGTAAGCAGAGCCGCTCTAGAGCCTGAGAACCAGGTCAGCAGAGCCGCTCTAGAGCCAGAGAACCAGGTCAGCAGAGCAGCTGTAGAGCCTGAGAACCAGGTCAGCAGAGCTGCTCTAGAGCCAGAGAACCAGGTCAGCAGAGCCGATGTGGAGCCGGAGAACCAGGTCAGCAGAGCCACTCTAGAGCCAGAGAACCAGGTCAGCAGAACCAGGTCAGCAGAGCCGCTCTAGAGCCAGAGAACCAGGTCAGCAGAGCTGCTCTAGAGCCTGAGAACCAGGTCAGCAGAGCCGTTGTAGAGCCAGCGAACCAGGTCAGCAGAGCTACTCTAGAGCCTGAGAACCAGGTCAGCAGAGCCGTTGTAGAGCCAGAGAACCAGGTCAGCAAAGCTGCTGTAGAGCCAGAGAACCAGGTCAGCAGAGCTGC